>JARHVA010001509.1:0-625000 GCA_037957365.1 Torreya grandis
AATTGAGTTCATTTGTTAGACGTCTTTTTTATGAGTCATCAAACTCAAAAATCTCAAAGACTCAGTTTTTTTTTAATTCATCGAGTCATGTTATCAATTTTGACTCAAAAATTGTAAAAAAAAAATTGCCTCATAGACACATTATCATTTGTACACAATGTCCTAATTACGGAGGGGATTTCTATCAAAAAATTCATATAGTGGAGTTTTAGTGGAGTTTCAATGACACATGTGTTGAGTAAGTACTGAAATAACTGGAGGATGGAGGCTATATGGAGGAAGGAGATCTTTTAGTGACCTCTCATCAGTCACCAATGAGGGGACAACACCAATGTTTTGGTGGCATTTTGTGTGGTGTGTTTTTATTATTTCTATTGTATGCTTGAAGATAAAAAGAAAAGAATAATACCTATTCATGATTTGTAATTTATGTGAAAATTCCAAACATGATTCCTTGAGGTGAAGACATTGTAAAAAGATAGAAAGCACCAATGTAAGTTATTTCATGGATCTTGAAAAGGTTTGTGGTAGAGATCCAAAAAACCAATAAAAGGTGAATAGTTGACAAAAGAGTCCCTATTCATTTCAAGGTTTATGGTAAACCTGTAAAACCAAGGGAGGAGTGAGGCTCTTTGTATCAAGGTCATGATCTAAATAGGGCATGATATAGGAGGTGAGCATACTATAGATAAAAGTGTGAATGTTTTTGCACCACGTAAAAACTATGGAGGGGAAAGTTAGGAATTTAGCTTTTCCATTGAGTAAAATTAGGTATTTACTATGAGGTAAAATGTAACTATTGATATTTACCAGAGTCAGTAAATAGTAATAGGTTGGTTATAACTGTATGGTTAATATGGTAATTTTATATTAGTTAGAATATAATATTGTGGTCTAGATATATTGTTATTTTTTTATGTCATAATAGGTTTGCTTATTTAGTGGGATTCAAGTGTGAGAGATTTTGGGAGAGAAAATAGGGGAACGGTTATAGGAAATATTCCTATGTATATGTATTATGTCTTAGAATGTATTATTCAGTGAGTAGAATATGATATTTGTGTGATTAAAATCTCTCTCTATATGGCTTCACTATGATTTTTTCATGAGTTAAATATTACCACTAGCTTGTCCGAAAGCTATCAACCTCAACATGATTCCTATTATCCTTGTAAGGAGGAATCAGATGATACCATTGATTGAGAAGAAAAATATTGGGAAGAAAGATATAAAATCTTAGAATCTCAAATTAGACAATCTAATCAACACGTTGAAACTCGCCAAAACCCCTATCATTCCAATCAATATGTAGTTATTGAAGATCCTCAAGAAGGTTATGAGCAAAGTGAAATTATTTTTGAAGAAGGTACCTCTTCCATTGCTCAAACCAACTTGTCATCTCCCCAAGAGTATATTAAAGGAACCTCCATCTCTAAGCCCATTCATGAGCCCTCCATCATAACTCACAATCCCTCTCCAACCCATTAACTTGTTCACCACCCTCCCATCTCATCCCTTCTTGAAGGAGAACACATCCTATGGGAGATAAGTGAAGAAGATCAAGCCAAATTTTTAGCTAATAAAGAAGATGACTCAGGTGTCTATGATGAATAGTTCACTACAGGGACTCCCCTTGGTGAAGGCAATCATAAATCCATCTTCTTGAGTGAAGAAAGAGATGATCAAGATCATGTTGAAGCTGCCAGTGAAGAGATGGATCAAGATATAGAAGAGAAGGTATTTGAAAATGACATCACATCAATTGAGTTGGTTGAGTCTTATGAGCATGATTAAGAGGTTGAATCTAAAAATACAATAGAATATAGAGCTACACTACTTCCATGGAACAATATGACTTATGGTACAATTTTAATGAGATATGTGAAGAGTTTGAGGCTCTTCAAAAGCCTACACCTCCCACTAGTCAAGTTGAAGGCATTATTGTAGATGTATTACCTCTTAAAGGACAATAAGATATCTTCTAAAGTGTCAAGTTTGTGAAAGTTGCAGCCAACCTTAAGATTGAAGACTCTTCAAGTAAGCAAGTTGAAGTTGATCAAGTGTACAATGAATAAGAAGATAAACTTGAATAAGTTGTGGTTATTGAAGAGAAATAAATCAAAGATGATTGGCAGTAGTATATTGAACTTCTCCAAGAGCTTAAAATCCTTTACAAGGTTGAAGATCATGTCCATAAGGAGATCAAACAAGATGCCTTCATTGAAGGCAATGATGAATATGGGGTTGAGTTTGTAAAGCTCATTGAAGAGATTAATGACCTAGCATCTTTTAAGAAGTCTAATGCCATTCAAGATTCCATGGAGGTCAAAGAAGCATGTTTAGATCAATCATCATTGTACAAGGTTATATTTGAGGAGCATCATGAAAAGATAGTTGATTCACAAGAGGAATTCACCTTCATAGGTGATATGTTTGTAGATGTTATTGTTACATTAGAGGTCATGCATAAGAGAGTGGAAAGCATGAATGAGATGAAGACACCAAGAACAAGGTTCAAAAGGAAATTTACTTCATGTCCTCTTTCATCTCATGGAGAAATATATGGTGCAAGCATCTCCTTTGATCTAGGAGGAAGATTTCTTTTTCAGGTTAGTTTGTATATAGTCTAAGTTTACTTATGTTGTTTGTGTTTCCTAAGTGCTTAATGGCACATGTATGTGTCTTACTTAGTTTTTTGTCTTGTTGTCTTTGTTTTGTGTGTTGTGAAGTTCAATCAGTTTATTGTATCATGTTCAAAGTATATTTAGGTTTGAAACTAAGTACAATAGACTCCATTTCCCAATGGATATGCAAGGCTACTGGTCCTATTATCATTATAGGCATGTTATACCTATGAATCACCAAGAATATTGACCAAATTTGACCCCAAGTCAAATTGGTCCCCTGCTATAACTTAAAACTTATCATGATCTTGTAATGTGTTCATGTCATGCTTATATGATCCTAAGAGTCTTCATTTAACCTTGTTAGCATGCTTTAAGGTTAGTTTGGAGAAGTTAAGGTAATGCCATATTTTGGTCATATTGAGGTTTATGCATGTCATGAGGAAATAATTCATGGTCAATTTGTTTTATAAGTTATTATAGGTTCATTAAGGTCATTTTATGTCCTAAACACTTTGCCCTAGCATTTCATAGTATTTTGGAAACTCTATGGTCCATTTGCTAGTTCTAAAGTGGTGAAAATGAGTGAAAAAGGTGATTTTGGATGATATTTATGTTTTAAAAGTTACCTAACTTAAAAATAAACAAAATATTATTTCTAAAGAGTTTGTATTAGCTACTCAATTGTCACACCTATAAGAGGAATTAGAACAAAATTAGATTCTTGATTTTTAATGCCATTATAAGGATTTTAGGAAGTTGTATGAACTTTTAGAAGTTAATTATAGGTTAAAATGTTGTATATGTGTACTTTAATTTTCTAAAGGTCAAAAATAGGCAATGTAATAATTTTTAAGCTCCATAATTACAAAATTTTCTCTCTCCTCCATCGTGCCATTCACAAGCTAGTGAAGGCATATCAATAGATGGTACAGGTTGTACAAGTAGATTTTGAAAATGATATTTTATAAGAAAATTTATACCCATATGGGATTATAATTTTAATTTATTTTCATTTTATTAGTTCTCTTATATTTATGAACAATCACTAAGATCCCAAACTATTTTTTGAGAGCTTAAAACCCCACAGGATAAGTTTGGAACAACTCCAATGCAAAATTTGACTTCATGATTTTATGAAAAAAGTTGGAGTGAGTTATAATATGTCTTTATATTACTCTCACACATTAATTCATCATGTTGTCACGTGTGGATGTCCTTTTGGCATGAAAAGTCTCTCTTATGAGCAGTTTGTAAGTGATTGTTAGTTTTTTATATTCTATAAGTTCCCCAGGTGATATAATGAATTTGAATGGATTTCCATTATCCTATACTCCCTCAAAAATTCTTTCATGGCCTCCTAATGAGCCAAGTATTTTTTACAATCTTTAATTACCACTTCTTTCATTCACCTCTTGGATTGGGTTTTCTATGTGCTAGAAAGTTTAGTTGTTTTGATGAGTTTGAATATGTTTTTCAAAGGATATTGAGTTTGTGTTTTCATGTTACATGTGTTGATGTGATAATTTTAATGGTATTTAATTCATAATATTTCTTGTTGCATCTTCAAATCTCTAAAATAGATAAGATTGCAGATGGCCACCTACATACCTGTAGATCTCTCATTAAGAGAAACCCAATGTTGTTAATGTGACTTGAAGGTTTTTCAATAATTAGAACATGGTGGTGGTTTAGTATTGAAAGGGTTAGTAGATAAAATATGAATTTCAAATCACTTGAGGCTAGGAGGTGGATAAATGAAAAGACTACTCTCTATATGCATTAAATTATGCTCACCTCGCTAAAACACTATTTTTTGCTAATTTAGTCCATTTTCTATATTTCCTATCTAAATTAATTAATTAATAGTCTAACAATACCCATCCCATTTCTATATCTCAAAAACCTTTACACCATTCTAAAACCCATTAATTCTCTCATTAAACCCCTAATAGAACCTATTATCTACTAACCTACCCCCTAAACTAATAGCCAATTTAAAATTCCAAAATAATCTACCTACCTACCCACCACCCTATCCTAACCTCTCCTAAAACAATAAACCCTATGGGAAGATTTCTATAATTGGAGGATTCTAGAAATCTCCCCTAATATAACCCCCTTCTCTAGAATTTTCTAATTCTAGATATTTCCATGGAATTAAAATATTCCATGAAAATTTGCTAGCCCTTGATATCAATGGCCCAAATTTGTATTTGGACCATTAATCTTTCCCTCCTTGCCTATAAAACCAAGATCTCCCTTTACCCTCAAAATAATTGGAAATCATCTATCAAACCATTAAGCTCTCATATTTCCACTCTCATTACACCCATAACAATGCTTTAGCACTCATCCAAGCCATTATCCACTTCACTCAAGCATTGGAAGCCATTATCAAAAGTTCTCAAGGAATATAAAATTTCAAATGTTGACATCAAATCATTCAAGTTCAAGTCATAGAATGGAGGTATGAAGAGGTAAAAAGGATGGTAAGCATGATCTATTTATTCTGATTTATTTTTTTTATCCATTCTCATTAGTGTTATTAATTTTTAGATTTTATTGCTAGTTTTGGTAATATTGCTTGAACATAAAATTTGGTGCACATTTTGGTGACCACGGTAGGACCAACCTCCATTATTAAATCTAATACCATTGCTAGAATTGATTTGAGTGATTGCAAGACCAACTAGACATAGATCTAAGCTTGAATTTTCAAATTTTAACACATACAGGTGAATCATGACTTTGCCCTGATATTCACAATATTGTAGTTATGATTTTATAAAATCTAGTTGTGTTATTTCCAGTTAATTTCTAATGGTTAGGGGTTTTAGCCATAAACAAAATTATGACTTTGACAGTCACAAATTTTTCATATAAATTGTGGTATTGTAAGTTTCAATAGTGATATTGTCAAAAGTAGTAGTTGGGGTTAGGTCATAACTTATTTATGCTAACCATCCTTTTCTACATGTATCATGTTTGTTAGTATTGTTTCTGTGTGTAGGAAAGAAAGGAAATCCACCTGGGATCTAGTTGTTTATACATTTTCAATAAAACTATGAATCCCTTAGTAGCGATATTGAACTGTTAATCATGATATTGTGGATTCAAGTTGTGATATTGTCAAGCATAATATTTAGGGGTAATCTTGTAACCTATATATTACTATCACTTAATAATAGAAAATTTTGTTCTTTATCCTTACTTTCTCTATTTGGAAGGATATCTTGAATATATGGGTGCAAGGAAGAAGACGTTAAATTGAGACCTTAACCTTTTGACCAGCTCTAACAAAACCATGACTCCCTTAGTAGCAAGATTGCTTTGGTAATCATGGGTTTTTAGTCGACAGTCATGATATTGTCTTCTTTCTTGAAATTGGTAAAAATCTAACTTCCTTAATTCTTGTGTCATCAAAAAAATCATCTATAGGTTCTATGCAAAAAATAATAAGGTTCTGTGAGTCAATTTATATTACTTTTTGTCAAATTCTTAATCATTTTTCCCATCTAAATATTTTGGTCTAAAAACCCTTTCATGTATAATAAGACCTTAAAAAATATTGGTTTCTCTATGCAAGGATCATACAGGGAAAGGGAAGGATATAACAACATCATAAACCCTACCACATAGATTGTTTTGACCCCTTCTTTAATATCACAACTTGAAACTTGTGGTTTTGTCCTACAAGTTGTGACTTTTTCATTTTCATTCATAGATTTATAGCTTAAGTTTATATAATTAGGTTTAAATTTTAGGAAAATAGCATTCTATCATAAAAAAAAATTATTTAATTATTTACCCTATAATTTATTTTAGAATTTAGGATATATTTTATTTTTCTTCTACTTTCTGTAATATCACAGATTGTGATATGTTTGTACTTGTGATTTTATTAATTTGATAAGTGATATTATTATATATTCATGGTATTTTTATCTAACCATAGTTCTTAATAACATATTTTAAAATCATGACTTCAACTTGCAGTTTTGTTCAGATAGTTGTGATATTATCCTTTTTGGTTACGATATTACTTTATGCACTCATAGTTTTACAAGGGCTTGCAGGATTGAAACATTTTAAACTACTAAACACTTTGGCTGCAGGACCCTTAAATATTTTGGCACCCCAATCAGATTTATAATCTTTGTACTTGTAGGGAGGGGTGCGATTTAGTATATTTTTCTAGTTTGTTATTACATATATCTTTTACTGTAAAAATTGTTCCTTATCTATACTTGTTTGTTTATGTGCATGTTGTCTCAAGAAAATTTGTTGTATCATGCCCATCATACGTAGGTAATTAAATTGGTTAATTAATCATATCATATATTTTCTTGTTTTTAATCCCTCCCTATAGGATAACATGTGGCATGGAATTGACACCCACACACGAGCTTATTATATAGGGTCTAGTGTCATGGATTTCATGACTGCACTCTAACCAAACTCTATGTTCCAATAAAGTCTAATATTTGGAGAGTTGTCACTATGGCCTAAGTTGAATTCCCAATAAATGGTTTCATGGAGTAAGGGGTAGTTAAGCTCCAAAACCCAAGGTAATTAGACAACCTCCTACATGAACTTAGGCCCCAATTTACCATCATGTATATTGGGGATGCACCTAGATCCTTTTTTATACCTTAAAATAGAAGACTTCAATTGTAATAGGTGTACTACTATAGGAGTCAGTATCAGCTCCAAAGTACCCATTAGGTGCGAGCAAGGTTGAAAGGGTTTGGTAGATTTTTTAATGGGTCACTACTTATAAAATCACCTTTGAATCTATTATATGGTGAGGGCATCAGATTATACACCCATTACAATTTATGAATTTATGATCATACTTGTGTATGGCATTTGAGTTTTGTGACTAGACCCATATTATTTATCAGTTGAGTCAATGATACCCATATTTTATGTGATACCTTAGATACCCCTAGGTTAACACTTGTCATCCTATCATCATATCACATCCTAATTTCTCATCCTCTATTACTCACCCATCACTCATCCCCATTTGGCATTCTATTGTTTACACCTAGTCTATATATAGTACCCATCCTCTTGATCGAATCCATTTCATCACTTGACCATTATATTTTATTCATCATTGTACCCCATCCTAGTGTGCATATCAATTAACCATATATACTAGTCATCCACCTCCCATTTGTCCTTTCTCCCCCATACCTTACACCCATATGATATTCATCTTAGATATCCATTTTCTATACCTCCTCCATCTCCTATTTATTTCATATTTGACCACTATATTCATCCTATTATCTCACATTCATATCATTTAGTCCATCTTCTATAATCCATCCCATTTTTCTTACAATGTCCTTATATAATAACATCCCCCTTTCATAACTAGTTTGTATATACCAATCCTATTTCTTATTATCTTGTGCATTTTGACCAATTTTTGCCTACCATACTACCCTGTATTCACTTTATATTATCTTTGACCATCATCATTTAAATCTACATCTACTCTATAATATCCTATTCACCCGATAGTGTCCATATTATCTCTACCATCCATTCTCCATCCCATTTACCATCTATTTATATCCTATAACACTTGCATATAGTATCCATCCTCCACATCTTCACAAACTAGCTTGTGTATATATATATATATATATATATATATATATATATATATATATATATATATATATATATAATCTTATCTCTTATCTATTTGTGTATTTTGTCTATCCACCTCATACCATCTTTGACCATTATTTAATCTTACATATCCATCATATTCACTCTTCATCCCATTTACCATTTATATCCACACTATAAACACATTCATATAATAAAGACCTTTTTTACGTCTTCCTTTATAGCCTAATATCCATTTGTGTATCTATCCTTTTGACCGATATTATATCATACCACTTTGTACATAAATAACTTATAACTATTATTCACCCATAACATTTTTTCATTAGCACCTAATCACCCATTTTACCCTCATCTTTATCTGGTAACTAGTTCATCCACATCCATTCCTCTCATTTGTGTATAATTTATCTTAAGTAGTTGTTCTTATCCAATACTTCATTCATCACATATCACACCCTATACATATCACATATATCTTATCTTCCACCCATCCCATTATATTTAAATACTATATTTAATCTTAAAATAAATATTTGAGTGGTCACCCATCTTCTTTGAATCATTATTCATCATATCCTCTTGACTTTGGATTATCAATATACATAGTCTTATAAGATTGTAATCTAGCACCCATTAATATCTTCATCTTTAGCACCCATAAACTTGTCCATGTTCTAGTAGACAAATATAATTTATCCCATCACTCCTCCTTTATCCTTGATAGATTGGTTTCTTAGAAGACTTTGTCTCTTGGTAATTCTTGGTCATTCTATCTTTTTACATCGTCACCTTTTGACCACTAATAATTCAATTTTTAGACAGAAGTAGTATTTGAAGAATTCCATCTCATCACCCTTTCACAATGGTTATCCATACCAAATCTCAACTTAGGATTGGATAGGGTTCCCACCAAGATAAAAATCCATTAGGGTATATGGTTGACCCAACTTAGGAACATGATGAAAATCATAGTGATATGCACACACCTAGGGGAGAGAATGAAAGATATAACCCCCTCCATAATGATGAAGTAAGAAACCTCATTGACCATTATTTATATGAAAATTATGATCATGTCCTAGCCCATGCCATTTAAATATGGGGCACATTACATTCCACTTTTGATCATACCCTCTTACACAACCTAGTCCACCCTCTATCATGCCCAAACACCCCACGTCAACATGTTAATCACATACCCCAAGAAGAAGAAGGTGTGGACCATGGATTTTCTAAAGAAGAAGAATGCCCAAAACCCCTTCTTAATAATCACACTAGGGATAATCAGAGATAGGTTATCATTGAGGATGGTCTTAACCAATTGACACAATAAATTAACCTACTCCTTTGCAATCAATTACCACCATCTCCTAGATAGAATAATACCACTAATAATAATACCTTCAATAATGCCAACAATACCAACATAGTCAATAATGCTAATACCACTAATATCAATAATACCCATAGTACCCATATCCTTCAAGGCAGTCAAAATCAAACTACCAATCCTCTTGGGGATCTCGCCTTTGCCC
Source organism: Torreya grandis (assembly GCA_037957365.1). Taxonomy (NCBI): domain Eukaryota; kingdom Viridiplantae; phylum Streptophyta; class Pinopsida; order Cupressales; family Taxaceae; genus Torreya; species Torreya grandis. The sequence goes on from JARHVA010001509.1 coordinate 9,815, forward strand.
AAAAATGGAAAATGATGAAAGAGACCCTCCAATAAATGGATCCATGATCTCAAGCTCTTAAATACAAATACAAAGACTTTTTTCATCACCATTGGACATGAGTATTTTGTAAATCCCTTTTCCTCCACACTTTGAATTACCCAAATTTGAGAAATATCTGGGAAAGGGGGGTCCTAGAGACCATATCCAAGAATTTTATGTAGCTTGTCATGAAGTGGCCTATGAAGATGCCTATTTTTTGAGACTCTTTCCCAAAATTATTATAAGACCCACTTTGGAATGGTTCATGCAATACCTAAATGTTCAATATCAAGTTTTAGAGAATTAACAAAGCAATTTTTTAGACATTTCTCACTCAACATAGAGTATGAGATCTCCATTATTGACCACTACAATACTAAATAGTAAAGCAGGGAAAGTCTAGTATATTTCTTACAAAAATGGTGAGGGTTGGCCAACTATTTGAGGTGTACCATGCCTAAAAAATAATTATCCAGGATCTTTGTAGATAATATTAATACAGATCTTAAGTACCAATTAAAATTGTAGTGTACCAAGACCTTCAATGAGATCATAGAGAAAGGAATATAGATATAAAAATCCCTTATTGAAAAGGGGACTATCAAACTATACTCTTGAAATGAGTACACTTCAAATCAAGATAATCCCCCTATTTTGTATGTTGCTTTCCCTACCCCATGTTCCTCTTGGTTATTTTACTTCCAATTTTATTCACCTATTTATTGCTTTTTTTGTTGTTGTTGTTGTTGTTGTTGTTGTTGTTTGTGTCTAGTCTTACTTTCTTGGATTTTTATCCCTGGTCATTTCCTATCTTTACTTCATTTTTATCCCTAGTTTACAATTTTTGACTTACTCATCTTTGTATAATTTTCTCTTTTTATAACCTTTAATGAATAATTTTAATTGATAACTCTTAATTTTGTTAAAATTTTAATCAATAATTTAGAATTCTCTATTTGGTTTTCAAAAATATTAATAAAAAATTAAAACTAATAATCTCTTTAATAAGTTATTTTTATAATTTTCCTTTATGTTTGATTATTCAATTTATCATATTTCACTTTATTTTTCTTACAATTTACAATCCTTATTAATTTTTGGATTAATTTCACTTTTTATAACCTTTATTGAACTATTTTAACTGATAACTCTTAATTTTGTTATAAAAATTCTAATTAACAATTTAGTATCTCTATTGAATTTTTTGTATCAAACATTAATAAAGAGTAAAACTAATCATTCTATTAGTAAGTTATTTTTACTTTTTTAAGTTATGTTTGATCTTTTCTTGAGTTTATTTGTGTTTTTGTCTTAATTTAATTTTAATCTAATTAATTTTAATTTACTTTTTAATAATAGGCTTTCAATAAAAATTAAAATTAAAATAAAAACTAAATAATATAAAAATTGCATCAAAATGACATCAATGGGCCTATTTGTTGTATCTATAAAGGAGTTTCTAAGTCTACAAAACTATCTATTATTTCTCATATCATGATGATGGTTCATGTAGCATGAACTGAAACATCATTTTATTTGGACAAAAAAAAGGATTACATGGTTTTTTCTAGAAAATCTCTAACTAATTCAATGTACTATGGAAATACTCTTCCCTTAAAAGATAATTATTTTCCAATAAAACCCAAAGTATTCAATAAGAATAAAAATGTCATAGGTGATGGGGTAACAGATTCCAAACAACAAAATGTACAAACAATTTAAAAGAAAGGCCCCACACAACACCCTAATTTCTCTTTCATGAGGGTTCCTCGAGGCAAGCCTAAGCCTCGTATAGGTAAAAGACCTCTTACAATCTTAGCAGTCCTAATAGAAAAAATCTTGGACCAATTAATTACCACCAACATGATTAATCTACCTGAGATTAGACCTATGGATGACTGTCAACCAAAACCAGATTGGTATCATGAAGATGAGTTTTGCAAGTACCATAGGGTTAAAAGACATGACACTAAATGGTGTATGAAATTAAAACATTATATCCAAGATTTAATTGAAAGGGTTGATCTTGAGATTAAAGGAGAAGCACCCCCAAATCAATCAACAAGTAGGCAATTTGTCATTTACAAGAATCTACTCTCAAAGCATGATCAAAGGAATCAAAGACCCCAAAAAGACCAAGGTCATGCATATTCATCTAACTACACTCACTACCATAATATCCCCTACCATTACATTAACACCATAAAAATCCATAAAATCCAAGAACACATTCCACCTTCATCCCCCATCATAAAAATTAATAGGGTCAATGTTTATTGCATAGTAACCACCCACCATAATAAGATTATTTTAGATAAATTTTACTTTATGTTATTTAGAGGAAAGAGAAAATAAACTCGAGAAGGTTATGGTTAGTAGAACCTAGTATGTTATACAAATGTTTATCCAATCAATTGTAAATACTCCTCTTTGGCTTGGGAGGAATGACCTGCAGATAAAAAAACACTCAAAGAGATGTTTGATTAGTTAGATAGTAGGGTGGATTGCCTAGCAAGCTAGATCAAAGAAGCATGAGCTTCTTTGGAGGCTATCAATCCAAACTTTTAAATAATCAAGTTCTAAAAGTGAATTATAAAGTACTTGCATAAATAATAGAAGATACTAAAATGAAATACAAGAAGTGCTTGATAGATGAATAGGTGAATTTGACTAATTATAGAAATAAATAGATTTATATTAATGTTAAATGAATTAGGTATGGTCGAGAAAATAGGTGAGGCTCTGTAATTAGGTAGAGAGGTAGAAAATTAGATTTGGTTGAGGTTTGGTAGGTGAAAATAGCTTGTTTTTTATTTTTCTATCAATGACCATCGACAGTTGGGTGTAACCATCAATGGTTAAGGTGACTATCAATGAATAGGGTAGACCGTAAGTGATCAAAGTGACCATTGATAGTTATTGTGGGTTTTGGTCTAGTTAAGAAACACTGATTGGTGAGGTTATAGAATGAAAATCCATAAGGTGGGTTTGGGTTGGGTTAGTTGTGAAATAGAAAAAAAGTAATTAATTATTGAAAATAAATACCTAGCTTTCTTGGTTGTTGAACTGAAGAAGGGTTGAGGTGGTTGGTGAAGCTTAGAGAAAATATAGAAGAGTAACAATCCTTGGATATTGGCCCATAGATGGCAATGATTTAGATCTCTATCATACTTATTAGTTTAATAGTTCACTCTAATTATAGATGTAGATGATAGATTGATCGATTATTTAATTATAGATGTAGATGATAAATTGATTAATTGATTGATTTTAGATCCCTTTCACCTTCTCCTCCTCTCTTTTTATAATAAGGAGAGATGAAACAATAGGTCAATAATGGGTTAAATAAGTAATTTAAATTTATATTTTATATGTGTGGGCTCATACATGAATTAGACAAGCTAAATATAAAAATTTAGTAGTAGTTGAAGTGGGTGTTTAGTGTTCAGGCAGTGGGAACCTAACCATCAGTGGTCAGGCCTGACCATCGATGGTTAGGGTGATCATCAGTGTTCAACGTTCAAATTTTATGTTTCATTAGGGGTGGGTTAGGTTAGTGATTGACATCTAGAACCGTTGTGCAAAATTTTTTAGTGTCTACATTTTGCCCCTTTTTATTATGTAGTTTGTATCAATAAGCTAAAAAATAAAAATGGATTACACGTTGAATGTTTGGTTGCCTCGAGCATGGGAAGAGGTGTTCCCCCTCAAACTAGGAATCAATGAAGTGAAATAGAATCAGGTGTAGTTTTGATAAGTGGGTAATTTGGTAATGAAGTGGGTGGTAGGTTGGGCATTAAAGCACAAACACACATGTAAAGTATGACTAATTATGATAACTGAGATCATGTAATTACTAGGTTACCATTAATGGTAAATATAAGGTTAGTACTACAAGGACAAGTGATAAGTGGACCACATGACCATATGTCATGGTTGGGTTACACTTGTAAATACAAGTCTCCTAGACATGGTCAGTGTTTTCATGGGTATCCATAGTAGGAAGTGTTCTCATGAAGACACAAATTGGTCAAGTGTACGCAAGGTAATGAAAGTTCAAAAAACTATTCAACTTTGCAAATATAGTTGGTACAATCAAAAGAACCAACGTGAGTTCATCATAAAACATGCACTAGGTTTGGGCCAAAATGGCCAAGAGTAAGGTTTTGAGGTGGGTTCTAGTTGTGTTTATCAAAGAAGGCAATCTCTTATGGTTAAAAATTGGGGAAGAAATGAAAACCCCAATATGCTAACCATTGATGGTCACCCTGACCATCAATGTTTGTATGTCAGCCCCAAAAGGGTATAGACAAAAGAACCACCGAGGGTCATATTTGCTCATTTGAGTGAATTGACTTTTAGCAACTAGCATTTGGCATTTTTTGAGAAAAACATTAACGACTCAAGATGATTGTGTAATCAATTGGGTGAGTGATTATTGACTTGACCGAGGGTGGACTAGATATTTGACTTGATCAAGATGCAATGTGGATGAGGGAAATCACAAAGACAAGTGGTTGTGGGCCCTAGGGTTCTTCAATGATGGTCAAGAAATGAGGTAGGTGGTGTATTTTGAATTGATAGCTTATATGCAATTTTTTTGGATATTATTTGTGTTTGTTAGATTATTGGGTGAAGTTGACCTAGGTTTAGTTTTTAAAATATTTAATTGTTTATAAATGTGAAATGGTAGTTTGGGTTTAGATTAGGAGGGGGAGGGTATGTAGGGGAGGGTAGATTAAAGATTAGGTCAATTTATGTGAGTTGTGGTGGTATTTGGGAGGGTAAGGTTTAGTTTGGATCATCAGTAGTCACTTTATAGTGACCATAAATGATCGTGTCTGACCATCGATGATTAATAAGAAACCATCCTAAGGTCACTATATGGTGACCATCAATGGTTGGTCACCTAACCATCAATGGTCGATTATAGAAAATTTTGACCATCGATGGTAAAGGGATGAGTTGAATGTTCTGGTGAGGGGTTAAGGAATATTTAATTATTTTTGGGAAAGGTTAAGTGTAATAGGTCATGGCTAAGGTAAAAAGGTGAAGGTTACAATTTAAAAATGGTGAAGGTCAAGGTTTATAGGTTGAAGGTTTATTGTTCAGGTAATGGTTAAATGATATAGGTTGATAGGTAATAGTTTAAGTTAAGGTTAAAGGTTAATGTTGAATGGTGGGGTAATGGTTATAGTTAATAGGTTGGATGTTGAAGTTAGAAGGTCCATTTTTTAGTGATTTTGATAAGATAGGTTAATGTTTTCATGTGGTACATAAACCATGGATATAGGTCATAGTAGGTAAATGTTATGAGTTGGATAGATCAGAATAGGAGGTAGGTGGAAAAGGTTAAGTTCATAGGCAAAAATTTATTAGTGAACTAAGGATGTTGCTATTGAATCTTACAAGCACATGAGAGGATATAGATGAGAGATCAAATGCATCAAATATTTGACAAGGTTCAATGAGGGGTGACCAAGGAGATTGGGAACACATGGAGGATGTGGGTCTTAGTGTTATGAGGTACTATTAGCATGTATCTTGAGATGTAGCTATGATAGTGGTACTCATTGAGAGATGGAATCCTACCACTAATACTTTCTTATTGCCTACAAGGGAGATGACCGTCCTACTTGAGGACATCCATAGGATTGTGCAACTACCCATATGAGGGGAGATGCTCTACCTTATTGAGAGGGATGAGTGAGACATGTTTATGGAGCTTTTATATGGATATCATATGGATTTTTTGAGGTGGAACTCCATAGGTTTCCATTACACATCACTATACCAAAGGGATAGGGATACAAGGAGGATTTTCACCATGATGATGATAGTGGTGACATGTTATGCATTTCCTAATTCTAGTAGTGGGAGGTTCCCCTACTTATTGTTGGGGGTACTTATGGAGATGTGTTTGGGCTTCACAATGTTCACATGGTCACCTATGATACTTTTTCAAATTTATTAAAAGATTTGGGGATTTTATGCCCATGGGAGATATAGGATTAGTGTTGGGTTTTTTCTACATTGATGGGTGTATGATCACATCTAGGTGCTGAGGCCTATGGGGCTATTGTGGGAGAGTTAAGTTTAGATGGATTGTTGAGTTAAAGACATGTGATGGAGGAGTGATTATGCTCTTTTAGGACTAGGAGGAGGGGTACATGGCATAGATTGGTTCAGAGGCTTATTGTATGCCTTGGTTGTTGGAGATGCGATTTGGAGACCATATGTTATGTTTCCAAGATAGGCTCATTAAAGGAGACATACTCTATCCTTTCAAAGCTATAAATGGATATATGGTACATGAGTGGGTGAGATAGAGTTGATACCATTTGATAGGGTACAGAGGTAGTTTAGCCTCATGTAGAATACATTTAGGGTGTTCTTGAGGTATAGGAGGGAGGATGTAGAGTTCTCACTACCCACTCCACTGCTAATTTATATGATCATTAATCATGAGAAGATATCAGTAAGGATAGAGATAGATGATGCAGGTTCCATAGATGGGTATCCTACATGGTACTAGGCACTCTATGCTATGGCAAATTTTGGGGGTGATGATAGTGGTCAACAAGCTATGGATGTTGACCTAGCTAGTAAAGGTGGTCAACAGGCTCAAGTGCAGGGTGTTGGTGACCTAGATATACAAGCATTGATGGCTAAGAGGCACCAACCATGAGTGGATTTATCTATAGCACAAGCATCCTTAATAATATCATAGTCATCCCTAGTAACATCATAGGGTTAGGTGGTGACATTAATAAGGGAGAGAGATCAGGTTAGGTCTTAGCTAGTCTTGATGATGTAAGAGAGAGACTCTCTCTGACATGAAGGAGGTGGAGTACCAACACTTACAAGACTAGTAGGCACTATCTCAATGTAGAGATATGTAATGACTATAGAGGATCTATGATACTATGAGGCCTTGGTCTTTAGGCATTTACCAGATGAGCCCCAATGGGGTGAGTATAAGGTTGGGATTGAAGGTGGTGCTAGCATAATGACATCATATCAATGGGTTGCATCTATAGGTGGATAGGCAAAAATAGGAGGGCAAGCTTTAGGAGGTAGTGATGCCTCGGGATCATAGATTTGTGATGAAACCTTATATTTTGATATTTAGATTATTTTGATACTAGTTTGTGAGTTGATGTAGTGAGATGTATTTTTTTTAGAGATGTGTATATTTTGTATACACTCTGATGATTATTTATGATATATAGATGTGATCCTTTTTTATTGGTATATGGTCCATGGTTGTCTTAGTCATGTTGATTATTCATGATGTCATATTGATATGATTATGCTTATGGGATGTTTATGTGGACTCATCTAGCTAAGCATGTGATTATATGTCTCTTTAATTTATGTTCATGATTATGTTTATTATGGATTAATGTTATTGATGTGATTATGATGTGATGGTTATAGATGACTATGATGATCTTGATATGGTTATGTGATTCTAATTATTGAAGATTAGGATGATGGTTATGACACTATGATTATGGTATTTTTTTGATGTTGTTTTATGGATTTGATCATTTAATTTCATATTTTTAGATGATTATGATTATAATATTGATATGATCATGGTTATGGCGATGGTTATGCTTAGGTGGATGAAGTTATAATGTGATTATTGTTTATCATTTATGAACAACTAAGATGATAGTGATGATTATGTTCATGCTTAATTTTAATTAGTATATGCTTCTATATTTAGATTTAGACATGTGGTGGATATCATATATGTGATTATGAGGTTGTGGTGGTGATAGTTGATTTATGATTATGCTAATTGATGTTTTTTTTGTTTAATGTGATGATCATATCATGTGACATGGTTATGATTATGGTCATTTTGTTTGGATTGGGGTGAAGTACATAAGGTAAGTTAAATAACAAAACTAGATGTAAGAAAGAGAAGACAAACTAGAGATAAATGTTTAAGTGAATATATCAACCAGTATGAGAGAATGAGAAAAAGGCATGATGCTTCTTCTTTGGATAGGACAAAAAATAAACCAAAGTTGGATCACCTTAAGAAACATAATCCCTTTTAATGCTTCACATTAGCATGCATTAGTTGGTTAAAAAGGTGTTTTGATCACATAATGTCAAATAAGCTCAAAATCCCTTGTTGATAGTGTATAAATGGGAGGTGGATAAAGGTGGAACCTTCTTGGGAGACTAGCTTGCCTTTTTTATAGGTCACCAAAGAGCTAGTATAAACAAGTCCATGTCATATGATGTGTAGACTAATCAATGCAGGAAGTCTACTTATGAGATTTGGTTGTAGCTTTTAAAATTAATTTGCTACTTTTGATGTCTGATAATGGATCTTTTTTATTTTGTTATTACTTGGGAGGTTTGGGGGAAGCTGATAGATGTGAGAAGCTTCCAAGAAGTTGTTATGCTTTTACGAATTCTCCAGTCAACCATCCTTCAAGGGAGTGATCTATGTTTTGTGTGCTTCTTTTAAGGATTTTGATAGCTATCCTTCAAGAAATTCATCTATCTTATATTGAGTGATTTTGATATGTTTGTGCAGTTGTCCTTCAAGGGAGTAGTTTGTAAATGATAGAGATTGACCCATATGGGTTCTTTTTATTTTTCTTTTGATGTTGGCTTTTGATGTCATGAACTTATTTATATAGGCTTAAAGGAGCACCTTGTATGAAGGCAAAACTAAAATCACAAAAAGGTGGATTAGGTGTAAAAGAGCTTTAGGTAGCAATGACCATGGGAATCCATCCTAGGAAAGGGGAAAAAAGTGCCATGGGTAGAGCTATGGTACCCATTTTTAAATATTAAGTTATGGTTGTAACAGATAATCACATGATTCAATTTTAATAAATTGTCCCTAAAAAAAGGAGATGAATATGGTTTAAATAACAAGGGATGAGCTTAAGGTGGAAAAAAGGTGAGTTTTGATCTTGTTTTAACAAAAGAAAGAATACAAATGTGAAGCATTAAGAGGCTCTAGTTTTGGGTTGCCTTCAAGAGAGGAAAACTGATAAGTTCTTGATCCATACTTGTGAGTTATGATATAAGGTCTGAGCCAATTTAAATCAAACATGCCCCACTTATTTTTCTTCATCTTGGTGACATGTTGATTTTCTTTGAGGATGGGGTCTTCAATATTGAATTCTTTCACTTTAAGGTATTTTTCATAAGTCGGTTTGATTCATTCTTCATAGACATGAAGATGAGTGACTATGACTAAATGATGCTCGTCAAGTAGCTCAAGCTAGGATAAATGTTCTTAATGATAATAGTTCTTAGAGACAAAATCTTTCAAGGATATGCAAAGAAAGGGAATTTGGAATTCGAGAGGCAAGACTATGACTAAATGATGCTCGTCAAGTAGCTCAAGATGAGTGACTATGACTAAATGATGCTCGTCAATTAGCTCAAGCTAGGATAAATGTTCTTAATGATAATAGTTCTTAGAGACAAAATCTTTCAAGGATATGCGAAGAGATGGAATTTGGACTTTGAGAGACAAGACTACCTCTACTCCAAAAACTAGAGAGAAAGGAATAGCACCTGTATGGGTTTGAATGCTATTATGATAGTCCCATAAGGGAAAGGGTATGTATAAGTGCCAATCCTAACTAGATGTAGTAACCATTTTAGTTATCTTGTTATTAAGGTTTTTTTAGAGGCTTCTACTTGTCCATTTACTTGAGGATGATAGGGTGATGAGAAACTTAACTTGATATTGAATGCATCACAAAGACCTTGGACTTTTTTTTTTGAAATATTTCCCATTATCAGTGATAATTTTGTGAGAAACACCAAAATGAAAGATGATGTGATGGTTGATAAAGTCAACAATCTTTTTAGATTTTATGAAGATAAGAGGAATAGCCTCTACCCATTTGGTAAAATATTTAGTCACAATGATGATATAATGATGTCAATGTGAAGAATGGGGGTTAATTTCACCAACAAGGTCTAGACCCCATTGTGAGAAGGGTCAAAAATTTGTAGATACATGAATACTATGGCTAGGTGCATGATGTAAATTAGTGTGTTATTGACATTTGATGCACTTTTTCACATAATCACAATAGTCTTGGTTAAGGGTAGGCCAATAATAGCCAAGGTGAATAATGCATTTAGTGATGGCTAGGCCACTAAAGTGTCCCCCATAGATCCCATCATGTGTTTCCTAGATAGCATGAGAGGCTTTGTGACTACCTAGGCAATAAAAAAGGAGACCATCAAAATCGCATTTATAAATAATTACCCCTATTATGGTATAACATGAGGTGATCTGGATAAGTGCTCATCAAACAGTTCTATAAAGACTAGAAGGAATGATGGCAAGGTTGAGATAGTCGAAGGTCTGTTGATACCAAAGGTTAGGTCAAGCCTCCTCCACATTAAATATGGTGGGAGAGTCTAATTTGACATAAGAGGATAGGGTAAGTCTATGGATGATGAATGATAGTTTAGATTTAGAGGGTGAAAATGGCATCTGAGAAGTGAGGGAAGCCATCATATCAACAAACTTATTTTTAGATCATAGAGTGGTTTGGATACGATAGTGTTCAAATGATGTTAAGAGGACATCAGCTAATTATTTGTACTATTGTAAAACATCATTATTAAAATGGTAATAGCCATTAGTTTAATTGAACACAAGTTGGGAGTCACCAAATATGTAGATCATTTTAACTCTCAAGGCTAATGTAGTTTGGAGGCCGATGACTAGGGCTTCGTACTCAACCATATTGTTGGTACACTCAAAATCTAGTTTGAAGGATAAAGGAAGAGGTTCACCATGAGGGGGGATAAATATGATCCTAGATCCCCCACCATGTTGACACTTTGATCCATCAAATAACATGATCACTTGATAGGTGAAGTCTGCCTACGATAGGGTCATAATGGATTCATCAAGAAACTCAAGAGGAAGAGGTTGATCATCTTCTAAGGGTGCAATGACCAATTGGTCAATAATGACTTACCCTTTAATTAAATTTTGTTGAATAAAATCAAGGTAAAACTTAGCTAAAATCATGATCCACTTGGCCATACATTGGATTTAGTATGGCTTGGAGTGCATATACTTAAGTGGGTCAATATTGTTTATGACATAGGTTTTGAGGTTGAGAAGCTAATGATGAAGTTTAGTGGCCATGAAGACCAAAGCTAGGAAAAATTTCTCAATATGGGTATAATGAGTCTCATACTCTACAAGCACATGGCTAATGTAGTGGATGGCTTGCTCTTTATGTTTTTCATCCTTATGAGCAAGCATTTCCCCTAAGGAGTGGTCTATGGTGGAGATATAAAGTTAAAAAGGTTGAGCTTCTTTTGGAGGAATGAGGAAATGAGACAAAAGGTACTCTTTAAGTGAATCAAAGGCCTTTTGATAGTCATTATTCCACTTAAAAGATACATCCTTCTTTAGAAGGTGGTGAAAAGGTTGGCACTAGTCTGAGAGATGAAAGATAAAGTGATGAATAGTTTGAATCTTTCCTTTCAAGCTAAAGAGTTACTTGATGTGGTAGGAGGAGGCATATTGAGGATTACTTTGATTTTGGTAGGATCAACTTTGATTCCCTAAAGGGAGATGATAAATCCAAATAGATTTCTTGATAATACCACAAAAATACACTTATTGGGCTTAAGGCAGACATGGTAATGGATGAGTTACTCAAAGATAATCTTAAGAATGGCTAAATAGTCATTATGACATTTTAATTTCCCAAGAAGGTCATCAACTAGTCTTCAATGATTTTGTGAATAAATTCATGGAAGATGTAGGTCATAGCACACTAGTGTTCTTTAGTCCAAAAGGCACGACCCTATATCAGAAAGTCCCCCATTGGGTTATAAAGGCTTTTGTGTGTTGATCTTCAAGGGAGATTAGGATCTAATTTTAACCTAAGAATTTGTCCATAAGAGAACATCTCATGGCCAGTTGTAAGATCCACTAGTTGGTCACTGCTTGCTAGAGAAAAATCATCCTTTGGGAAAGCAAGGTTGAGGTCATGAAAGTCTACACAAATGTGTAATCCCCTTGTGCCTTTGGTTATAGTTATAATGTTAGAGACCCATTGGGGATATTTAATGGCTTGAATAAAATTGATAGATAGGATATGTTGAAGCTTTTTTTTATGAGAAGGGTAATATGAGGGTACATTCACTAATTTTTTTGCCTAGCAGGCTTAACATCATGGTTGGTGACTATGTTGTGGGTAGTGATGGAGGGGTCAATTCTTTGCATATCATTGTAAGACCAAGCAAAGGCTATGTTTGTATTGTGTAGAAAGGAGGGGAAGTCATGAATCTCCTTAGAATTTAGCAATTAGCCAATTTTGATAATGTATAGGTTATTTGGGGTGCTTAAGTTGATATCCATAGTGGATTAATTCAATATGGTCAAAGTCTTAAGAGGAATAAATTTGTGGATAGATGAATCTTCTGCACCGAGATAGGTGAGAATGGAATCATCATCCTAACACCAAATGGTATTAATGGTAGGGGAATCATCTCCTATTATCTTAGGGTGGGTCAAAGGAATGGTTAAGTTCACCCCATAATTTTGATAAGTTAGGGGTCTGAGGATGATCATATTGATGAAAAAAAGTTAAGGGGGGTGATGTTAGAATCCTCAGTTGTCGATGGTGGAGTGGAGGGTGAGGATCGAATTTCCTCATCAATGATGGTAATGAGAGGAAGGTTGGTTTGTTGTTTAGGTGGTGTGAAATTGAGGCCATGATTTTTGTGAGGTTTTTGGGTTTTGATTGGAAGTAACTCGTGCAACCCCAGTTTGTACCAACCTAGACCAAATCCATTCCTAGTACACATATAAAGGTATGTCTAGGAAAATTCTAGTTTATCTAGGTAGGAGAAATTGGAGGTGAATGCTTGAGGTGAAAAGAGGTGGTGAAAGTGTCAAGGGGTTTATCAAGTCCCCCATAGATTAAATTGGTTTGAAAAGTTGAGGGTATAAAAGGAATAATGGTTCCCATATTGGGGTCATAGCTAGGTTTTTGGTCAATATTCCCACACTCTTGTAGAGTAGGTAAAGTGTCAAGGGTGAGAAGGTGATACCCCCCAATGAAAGACACTAGAAGGTTGATTCAAAAGGGTCTGTCATGGGGATTTGGGTGGAAGGAATGGATGAACTAGTGGAGGATTCAGTGGTAGAGGAAGATGGAGTTTCATATTTTAATAGTGAAGGCTTTTTGGATGAACTAAGGAGAATGTCATTGGGTTAGTACATCATGTTGCATGATGTGAAAGTACTCAGATTAGCTTGTATGGCAATAAGTTGACATACGTGCTCAAATTGATGCATTATTATAGGGTAGATGGCACACAACCCATAAAATGAATCCAAGGGTGTCCCAAAAAAACATTTTACTAAAATTCTCCTTCTACTAAATAGAAGAGCTCAAGAAGCATGAGGGGTCCTAGGTGAATGTGAAGGACAATAATTCCTAAAGTTGTATCCATGGTATCATTGAATGTTCAAATCACCACTGGGGTTTCCAACATAATATTCTTGGGTAATCTAAGTTAGTTATATTCATAGGAGGAGACAATGTTGATACCAACTCCCCATCAATTATATCCCTCTTAATGTGGGTTTGGTTGATGTACATGGTAATGAAGAGGGGAGGATCTAGGTCATTTGGATGGATGGAAGGTATTTTTGAATCCTTGAAGGTAACAAGGTTGGAAATGTGAAGAGGTCCAATAAATGTTGATAGAGGTTGTGGGTCTTCCAATTATACCTCTATTGAATGCATAGCCTTTATCATTACTTGGCAATGATGGGGTGAGGTATTGATTAGTTCATAAAAAATCATCTTTACTAGTGTTTGGTGAAATTGTTTTAGAACTACTCATTGGATTGATTTAGAAGGATTAGATTGAAAGGGTCCCAATATGGACACTTTAGGTTTGTTTAAAGTTAAAGGTATTTGGTGTTGGATGGGTGATTGGGTAGTGGAAGAGGTATATGTCTATATAATGGAAAAAACCTCCTTTCTTTTATCCTTTGGTTGAGGTTATGATCATGTGACCACATGGATGATATAGATTAGGTGAGGGGTCAAGCTAGATGATTGATTCGGTTCCACTTCACTCTAAGGTGAGAATGGAGGAGTAGGTAGGTGTTGGTTAATGGTTGTTAGTTCTTACATTAGCATTAGGTTCATAAGACGCTCATCTAATAATAAGTCATCCTCATGATATAGCTAATTGGCTATCACTTGGAGAGCTTTGAAGTTCTTCATGTCATACCCAAGTGTCCTATCGTATGAACATAGTAATTTATCATTGTACCAAGATGGTTTAGGACCATGTGGGTCAAATGGTTTGATAGGTGGTAAAGTAAATCAAGATGCCTACAATAGCCTTTTTAGGATGGTTGAGTAAGACTCAAGCAATGGTGGCAAAGGTATAAGTGTCTTAGTTTTGGGAGTTGAAGTGGAGGCCCTTTTAGGAGTGGGCTTGGTGGTAGAGTTTTTGGGTAAATGAGCATTCTTGGTGAGTAGTTTTGGTTTTAGTAGAGAGGTTGAGAGCTTGGGGTTGGAAGGTTTTGGGGTAGACATTTGAGAGATGAGAAGTTTATCTAGATACAATAGGGAGATAAGTGGTATGTTCATAGGTGATTCAATGAAAATAGGTGTGGATAAAAGTAGGAGTGATGGCATAACCAAAAGTGGTGGTTGGGTTCTAATTGGAATGGTTGGTTTTCTAATTAAGTTAGAGGGAAGAGGCCTTAAAATAGAAGTAAAAGTAGAGAGGGGAGGTAGAGTTTTGGTTTTTGGGATTTTAAGTGGTTTTACCTTCTATGTTGGCTTAGCTTGGGGTTTGTTTGATAGGTTTAATGGGATTAAATCCAAATTTACTAATAGGTGAGTAATGTTATGATTATGAAGTATGCCAAGGTTCTTGGGGGGTTGGGTTAGAATGGTAGAAGGTGATTTAGTGACTTTGGGTGAGTTTAGTTTTGGTGGTGTTGTTATAATTTGGTGGGTAGAGGTGTCTGATGGTTGGGTTGTGGTGATAGTGAATTTAATAATGGGAAGGATACATTATTTTGATAAAGAAGTCTCCTTCTTGGTTCTATATGGGAGCCCAAGTTATTTCCAAATGGTGGCTCAATCTAGGTTAGGGTCAAATATGAATTCTAAGTTTTTAACTAATCTGGAAAAGGGTTATAGATGAGTTTGAATCTCCTGGTAGTGGATTCAAAGGATATACCTAGGGGTTGAGGGGAAGGAACAATTACCTCATCCTTTTCCTAATTTAAAAGGCTCAAATATTTGTGGGGGGACTCCTTGATGGGAGGTGTAGGTAAAGTGGTTTCTTCCTTAGGAGTGATCACTAGAGGAAGAATGAATTATTATATGATTGAGGATAATGATAAAGTGGGAGTGGTTTCCTTATCTGATGTGCATATCAAAGGAGAGGTTGACAAATCCACTACCTTAATAAGTGGATTAGGGAAAGAGGTGATTTGGTTCATGGCCTTCTTAGTAGTAAGCTCACCAAGAACCATATTGATGGTATGGGCCTCATGAGCATGAGAATATTTTGCTTTGTTTTCACTATTAGCCGAAGGAGCATGGTTGAGAAATGGTTGTCTAAAGATTTTAAATGATTGGTTTGGGGGTGCATTGGGGTTATCTAACACAAGTTTTCTCTTGTAAATGAAATTTTGGACAACATTCTTGAAGGTATTACACCTACTAATGTTATGGCCAATGACATGGTGGAATGCACATAATTCATTCTCCTTGTACCAACCCAGTACAGGATGAAAGGAATCAAATTATTGTGGATGTTTGATCAGGGGAAGCTATATTATATTAGCCTTTAAAAATTTCTCCAAGATTGAATCATATGAATCTCTAAGTAGATTAAATTATTTCTAGGTGTTTTAGTTTAGGTTCCTAGTATTTTGATTGGAGGAATTGAAAGAATTAGATTGGTTAACAATGGGTAGAGGGGTGGTTTTAAGGACAACCACATTCACAGTCCCCTTATTTTTCTATTTAGTGTTGGTTTGGTTTTTGGGTTTAGAAGAGGAAACCTCATTTGATTTGAAGGTAGAGTTTTTGTTTCTTAATTTCAACTTCCCCTCATCGATGGCTCTGTTCTCTAGTTTTCATGCCATAGTGAAAGCCTCATCAAAGGTCCTAAAGATATAGACCCATAAAGTAGAGGAGATGTGTTTAGCACAAGCTTGAGAAAAGAGTTAAATCAGTTTAGGTTAGGTAAAAGAGAAAGATATTTGATTTATCAAACTTCTCTAATGGGCTACAAATTTAGCAATGGATTCATCATCTAATTGTCAAATGGAGTAGAGGTCAGTGATGGAGACTTTCTTAGAGATGTTTATGGAAAAGTGGTCTAAGAAAATCTAAGCTAGTTGGGCAAACAAAAAGAGGGAGTGCTTTGTAATAGCATTGTACCAATCTAGAGTTAGACCTGATAGAGACATATAGAGAAGGTATAGATAAGGAGATCATCATCATAGGCAATCATATAGCATAAATTCCTAAATTCTCTCAGATGTTGTTGAGGGTCCTCCTTACTCTAAAATTTTGAGAAATATAGAAGTTCCCATTGAGGAGGATATGGTTAAATGGGGATGGATGGGTGAATTGGTTCATTATAGATTTTTTCATATGACAAAATATTATGATCTCTAGAAATAGATGACTCTAAATTAGTCATTTTGTCTATTAAAATTTTTACAAGGTTAGTTTGGGGTTATGCACCCCCATAGTTATAAGGTAGGTTGTGTTGGGTTTGGGTGGGTATAACATATGTATAGTTGGTGGGGGGTTGAGAGGTTTTCACATGTTGGTATGTGGATATGGGTGGTTGGGATGATACCACATGAGAATATGTAAAGATAGGTGTTTAGTTGGAAGGTAGAGGTATATACCCTTATGGGTTAGGGATGTATCCTAGGTTTGGTGCAATAGGCACCTATTGAGAGATTAACACAGGTTGGGTAGGAGGTAAGGTTGGGTTAGTAGATAGAGGGTAGGTGGTAACTTTGGTATTGATACGTAAAAGGGTATAAGGTATGGGGACCACCAAGATCTAGAATGGAGTGGAGGTAGGTGAGTTGGGAATAAGGGGAATGGTGGTGACACTAATAAAGGGTACTCTTATAGTAAGGGAAGTACTGGTGCCCAATGGTTGGGCTGATCCTATACTAGGAGGGTTTTTAGTTGGGTAAGAAGGTGCTTGGGTATTTTTTATTTGATTGGTTTGGTTTTAGATGGTGGTATCGGTAAGGTTATTGGTAGAGGATGATGCCTAGGTGACTAAAGGTTGGGTAGAGATAGTGTCTATAGAAATGTCACCCATAAGGTGGGGTGGCATGTCATAGGGTGAGTCAATAAGTGGAACCAAAGCAGGGATATGGTGGAATATGGTGTTCAGGTAATGTTAAAGGGCTATAGGGTTGTTATCTAGAAAGGTGGAAAATTTTGCATCACCTTGGGCAACCATTCAAGGGATGATCAGACTTATAGAAAGATGGGGAGAACTCTCTACATCTAAAATGTACTCCTTGGATAAGAAAGAAGAGGAAGATGGATGATTAAGAGGTGGATCCTAATTTTCTTGGTTTCTTAGTTGTTAGTTAAAACCATGTAGGTAAGGAAAAGAAGAAGATACAAACAATCTCACAACTCAAATAAAGAGAAGATAAGAAAAGGTCAAGGAAACAAAACACACACTAAAGCATATTAAATCTTACAGTTCTTTTTAATCTCTCTTGTGGCTTATGCCTTAATTTTTGAGAATTATGTGACTGAAATTGGCTTGTAGAGTGGGTACTAAAAAATAAGTTTATGGTTGGTTCTAGGTTGTGCTTAGGCTCTGAAAGGGATCTATATTACAAATCATTACATGGATTGATATTGAAGCCTACCCCCTCACTTCACACACTACAGAGATAAGGGTGTCAGGTGTTTAGCCAAGATATATCGATTGCTAGAGATTATACTCAACCAGAGAGCTGAGTTGGTTCTTTCCTTGGTGATGAAATCTATGTAGGATGGCTAGTAAAGGTGACCTCTAGGTAATTAAATCTCAATCAGACCTTATGTCAATGTTTTTATGATTGATTAAGTGTGAGTGGTTTGGTCTTATGTGTGTGATAAGAATGAAACTATGATTGATTCACTTGATTAATTAAGCTATGTGAGATAAAATAAGCAAGAAAACAATGGATACAATTAATTTTAAGCCCAAAAATAAATTTTGATTTTGTTGTATGAGTAGAAAACAAGAAGAAGAATCACCTAGATGTAACTATGAACCCAAAAAAAGACTCAAGGGTCCCACTAGGCATGCCAGAATGTTTCAAAGAAATTTTTCTTTATGTTCTTTAGAAGAAAGAGAAAAAAACTTAAGAAGGGTATGGTTAGTAGAACCTGGTATGTTTTGCACATGTTGATCCAAATGGTTGTAGATACTCCTCTATGGCTTGGGAGGAATGACCTATAAATAAGAAAGCACTCAAAGAGATGTTTAATTAGTTAGATAGTAGGATGGATTGCCTAGCAAGCTAGATCCAAGAAGCATGAGCTACCTTGGAGGCTGTCAATCCACACTTTTAAACAATCAAGTTTTGAAATTAAAATATAACGTACTTACATAAATAATAGAAGATATTGAAATTAAATACAAGAAGTGTTTGATAGATGAATAGGTGAATTTGACTAATTATAGCAATAAAAAGATTGATATTAATGCTTAATTAATCATGTATGGTCCATAAAATAGGGTGAGGCTCCATGATTAGGTAGAGAGGCAAAAAAATGGATTCAATTGAGGTCTGGTAAGTGAAAATAGCTTGTTATTTATTTTTATGTCATTGACCATAAGCGGTTGGGTGTGATCGTTAGCAGTTAAGGTGACCATCAGGGTTTGGGGTAGACTCTCAGTGATCAGAGTGACCATAAATGATTACTATAGGTTTTGGTCTGATTAAGAAAGACTTATTAACAAGGTTACATAATGGAAATCCAAAAGGTGGGTTTAGGTTGGGTTAGTTGTGAAACAGAAAGAAAGTAACTAATTACTGAAAACATATATTTAGTTTTCCTTGTTATTAATTTGAAGGGTCAAGGTGGTTGGTAAATCTTAGAGTAATTATGGTAGAGTAACGATGCTTAGTTGTTGGTTGATAGATGGCATCACTTCAGATCTTTGTCATACTTATTGGTTCACTATTTTTCTCTAATTTTAGATGTTGATAATAGACTAATTGATTATGGATGTGGATGATAGATTGATAGATTGATTAATTATAGATCCCTTTCACCTCCTCATCCTCTCTTTGTATAGGAAGGAAAGGTGAAATAATAGGTTGACAAGGGGTTCAATAAGTAGTTTAAATTTAGCTTTCACATGCATAGGCTCATACATGAATTAGACAAGCTAAATATAAAAAATCAAGTTATAGTTGAAGTGGGTGTTTAGTGTTCAGGTGGTCGGAGCTTGACCATCGATGGTCAGGCCTAACCATTAATGGTTAGGGTGACCATTGATGATTAAGGGTCAAAGGTTATGTTTGGTCAGGGGTGGGTTAGGTTAGTCGATTTGACATCTAGAACCATTATGCATGGTTTTTTAGTGTCTATAAAGATAATAATCCCCATGACACCTCCTCAATATCCTTCTACATCATTTGCTACCCAAAATGGGAGTATTTCTAAGAAATATTCAATATTTTTAGATAAATCTTATGATATCATTCAGTAATTAGAAAAGACTCTAGCTCAAATTTCCTTGATGGAACTTTTTAAAACATCAGCTTTACACCAAGAAATATTAAATCAAGTGTTGAATGATCTAAAAGTAACTAGTGACTTGGATACTAATGAGTTTCAGGTGCTAGTATCATACCTATACCCCTCATATCATATTAATTTTAGTGCCCAAGGTATCCCTCATATTGGCCTACATCATAACTACCCCTTATACATTGAAGTCACCATTTCCCACCATTGAGTTTCCCATGTTCTCATAGATGGAGGATCGGTGCTCAACTAATGTAATTTGGACTTTTAAATAAATTGGGATATTTTAAAATGTCACTAGGGCCCACTCTAATAATTATTAAATCTTATGATGATAATGAGATACCATCAGTTAGGAACATTTAGCTTCCTCTCATTGTGAGACCTATCATACATCAGACTTTAGTCCATGAGGTGGATGTGGATTTACCATATAACGTGTTTCTTGGAAGACCATGGATTCATGAAAATAAAGCTATTATGTCCACTCTCCATTAATGCCTAAAAATCCCTCATTTGGGAATGGAGGTCACTATTCCTAGAGTCATAAACCATCTCCATAGTTGTCAGATAGATCAGTCATTATCACCATCACCCTATCTTGGCACTAAAAATACTATTATGAGCCCAATAGCTACTAAATATATCTCTCTTGATTAATTATAATCCATATCTAATCTGTCACCTGATGTCACCCGACTAAACACCACATCTATAGGGTGTGGATAATATGAGTACAAAACATTTTACATTGGCAATCTACCTTTATCTCTGCATAGCTATGGGTCCCCAGCCATGAGGAAGGATAATCTTGTTAAGCACTAGTTTGGAGTGAAAAAAATTTTGAGCGTTAGATTTTTTTATGAATACATTGAATATGGAGATTATTCTTGGCTTATTCTAGATGACAAGGCCCTCATCTCTCTAGAATAGTACTAACCTAGTGTCTAGAAAATGATGGAGAACATGTAGTAAAAAGGAAATGGATTGGGTAAGCAATATCAAGGCTGACTTAAACCTATCATGGTTAAATAACATCCATAATATTTTGGATTAGGGTACAAACTATATGATGATGACCCAACTAGTATTATTATGGATTCTCTTTTGATCACTAGGTCATCTCTCCTTGATGAGGACATTGAAACAGGTTCTATCTATAGTCACTTTGAGGAGCTCACTACCACTAACCTTTTCCTCGATACCACCATCTCCACCATTAACATTTCCCTTCATTATCCATCACTTATCAATTAGGATTCCAAAAAGGAGGCTTCCTTTGACATGTTCCAAAATGATGAGGCAATCCTAGAATATATGGGAGCTAGAGATTTTATGCCATCTAGTGATCATAAAAAGGGCTTTTATATCAATCTTTGTCAATATGTAGATTTTTGGGAACATCAAAAATCCCATGATCAAAGTGATGAAGAACACTCCAAAGAAGAAGAGCTTTCTAAAGAATCGGATGAACTCCCATATGGCTCATTCACATTAGAAGATTATTTTGACATTGATACTAAACTTATAGACTATTTATCATTTGACATTTCAAAAATATCATTACCCCCTTACTTACAAGATCAATCACCCTCACTCATTGAGGATATAATATAACTCAATATTGGGACCAATAAACATCCCAAAATGGTGAAACTAGGGGCATCTCTCACAATAAAGTAATGTGAAGTCATTATTGAGTTGATAAAAGAATTTATAATATATTTACATGCAGATACATTAATATATTATGGTTAGACCCCTCATTTGTAGTACACCACCTGGTTGTTCATTTGAATTTGAAACCCATCAATCAAAAATTATGAAAGATGCATCTCAAGGTGGCTTTATTAGTCAAGGAGGAATTGCAAAAATTCTTGGAAGCTAGATTTATCCACCTAATAGATTATTCAAATTGGATTTCTAATATTGTTCCTATGTCTAAACCACAAGGTGGAATCAAAACTTATATATACTTATGGGATATCAATAAGTCATGTCCAAAATATGAATTACCCCTTCCTAAGATTGGCATTATTGTAGACATGATTGTAGACTTGATAACATGATATGAATTTCTCTCCCTCATGGATGGCTTATCAGGTTATAATCAAATCAAAATTACACCTGAGAACCAACATAAAATGGATTTTATTACTCCATGGGGAACATTTTGTTATCAAGTCATGCCCTTTGGTCTTTAAAATGTAGGAGAAACCTATCAATGGGATATAATAGACATCATTCATGACATAATACATGACATTATCAAGGATTATGTAGATGATATTTTGGGGAAGTCCCAATTAAGATCAGAAAATCATGTGGTTTTAATAAATATTTTTGAAAGATTTCAAGAGTATAAAGTCAGGTTGAATCCCAAGAAATGTGTATTTGGAGTCATGTCAATAAAACTATTAGGATTCATAGTTTCAAGAAGAGGCATAAAATTAAATCTAGCAAAGGTCAAAGTAATCATAGAAATGCATCCACCTCATAATATTAAGTAACTCCAAAGTCTTCAAGGTAAGCTCTAAGCCATACAACATTTTATCTCTCAACTTGTAGATAAGTGTCACCCCTTTACTCATATACTAAAGAAGGGGACCACCTTCCATTGGAATTCAAAATGCCAGCAAACCTTTGAAAGTCTTAAACAATATTTAGATAATCTACATGTATTGTCTCCACCAATCTCAAGAAGAACTTTGCTCCTATACATTTCAGCAACACCATGTGCCATTGGTGTTCTTCTATCACAACATAATGACTAGGGTAATGGAGTGGGCCATATATTATCTCAGTCACATGTTCATATCCTTTGAGCTGAATTATACTCCCATTAAAAAAGAATGTTTGGTCATGTTTTTTACATCATAGAAGCTTCAACATTTCATGCCTAATAATCAAGACAACTCATTGCAAAAGTTGATCCCTTAAAATATTTATTGTCCAAATCAGTTATTACAATCTGAATGGAAAAATGGATAATTTTGCTTAGTGAATTTGTCATTAAATATGTTAATCAAAAGGATATAAAAGGATAGGTTATCATGGATCAATTGGCAGAGGCACCATTGGTAGTGATTGATCCCCTTGTAACCAAATTCCTAGATGAACCCATAATGAATACTTCACAATTAGATAGCTGGAAATTATACTTTGATGGCTCATTTAACACACATGGGTCAGGGGAAGGCATCCTCCTTATCACTCCAAAAGTTGATCTTATCCCAAATTATTTCCACCTTGCATTCCCATGTACCAACACCATATCATAATATGAAGCCTTAATATTTGGTCTTCACCTATCAATTCAATGGAACATCCAGCACCTACAAGTATTCAGTGACTCATAGCTAATCATCAAATAGGTCAATGATGAATTCCTAATAAAGGATGAATAATTACTTCCTTATAAACAACTAGTAGATCAATTAAATTCAAATTTTCAATCCATCACATTTGAATAAGTTTCATAAGGAAGTAATAAAGTAGGTAATTCCATGGCTACTATTAGCTCACTCATCGACCTCCCTGAAGACATTTTGGAAGGCAAATTTTTGATTAAGCATCTAATTATGCCATCCCATCAGTCAATGACTCCATTTCAAATTTTTATAATTAATGATCCTATTCTTCCTTAGTACCACCATATTTATAGGTACCTCTATGACAACATCCTCCCTGCTAATCTCAACCATCACCAATGTAAAGCCTTTATCCACTGCACCTCCTGCTACACCATCCTTGGTAGCATGCTTTATCGATAAGGCTACGATGAAACCTTATTGAGGTGTTTGACATCGATAGAGGCTTATCAGGCCATCAAATAAGTTCATAATGGTATATGTGGTAGGTCCTTCACTGGAATGGCCCTAGCCAAAAATCTCCTCTAAACTGGCTATTACTAGCCAATGATGGAACAAGATTCTTTCTAAAATGTGTGAAAATGTGTGGCCTATCAAAAACATGGGAAACTCATTCACATTCTAGCAAAGAGTAAAATTCTATTATGAGTCCATGAATTTTTTCCATATGAGGCATTTATTTAATTGGAAAGATCAATCTAACTTCATCTAATGGCCATAAATTTATTATCATGGCAATGGAGTATTTTACCAAATGGGTAGAGGCAATGCCACTTACACAACAGGCCTCCAGATCTCCAATTTTATTCTCAATCAAATCATTTTCCCT
Source organism: Torreya grandis (assembly GCA_037957365.1). Taxonomy (NCBI): domain Eukaryota; kingdom Viridiplantae; phylum Streptophyta; class Pinopsida; order Cupressales; family Taxaceae; genus Torreya; species Torreya grandis. The sequence goes on from JARHVA010001509.1 coordinate 33,853, forward strand.
TTTTTTATACCTACCAACATCATCTCAAATAATGGAAAACCATTTAAGAACCAAGACATGGAGACTCTATGTCAAAAATATCACATTATGCAGTAATTTTCCTCCCCTTATCATCCTCAAGGTAACAGACAAGCACAGGAAACCAATAAGATCCTCATCAAGATTCTAAAAAAGATAGCCAATCAAGTAAGAATAAATTAGCACACTTAACTACATCTATCATTGTGGTCTTATCATAAAAGTGTCTACACCCTCCTGGGGAAACTCCATGTGCCTTGGTTTATGGGACCAAAGCAATTTTACTAGTAGAAGTGGAAAGGAAAATTGGAAAAACACCAATGTAGAATTGGATAAGAAGGGGAAGTTTGAAGCCAATTGGTTAGGCCCCTATATCATTATTTCTAAGTTTAACTTCGGATCATACAAATTGGCCACATTTGATGGAGAAGAACTTGATGATCACATGAACATCATGCATCTAAAGCACTTGTATACCTGAATCAGGTTTCATTGTCCTCTATCAATGGGACACCCCATATCCAGTCCATCCACCCATCACATCTCCTCACCACTCAAAAAAATGGTGAAAACTAGTTCATTGGCACCTTGGACAAGTACCATGATGAAAACTAGTTCTCAGCATCATGGTAAAATAACCTTGACCCTAGTCTCATTAGTGGTAATCCATCATAAGATCTTCAACAACAATTTAGCATAACTACTTTATAAAGGGGAAAGGATATGACTTTTCAAAACTATTGGAGGGTTCTCTAAAATAATTTATCCATACTTGGTCCACATAACCCTAAGTCTAATCCATATCTACATCATTCCTACCATACCTTCACAAATCTTATTTGACATGTGTGTATCCTTTTTATCCTCAACTCAACATCCCATCACTACTCATTGTTATTATTAAGCCTTAGGTCTACACCTTCCCACTAATAATCATCATTATGGAGGGTCACAACAAAATAAATATCTCTTCCCAATGGCTTTTAGCATACACTATGTCACTAATTCATGAAGAGTCATCATGACCCCCATCTCATAACCTAGTTAGAATCTCATCATAGATAAAATTTCAGGCACTACATATCTTGTATATGGCCTCCTCATCATCACTATAACCATTATAGATCACCAACTATAATCATTTCATCACTCATGAAAATAAACTCTATCAATTATTGTCATTATTTGGTCTATTCCATCTTTGATTGTCTTATGTGATTGTATGTTTTGTTTTAAATAGGTGTGCAAATGTTAAGATGTTTTGTTTGAATAAGTTTTTATTTATATGTTGACTTTTCAACTTTCATGAGAAAAAAGATGGTATGAGTGACCCCTGAATGTTTTTGGGAAAGGTGATCTCTTAAACAGAGTTTGCCTATGCATCTATGCTAAACACGCCTCAGACATATTATGTCTTTGACACATAGCTTAAAGATACAATATTTAAAAGGATTTCCTACATTTTGATGTATTTTGGAACCATTCCCCCTTTTTATCCTATCCATTCCCATATACCTTTACCCAAGGCCTAAACTTATCCCATCCACTCACCGACTTACCTCCATGGTGTAAGAAGATTCTTACCATAGCAACTAGCTAGGATGAAATGAACCAAATAGGGGATCAATTTATTCATAATATCTTCACCCTATAAGACATATTGTGTAATCATCAGGATCCATAATCCACTTAACATAACATTCATAAACATATCAAATTCACATTATGTAATAACATCCATAAAATTAAAGCAATATCCCATATACATTACATATATCATCACCCATGATAATCATAAACATATAAAACATATTTATCCATCATTAAAATCATCAATTAAATTCTAAACCCATCCATCATAACATAAAAACATGCCTAAAATTAAATCACATCATATACATATATCACAACATTAGCATAAATAAAGTATGTAACATCTACAAGTCTAAATCATTCCATGTGTCTCAAATAATGTCTATATCATCATCCCATGAAAGTTAATGCATCTCATATTTATACACATAAAAGCAATAAAGTAATGTACATGCATCCATCAACATCAAATCTCATCATAAATATATATACAACAAAATTTTAATAATATAGTATCCACATGGAATCCATGTCATAATATATCATACAATCACATGAAACCCATTGGGAAAGTATGCACCAATAATACAAAACTCCCCTATAAATGTATACAATCCAAAAATCATGGCTATGACTATGGTGGCCCTAGATATCCTTGATCACCTCTAGATGGTTTCTAAATTAATGAGTGGCTAGCACGAAAGGATGTTGCATGCTAACATACCAGTATAGCTACCTCATAGAGGGTCTGATAGTATTGAGCAACATAATATGCTGCATCACATCCATCATACCCTGGCCCCTCATCACCACATTAGCCATATCCCCTTTTTTCCACCTCCACCTACCTTATAAGAGTCTGGATATGACCCTACAATTAAGACACTTGACCCTAAAACCCTACAATTTGACCCTATAAGGAGTTAACCTATATTTTTGCATGGGTGAGATGCGCAACCTAGTATATCACATATGACTATAATGTAGTAGCATGTGTCTATAACTAGGTTAAATACCCATCCCTCTAAACAATTTGGGCTTGTAATTCAACAATCTACCCCTCTGCCTATGCCAACTAACTATCCCCCTATGCATTCATACTCTAAAAATGGGCCTACATCTAGTCCTAGTCGCATGTGATACATGTACCCTCTACCAAACATGCCTAAATCTCACCCTAAAATTGGGTAATCAAGGACTCATCCTCCTCTATCTTTAATGTTTGAGATGGACCTATGCCACCACTCTAACTAGCTGATATCCCAACCTCTACTTGTGTCCTGACTAGTCTTTACACTTATGAAAGGGCCTAATGTCCCACCTATTTTGCTACTACCTAGATACCATCATCTATAACCATAGCATCATGACCCCCACCTCTATCCTAACCCTCTTACACTAGCATCTATCTCCTCCTCTGCTACAACCTCACCCATGCCTATAGAAATCTCCTCACTACACCTTTCTAACCACCACCTATGGCCATGTCAATCTAATCAATGTTCGAGGTTGCCACCATGTTGTGTATGCCACTATAATACCAAGATCTATAATGGGTGTGTAAAAATCCCATTAAATGGGTGTAATACTCTCTTACTTTGTGCAAGCATTTTCCCTATTTGTAGGTCTCCCCCACTACGGTCTTTCCTCATTTCATGCAAATAAATGCTATAGATTAGGCATGTCCTGAATGAACCCAAACTACCTCTATACTTGATTTGGTCAATATCTCTCAAATATTGAATCATGGTGACCCATCACATAGCACTTTGAAATCATAAACCAGGTCATGGCCTCATCATCCTAGCCAAATCTAATGCCTCTTTAAGTCATTCATGTAATATGTTTAGGGTGCAAGCTATCAAAATCCTCTCTATAAAAATGCACCTCACTAGTATGCCCCAATTATACTCCCAAGATCACACACCAATGAAAGACCATCAACTGCCCAAGTTTATAAATGGCAAGTGTACTTAATGACCATTAGATAGAAATATGCTCCCAACTCCATATCTATAGCAATAATAAAGGACCAAAACTCTAAGCTCCCATATATGCACCCAAATGCAAATCTTTATATAAATGTGATAATATAATGCCCCCCCAAGCAAATACATGATGATCATGAATCATGTTAGCAACAACATCCCCTAGTCCAAGGTGGAACCACTATCTACTCTTGTCTAATAAAATAATGGCATACACAAGAGACATAACTACCAATGCAAATCAGTCCAAAGTCCCCTCATGCAAGCACCTATGAATATCGATGCATTGGTCTCACATCCCTATCTTTAAACTCATACCTATCCATTATTATTTCTAATCCAATTCACATGAATGCCAATATATCCTATCCCCTCACATGGGTAGGTGAAATATCCTATATACATCCTCAAGTGTCACAATCATCTCTCTGGTAATAATATGGAAAGTGTTAGTCTCTAAATTCCAGCATTCCACCAAAGCTATGATCAAAGCTCATTCAATATGAATAGCTATAATATTTACCATGTCATGTAATCCAACCAGCTCTAATACCCTAAACACCACATGTGTCAGCTACCATATCTCATGTAGTACCTCATGCCACCATAGTCATGACACCATCATGCTTAGATCCTCCTGCACCAATCACCATCCACCTATCACTATCCTCATCATCAAAAGTTTATCCTTACACATATAGCCTCACTCTAAAAATCACTACTAACCCTAATTAATTCTTAATCCTTCAATCCCTATCACCTATTTAACCCATCCAAAACACCCCTATCCCAACCTTATTACTTTTATCACCCTAGCCTAACCCCCTATCTCATCAACCCTACCCCAACTACCTAAAATCCCAGTAACCTTAAACATTAATATTCATTTAAACCTAACCCACCTAGATAACTAATCTCAATACCATGACTTACCTACTTAACTCATCTCAATAATCTACCCCCTCACCCCCCCTACTCACTAGTCTAACATCCTATATCCTATCTCTCTAACTTACCCACTCCATCTAGCTAACAAACCTATCCAACATCCCAAACCATCCAAATTAACCCCTTCAACCTAATAATTACCCATTTTTCTAGCTTTATAATATCACAACTTGTAAAATTCCCCATAAGTGATTTTGATAATATCACTATTCACTAATAGTGATATTATAATATTGTAATTCCATAGTTGTGATATTACAATATCATCAATCCTTCTTACAATAATTTAATATCATAGATGAAGACTTATGGTATTGTAATACCAAAATTCAAACTTGCAAGCCTACAACTCATGATGATAATATCACAACTAAGGGCACAACTGTCAATTATGTTATTGCCAAGCTAAGTTAGACAACATATTTCTCTACTAAATCTAACTTAAAACTTACCAAAACTAATCAAAATCACTAAAATCACAAAGTTAGGGTCCTTTTACTCATTATAGGTCCAGCATCAACATCTCTCTAATGCTTCTAGACTCTTTCACCATGATGAGAAGCTCGAGGTAGCTAGTTCATGGTTTCACCTCAGAGTCCAAATCTCAAAATTCAATAAGTGCAAATGACCCTATTTTGGCTCTTTTGTCCTATATGATCCCCTACACCCCTAATAGCCCATCCCTAACATCCATTATCACAGGTTTCATCTAATTAACCCCATATCCTAATTTAATCACTCTAGGTCACCTTATAGCATCATCTAAGACATGCAATGCCTAATCCTTTATCATCCATATTTTCCCACATCAAGAACTGCATTACCCTGACATCTTTTAGGATTATGTAGGCAGCACCTAGTCCCACTTTTCATGCCTAGGGATAACTCAACCACCATTACCTATGTCATTAGACCATTATATGTTGATTTTAATCCCTAAATCCTATGTAAAGTATCTCATGCCCATTCAATAAGCCTTATCACTAATATCTCCCTTCAAGCTTTTCCTAACATGTATCCTTACTACGAGACTTATCCATTATCTTGAACCCACCCTATTTAAATCCATATTAGTTTATCAATCCTAACACTTTCTAGACAATCATCATTTATCTAGAACTCATAACTTGAGCTACTCAATCATTACTTTTAGGTCATCTATTTGGTCAATTGGGGCATTGGAACCCTATTTAGATATGAGTCTTATCCCACCCTAGGATTTGTGTTCGAGTGACCATCTAGGTTAATTTCTACCTGCATACTCCCTTGAGGGGGCATCATATTCTATTAATAATTGACACCATCTAACATCAAGGTTTTTATTTAAAATACCATTACTCCTTTCACTTCACTCCACTTGCAATACCCTTTCAAAGAGGGGCAAATATATGCATTAAATTATGCTCACCCTGCTAAAACACTAATTTCCACTAATTTAGTCCAATTTCTATATTTTTGAGCTAAATTAATTAATAGTCTAACAATACCCATCAAATTCCTATATCCCATAAACCTTTACACCATTATAAATCCCATTAATTCTCTCATTAAAACCCTAACATAACCTATTATTTACTAACCTACCCCCTAAACTAACTAGCTAATTTAAAATTCCAAAATAATCTACCTACCCAGCCACCACCCTATTCTAGCCTCTCTTAAAACCCTAAACCCTATGGGGAGATTTTTAAAATTAGAGGATTCTATAAATATCCCCTAATCTATCCCCATTATATATAATTCTCTAATTCTATATATTTCCATGGAATTAAAAAATTCCATGGAAATTTCCTAGCCCTTGATATCAATGGTCCAAATTTGAATTTGAACAATTGATCTTTCCCTCCTTTCCTATAAAACCAAGTTCTCCCTCCACCCTCAAAATAATTATAAATCATCTATAAATCCATTAACATCTCATATTTCCACTCTCATTTCACCCATAATATCACTCTATCACTCATCTAAGCCATTATCCACTTCACTCAAGCATTAGAAGCCATTGTCAAAAGTTCTCAAGCAATCCAACATTTCAAATTTTGATATCAGATCATTCAAGTTCAAATCCTAGAATGGATGTATTAAGAGGTAAAAAGGATGGTTATAATTATCTATTTATTATGATTTATTTCTTTTATCCATTCCTATTGGTGCTATTAAGTTTTAGGTTTTATTGCTAGGTTCGATAATATTTCTTGAACCTAAAATTTGGTACACACTCTCAACAATCACTTACATGATTGTGACTATGTTGAAAATGGATAAAAGAGGTTTGAATATGTTTTAATGGGTTAATGAACTTTAAATTAATGAATAAAATAACCCTAGTGAATATTGACCATTATAGTATATTATGGTGTAGTGGGAAAGGCCTAATCTGAGACTACACAGTCAAACACCTTCTCATGAACACCACCTACAACCAATTAATAAAAGTGTGATTTGAATAGTGAAGATGGTGGAGTAAAATATTTTTAGGATATTTATGTTATTAATACATCATATATAATTTTAAGGAGCCTTTTAAATCTTTGAGTTGAAAAATTTAAGACCATATGCACTCAAAGATAATCAGTCCTTGAATACAGTCAACTATCCACCTATAGTCAGTTTATTTGGTCTTGAGACAATAGTAAGGTTGATTAAAGTTTAAGATTTCAAATCATGGAAATTTTCTAAAAATATCATCATTTTAGGCAGAGTCATTGAGATATTCTTGAAGGGTGGCAATGGATAGTCAGAATGGTCTCAAATGCACTCAATCCTCTAAGAGAGACCTACAAGCTACTAAATGATATGGGCTCTTCCAAGCCTAAACATAGGATAGATTCCTTGAAGAATAATTGAATCCCTATTTTATATTTCAATTGAATTAACTACTTTTATGTATATCCATGGAGTATAAGGAAACAAACTCAAGACCATTCTATACACAGTCAAACTTCCAGTACACACTTACATCCACCAACTGGGAAGACTACCTTGAGATAGAAATGTTGGTATAAGTACAAAGTTAAATATTTGGAAGAAGATAATAAATATATGAATAGTATATTATGTGGATATTTGATAATTTTAATGCTAAAGACAGGGATCTAAAGCACCAAACTACAGACTAGTTTCGAATGCACACACATAGGCAATTAAAAATATAAAGATCTTCCTAAGTGACTAAGGTCTCTTCAAAACCCAAGAAAATGGTTTTTATATGATTTTAAGGATATAAGGTAACTCAGGTTATCAATATAAATTATTTTTATGTCTAGATTTTGAGTAGAGGAAGAAACCAAATAAGGATCACAGTCTTAAGTGCCTATACATAGTCCTCACACAATCCTACCTACTCTTGAGAGATATGTGTTATTTAGAAAGAGTGATAAATTTTTTGAGTAAATCAAGTTTTATTTCATGATATTATTAGGTTTACCAATATTTTTAAGAGTAAAAGAACAAAATATAGGTCATAACCCCATTTATATAGTCCAAACACAAATCTGCATACTTCTTTTATAGGTTGTTTGTATGAAGAAGTTTATAGATTATATGAGAACTAAGAAAGGATAAGTGTTTTATTATGATTGTATGGTTATTAGGATTTTCTCATTATAGTTTTAAAACTCAAACAACAAAGATATAAATAGTTTGGCATGCCTTGTTCAGACCCTACACAGGCTTAATTGCATTAGAAGGCTTATATAGGCAACCTTGAAGAGTGGAAAAATGAAGTCAATGGGGATGATTTAAAACATTGAGAATCCCATATGAATATGTTTAAATGGTTATACAAACATTTCCTAATCTTAGAACTCCAATAGAGAGATAAATAAGAAAAATAGTCAGTTAGGGTATCTTGGGTAGTTGGACCAAGAACCCTAGACTTAAGCAAATAGGCTAGTTGGAAACCCAATGGGAGAAATTTTATCAGGTAATGATTGAAATAGGTTAGAGGAGATGTCTCAAACCTCATTTAGGTCATTTTAATTCAAAACAAACTTAGGAAAAATCTTATAGACTTAATTTTCTCTTAAACCCCTCAGAATGTCAAGTTTCATCCTGAGAGTTTAGTTTCTCTTGCTTGGTATGGAACACGCATGATGCATGGAACCATTTAGATACACTAGTAAACTTCCATTTTGTGGTATTTTTTTATGGTTTCACACCCCCAACTTAGTGAACTATTGTTATGAGTTCAAACCATGTTTAGGCTACCTAGGAGAGCCATAAGGATCCGATGAGAGAGAAATGAATATTTATGATTCTAAATGAATCAATAAAACTCAAAAACCACCCATATAATGTTAAATAATCCCTTGATAATCACCCCATGTAATTGGTTTATATAGTATTGTACATAAGTGTATGCATTAGGGATAAAAAGACTAATTTTTTTTATTTTTTAGGTCCATACAGTGAGATGGAACTTCAAATTTAGCATGGAGGATGGGGAGTATGTTTTTTTAATGAATCACACACTTTTTTGTTATTTTTCATATGTGGGGATCCTATAGAATCATTTTTCACTTTCTTGGTAGGGAGGCCTAATTGAGACCTAGTTAGGAGAGAGAAAGGGCAAAAAATGACATTTTCACTCACTCTCATAGCATGAAATTGAACCTTGAGATATAATGCCTTAATGGGTACTAAAATATACCCTCATATTCTTAACATATTTTTTACTATTTTCCACACAAGGAGGTTTTCATCATTTTAGGACTACAAGTTATGAGGCTTTTGGTAGATAAAGACTTGTTGGGGCTAGTTTGAGGCCTCAAAATGGATTTTTGTAGGTCTAATATGATTTTAATATACCATCCATGAATTTTGGATGAGCTAAATAAGACAAATCAAATTTTTTACACTTGTGTGCAAAATAGGCCTAAAGAGATGAAGAGTCCTCTAGACACCTTGCAAGAGAAAGAGGTGATGTGTCAAAGAGAACCTGATGGGGTTAGTTCAGATGTGTCAATAATAGATAAAAGAGGTAGGATAAATTGATCTAACCATCAATAATGCCACTTGTCCTTCAACATGTCAATAAGAAGAGAAGTTTCAAGAAGCTATTCAAGGTGTCAAGCAAGCACTTCAACTCCCATGCTACATGGAGGGTCAGAGAATATTTAGAGGAGATACACATTTCATCCTAGACTAAATGAGGTAGTTCCATAACTTATCTTCATATTATAACTCTCACGGACACTTATCTACTTTTTCTCTCTTACACCCCTCTTCTCTTCTCTTTCACTTTCTATATATATTGAGCTACATGTGGCTAAGTTTGTCTGTTCCACTTAATTATGGTGAAACCCTAATCATTTTTGTACTTTGAGAAATAAATAATTATATGGTTTACCTTCACCATGATTTTTTTCAATGTGTTTGTTAACTAGTTGATCTTGCTAAGTGATAGATTTTCTTCCTTAGCATATCATCCTTGTTTGCATTCATATTTAGCTTTAAAAGTCTATTGCAGGTCTCTTAAAGTGTTATAATAAAGTTTTTCATGAGTTTTAGTGAGTTTTATTTCCACAAGTGTCTCATGTACTAGGCATATTTAGATTAGTGTATGTGTAGGTTAGGTTTGTGTTTGAAGTGTAATTGAAATTGGTTGGCAGTGGTCAGGTTACAATTGGTGCATCACCCCATTAGGATAGGTTTACTTTATGTTCTCTCTCCCTTTTCATCCAAATAAAATATTACTATAAGTGATGAGATTAAATATACAAACCAAGGGAGCTATCCCTTTAATCTAGAGGTTTACCTCTACTATAGGCAACCCACAAGCCTAGAGGTAGTCCCACGTTACACTCAATTTTGAGAAATCTTTAACTACCTCTCCAAGGGTGAAAAATTGAGTGAAAATAGGAATATGGTGAAATATTTCACTCCTGGATCAAAAAGGGATTCTAATGGCATCCCACCCTTCCCTTAAACCATGGGCCATTATTCCAAAAAAAAAATATCTTTAAAAGCTTTTAATTTAAGAAGACATAAATTGTTTGATAACAAGGTTAGAATGGGGAATCAAAGTTCTTTCTATACAAGCTTGATCCAACAGTGAAGCTCCAATAAATATGATCTCTTTCCCATAAAATTTCCCACTAGTGAACAACTCTGCATCTTCATGGAAAACTAATCCTCATCTTCCTCCAAGGAACACAACTCCATTACCTCCTTGAAAAATATAAAAATTGATGCTTTCATCAATAAGAGTACCTCCCAATTATGTATTTTTAAATGTAGAATATATTAAATGTCATTCTTTCACAATACCTAAATCGACCTATCTCAAAAAAATGATCTTCATGGTCGAGGCCACCATTATCATATAGATGGTTTGAATAAGAGCATAGACCATGGTTTAGTTTGTAGGAACAATAATGATTGATCAAATTAATGCATCCCTCCATAATAAACTAATTTGTATAATAAGCTAACCCCAGAAGGCATCGTATCATCTGAGTGCTGCCTACATAGCCCTAGTCTTAGGGCCTCAGACCAATGTAGTTCAGAACTAAGAGGCAAAATGGTTGATGATTGGTTTGGTCATGTGTCGAAATGATGAGGATAAGATGATGTCACAGCCTTTTCCATATTGTGTGATGGTGTATTCTGCAACATTGGTTGAGGGGTCTTTCATCCCTAGTAATTTTTCATATTCCTGATGGATGTATGCTAAAAATGAATTGAGATCTATTTATGCTTCAGCAAGTAATGGTTTATGCTTAACATAAATTGTGTCTGGTTGATAGTTTCCATGTGTATTGTTGTCCATAGAAACTATGTGAAATAGACTATGATGATGTATGATGTCATGATGTCACGTTGTTGGTTTGAAAAAGGTTAGGTTGGGTTGGATGGAAAATGATGTGGTTGAATGTGACCAAAGGTAAGGAGGAAGTGAAAGGCATTTTTGCCCTTTCATTGACAAGGACCATAATGATAACATAAGTAGGGGGTTTTTAGAAATAAAAGCCCCATTCATGCATTATGTCATTGACCATTGCTTGTGTTAGAGAGGTAATTGAATCACTTTGATATTTAAAATGAGATCAAAATCCCTTGAGTAGGTGATGTGATATGTGAGGAGAGGGTAACCCCTTTTAGTAGGGATAACTTTTCCCCTTTTGATAGGAGACCCTGAGATGACTACAAGCCAAGTCCATGAACCAATTTTTTTTTTTTTTTTTTTTGAGTAAACTGATCAATGCGGGAAGTCTACATAGAGATGTCATTTTGTTTTGTGGTCATTGGTGAAGCTGATCGATGTGGGTAGCTTTTGAGAAAGTGTTGTTTGTAGCAAGAGTTTAGTCATAGCCATCCTTCGAGGGAGTGGTCTATATTTTTGCTTTATATATATATGAGGGCTTTGAATAGTTATCCTTTGAGGGAGCATTCTATTAGCTACAGCAATGATAGTATAGATGTCCTTCGAGGGAGCAGTCAGCCTTTAGAGTTTATGACCTTTGATATTTTGACATCAATTTATTTTTTTGACAGAATTTTGAGTCATGGACAAGACTATAGAAGTTCAAGGGCTCCCTTTTATTAGGACAAAGCATTCATACTTTATAGAAGGGTTACATAGGGCTTGCTTTAGAGAAAAAGGGTTGAAATAAATGGGGATTAAGAGGAAAAGGGTTGCTCAAGGGATGAGCTCAAGTTAAATTTCAAGTGAACGAGTACTTGACTAACAGTAGAATGGTCACAAATGCAAGGCATTAAAGGGCTCAGGTTCTGGTCAGCCTTCAAGAGAAGACAGATGATAAGTCCCTGATCCATACTTGTGCGTGATGATGTAAGGTTTGACCTAATTAAGAGAAAATTTGCCTCATTTACTCCGTTCCATATTGGTCACGAGCTGATTGATGAAGGAGATGAAGTTGGTTGATGTGTTGTTGGATTATTTGGTGATGCTTTGAGATGTTGAAGGTTGAGATTGGTCGATTGTTGTTGAGGATGGTGATCTAACAACCATAGTGTTGGTGGATTGATATTTGGTCAATGGTCGATTGAATGTTTGGTCGAGGTCGATTGAGGTCATGATTAAAAGGTTTGGTTGATGTTTGGTCATTGTTTGGTCGATGTCTGGTCGGTGCTTGATTGATTGATATTTGGTCAATGGTCGGTTGAATGTTTGGTCGAGGTCGGTAGAGGTCATGATTAAAAGGTTTGGTTAATGTTTGGTCAAGGTTTGGTCAATGATTGGTCAAGGCTTAGTCGAGGCTTGGTTGAGGTCGATTGAGACTGGGTCGATATGTGATTGATGTTTGGTCCAGGTTTGGTTGAGGCCTAGTCGAGGTTTAGGATTAAAAGAGTTATTGATATTTGGTTGAGACTGGGTTAAAAGGTTGGTCGAGGCTTGGATGAATGTTGAATTCCCCCAGTGGCTAGGGAGACTGTTTGATAGATTGGTGAAGGTCGATTGAGGCTTGGTGGTTAGATTGACTATGTTGATGTCGAATAAGGGGGTTAAAGGCAGAAAAGGGACCATAGTCTAGCATTGAGATCCCGATTTAGGTGATGATATTTGTGAGACATGTGATGGTGTCGATAATTTGGTTAAAGGGTGGTCAAGAAGATCCTTGATGAGAAGGGTATCCTTTTTTTGGTGTTGATGAGTGAAAGCTTTAAGAGCGCAACAACGCTCAGTGTCATGTCTCGGTGTGTGATGATAGTGATAAAATTTAGAGTTGTCAAACAAAGATGGTCTTGATCCAGGAGTTGATGAGTGGGGCAGTGTTGAAAGTTTGTTGATAATATGGTCAAGAAGAAGGGTGTCTTTCTCCAAGCATTGGTGAACGACAACCTTGAGGGCACAACAATGCTCAGTGTCATGCCTAAGTGTGTGATGATACGCACAAATCTGAGTGTTGTCGAACCAAGGTAGTTTTGGTCTGAGAGATTGATATGGTTTAAGAGGTGAGAGATTGATGTGAGAAGACTACAATAATTGCCATAACAGCAAGGCATAAGAACCTACTAATGGGTATGTGTGTCTTGTTGCAGTGGGGGTTAATGACTTTGGTTTGAGAGGCATTGGTCGTACCATCATTTTCATGGGTGGTGTAGCCACAGTGTAGATGGCACTTTGGTGGTGATAGGTGTTGGATGTTTTGGAGAAAATATATGTCTGATGGGTTGAGGAGATAACGGAGGCGACTTGCCTCTGTGAAGTATGGGAGTAAGAAGCACTCCTATTAAAGTGGACAGATGCAGGCCTAAAATTGAAGGTAATGATGAAGGTGGGGGAGGAGTCCTCCAGTGTGGTTTAGTGGCCTTCTTTGGTTTGGGTTGAGGGCCACCATTGTGCGAGGTGAGGTTAGATACGGGTTTGGATTCAGATGTGGACGGAGGTGAGTGAGATGTAGCAATCTAAGGCAAAAGGCAAGAGAAAACTGTGACTGGGTCTTCCTCAATCGAAATGGGTGAAGAGACTGGTTCTTCTCTTGGTGGAAAATAAATAAGAGAGTGTGGCTCCTCAAGAGGGTAGAGGGTAGGGATGATTGTGCCCTTGACTTGTGGTTGAGGAGTAGGCAAGGTAGGGTCCTCCATTGGTAGGAGGAAGGATGAAGGTGGGGCTAATGGCATTGGTATGGTCGAAGCATCCCCTAATATAAGAGAGGTCAATGGAGAACTAATAGGAGAAGAAGGCTCTTCTACCTGTGGAGTAAAAATAGGGGAAGAAGGGTCTTCCACCTGTGAAAGAGGTTGGTTAGGGACAAGAGGCAAGACTGTGTTGACCGTGTGTATATCATGCTTTTGGGAGCTATCGGCCATGCTCTAGACATTGTTTTGGCTACGAGGATGGTTAGGAAAAGGTTGTTTGAAGATATCAATGTTTTGATTGGGTGGTGCATTTGGGTTATCCAAGACAAGATTCCCCTTGTTGATCATGTCTTGGATAATGTTTTTGAAGGTTCAGCAATTGTTGATGTCATGGCCTTGGACACAGTGAAAGTTGCAAAAGTCGTTCTCCCTATACCATGTAAGGAGGGCTTTTGAAGGGTCGAAATGAGGTGGTCAGATTGGAGGGAGATTGAGGACCCCCTGCTTGACGAGTTTTTCCAACACGAATGCGTATGCCTCTCCAAGTGGAGTGTATTGACACTGTATGTACCATTGTTGGAATTGTTTGGTGATGCTTTGAGATGTTGAAGGTTGAGATTAGTCAGTTGTTGTTGAGGACGGTGATCTAACAACCATAGTGTTGGCCACTCCTTTAGATTTGGAATTAGCAGAAGAAGGTCTAGAAGAAGAAGGGTCATTGGCTTTTACGTTGGTATTACACAATTTAACCTTATCCTCTTCAATGGCACAGAGTTCAAGCTTTTAGGCCATGGTGAAAGCCTCGTCAAAAGTGCAGAATGTTTGAACCCGCAAGGTAGATGAGATGTGCTTCGCACATGCTCAATAAAAGAGCTCGTTGAGCTCAGGTTGAAGTAAAGGGAAGGAGAGTTGATTGATCAAGCCTCTCCAATGGGCGACAAAATGGACTATTGGTTCATCGTCAAATTGCCAAATAGAATAGAGGTCTGTGATTGAGACTTTTTTGGTTATATTGATTGAAAAATGGTCAAGAAATAATTGGGTGAGTTGAGTGAATGAAAAGAGAGAATGACTGGTGAGAAATCTGTACCAATCGAAGGCAGGGCCAGAAAGTGACATGGGGAAGGTGCGTAACAACAACTCATCATCATGCACTATAAGATAACAAGCATGATTGAATGCTCGTAGATGCTATTATGGGTCTTCCTTACTCTAAAAATGAGAAAATTTAGGAAGTTCCCACTGACTAGGATATGGCCTAATTGGGACAGAGGGATGGATGGGTTTGTTGTAAATTTGGTCATATGAAAAGACATTGCTTGAACCAGAAATGGAAGCCTCAAGATTAGACATTTTGTCCATCAGCATCTTGATGAGATTGACTGATAGATTGGTAGATGGGGTGCCCCCTAGGTTGTAAGGTGCTTGGAAGATGCTAGAAGAGGTGTATGACGTAGTCAGTTGCGCTTGTATAGGCGCAACATATGGATAACTAGTCATTGGGATAGATGTGGAAGTTGGGGGTGGTTATGTCATGAAAGTAGAAGGTATAAGTTGACTAGATACTGCCAAAGGTGGTTGTGTGGTGACATTGGCAAAAGGGGAGGTAGACACTCCTGCATTTATGGGTGCAAGAGTGTGTGGAGTCGAGACAATCAAGTTTTGGTATGATGTAGAACTTGGTTGAATTGCATGTGGTTGAGGGGGTAATGAAACCCCGATGGAGGTCGGTTCAAAATAGATGGGGAGGCCAAACTTTACATATTGGCCATGGTCAGGTTAATGGTTGAAGTAATAGTATGAGTCATAAAAGGCTGAGTAGCGGATGGTGTTGATGTCATCACCGCTTCACCCGAAAGGTCTCACATTTGGTTTCTTACGAGGTAATGTTGGAGAGCTTTGACGTTGTGGTCAAGGAGTCTCTCAAAGTTTGGGTCCCCTTCGAGGATAATTGAAGGTTGATTGAGAGTTGGTCGAGTAGGAGTTTTTTCGGTCTCTGAATGATACTCCATTAGAGGACTAGGCATAGAT
Source organism: Torreya grandis (assembly GCA_037957365.1). Classification (NCBI taxonomy): domain Eukaryota; kingdom Viridiplantae; phylum Streptophyta; class Pinopsida; order Cupressales; family Taxaceae; genus Torreya; species Torreya grandis. Next base: position 49,977 of record JARHVA010001509.1, read on the forward strand.
GGCAAAGGCGGGAGTGGTCATTGCCCTGCGTGGTCAAGAAGAGTCTTGGTTTGACTGCATGTCAAAACCATTCAAGGCAAGAGGTCAGGTCTCAGAAACTATGTTTTTTTAGTATCAAAAAACTAGAATGGGCATTAGACAGCAAGAAAGCTGGGTTTTAAGCTTGTTAATTTGGGAAAAAAAATTGGACAGTGACCGACATCGATTGAAAAACTAATGTCAGTGAAACAGACTGCCGATGTCGGTCAGATAACCGATGCCGGTGAGGAAAGGTTGCCGACGTCAGTGGTAAAACCGATGTCAGTGACTATGTTTTCTAGAAACTCAAAAAAATTGAAAGTTTTTGGAAAGAAGAAAATGTTCTCACTAGCTCAAAAAACCAGATGGGAACAGAAAAATAGATGGAGACATGCAGACCCTAAGTGTTAAATCCTAAGAATAAACTTTTAGAATCATGTCGGCTTATGCCTTAGAATGTGTTTGGGGAGGTTGGCTTGTAGAATGGGTCCTAGAAGAGGTAGCCTAAAGTTGGTTTCAGGTCAGTTTCAGTGTTCAAGAGTCTATATTAGCTTCCGTACATGGCCTAGTGATAAGGAGCAAGCTCCCCTCACTTTACGAGCCCAGTGGTAAGCTGGTCTCGCTTAGCCAGTATATACTTCCCCTAGAGATTATCCTCTACCAGAGAACAGAGTGGGCTTTCCCCTTGGTAGTGAAGTTTAAGTGGGATTGCCGAGATGGGTAAGGTATCCGTTGGATGATGAAATCCCAGTCGGGCCTTGTCTCAGGTAAGTTTTGATGTTTGATTTGTGCAAGTGATTTGGTTATGTAACATAAGTGGCCTACGATTAATTCATGATGCGGTTTTAATTACTAGATGTGGACTAAGTATGCAGTCAAGAAGAAATGAAATGCAATGTATTTTAAGCCCAAATTGAAGTGTGAGTTTGGATGAAAACAAGTTGAGAAAGGGTTGAAGAGTATGACTTTTGACTAGTCTAAGATGCAAGAAAAGAAAGAACAAAAATGATTCTTTTTAATTTTTGCTGATAGTGTCTTTTGGAAGAGATAGAAGAAAGAGGTGAAAAAGAGAAACCTAATGCACCTATATGAAAAGAAATGAAAAAGAACCCAAGGAAGACCCTAGGGTCCCACCGGGCGTGCCAAAATGTTTCTATATGATTTTCGCTTTCACATTCAAAAGGAAATGAGAAACTAAAAGGAATGGTCTAGGGTTAGATGTTACCCGAATGAGGTCTTGCGCACCAAATTTAGATGATAGCTAGAAGTCCTCTTTGGTTGTGGAGGATGACACCTATAGAAGGAGACTAAAACACAGAAGTTGTTAGATGGCTAAAAAGTGGACTGCCAAGTGAAAGCTTGGTCCTAGAAGTGCAAAGACTTCTTGGAGGATGACAGTCCACTGATTGTTAAAAAAAATATCTGATAAAAGGTAGAATGATAAAAGACTAAAATGATTAAAGATAAAAATAGAAATAGAAGCAAATGCTTACCTGAATGCTGCTATCAGTCTGGTCATAGTCGCTGATGTCGGTTAGTCTGTCGACATCGGTTGTCAAGTCCTGCCGACGTCGGTTAGTCTGCTGACATCGATGGAGGCAGTGGTCGATGTCAGTCAAAAAAATGGTTTGGGACAGGGTTTGGGCAAGTTTTTGGACTGTGGATGGGTCTGAGAAGGGGTTTGGGTTTATTTGAATGGTCTGAGAGTCTGTACAAGGACAATGGACAGAGTGTATGGTCTAAAAAGGGGCCAGATGGAGTGGACAGAGGAAATAGGGAAAATAAGGATGAGAGAAGGCTCCCAGAGAATAGGTTGGGTCTAGGCTAGTGATATTACTTAGAAGAAATAATTTAAAACATAATGAAAACACAGAGGAAATACTTACCTATGGTTTGTTGAGAAAAGAGTGTTGCAGACTGGTTGTACTTATTGCTGATGTTGCTGGTGTGGAAGTCTTATTACTGATGTTGCTGGTGTGGAAGTCATGTTACTAATGTTGCTGGTGCAGAAGACCTATTGTTGTTGTATCTTGTTATGTGCTTGAGAGAGAGAGAGAGAGGTTTGAAGGTTGGCAGATTAAAGATTGAGGAGTGAAAGATCGGATGGTTGAAGGTCGATGGAAAGATTCAAAAAGTGGATCCTGCATTCGGGTCAAGAATGCAGTTTTGAAGGCAACCGATGCCGGCAATATCACCAACGTCGGTCGATAATTGACCGACGTCGGTGGCTGGAAGATAGGTAAAAAGGCTAAAAATAGCCTTTCGTCTGTTTGCCCAACTATCGATTCAGCGGGTCGAGGGAAGAAACGGTCGAAGGTGGCTTAATAGGCATGGGAAATGAGTGGGATAAGGGAAATGGGGTCTTAAATCATTTAAGACTTGGCAAGGGGTTAGTGGAGGGCATCCAAGGAAGGGTATCCTAGGAGGGGTGAGGTGTCAAGGGAGAGAGAGGGAATTTAAAATAGATAATTATTTTAAATTAATAAGACATAGGTTGGTTAGGAATGGTTAGAAGTTAGAAAAGGACCAAGGGGGGAGGACGACCAAGGAGTAGACACGATTTCGGTGTCTACATTTGCCCCTTTTTGTCTTGTTGGTTGTTCTGGATGAACTGCAAGACAAAAATAGGAGTTGGTTGCTCTAGGTGTGGGATAAAGTTGATTTTATCTTGTTGGTTGTTCAAATGAACTGCAAGACAAAAACAAGAGGGTGATTGCCTTGATTATGGATGAGGTATTCCCCCTCAAAGCGAGAGTCGAGGGAAGGGAACCTGACATCAGGTGCCAATTTGATAGAGAGTGGATGAAAATGGCGAGTGTAAACGCTACAATAGTTGTGATTGTGTGCATACCACTTCACGAGATGGTCAGGTCAAATTGTCGCAGGTCAAAGGTCGAGGAGTGCCAAAATTGAAATAACTGGGCCCCAGCATTTGGTCATAGTTAATCGAGTTATTCAATCTAAGCTGTAGCTCTAATGGGTCATCATGTTCCAAGTATCCCAAGCTCAGGAAGTGCTCCTGGAAAACACAAAAATGTCACAAGTAGTGGGGATCAATCGGCTTGCGATCCTATACTTGTGAAGGTCAAAAATGTGGTCTATAGATAATTTTACTAACCATTCGTGAGGTACCATACATGCAAAAACAACCAAGGCAACATTGTCTTGGAAGTGGTTGTAGTTGAAGGAGATAGTCACGATCTCCATGGTCATTGTTGAGGCAGATGGTCTATTAGATGGATGGATGAAGGAATGTGATGAAGGAAATGGCCGAGCTAACCTCAGAAGACCCCATGTCAACTGAGTGTTGCCTACATAGCCCCTATTGTTAGGGCCTCAGGCCAATGTAGTTCTCCCAAAATGGAGGAAAAGGGTCGAAGGGGTCGATGGTCTGGGATGAGGTCAAGGTCATGGTGAAAGGAGAAAATGGTTTGTCCATCAGATAGACGAACAAATGAGGGTGGTCGAGCTAACCCTAAAAGACATCGTATCATCTGAGTGATGTCTACATAGCCCTAGTCTTAGGGCCTCAGACCAATGTAGTTCAGAACTAAGAGGCAAAATGGTTGATGATTGGTTTGGTCATGTGTCGAAATGATGAGGATAAGATGATGTCACAGCCTTTTCCATATTGTGTGATGGTGTATCCTGCAACATTGGTTGAGGGGTCTTTCATCCCTAGAAATTTTCCATATTCGTGATGGATGTATGCTAAAAATGAATTGAGGTCTATTTATGCTTCAGCAAGTAATGGTTTATGCTTAACATAAATTGTGTCTGGTCGATAGTTTCCATGTATATTGTTGTCCTTAGAAACTATGTGAAATGGACTATGATGATGTATGATGTCATGATGTCACATTGTTGGTTTGAAAAAGGTTAGGTTGGGTTGGATGGAAAATGATGTGGTTTAATGTGACGAAAGGTAAGGATTAAGTGAAAGGCATTTTTGCCCTTTCATTGAGAAGGACCATAATGATAACATAAGTAGGCAGTTTTTAGAAACAAAAGCCCCGTTCATGCATTACGTCATTGACCATTGGTTGTGTTAGAGAGGTAATTGAATCACTTTGATATTTAAAATGAGCTTGAAATCCCTTGAGTAGGTGATGTGATATGTGAGGAGAGGGTAACCCCTTTTAGTAGGGATAACTTTGCCCCTTTTTATAAGAGACCCTACGACGACTACAAACCAAGTCCATGACCCAATGTGTTTTTTTTTTTTTTTTTGAGCAGACTGATCAATGCGGGAAGTCTACATAGAGATGTCATTTTGTTTTGTGGTCATTGGTGTAGCTGATCGATGTGGGAAGCTTTTGAGAAAGTGTTGTTTGTAGTAAGAGTTTAGTCATAGCCATCCTTTGAGGGAGTGGTCTATATTTTTTCTTTATATATATGAGGGCTTTGAATAGTTGTCCTTCGAGGGAGCAGTCTATTAGCTACAGCAATGATAGTATAGCTATCCTTCGAGGGAGCAGTCTGCCTTTAGAGTTTATGACCTTTGATATTATGACATCAATTTTTTTTTTTTTGACAAAATTTTGAGTTATGGACAAGACTATAGAAGTTCAAGGGCTCCCTTTTATTAGGACAAAGCATTCATACTTTATAAAAGGGTTACATAGGGCTTGCTTTAGAGAAATAGGGTTGAAAAAAATGAGGATTAAGAGGACAAGGGTTGCTCAAGGGACGAGCTCAAGTTACATGTCAAGTGAGCGAGTACTCAACTAACAGTAGAATGGTCACAGATGCAAGGCATTAAAGGCCTCAGGTTCTGGTCGGCCTTCAAGAGAAGACAGACGATAAGTCCCTGATCCATACTTGTGCATGATGATGCAAGGTCCAAGCCAATTAGGATCAAATTTGCCTCGTTTACTCTGTTCCATATTGGTCACGAGCTGATTGATGAAGGAGATGAAGTTGGTTAATGTGTTGTTGGATTGTTTGGTGATGCTTTGAGATGTTGAAGGTTGAGATTGGTCGATTGTTGTTGAGGATGGTGATCTAATAATCATAGTGTTGGTGGATTGATATTTGGTCAATGGTCAGTTGAATGTTTGGTCAAGGTCAGTTGAGGTCATGATTAAAAGGTTTGGTTGATGTTTGGTCATTATTTGGTCGATGTCTAGTCAGTGCTTGATTGATTGATATTTGGTCAATGGTCGGTTGAATGTTTGGTCAAGGTCGGTAGAGGTCATGATTACAAGATTTGGTTAATGTTCGGTCGATGACTGGTCAAGGCTTAGTCGAGGCTTGGTTGAGGTCGGTTGAGACTGGGTTGATATGTGATTGATGTTTGGTCGAGGTTTGGTTGAGGCCTACTCGAGGTTTAGGATTAAAAGAGTGATTGATATTTGGTTGAGACTGGGTTAAAAGGTTGGTTGAGGCTTGGATGAACGTTGAATTCCCCTAGAAGCTAGAGAGAATGTTTGACAAATTGGTCAAGGTCGGTTGAGGCTTGGTGGTCAGATTGACTGTGTTGATGTTGAATAAGGGGGTTAAAGGCAGAAAAGGGACCATAGTCTGGTGTTGAGATCCCGATTTAGGTGATCATGTTTGTGAGACATGTGATGGTGTCGATGATTTGGTCAAAGGGTAGTCAAGAAGATCCTTGATGAGAAGGGTATCCTTTTTTTGGTGTTGACGAGTGACAGCTTTAAGAGCACAACAACGCTCAATGTCATGTCCCAGTGTGTGATGATAGTGATAAAATTTAGAGTTGTCACACAAAGATGGTCTTGATCTAGGAGTTGATGAGTGGGGTAGTGTTGAAGGTTTATTAATAATATGGTCAAGAAGAAGGGTGTCTTTCTCCAAGCATTGGTGAACGACAACCTTGAGGGCACAACAATGCTCAGTGTCGTGCCCAGGTGTGCGATGATACGCACAAATTTGAGTGTCGTCGAACCAGGGCAGTTTTGGTCTGAGAGATTGATATGGTTTAAGAGGTGGGAGATTGATGTGAGAAGACTGCAACAATTACCATAATAGCAAGGCACAAAAACTTGCTAATGGGTATGTGTGTCTTGTTGTAGTGGGGGTTGATGACTTTGGTTTGAGAGGTGTAAGCAGCATTGGTCATACCATCATTTTCATGGGTGGTGTAGCCACACGTGTAGATGGCACTTTGGTGGTGATAGGTGTTGGATGTTTTGGAGGAAATATATGTCTGATGGGTTGAGGAGATAATGGAGGCAACTTGCCTCTATGAAGTATGGGAGTAGGAAGCACTCTTATTAAAGTGGACAGATGCAAGCCCAAAATTGAAGGTAATGATGAAGGTGGGGGAGGAGTCCTCCGGTGTGGTTTAGTGGCCTTCTTTGGTTTGGGTTAAGGGCCACCATTGTGCGAGGTGAGGTTAGATATGAGTTTGGATTTAGATGTGGACGGAGGTGAGTGAGATGTAGCAATCTCAAGAAAAAGGCAAGAGAAAATCGTGACTCGGTCTTCCTCAATTGAAATGGGTGAAGAGACTAGTTCTTCTCTTGGTGGAAAATAAATAGATGAGTGTGGCTCCTCAAGAGGGTAGAGGGTAGGGATGATTGTGCCTTCGACTTGTGGTTGAGGAGTAGGCAAGGTAGGGTCCTCCATTGGTAGGAGGAAGGATGAAGGTGGGGCTAATGGTGTTGGTATGGTCGAAGCATCCCCCAATATAAGAGAGGTCGATGGAGAACTAATAGGAGAAGAAGGCTCTTCTACCTATGGAGGAGAAATAGGGGAAGAAGGGTCTTCCACTTGTGAAGGAGGTTGGTCAGGGACAAGAGGCGAGACCGTGTTGACCGTGTGTATATCATGCTTTTGGGAGCTATCAGCCATGGTCTGGACATTGTTTTGGCTAGGAGGATGGTTAGGAAAAGGTTGTTTGAAGATATCAATGTTTTGATTGGGTGGCATGTTTGGGTTATCCAAGACAAGATTCCCCTTGTCGATCATGTCTTGGATAATGTTTTTAAAGGTTTAGCAATTGTTGATGTCATGGCCTTGGACACAGTGAAAGTTACAGAAAATGTTCTCCCTATACCATGTAGGGAGGGCTTTTGAAGGGTCGAATTGAGGTGGTCAGATTGGAGGGAGATTGAGGACCCCCTGCTTGATGATTTTTTCCAACACAGATGTGTATGGCTCTCCAAGTGGAGTGTATTGATGCTGTATGTACTGTTGTTGCAATTGTTTGGTGATGCTTTGAGATGTTGAAGGTTGAGATTGGTCAGTTGTTGTTGAGGACGGTGATCTAACAACCATAGTGTTGGCCACTCCTTTGGATTTGAAATTGGCAGAAGAAGGTCTGGAAGAAGGGTCATTGGCTTTGGCATTGGTATTACGCAATTTGACCTTATCCTCTTTAATGGCATGGAGTTCAAGCTTTTGGGCCATGGTGAAAGCCTCATCAAAAGTGTGGAATGTCTGAACCTGCAAGGTGGATGAGATGTGCTTCGCACATGCTTGAGAAAAGAGCTTGATGAGCTCAGGTTGAGGTAAAGGGAAGGAGAGTTGATTGATCAAGCCTCTCCAACGGGCGACAAAATTGACTATTGGTTCATCATCAAACTGCCTGATAGAATAGATGTCTGTGATTGAGACCTTTTTGGTTATATTGATTGAAAAATGATTAAGAAATAATTGGGTGAGTTGAGTGAATGAAAAGAGAGAATGACTGGTGAGAGAGTTGTACCAATCGAGGGCAGGGCCAGAAAGCGACATGGGGAAGGTGGGTAACAACAATGCACATCATGCGCTATAAGATAACAAGCATGTTTGAATGCTTGCAGATGCTATTGTGGGTCTTCTTTACTCTAAAAACAAGAAAATTTAGGAAGTTCCCATTGACTAGGATACAGGGGACAGATGGATGGATGGGTTCGTTGTAAATTTGGTCATATGAAAAGACATTGCTTAAACCAGAAATGGAAGCCTCAAAATTAGACATTTTGTCCATCAGAATCTTGATGAGATCGGTTGACGAATTGGCAGATGAGGCACCCCCTAGGTTGTAAGGTGCTTGGAAGATGCTAGAAGAGGTGTATGACATAATCTGTTGCGCTTGTATAGGTGCAACATATGGATAACTAGTCATTGGGATAGATGTGGAAGCTAGGGGTGGTTGTGTCATGAAAGTAGAAGGCATAAGTTGACTAGATACCCCCAAAGGTGGTTGCGTGGTGACATTGGCAAAAGGGGAGGTAGACACTCCTGCATTTATGGGCACAAGAGTGTGTGGAGTCGAGACAATCAAGTTCTGGGATGATGTAGAACTTGGTTGAATTGCATGTGGTTGAGGGGGTAATGAAACCCTAATGGAGGTTGGTCCAAAAATAGATGGGAAGGCCAAACTTTTCATATTGGCCATGGTCGGGTTAATGGTTGAGGTAATAGTCTGAGTCATAAAAGGCTAGGTAGCGGATGGTGTTGATGTCATCGCCGCTTCACCCGAAACGTCTCGCATTTGGTTTCTTACGAGGTAGTGTTGGAGAGCTTTGACATTGTGGTTAAGGAGTCTCTCAAAGTTTGGGTCCCCTTCGAGGATAATTGAAGGTTGATTGGGAGTTGTTCAGGTAGGAGTTCATTCGGTCTCTAAATGATACTCCATTAGAGGACTAGGCATAGATGGCAAAGGCAGGAGTGGTCATTGCCCCGCATGGTCAAGAAGAGTCTTGGTTTGACTGCGTGTCAAAACCATTCAAGGCAAGAGGTCAGGTCTCAACAACTATGTTTTTTCAGTCTCAAAAAACCAAAATGGGTGTTGGACAGCAAGAAAGTCGGGTTTTAAGCTTGCTATTTTGGGAAAAAAATTGGATAGTGATTGACATCGGTTGAAAAACCAATGTCAGTGAAATAGACTACCGATGTCGGTCAGATAACCGATGCCGATGAGGAAAGGTTGCCAACGTCGGTGGTAAAACTGATGCCGGTGACTGTGTTTTCCAAAAACTAAAAAAAATTGAAAGTTTTTGGAAAGAAGAAAACGTCCTCACTAGCTCAAAAAACTAGATGGAAACAGAAAAATAGATGGAGACAGGTAGACCCTAAGCGTTAAATCCTAAGAATAAACTTTTAGAATCATGTCGGCTTATGCCTTAGAATGTGTTTGGGGAGGTTGGCTTGTAGAATGGGTCCTAGAAGAGGTAGCCTAAAGTTGGTTTTAGGTCAGTTTCGACGCTCAAGAGTCTCTATTAGGTTCTGTACTTGGCCTAATGCTAAGGAGCAAGCTCCCCTCACTTCATGAGCCTAGTGGTAAGCTAGTCTCACTTAGCCAGTATATACTTCCCTTAGAGATTATCCTCTATCAGAGAACAGAGTGGTCTTTCCCCTTGGTAGTGAAGTCCAAGTGGGATTGTGGGGATGGGTAAGGTATCCGTTGGGTGATGAAATCCCAGTCGGGCCTTGTCTCAGGTAAGTTTTGATGTTTGATTTGTGCAAGTGATTTGGTTGTGTAACATAAGTGGCCTACGATTAATTCATGATGTGGTTTTTAATTACTAGATGTGGACTAAGTATGCAGTCAAGAAGAAATGAAATACAATGTATTTTAAGCCCAAATTGAAGTGTGAGTTCGAATGAAAACAAGTTGAGAAAGGGTTGAAGAGTATGACTTTTGACTAGTCTAAGATGCAAGAAAAGAAAGAACAAGAATGATTCTTTTTAATTTTTGTTGATAGTGTCTTTTAGAAGAGATAGAAGAAAGAGGTGAAAAGGAGAAACCTAATGCACCTATATGAAAAGAAATGAAAAAGAACCCAAGGAAGACCCTAGGGTCCCATCAGGTGTGCCAAAATGTTTCTATACGATTTTCTCTTTCACATTCAAAAGGAAATGAGAAACTAAAAGGAATGGTCTGTTGGGGGATCAATCCAACAATAGATTACAATTGTGACAGCAATAAACGTGGAATTAAACCAGATTGACAAGTAATTAGAATGATAATAGCAAGAACAAGAGATACAAGAAAACACCCTGAAAACTTGTATTAACAAACTCTTTACAAAAGGAATACAATTGAAGAAAGCTTATTTCTTCCACACCTCTCCTTGATGTATAGATCTCTCAATAGATCTCTATTCCTCAAGAGCTCTCTCTCTCAAGAAAAATCAACTCCAACAAGCCTAGATTGATTCAATTCTGTACTGTTCTTCACACAATGAATTACAATAATTCACCCAACTACAATAATCCACTACAAAACTACTACGAAGCTAAGAAGATCTAATTCTACATATAGAATTAGGAGATTTGAGCATGTACACCCAACAAGCAGTTAAGCCACTTGAACAAGGGCTCTAAAAATAGTAATGCCAATAATAGAGACATGAGCTTGAGACTTCAACTCAAACTTATCATGCAAACACTCATTTTTGTCCACGGAAATAGCTTTCTAGACACGCAGGTAACCGACATCAGTTCCTGTTGCTTGTCTGTGACCGTCATCGGCTGACCCTCTGCCAACATCGGCGTCTCTACAATTGCCTATGACCAACGTCGGTCACTCCTAACCGACGTCGGTGTCTGTATAGACCCGAACCTGATAATGAATGCTCCTTGGTGAAGTTTTTAGCTCCACACCCTAACAATCTCCCACTTGGAGATAAACAGCTGCACCAGTACCTATACAGCAACATCTTCTAGCTCCTCCATCTTCAACTCAATCATGAAGACCAACAGAAGTTGAATGAAGATTCAACTTCTCCTTTATAACCGGCTTGGTTAACATATCAGCAGGATTCCTATCTGTATGGATCTTCTCCAGCTTCAACTCACCATCTTCCAATACCTGTCGTATGAAGTGATACCTTAGCTGTATGTGCTTTGTTCTTGAATGAAAGGCTGAATTCTTAGCCAAATGGATTGCACTCTGACTGTCACTATACAATCTACAACTCTCATGCTCCCTACCAAGCTCATCCATGAACTGTGTCATCCATATCATCTCCTTGCTAGCTTCTGTGGCTGCAATATACTCTGCTTCTATAGTTGACAAGGCAACAACCTTCTGCAATTTAGATATCCAGCTAACTGTCGTTCCACCTACAGTGAAAACATAACCTGTAGTGCTCCTCCTGCCATCCAAATCACCTTCCATATCTGAATCTACATAGCCATGTAGAGAAGTATCTGAACCTCCATAGCACAAGTGCCTACTACTAGTTCCTCTCAGATATCTAAGGATCCACTGAACTGCTTTCCAATGTTCCTTACCTGGATTGGCCATATACTTACTTACCACTCCCACTGCTTGGGCAATATCCGGTCTAGTACACACCATTGCATACATCAAACTCCCTACTACGGAAGAATATGGAACCTTACTCATGTACTCTACCTCATCATATGAATTAGGACATTGTTCTTTACTCAACTTAAAATGCCCAGCCAAAGGTGTGCTTACCGGTTTAGCATCCTGCAAATTGAACCGTTTTAACACCTTGTCCACATAATTTTCTTGAGACAATATCAACCTGTGATTTTTCCTGTCTCTCTTAATGCTCATGCCAAGGATTTTCTTTGCTGCTCCCAAATCCTTCATAGCAAATGTTTGAGCTAATTTCACCTTAAGCTCAGAGATATCCTGCATGTGTGATCCTATAACTAGCATATCATCTACATACAACAATAAAATAATATATCTACCATTATCAAATCTCTTGAAATACACACAATGGTCTGATTGACACCTACTGTAGCCATGCTCAGTCATAAACCTGTCAAATTTTAAGTACCATTGCCTAGGAGCTTGCTTGAGGCCATACAAGCTTTTCTTCATCCTGCACACAAACTTCTCCTTACCCTTGACCTCAAATCCTTCTGGCTGTTCCATATATATTTCCTCATCCAAATCTCCATGAAGAAACGTTGTCTTAACATCTAGCTGCTCAAGATGCAAATCCTCAAAAGCAACCAAAGATAATACAACCCTTATTGAAGTCATTTTAACAACAGGAGAAAAAATCTCACCAAAGTCAATACCTGGCTTTTGTGCAAATCCTTTTACCACTAATTTGGCCTTGTATCTCATCTGTCCATTCTCACCTTCCTTCAACCTGTAGGTCCATCTATTTTTGAGTGTTCTCTTACCAGCTAGAAATTCAACCAAATCCCATGTTTGGTTCTCTCTTAAGGACTCCAACTCCTCAACCATGCCACGCTCCCACTCACTCTTGGACTCCACCTGTATTGCTTCTTCAAAACTCTCTAGTTCTCCACCATCAGTTAGCAATAAATAAAATAAAGAAGGAGAATATCTAATTGGAGGCTTACTCACCCTTTCTAACCTCCTGATGGGTGTCTAAGACTCGTCCACAACACGCTGTCCACCCAAATTCTCTGACAGTGACCGACCTCGATCACTTGTAGACCTGTTACTGGCCGACGTCAGTTCTACCTAACTGACCTCGGTACCTGTACGACCGACGTCGGTCTCTGTATGGCCGACGCCGGTTTCTGTCCTGCCAATGCCGGTTTCTAACCTGTCGACGTCGGTTCCTAACCTGCTGACGTCGGTCTCTGTGTTTTCTTACAAGTGATTATTTCTTTTTTTTGCGAGCTCATCTTGGACTTTCACCTCATCCAATTCACCATTCTCTGCTCAGACTGATTCAACTTCCTTAGCTGATCACAATACATCACTCTTTCATTGAAAACAACATCACAACTCCTGATTACCTTGTTAGCTTCTAGATTCCACAATCTATAACCAAAATCATCTGAGCCATAGCTAATAAACGTGCATCTCATAGACTTCGCATCAAGCTTCTTTCTATTTTCCTTATCTATATGCACAAAGGCTTCACAACCAAAAACTTTGAGATATGAGAGATCAACCTTTTTACCTGTCCATGCCTCTTCTGGAATACCACCATCCAGAGCTGTAAAGGGTCCTCTGTTAATCAGGTACACTGCAGTGTCAACAGCTTGTGCCCAAAACTGTAAGGGCAAACTGGCATGCAATCTCATATATCTTACACGCTCCATTATTGTCATGTTCATCCTTTCAGCAATACCATTATGCTGAGGTGTCCTTTGAACCGTCCTTTGACTACAAATTCTATGCATGTAACAATAATCTCTGAACTTATGACTGCAGAACTCACCGCCATTGTCTGATCTCAGGCACTTTAATCTTTTACCTATTTCATTCTCAACCATAGCTTTCCAAACTTTAAAAGTCTCAAATACATCAGATTTCTTTCTAATACAATAGATCCATACCTTCCTTGTGGCATCATCTATGAAAGATACATAGTACTGTGATCCTCCAATGGAAGCAACCTGAGCCGGTCCCCACACATCTGTGTGAACAAGCTCCAACTTATGCCTCTTCTTAGTAGACCCAGTTTTGAGAAAACTAACCCTTTTCTATTTTTCAAATACACAGTGCTCACAAAACTCTAGATCTATGCCTTTTAAGTTTGAAAGCATACCTTTGGACTTAAGAATTGGCATCCCCTTCTCACTCATGTGGCCAAGCCTTGAGTGCCACAATTTAGTGTCCACATCTGAAGTAGATAATATAGAAGGAGATTTGTTAGTAACACAATTACACAAATAGAGAGTACCTTCTCTCTTACCTCTGGCCATAACAAGTGCACCCTTGGTTACCTTCCAAGATTCTGCTGTGAGAGTTACTGTACAACCCTCATCTCCTAACTTTCCTGCAAAAATCAAATTTCTCTTCAAGCTAGGAACATGCATCACATCTCTCAACACCCATGTGTTGTTATTTTGCATCTTCAGCTGCACTTTACCTTTGCCAATTATTTTACAGGGCTCATCATCCCCTAGATACACTATTCCAAAATCTCTATGGATATAGGCACTGAAATATTTCCTGTTAGGAGTAGCATGAAAAGATGCACCAGAATCTAATACCCAAGATTCTATATTATTATGCAGAGAGAAAATTAAAGCATCTTGTGCAATACCTACAATCTTGGCTTCTTCCTTTCCTTCGTGCTGATTGTCCTCCTTAGGCTTTGACCAACAATCTCTGCTTATGTGCCCCATCTTTCCACAATTCCAGCATTGTGGCCTTCTGCCATTTCTGGATTTAGATCTACCTTTTCCCTTTGACTTGGATCTTGATCTGCCTTTCTTGCTCTTCTCTTTTTGCCTTCCTCTGCTCTCAAAACTTAAAGCATTCTTGGATGCCTCTTCTGTGCTTTTCTTGCGTATTTCCTCATTCAAGATAACACTAACAACATCCTCTACTTTCAAAATATTTGATGCAGATGCAGTATTACTTAATGCCATTACTAAGCCATGCCAGCTTTCAGGCAAAGAACATAATATCAAAAGAGCTTTTATTTCATCATCAAACACTATATTCACTGAACTTAACTGATTCACAATTCCATTGAAATCATTCAGATGAGTAGAAACAGATCCACCTTCATTCATATGCAAATTAAATAACTGCTTCATAAGATATACCTTATTGGAAGCTGAGGGTTTTTCATACAAATTTGCTAACGTAGTCATCAACTCTATCGTAGACTTTACCTGTGATAAAGTAGATATCACAGTGGATGCTAGACTCAGTCTTATAGACCCCAGAGCCTTTCTGTCAAGAACTCCCCATTCTTCATCCTCCATGTCTTTGGGCTTCTTTGCAACACCTCCTAACGGTAAGTAGAGATCTTTCTGATACAGATAATCCTCTATCTGCATTCTCCAATGTTGGTAATTTTTTCCATTGAACTTTTCCATTCTCAATTTACTTTCATCTGCCATTGCTTTTCCCACTCAAACAGAAATCCCTGTAGAAACTCCTGTGAGAACCTGTAATCAATACACACTACACATATCTGAACCACCTGTTAGTGAACCTGAACTTTGATATCAATTATCAAGCTCTGAACCTGTAACCAAGGCTCTGATACCACTTGTTGGGGGATCAATCCAACAATAGATTACAATTATGACAGCAATAAATGCAGAATTAAACTAGATTGACAAGTAATTAGAATGATAATAGCAAGAACAAGAGATACAAGAAAACACCCTAAAAACTTGTATTAACAAACTCTTTACAAAAGGAATACAATTGAAGAAAGCTTCTTTCTTCCACACCTCTCCTAGATGTATAGATCTCTCAATAGATCTCTATTCCTCAAGAGCTCTCTCTCTCAAGAACAATCAACTCCAACAAGCCTGGATTGATTCAATTCTGTACTGTTCTTCACACACAATGAATTACAATAATTCACCCAATTACAATAATCCACTACAAAACTACTACGAAGCTAAGAAGATCTAATTCTACATATAGAATTAGGAGACTTGAGCATGTACACCCAACAAGCAGTTAAGCCACTTGAACAAGGGCTCTAAAAATATTAATGCCAATAATAGAGATGCGAGCTTGAGACTTCAACTCAAACTTATCATGCAAACACTCACTTCTGTCCACGGAAATAGCTTTCTGGACACGCAGGTAACCGACATCAGTTCCTGCTGCTTGTCTGTGACCGCCGTCGACCAACCCTCTACCGACGTCAGCATCTCTGCAACTGCCTGTGACTGACGTCGGTCGCTCCTGACTGATGCCAGTGTCTGTGTAGACCCGAACCTGATAATGAATGCTCTTTGGTGAAGTTTTTAGCTCCACACCCTAACATGGTCTAGGGTTAGATGTTACCCGGATGAGGTCTTGCACACCAAATTTAGACGATAGCAAGAACTCCTCTTTGGTTGTGGAGGATGACACCTATAGAAGAAGGAGACTAAAACACAAAAGTTGTTAGATGGCTAAAAAGTGGACTGCCAAGCGAAAGCTTGGTCCTAGAAGTGCAAAGACTTCTTGGAGGATGATAGTCCACTGATTGTTAAAAAAATGTCTGATAAAAGGCAGAATGATAAAAGACTAAAATGATTAAAATTTGAAATAGAAATAGAAGCAAATGCTTACCTAAATGTTGTTGTCATTCTAGTCACAGTCGTTGACATCGGTTAGTCTACCGACGTTGGTTGTCAAGTCCTATCGACGTCGGTTAGTCTGCCGACGTCGATGGAGGCAGTGGTCAATGTCGGTCAGGACAATGGTTTGGGACGGGGTCTGGGTGAGTTTTTGGACTGTGGATGGGTCTGAGAAGGGGTATGGGTCTATTTTAATGGTCTGAGATTCTGTGCAGGGACAATGGATAGAGTGTATGGTCTGAAAAGGGGCCAGATGGAGTGGACAGAGGAAATAGGGAAAATAAGGATGAGAGAAGGCTCCTGGAGAATAGGTTGGGTCTGGGCTGGTGATATTACTTAGAAGCAATAACTGAAAACATAATGAAAACACAGAGGAAATACTTACCTGTGGTTTGCTAAGGAAAGAGTGTTGCAGACTAGTTGTACCTATTGCTGATGTTGCTGGTGTGGAAGTCCTGTTATTGATGCTACTGGTGTGGAAGTCCTATTACTGATGTTTTTGGTGTAGAAGACCTATTGTTTTTGTAGCCTATTGTGTGCCTAAGAGAGAGAGAGAGAGGTCTGAAGGTTGGTGGATTGAAGATTGAGGAGTGAAAGATCGGATGGTTGAAGGTCGAAAGGTCGGATGGAAAGATTCAAAAAGTGGATCCTGCATTTGGGTCAAGAACGCAGTTTTGAAGGCAACCGATGCCGGCAATATCACTGATGTCGATCGATAGTTGATCGACGTTGGCAGCTAGAAGACAGGTAAAAAGGCTAAAAATAGCCTTTCATCTGTTTGCCCAACTGCGGGGTTAACAGGTCAAGGGAAGAAATGGTCAAAGGTGGCTTAATAGGCGTGGGAAATGAGTGGGATAAGGGAAATGGGGTCTTAAATCATTTAAGACTTGGCAAGGGGTTAGCGTATCGCATCCAAGGAAGGGTATCCTAGGAGGGGTGAGGTGTCAAGGGAGAGAGAGGGAATTTAAAATAGATAATCATTTTAAATTAATAAGACATAGGTTGGTTAGGAATGGTTGGAAGTTAGAAAGGGACCAAGGGGGGAGGACAACCAAGGAGTAGACACGATTTCGGTGTCTACAATAATTTTTCCAAAAAATTATCTGTAAGAGGTTTAAATTATTTTACGTATTGGATTTTTAAATCATAAAACAACCTTAGAGCCTACTCATTGAGGATCCTTGGAAATAGTTTATTCAAAAGTTTATCATTAGAAGAATAATGATCCAAAAATGGATAGTTAATGTGAAAATTTTGATTAATTTATGAGTTCATATTCTTATAATGAATTTATCAATTTCTCATAATTTAAAATGAAAATTGACTTAAATGTTTGAAAACCATATTTGAAATTGATTAACAACATCAAGTAAAAGACACAAAGACATATCAATGCAAACCAGAATGGTAACAAAGTTCTTCCAATGTGAACTAAGTCTCCAAGTCTGACTCAATATACAAACTCATCAATTAGAATCATGTAAAAACTTTGTATTACATCAATTATTTCCCAATGTAGGGATCTTGATTTCCATACAAGTTTTTATTTTCCTCTCAGAGGTCTGTGTAATGGGATTTGGGTCTTTAGTTTGCTACTCCGACATACAATTTGTTGTTTCTATTTTATTCTTGTCTTACAAAGGGAAAAATATTGTTTTTAATCTTCTTTAAAGCTTCAAGCTTTTTTTTTAAAAAAAACTTCTCTAAATCACCTTTCAAAATACATAAAACCCCATTTTGTAATGTTTTTGGGGTCCTTGGTAAGTTAGTCAAGGCTTATCTTCTTACCATAGCATTTGGATTTCAAATCCCCCTTTAAACTCCCACTATATCCTTTTTATTGGGCTTACATGCTCCAAAAATCAATGCTAAATACAATATCTTCTATTTCATTTTTTAAACATAGGTTTGGCCCAATGACCAAGGCTCTAAATTATAAATTAGGGATTGTGGGTTCAATTTTGACATAGCCTTTTGGATAGACTTTAGCCTAAAATTTAAAAGGTAAGTATAAAGTCTTGTATGGAAGTTACCAAGGTTAGGTGATATCCTAATGGCTGGGCTTCCAAATTATAAGTGTAGGGTGAGGGGTTAAATCCCTACTCCTACCTTTTAGCCATTGGTAAGCACTTTTGAATAGCTTTGGCACCTTTTTGGTGTATTTGATAAACTTAATCCCACATTTATGGGATTTACATCAAACATAAGCTTTATATGTGAACTTTTCCACCTTTGGACCACATATTCCTTGTAACTTGCCTTGATTCATACTTAGAATATGTGCATTAGAACTTGTGTAATGTGGAATCTTTGGATGATTTTCTTGGGGGTTGTTTTAGATGCTCCACATGATAGATTTGAATGCTTAAACTTGTTGAAAACACATGAATTGTAATCCCACATTGATGTTTGGAAGGCCTACAAAATGATATATAAGCAAACACTTTCATGGTATAATGAATTGTATGGTAGGGTCATCATCCATACAAAAAGTGAACCCCAACTAGTTGATGGGCCCTCAACTGGTAACTAGCATAGGCCACACAAAACTCATTCATTTAAGATCAAAATAAGGTGATCATAGGTCACCAAAAACCAAACAACTCATTGTTTGTTCTTTATCATGTGTCATGCCATGATTGGTCCACTTGGTAGATTATGATTGGTCCATGTGTAAAATGGTGATTAGTCCATGTCATCTAATGACATAATCACTATACATATGCTTATTTTTTACCTATTTTCCCAAAATTTCAATAGGCCATAACTTCTGCATCTAATGTCGAAATGACTCTGTTTAAATTATGTCAAAAAGCTATCAATGAGTTATACACTCTACAAATAGTTTCAAGAAAATTTAAGACCATATAATTTTGTAGATATTGGATATCCTCATGGATCACTCTTCCCCACTAAAAAGCTTTTGGTCTACCAAAATTATTCTCTTTAGTCAAGAACAACCTTTTCCTACAACTCATTAAGTGATTTAGGAGCAAAATTAATAAAAGGAACTATTCTCACCTTGATCCATGATCATAGGAGGATAAATTATGTTCTCTCTCCTAGAAACTAACTATCCAAAATGAAATATTTTGAATGAGCTTCATTCACTCTTTGGTGTTTTAGTCTTCTTCTTAGCATATTTTATTAGACACTTCAACTACACTACGTATAAACTAAGGTGAAGCTCTCCCATTAAGAGATGATTTTTACATTTTCCTTACTGCTCAACATTCATAACAAGGTTATAAAATTAGATTGCATAATATTTGGTGTTATAATATATCACCACCTATACAACTTTCCCTTATTGAGTTCTTACAGTCAAATACAATTTTATTTACAAACATTGCCTAATTTAGGGTCTTTACTCAAAGATCAAATAAAGTGTTGAGCTTTTCACCAACACTAGTTTATATTTCTTCTTTTCTGAATGTTCATGAGTGATTATATGTCATCTTATTTTCCAAGCTATTTGACAAACCTCTACTTTTGGTTCTTCATTATACTACATCCACTTAAGTATTACGTTTAAATAGAACAAAAAGTGATAAGTAATTTACTTACTTGTTGCCTAGTTTTATTGGTGATGTTATTGATCTTGCCCATAACTCTTCTAGATGGAAAGGAAATATTGTGAAGCTTTATTCATTATTCATTAGTTTTTTAGTGGCTAATATTTTTCATTCTCAATTGGAAGGTTATACTTTGGTACTGGGGGCATTGTAATGGTTGTTTTCTAATCTCCATCTTAGGAAATTCAAGATAGATTTTCCTTTAAATAGGTTAGATGGTAAGTAATGTCACCTTCTTGGAATGTATATTTATTCTCCTTGAAATATAATATTTCATTATTATCATATAACTAAGGTCTTCCAAATATGAATGCACAAATATTCTTAAGTGTTACATCAAAGATAGTCTCATCACTATATGTCGATCATCGCCATATAATCTTGATTTGTTTTGTCACCTGTAGTTGTATCTTTCCTTATATCCTATCAAAGGATAAGCTTTAAGGTGTGATTAATTTATCCACCCCAATTATTATACTACTTTATTTGAGATAGTATTTGTCTAAGATCCTATATCAAATATAGCATCAATTTTTTGTCCTTCTCCCATAATTTTGGTATGGAATAAATCTATTATTTTATCTCCTTTGGAACTTCCTTCTTAGGTTGAAAATATATTCCCTGATCTTTGGTTTTGTCAAGCTTGGAAATCCTCTTTGGATTGAGTTCTATATTTTCCACCCAACATTTTGACACTAGATGTCCCATATTTTTGAAATGTGGTCATCATAATCTAGGGGCTTTTTTAGGGTCCTTAGTTTCCCACATTTGTGTAATGAAATAAGCCATAGCAAGATTACGGGAAGAGATAGAAATACCTTTTTCATTTATATTTGACTGAACAGTTGTTCTAACAACTTCAACCTTATTTTTGTTATGTCCTTGTTGATCCTTCTATTTTCCCATGTAATTTTATCCATACTTTGTTATTTTCCTTTTATATGTCTTGGAAAACTTTGTCATTCTCTTTATCTCCAAGTGTATTTTCTTGGAATAATTGTTAACTTCTTGACAACAAAAGTGAATAGAAGGATGAGTTTCATTACTATCAAATTAAAAAAGTATATGAGCTTCATCTAAATCATAAGAAACTACAATAATAAGATCATTATTAGCTTTTACATAATTCTCATGTAGGTCACCTGGCATATAAGAATCTGATGACTCACTAATGAATCCATAAGATGGTTTAGTGGTTTATCCCATACCAAATTGGATCACATAATCTCGGTCTCTAATCAAATTAACTCCATCTCTTTTTATCTTATAATTTGTCTATCGGAATACTAAGTATAAACTTCCTAGAAAAATCTCATTTGTCTCCATCTAAACTATATCGAGCATGACTCTATCTAATAAAATCCTTCCTACATAAAATCTTAGAATGCCAATGTTTTATTACTATACCTCGAACTATGTCATCAACTAACCTATATGACTTGGTGTGAGGCAATGGATTAGTAGTCAATCCACAAACATCGTACCACATTTTTTCTATTATAAATAGCCCTAATCTCTCAGTCAAAAATAAGTTGAAAAAATAATGACATAGAAATAATGGGTATACTTTATCTAGAAATTCTTTTGGAATGTGATATAACCTCGGGTAGAAATGCATTAGCTAATGGATACTATTGCACCACTAGTCTAGACTATTGGCTATATCTTGAAATGATTGATGCCTTCTTAAGTTTTTTTATTCTTTGTTAGAACCAATATGATGCATCTTCTAGGAAAAGTAACCAACACTACTTTATAATGTGTCTGATTATAGAGCAATTTCCATAAACTCACTTAGTCTATATATATTTTGATCCTCTTGAGACCTTTTCTTTTATTGACATTCTTTCTTTACCTCTACCTAGATAATATATACACTCCTCAATTATGTAATTTTACACTCATGTTCTTGATGATATGAAGTCATCAATCAAACAATGAGATTTATTAAAGTAAGTATCGTGTCTAGCATCATTCAAAGTCACATCATGTGTGAAAGGTCCATCTCCACAAGTAAATCAATTGATCTAATACCAAACTTGATCTAAAATGGATAGTCAATGCAAAAATGGTTACTAATTTACTAGTTCATATTCTTATAATGAATTTATTGATTTCCTATAATTTAACATGAAAATTAACTTAAATGTTTAAAAATATATTTAAAATTAATTAACAATAGCAAGAAAAAGATATAAAATATAAAAATGCAAACTATATTCATAATGGATTTCATCCATTGTGGACGTTTCACATAAATTTTACTTTATTTCTAAGAAGAAAATTGTAAAACTTGAAATAAGGGTAAGGCTAGTAGAACCTAGATTTGGTTTATGCTCTATGATCTAGATGGTTATTGTTTCTACCTCAAATTTGCTTTTCAGACTAAAAAGAAAGAAACTAAAAGAAAGTAATGGACAAGGCTTGGAAGTACCTGGACTAAAGATTGCGCACCGTAAATCTAGACGTTTGTGAGCACTCCTCTTTGGCTGTGGAGGAATGACACCTGCAAGAAAAAAAGGAAACTAGGACAAGAAAAACGTTAGACAGATAAGCAGTGGGTTGCCAAGCAAAAGGCTTGTTCCCAGAAGTGTAAAAACTTCCTTAAGGGAGGTCAACCCACTGTTTTGATGAAATAAGTGATTGATAAAAGATAGAATGCCAAAATACAGAAATGACAAAGAAAGTAGAAAGGAAAGAAGAAAACAAAATGATTACCTGAAAGAGCTGTTGGGCTGAAGACAGTCGCCGAGGTCAGAAATGTCGCCGGCGTCGGTTATCTGATCTGCCGGCATCGGCTATCCTGCCGACGTCGGTTGGGGAAGTGACCGGCGTCGGTCGGGGTTGTGGCCTGTAGTCGGGTCAGGGTTGCTTGCTGGACTGTGGATGGGTCTGAGACTGAACGGGGACAAGCTTGGATGGATTGGGGGGTGGTCTGGTTTGGGTTGGATACCTGGTGCAAGGTCTTGTTGGCAGAGGGGTGAGGAAGTTGAAAGAGACATAGAGGATAGGGAAGAGGAGGATTCACAGAGGATGGGGCCTGAGAAGGCTTTGCAGCCTCTCAGGGGGGAAAGACAGAGGGAGCAGAAGACAATAGAATATAGATGACTGAATAAAATGAAATAAAAAACTAGACTAGCTTACCTTTAGCTTGCTGAATGAAGAGAGAAGAAGATGTTGCTGGAGCCACAGAAGAGTTGCTGCAAGGAGAAGATGCTGATCCAGGGCCTTTTCACCTGTTGCTGCTATTGCACGAGGTCAAGACAGAGGAGAGATCAGAGCCAAAGCGTCAAGAGAATCCGTTTTCGAGCTCAAGAGTCCAGGGGGTGCAACGGATGCAAAAGGGGATAATGAAGGCTGCCGACGCCGGCAGTTTCGCCGATGTCGGCCGAAGGGTCGCCGACGTCGGCGGTCGCAGGATGGGCACAGAGGCTAAAAATAGCCTCTGCCCACTCTTGCACGCCGCCGAGCGAGGGGTCATGGGCAGAACGGTCACGAGGATGCCAAAATGGACGAGGGGGGATATAATGGTGAGATTTGGCCTAATAAATGCTAGGGGGAAGGTGGAGGGATTCAAGGGAGGATCCAAGGTGGCAAGGGTAGGGTGGAAAGGGGGCCTTATTTAATTAAAAATAGATGTTAATTTCTAATTAATAAGACCTAGGTGGGTTAGGGACCAAGGAGGACTAGGTGGGAGAAAGGGCCAAGGGGGAGAACCAAGGTGCAGACACGTTTGCGGTGTCTACATTTGCCCCTTTTTGTCTTGTTGGTTGTTCTAGACGAACTGCAAGACAAAAATAGGAGTTGGTTGCCCCAGAAAAGGAATGAGGCGTTCCCCCCTCAAAGCGATAGTCGAGAGAAGGGAACCGAAGATCGAGTGTCAATTTGACAGAGAAATGGATAGAAGAGAGTGAGTGAAAACGCTGCCATAGTCGAGATTGCACGTAGTCCACTTCACGAGAGGGTCAGGTCAAATTGTCGCATGGTCAAGGGTCAAGGAGTGCCAAAATTGAAGTAACCGGGCCCCAGCATTTAGTCGTCTGCTGATCGGGTCACTCAATCTAAGCTGAAGCTCCAAATGGTCGTCGTGTCCCAGGTATCCAGGGCTCAGGAAGTGCTCCCAAAAACATGAAAAAGTCACAAGTAGTAGGGATCAACTGGCTCGCGATCCTATACTTGTGAAGGGTCAAAAAAGGTCTGCGGACAATTCTGCTAACCAGCCGTGGAATAGCATACACGCAAAAACAACCAAGGCAACATTGGCTTGGAAGTGGTCGAGGTCGAAGGAGATAGGCATGATCGCCAATGGTCATTGGTCAAAAGGATGGATAGACGAAAGGATGCGGCCGAGCTAACCCCAGAGGACCTCATGTCAACTGAGTGCTGCCTACATAGCCCTGGTGACAGGGCCTCAGGCCGATGTAGTTCTCCCTAAAAGGGAGGGAGGGTCGGAGGGATTGATTGGTCTTGGTCAAAGTCGATGATTGGTCTTGGTCAAAGGAAATGATTGGTCTTGGTCAAAGGAAATGATTGGTCTTGGTCAAAGTCGATGATTGGTCTTGGTCAAAGTTGACGAAGTTGGGTGTGATAAGAGTCAAAGAAGAGAAGGTTTGTCCATCATAGAGACGAACAAATGGGGTTGGTCGAGCTAACCTCAGAAGATGTGTTATCTGAGTGCTGCCTACATAGCCCTGGTCGTAGGGCCTCAGACCAATGTAGTTCGGACTGCGAGGGTCAAAATGGTCGATGATTGGATGTGGTCAAGCGTCAAAATGATGAGGATAAAAGGATACTACAGATGGTGTCTTCTGTAGAAGTGGTCGAGAGTCTTTCATTCCTAGTAAGTTTCCATAGTCGTGATGGATGTATGCTAGAAATGAATAGAAGGTCTATTTATGCTTCAGCAAGTATTGGTTTATGCTTAACATAAATTGGGTCTAGTCGATAGTTTCCATGTGTATTGGTGTCCATAGAAACTATGCGAAAAGGACAAGGATGATGCCTGATGTCATGTTGGAAATGTCGAAGCTGGTTTGAAAAAATGTTGAAGTTGGCTGGGTTTAAGGATGAGTCGACAATTGACGTGGCCAAAGCGTGACCAAAGTGTAGAGAAAAGGTGAAAGGCAAATTGCTCTTTCATTGACAAGGACCAGAAAGGAAGCATAGATAGGGGTTATTAGAACAAAAGCCCCATTCGTGCATTGCGTCGTTGACTAGTGTTGAGTTAGAACGGTAATCGAATCACTTTGACATTAAAGTGAGCTCGAAGTCCCTTGAGCCGGTGATAGAAGGAGGATAGGGTAACCCAGTTTAAGAGCAAGAATAACCTTGCCCCTTTTGTAGGAGACCCTGAGACAACTACAAGCCAATGTCCGTGACTCGGTTTTTTTTTTTTTTTTTTTTTTTTTTTTTGCGCAGACTGATCGATGCGAGAAGCCTGCATAGAGATGTCACTTGATGTAATGGTCATGTTGCGAAGCTGATCGATGCGGGAAGCTTCTAAGAAAAGTGTTGTTTATTGCCAGAGTAGTCATAGCCATCCTTCGAGGGAGTGGTCTATATTTTTGCTTAATAATGTTTGAAAAGTTGGCCTAGCTGTCCTTCAAGGGATCAGTCTAGTAATACAGAAATGATAGTACAGCTGTCCTTCGAGGGAGCAGTCTGTCTTTTTGATTTGACTTGACTTGATTTAGTGACCATGGATATGTTTTGACATCTTGATTTGGATTTGTTGATAGGAATGAGAGTCACGGACAAGACTGTAGAAGCTCAAGGACGCCCCTTTTTATTAGGACAAAGCATCACTACATCCTAAAAGGGTTGTAGACGACTTGTTAAAGGGGAATAGGGTTGAAAGGGATGAGGATTAAGAGGACGAGGATTTCTCAAGGGATGAGCTCAAGTTACGTGTCAAGTAGACGAGTACTCGACTAACAGAAGAAAGGTCGAAGATGCAACGCATTAAGAGGCTCAGGTTCTGGCCGTCCGTCGAGGGAAGACAGACAATAAGTCCCTGACCCATACTTGTGCGTGATGATAAAAGGTCCAAGCCAATTGGGGGTGAATTTACCTCGTTTACTTCGCTCCATATTGGTCACGTGCTGATTCTCTTTGAGGACGAGGTCTCTGATGTTGAAATCTCGTTCTCGCAGATTTTTGTCGTAGGCCCGCTTTATGCGACTTTGGTAGACATGGAGATGATTAAGGGCAGTAAGACGACGCTCGTCGAGTAACTCAAGTTGAGCTAAGCGATCTTGACGAAAGTCATCGTTGGAGAGAATGTCATGCAAGGAGATGCGGAGAGACGGGATCTGTACCTCGAGAGGTAAGACAGCCTCTGTTCCGTACACGAGAGAAAAGGGGGTAGCACCTGTAGAGGTTCGGATGCTAGTGTGGTAAGCCCACAAAGCGAAGGGGATATGAACGTGCCAATCCCTTCCTGTATCGTCAACCACCTTCATGAGAATTTTGGTGAGAATTTTGTTGGAAGCCTCGGCCTACCCATTTGCTTGTGGGTAGTAAGGCGAAGAAAAGCTGAGTTTGATGCCAAATGAGTCGCATAGTTTTTGGACAGTCTTGTTTTTGAAGGACTTGCCATTGTCAGTGATGATTTTGTGAGGGACATCGAAATGACAGATGATGTGGCTGCTGATGAAGTCGACAATTTTGTCGGCTTTTGTGGAGATGAGAGGAATGGCTTCCACCCACTTGGTGAAATACTCAGTGGCAGTGATGATGGACTGATGACGAAGAGACGAGTGAGGGTTGATCTCACCGATGAGATCCAAGCCCCACTGAGAGAAAGGCCAAAAATCCTGAGCGACTTGTGAGGCGTGACTGGGCAGATGAAGCAGGTTAGAGTGCTGCTGACACTTGATGCAACGCCGAACATAATCGCTACAGTCTTGATGAAGGGTGGGCCAATAATAACCCAGGCGAAGGAGGCGCTTGGCAACCGAGTTTCCACTGAAGTGTCCACCACAAATCCCATCGTGGACTTGCTTTATGGCTTGAGGAGCTTCAGTGGAGGTTAGACAGTGAATAAGGAGGCCGTCGAAGCCTCATTTATAGAGAAGACCCCCTAGCATGGTATAGCGAGCTGTGCGCTTGATGTAAGCTCGTCACGCATTGCTAGAGAGGTTGGGAGGAGTGACAAAAAGAGACAAGTAGTCCATAAGTTGCTTATACCAGTCATCTTGTGGGCTAGAATTGACAGTATTGATATGGTCGATGTGAGGAGAGATGTATGAAGGCAAGGGTATGCGACGCACTGTGACAAAAAGGCGGGGTGATGATGATGAAGACAGGATATGCGAAGCAAGAGAAGCCATGGTGTCGGCAAACTTGTTCGTAGAGCGTGGAACAGTCTGTAAGAGGTAATGGTCGAAAGATGCCAAAAGAGTGTCAGCACGATTCTTATACCTCTATAAAACTTCATTTTTACAGAGATATGAACCGTTAACTTGATTAACAACGAGCTGCGAGTCGCCAAAGATGTTGATAGACTTGATGTGGAGAGAAAGGGCAGTCTGAAGTCCCAAAATTAAGGCCTCGTATTCAGCCATATTATTGGTATAATCGAAGTCAAGCTTGAAAGATAGAGGCAAGGGCTCCCCATCGAGTGGGATGAGGATGACCCCCGCACCCCCACCGAGTTGACATTTGGAGCCATCAAAGAACATAGTCATCTGGTAGACGGTGTCATCGGTGGAAAGTGTGGCGATAGACTCGTCAGGGAACTCCCAGTGTGAAGGTCGGTTGTCGGGAAGAGGGGCATCTGCAAGTTGGTCAGCAATGGTTTGCCCCTTGATAGATTTTTGTTGGATGAATTCGAAGTCAAACTCAGCAAGCAACATGAGCCACCGAGCCATACGTTGATTCTGGTATGGCTTGGAGTGCATGTACTTGAGAGGGTCGGTGTGAGTGACGACAAAGGTTTTGTGGTTGAGAAGATAGTGGCGGAGCTTGGTAGCGGAAAAGACTAATGCCAAACAGAGTTTCTCGGTATGAGTATACCGAGTTTCATAGTCGACCAGTGTTCAGCTGATGTAGTAAACCGCTTGCTCGCGATGATGCTCGTCTCGGTGCGCGATCATGGCACCTAACGAATGGTTGGTAGCAGAGATATAAAGGTAGAAGGGTTGGTCATCCTTAGGTGGAATGAGGACTGGTGGAGAGACCAGATAGCCTTTGAGGGCCTCAAAAGCCTCTTAACAGTTCTCATCCCACTTAAAGGAGACGTCCTTCTTAAGGAGGTGATGAAAAGGTTGGCAGCGGTCTGAAAGTTGCGAGATGAAATGGTGAATGGACTGGAGCTTCCCTTGTAGACTGCGAAGCTGCTTGAGATTGGTCGGGGGCGGCATTTCAAGAATAGCACGGATCTTGGCGGGATCTATCTCGATACCACGGAAAGAAACGATGAAGCCGAGAAGTTTGCCTGAGAGGACCCCAAAGACACACTTCTTGGGGTTGAGGCGGACATTGTATTGAAGGAGACGAGAGAAGATGATTGTGAGAATGGTCAAGTGGTCGCGGCGGAGCTTGGACTTGCCGAGAAGGTCATCCACATAGTCCTCCATGATTTTGTGGAGGAGATCATGGAAAATGTAAGTCATGGCGCGTTGATAAGTGGCACCAGCATTTCTTAGGCCGAAAGGCATGACTCGATAGCAGAAAGTCCCCCATGGGGTGATAAAGGTAGTCTTGTGCTGGTCTTTCGGTGCGATCAGGATTTGATTGTATCCTGAAAACCCGTCCATGAGAGATAGCATCTCATGGCCGGCCGTGAGATCAACAAGCTGGTCGATGTTGGGAAGGGGAAAGTCGTCTTTGGGACAGGCTAGGTTAAGGTCGTGATAGTCCGTGCAGATCCGAATCCCCCCAGTTGCTTTAGTAACTGGGACGATGTTAGAGACTCACTGTGGATAATCGATGGGTTGGATGAAGGAGACAGAAAGAAGGCGCTGAAGCTCCTCTTTGACAAGAAGCGCAATGCGAGGATGCATCTTTCGAAGCTTCTGCCTAACAGGCTTAGCCTCTGGTTTGGTGACAATGTTATGGGTAGCAATGGTGGGGTCGATGCCAGGCATGTCGCTGTAAGTCCAGGCAAAGGCCTTGCTATGGTTGGAAAGGAACTGGGCATAGTCAAGCTGCTCCTGAGTGTCTAAAAATTGGCCAATCTTTAAGACGTGAGGAACATCGGAAGAAGAAGGGAGGTTGATGTTAATGGTGGATTCATTTAACATAACCTGGGTCTCGGAAGGGAGGAAACGCTGGACGAAAGAGTCATCGGCACCCATGTAGGAAAGGATGGCGTCATCGTCAACGCAGTGGACAGTGTGAATGGTTGCCGACTCATCCTCTACCATGCTAGGAAAGATGAGAGGGAGAGACCTGGGCACCCCATTGAGCTGATAGGTCAGGGGTTCCAGGCGGATGGTGTTTATGGAAAAAAAAACTAGGAGGGATGGAAACCACCGACTTCGTAGGTGACGAAGGAGAAATGGGCGAGTCTGAAAGAGATTGGTCAATGGTTGGTTTGGGACAAAGGTCGGAAGGAGCCTGAGTGGGGTCATGATATCCCAGGCCATACCGTTTCTTGGCATCGTGATCATTGAGCGGCTTGATGGGCTGATGGGAGCCCTGCTCATAACGTCCAAAACCAAAACCCTTCCATGCACACCTGTGAAGGTAAGTGTGTGCAAAGGCGGGGTTGCCAAGAAACGAGAAATCAGATGTGAAAGGTTGGGGTGAAGAAAGAGAAGTGTCGTAGGTAGGGGCTTGATTAAGCCCCCCATAGACAAAGTTGGTTTGGAAGTGAGGAGGACCATAAGGTAAGACCGTCCCGATTCGAGGGTCGTAATTAGGACTGAGGTGAAGGCGTCCATACTCTTGTGGAGTTTGGAACATGTCGAGGGTCAACAAGTGGTATTCCCCAAGTGATAGTCGTTGGAAGATGTCTTCCATGGGGTCCTTGGTCGGCGCTTGAAGAGGAGGGGTGAGGGCAATCACCGATTGCGAACTGGTCGAAGCTTCCGCAAATGGAGGCGGTGCCAGAGTGGACGGCTTGATGGGAATGAGGACGTCGTTAGGACGATAGGTGGTGTTGCAAGTCTTGAAGGGTGAAGGGTCAGCGGGAATGGTGTGGACTTGCCCGTCATGCTCAAACTTCACACAACGGTGCAGGGTGGAGGGGATACAGGCCATGGCACGGATCCAAGGTCGGCCCAATAAAAGGTTGTATTGAAACTCTCCTTCAATGATATAGAAGAGCTCCGGGACTGTGCGTGGGCCTACGCGAATGTGGAGGATGACTGTGCCAATGGTCGTGGCGGTGGTGTCGTTGAAAGAGCGTAAGATCACGTCAGTTTTGGAGACGTAGTTCTTGGGAAGAGCCAGCTGATCAAAGGCATGGGTAGAGATTATGTTGATGCTAGCGCCGCCGTCGATCATAACGCGTTTGATGCGCGTCTGATCGACATAGGCAGTGATGAAGAGGGCGGCGTCTTGATCTTCCGTGTTAGATGTGGGAATCTCAGAATCGCTGAATGTGATGGAGTTGACAGGAGATAAGGAATGGACGAGGGCAGCGAGTGGTTAGGGGTCCTCGGGTTGGACCTCCGCTGCCTGCAAGGCTTGGATAAGGGCTTGACGGTGCTGAGGCGAAGTTTGGATAAGGTCATAAAGAGACATCTTCACCGGTGTCTGGTGAAGCTGCTTCAGCATGGAGTCGTGAATTGGTTCAGAAGAGGAAGATGAAGAAGGTTGGGACGCGCCAAGGATAGAAATTTTAGGCTTGGGTGCAAGGGGTGGCTTGACGAAGGGATAGGTCCAAGGAATGGCAGCTTTTGCTTTGGCCTTGTCCTGTTGCGACCTAGTGGTTATACGGATGGCATTGATTTCGAAAATGGGAGGCGAAGAAGGGGTCATGTCTTGCTGGTGAGATGTTGACGTGTTTGAAGAAGTTGGACAGGAAGGAGTCGGGGTCTGGTCAAGAGTGTCCTCAAGGAGAAGAGTGTCCTCCTCCATATGGCGGCGGATGACGGCCTTGAGGGCACAGCAAGTCTCGGTGTCGTGTCCTGGTGTACGATGATATAAGCAAATTTTCGTATCGTCGAACCAGGAGGGCTTGGACCTGAGAGGTTGGAAAGGCTTGATGGCCGGAAGGGTTATGTCGGAAGTCTGGAGAAGTCGGCACAATATTGACGAGTATGAGCCCAATAGAGGGTCCGTGCTATTTGATATGCGCAAGGTTGGTGACTTTTGCTTAGGCGAGGTTAGAAGCGGTTTCCGTACCACCTTATGGGTTGATGGCGCGGTGAGAGATGGAGATGGCTCTGGCCTGGTGATTGAGAACGCCTTTTTAGGAGAGGGACGACTGGAGGTAGGCAGAGGAAGCAAAGGAGGCAACGAGTTTTGGTTGAAGGTCAGAGTGGGAAGGATGCTAGCCAAGGTCGAAGGATGGGGGCCCAAAATGGATGGCAATGGTGACGGAGAAGGAGGCATTCATTTCTGCGGTCTAGCAGTCTTTTTTGACTTGGTTGGAAGACTACTGCTGGTCGAGGTCTGGCCTAGGTCCACCTTCACTTGCGGGTGAGTGAGGGTGGAGACAGGACGAACGCCAAATGACTTGATGGGTTTGGACGAGATAGACGCAGGCTTTGGTTTGGACGGGTTTGGTTGAGGTTTGAGAGTCTGGTCTTTGTCAAGAGTCTGACGAGATTCTGCCTTGGGAGGATTAGCGGCATGTGATGAGAGGGCGCGGGTATGTTGAAGGGCTTTAAGACGCTCCCACAACACCTGAGGCGTCACTTTTCACGGAAGGAGAAGTTCAATCTTCTCCACTAACCGAGAAAATGGCTGAGAGGAAGATGTTGATGGTTGTGAGGTTGAAGACGAGATGGGTGTAGTGGTCTTAGACGCATGGTATGGTGAAGTCATGACAGATTTAGATGAGGACGAAGGAGGGACAGGTTCTTCCCTGGGTGGAGAAGAAACTGGGGAGCGAGGTTCCTCCAGCAGGTAAAGGGCAGGGATGATGGGGCCCTCCACTTGCAGCTGAGGAGTAAGAAGGGTCGGGTCCTCCATAGGCAATAGAACGGGGGATGGCGAGACCGGAGGTGCAGGTAAGGCCGAGGCATCCTCCAAGATGAGAGAGGTCAATGGAGAACTAGCCAGGGAGAGAGGTTCATCCACATGTGATGGACTGCTTGATGGACTAACCTCAAGAGGTTGATTGGGGATGAAAGGAGAGACCGTATTGACTGTTCGAACGTTGTGCTCATGATTGTCGTCAATTAAGGTCTGGACGTTGTTCTGAGTTGGCGGATGATTGGGGAAAGGTTGTTTGAAGATGTCAATGGCCTGATTAGGGGGTGCATTTGGATTGTCTAAGATGAGATCCCCCTTTTCGAGCATGTCTTGTATTATGTTCTTAAAGGTTTTGCAGTTTTCCGTGTCATGGCCCTTAACACGGTGGAAGCTGCAGAAGTCATGCTCCCTATACCACGCGGGGATGGCGTGTGAGGGATCGAATTGTGGTGGAGGTCGGGCTTGAGGGAGATTGAGGGCCCCCTGTTTAAGAAGCTTTTCCAGCACAGATGCATATGATTCTCCGAGAGGAGTATATCATCGCTGCATGTATCTTTGCTGGAATTGCCGAGTAGCGCTCTGAGATGTAGAGGGCTCAGGCTGATTGGTCGAAGAAGATGAAGG
Organism: Torreya grandis; assembly: GCA_037957365.1. NCBI lineage: Eukaryota > Viridiplantae > Streptophyta > Pinopsida > Cupressales > Taxaceae > Torreya > Torreya grandis. Next base: position 82,190 of record JARHVA010001509.1, read on the forward strand.
TCTGACAACCACGGCATTAGCTGAAGCCTTGGATTTAGAATTGGATGATGATGGCTTGGCAGAGGAAGAGTCATTGGCCTTAGAGCTGGGATTCTTACTCCGCAACTTGACTTTATTCTCCTCGATGGCACGCAACTCTAGTTTGCGGGCCATCGTGAAGGCCTCGTCAAAAGTGCGGAAGGTTTGAACCCTCAGGGTGGAAGAGATATGTCGGGCACAGGCTTGAGAAAAGAGTTCAATAAGCTCAGCCTGGGGCAAGGAAAAGGAGAGTTGGTTGATAAGGCCTCTCCATCGAGCAACGAAGTCGGCTATGGACTCGTCCTCGAATTGCCAAATAGAATAGAGGTCCGTGATTGAGACTTTCTTGGTTATGTTGATGGAAAAGTGATCGAGGAATAGCTGAGCCAATTGCGTGAATGAGAAGAGAGAATGGCTAGGAAGGGAGTTGTACCAGTCAAGTGCAGCACCCGAGAGAGACATAGGAAAGGTGCGTAAGAGTAACGCATCGTCATGGCCAATGAGGTAGCAGGCGTGTCTGAATGCCCGCAAGTGTTGTTGGGGGTCTTCCTTGTTTTGAAAACGAGAAAACTTCAGAAGCTCCCACTGGCTAGGATATGGTCTGATTGGGACGGAAGGATGAATGGGCTCGTTACAGATCTGCTCGTATGAAAGAGTGTTGCGCGAGCCGAAAATAGAGGTCTCAAGACTGGTCATCTTGTCCATCAGCATTTTGATGATGTCTGCCGACGGATTGACGGGTTGCGTGCCCCCTAAGTTGTAGGGCGCTTGAAAGAGGTTAGAGGAGGTGAGCGACATAGTCGGTTGTAGAATGTACGGATGACTAATCGCAGGGGCAGAGGTGGATGCTAAAGGTGGTTGGTTAGAAGACATAGCTGGGCCCGTTGTTGCCACGAGAGGCTGGACTGTGGTAACGGGGGCCAAGGGGTAAGAAGCCACCCTGGTGTTGATAGGGGCCAGGGTAGGCGGGATAGAGACAACAAGGTTTTGAAATGGAGTGGATAGCGGTTGAGCGGGTTGAGGTTGACAAGAGGCCGGAACCCCGGTGGAAGTGGGCCCAATGATAGAGGGAGAGGCCACACCTGGGGGATTGGTCAAAGTCTGGTCAGTGGTCAAAGCGATGGCTTGGGTGTCCGAAGGTTGAACTATGGATGCTGTCGATACAGCCGTAGTCGCGACAAGGGAGGTTGGCATTCTATAGATTGGATTGCCCAAGGAGTCTCGCGTTCAGCTATGCGCGAGATAATGTTGCAAGGCCTTGACGTTGAGGTCCAAGAATCGTTCGAAGTCTTGGTCCCCTTCTTGGACAATGGGAGTCTGCGGCAGGGTTGGATGAATGGGAGTTCTTTCGGTCTCCGAGTTGAACTCCATTGTAGGCTTGGTCACGGATGGGGTGGACAGAAGTGGTTGACAGCTAGCGTGGTTGACAAGAGCTTTGGCTTGGCTACGAGTCAAAACCATGCAAGGCAAAGAAGGTTCAGGTCTCAGGAACTGTGTTGCTCAGTTCTAGAAAACCAGGATGGAGTCTTTGACAGAGAAAAGACAGGCTTCAGGTTGCTGGTTTTGAAAAAAAAGGACAGTGACAGAGACCGACGTCGGTTGAAAAACTGATGTCGGTAGAAAATGAGGCCGGCGTCGGTCAGATAACCGATGCCGGTAACAGATGAAGCCGACGTCGGTATCAGAACCGATGCCGGTGACAGGGGAAGGCCGACGTCGGTGGCAGAACCGATGTCAGTCACTGTGTTTTCCAGAGAGCCAAAAGGTTCTTGGAAAAACAAAGAAGAAAGTGTCCTCACACACTCAAACAAACAGATGAGAAGAGGAAAACAGAGAAAGACAGACAAGCCTAAGCGATAAATCCTAGGAATTAACCTTAGAAACTTGTGGCTTATGCCTTAGATGAATGTTTGGGGAGATTGGCTGAAAAATGGGTCCTAGAAGAAGGCAGTCTAAAGATGGTTTCGGGTGTTGTTTTAGGTGCTCAAAGATCTGTGTTAGGGTCTGGTACGTGGCCTGGTGCTAAGGAGCAAGCTCCCCTCACTTCACGATTCCAGTGGTTAGCTGGTCTCGCTTAGCCAAGATATACCTCGCCTAGAGTTTATCCTCCGCCAGAGAACGGAGTGGGCTTCCCCCTTGGTGATGAAATCCAAGTAGGGTCACCGGGATGGGTAAGGTATCCGCTGGGGGATGAAATCCCAGTCGGGCCTTGTCTCAGGTATGTTTTATGTGTGTTTTAGTGCATGTGATTCGGTAGTGTAACATCAAGTGTCTACGGTTCATTCAATATGCGCCTAAGTTACTAGATGTGGACTAATGCAAGCACAAGCAGAAATGAAAGTGCAATATGTTTTAATGCCCAAGTCGAAATGTGATGTTGTTATGAAGACAAGATGGAGAAAGGGACGAGAGCATGATATTTGGACTAGTCTAGAATGCAAAGAAGAAAGGTTCATTTTAGTCCCGCTTATAGTGTCATTTGGAATAGAAGAAAGAGACAAGAAGAAAGGAGCCTAAATGCACCTAAATGAATGAAAAAGAAAAAGGAACCCAGGAGGAACCTAGGGTCCCACCGGGCGTGCCAGAGATGTTTCTACCTCAAATTTGCTTTTCAGACTAAAAAGAAAGAAACTAAAAGAAAGTAATGGACAAGGCTTGGAAGTACCTGGACTAAAGATTGCGCACCGTAAATCTAGACGTTTGTGAGCACTCCTCTTTGGCTGTGGAGGAATGACACCTGCAAGAAAAAAAGGAAACTAGGACAAGAAAAACGTTAGACAGATAGGCAGTGGGTTGCCAAGCAAAAGGCTTGTTCCCAGAAGTGTAAAAACTTCCTTAAGGGAGGTCAACCCACTGTTTTGATGAAATAAGTGACTGATAAAAGATAGAATGCCAGAATACAAAAATGACAAAGAAAGTAGAAAGGAAAGAAGAAAACAAAATGATTACCTGAAAGAGCTGTTGGGCTGAAGACAGTCGCCGAGGTCAGAAATGTCGCCGGCGTCAGTTATCTAATCTGCCGACGTCGGCTATCCTGCCGACGTCGGTTGGGGAAGTGACCGGCGTCGGTCGGGGTTGTGGCCTATAGTCGGGTCAGGGTTGCTTGCTGGACTGTGGACGGGTTTGAGACTGAACGGGGACAAGCTTGGATGGATTGGGGGGTGGTCTGGTTTGGGTTGGATACCTGGTGCAAGGTCTTGTTGGCAGAGGGGTGAGGAAGTTGAAAGAGACACAGAGGACAGGGAAGAGGAGGATTCACAGAGGATGGGGCCTGAGAAGGCTTTGCAGCCTCTCAGGGGGGAAGGACAGAGGGAGCAGAAGACAATAGAATATAGATGACTGAATAAAATGAAATAAAAAACTAGACTAGCTTACCTTTAGCTTGCTGAATGAAGAGAGAAGATGTTGCTGGAGCCACAGAAGAGTTGCTGCAAGGAGAAGATGCTGATCCAGGGCCTTTTCACCTGTTGCTGCTATTGCACGAGGTCAAGACAGAGGAGAGATCAGAGCCAAAGCGTCAAGAGAATCCATTTTCGAGCTCAAGAGTCCAGGGGGTGCAACGGATGCAGAAGGGGATAATGAAGGCTGCCGACGCCGGCAGTTTCGCCGATGTCGGCCGAAGGGTCGCCGACGTCGGCGGTCGCAGGATGGGCACAGAGGCTAAAAATAGCCTCTGCCCACTCTTGCACGCCGCCGAGTGAGGGGTCATGGGCAGAACGGTCACGAGGATGCCAAAATGGACGAGGGGGGATATAATGGTGAGATTTGGCCTAATAAATGCTAGGGGGAAGGTGGAGGGATTCAAGGGAGGATCCAAGGTGGCAAGGGTAGGGTGGAAAGGGGGCCTTATTTAATTAAAAATAGATGTTAATTTCTAATTAATAAGACCTAGGTGGGTTAGGGACCAAGGAGGACTAGGTGGGAGAAAGGGCCAAGGGGGAGAACCAAGGTGCAGACACGTTTGCGGTGTCTACAGTTATAGATACTCCTCTTTGTCTGGGGAGGAATCACTTGCAGATAAGAAATCTCTAGAGAAATGGTTGATTAGTTGGGTAGTAGGGTGGATTTCCTAGCAAGCTAGATCCAAGAAGCACAAGATTCCTTGGAGGCTATTTATCCACACTTTTAAACAATCAAGTTATAAAAATGAAAAATAAATTGCTTGTTTGAATAATAAAAGATACTAAAATGAAATACAAGAAGTTCTTAAAAGAGATGAGTTTGACTAATTATAGAAATAAATGATTGGATATTACTACTAAATAAATTAGACATGGTTCAAAAAATAGGGTGATGTTATATGATCAGGCAAAAAGTTAGAAAGCAAGATTTGGTTAGGGTTTGATAGGTCAAATAAGCTTATTATTATAATTGACACATAGTGACCATCAGTGGTTGGGTAAGACCATTGGTAGTTAGGTGACTATCAATAGTTAGGTGACCATCAATGGTTAAGGGTAGACCATCAATGGTTAGATGAGTCTCGATGGTTACTGTTAAATTTGTCTTGGGTAAAAAAAGTTTGTTTGGGAAGGCTGGAGAGACATTTTGAAGAGAAATGAAGGAACTAATTACTGAAAATAGATACTTAGATTTGTTATTGGTCTGAATAACATTGAGGTGAGTGGCTAAGAACTTGTTATAGATTCTAAATCAATTCTTATAGAGTGATGATAACTTGGTTATTTATTGATGAGTATTAGTACTTTTGATTTCTATCTTGGTCCCTAAAATATAAAAGAATACCCACATAAAGAGCTTTAATGCACAAGAATATGATGATTATTGATCTCCCCTCTTCACCTCCTCCTCTTCTCTTTATATAATAAAAAGGAAGTGTTGAAACAAGAGGTTAAACAAAGTGTTCAACAAGCCATCTAATTTTAGCTTTAACATGCATTGATCATGCACACAGATCAAATAGCCAAAAATAAAAAAGCAAGTTATAGTTGAGTAGTAGTTAAAATTTGAGACAATTAAAGGTTAACCATTGGTGGTCAAGGCTAACTGACAATAATTAGGGGTCGACCATCACTAGTTAGGGGTTGATCATCAAGGGTTGAGAGGGCAAAGGTAAAATGATTAGGTTTAGTCATTCTAACTTAGGTTTGGTAGTTGAAAAGTTATAAAATGGTCCCAAGGGGTTCCAAGGGTGATCCAAAGGTTAGTGTAACATCCAGAACCATCATGTATGGTTTTCTAGTGTTTACATTTTTTCCCTTTTTGTTATGTAGTTTGTATCAAAAAGCTACAAAACAAAAAAATAGGAGGTTGGGTCAAAAGTTCGGTTGCCCTGAGTATGGGAGGAGATGTTCCCCCTAAAATTCAAAATCAATGAGGTGAAATGGAATCAGATGCAAGTTTGATAAGTGGTTAAGTTTGTGAATAATTTGGTGATAGGCATTGGAGTGCAAACAAGCACATAAAATGTGACTAAGTGTGATAGCATAGATCATGCATAAACTAGGATGCAATAGTTGAGGTAGTTTTTAAAACATGGCGTACTATAAGGATAAGTGACAAGTGGGCTAAGTGATCACATTTAGGCATGGTGGTTAGGTTGCACTTGTAAATATAAGTCTCTTAGGCAAGGTTAATGTTTTCACATGTATCCAAGGTAGGAAGTGCTCCCAAGAAGACACAATTGGATTGGTATGCAAAAGTAGCATAAGTTCAATTTGTTCAAGATGGCAATGTAGTCAGTGTGGTCAAAATGACCAAGGTAAGGTGTTCATAAAAACATGCAAAAATTAGGCCAAAATGACCAATTTTGAGGTTGATGTGGTTAGTTGGCTTGGTAGAGTAGGTAATCTCCATTGGTATGTAGTTGGTAATGGTAAAGGTGTAAGTGTGTATAAACACTTTAATCAACAGTTGAATTGATAAGTTTTAAGGTGGGTGGAAAATTTTAAGGAGGTCGATCATCAATAGTTAGGTTCAATCATCAGTGATCACTTAATGACCATCGATGATTAGATATTAGCCATAAAAGGGTGAGGTTAAAAGTCTATCGAGGGTTTTTTATTTTCTCATTTGAACATTGAAACCCATGATGCTTTGAAGTTACATTGAGTGGGTAAAAATGGTGGTGGTTTACCTGTAAGCGAGTGATTATTGGGTGAGTGGTTGCATTGACCAAGTGTTAACCTAGGTGATGTGGAGTTTTGACTGATGAGGATGCAATAAGGATGAGGAGAGTGTGGGGCCAAATGGTGGTGGTTCCCAGGGTGCCTCCATGATGGTGGTCAAGGAGTGAGGTAGGGGTATATATAAGTTTAATAATGTAGATTTTATTAAATTTATTGAATTTGATTGTGGGTGGGTTTTCCCTAAGTTTAGGGTTAGGGTTAAGAATTGGTGGTTTTGGGTTATTAATGTGAAATTGGTAAATGGTAGAAAAAAAGGTAAGATAGGTGAGGTAGGAGAGGTGTGAAATTGTCCAGGTGGTTTGATGTGTTTTTGAGTGTTTGGTTTTAAGATTTTAGAGGGTAGGGGTAGGGTAGCTTTATCGATAGTCATAACATAATGATCATCAGTAGTCTCTATCAACCTTCACTAGTCATTATCAATCATCAACATTCAATAGGTGACCATTAATAGGTCACTTTATGGACCATCAGTGTTTGGTATACTAACCATCGATGGTCTATGATTGATCAATGATGGTTCAAAAAGGAATCATCCTCGATCGATAGTCAACTATCAATGGTTGATAAATGGGGTAAAGTTAAAGTTTATTTAAATGTAAGGGTTTAGGTTAGTGGGTAAGGGTGTAGGTTAAATGTCGAGGTGAGTGGGTAAGGGTGTAGGTTAAAGGTTGAGGAATGATGTGTTTGGTGGTGGATTTAGGGAAGGGTTTGGTAGGTGAATAGGTGAAGGATATAATGTTATGGTTAGGTTAAGATAGAATTTAGGTAAGTTATAGGTATAACTCATTGGCAAAAGAAAGTTGAATTAGGTGAACTAAGGCATTAGTATTTATTTTAATGAATTTTACCTTATATTTCAAAAAGGGAAGAAGAAGAAACTAAATATAGGTATGGTTGAAAAACCTATTTGATTGTACATGCATTCAATTAAATTATTGTGAAGAACTCATCTTTGGCTTGGGAGGATGACCTACAAATAAGATAGCACTAAATTAAATGGTTGGTTAGATAGATAGTTTGGTGGATTGCCTAGCGCTAGCTAGATCCACAAAGCAAGAGCTTTTTTGAGGGCTATCAATCCACATATTTTTATAAATTAAGTTCATAAATAGAATTATAAACTATTTGCATCAAGAATCAAAAGGTAATGAGATTAAACACAAGAAATGCTTGTTAAATAAATAGACTAGAAATGACTAATATAGAGATAAGTAAGTCAACACCAATGCTAAATGGCTCAGGTCTGTTTCAAAAAATCAAGCAAGGGTTTATGAATAGCTAGGGACACACAAAAAACTAGATTTGATTGGGGGTAAAAGGGTGAAAATAACATGTTATTTTCTACCATAATGACCATCAGTAATTAAGGTGACAATTAATGGTCAAGGTGACTGTTGATAGTTGGACAAACTATTGATGATTACTATATGTAGGTCTAGATTGGTAAATAGCTAGTTGACTTGATCAAAAAGTTAGATTTTGAGAGATGGGTTGGTGTTAGGCTAAGTGAAAAATAGAAATAAATTAAATGAATATCAGAAAATAAGTACTTAACTTGTAGAAAGCTGCTTGGATGAGTGGTTGAGGTGGTTTGCCTGTTGGTAGATTATGGCATGATTATGATAAAGTAACGGTACTTGATGCTTTGGTAAAGTGGTAGTGGAAAGTTGGCTCTATGACATGATGGCTAGATCATTAGATCATTAATGATAATTGACCTACAAAAAAAAAACTCTAGATGCACAAGCTCTTGATAATAATTGTAGATGGATTTCACCTCCATGTTCTTCTCTTCTTATAGACAAGGAAGGAGAGGTGCAACAAGACATTAATTGGGTCTTCTAATTTTAACTTGTGTATGTAATGGCTCATATGTAGAATTAAATGAGTTATATTTATAAAATCAAGGTATATAGTTTACATGTTGGCTTTTTGGATGGTGGACCTTGACCATTGATGATCAAGGTAACCATCAGTGGTCATCCTAATCGTCGATGGTTGAGGGCCAAGGCAAAAAAGTGGCTAAAGGGGTAGGTTAAGTCAGTTGGTCAAAATAACTATGGTTAGGCTTGGTTTGTGGTTCAAAGGTAAAATTGGTCCCAAGGGGGTCCTAAGGTGGTCTAGGGGAATTTTGACATTTAGAATCATGATGTACATATTTTGGGTGTCTATAGTATCAAACCTTGCAGGCAAGGGAACAATTGTAGATGAAAAATCAAGTGCTGCAATTGCTATATAAGGTTCATCGAGTGATGGCAAACTAGGAATGGGATCACTTGTCAGTATTGGGAATGGGTAGCATTAGGTATTATCAATGTGTGCCTCAATATGTGGCTATGTTAGTGGCACTCATTAACAAATGGGATTTGACCACTAACACATTCTTGATTATTATCAAATAAATAACAATCCTACTAGAGGACATTCACTAGATCATGTAGCTACCACTATGAGGTGAGTCAATAGAGTACATTGATGGTAAGGAGTGAGACCACATCATGGGTGTGTTGTATGGGGTTGACATGGTGCATACAAGGTGGCATATTGGAGGCTTGTACTATGCACACTTGTATCACATGGATATGGGCACAAGATGGGTCATTACTATGATGATGGTGGTGGTGAATTATTATGCACTGCCTAACTTGAGTAATTATATATTTCCTTCTATGATACTAGGTTATTTGGTAGGCATGATGATGGATCGAATAGTGTACACTTGGTCACCTATCTTGCTTATGTAGATATATCAAGATCTCTAGGGCTATAGGGTGCACAAGAGGTATGTCATCAACATTAGGTTTGTGCTACACTATTGGACTTATGATCACATCAGAGTCCTTTAACTAGGTGGGATGTCATGACATGGATTTATTTACATGGACTTTAGGCTGGGGTTTATGTAATGGATGTATGATTATGCACTCATAGGACCAGGAGGAGGGACATGTGATCTAGATTGGTATAGGGATATATTGGATGCACTAGTGGTGAGTGATGTGATTTGGTGATTATATGTCTAATTTCCTACATGGGCAAATCATATGAGGTAGATTTTATCATTATAGAGTTACAGGTGGATTTACAAGAGGTAAGATCTGAAGGTAGAGTTGATCCCTTTCGATAGGGTGAGGAGATAGTTTGGCCTCATTTAGGATATCCTAGGGGAGTTTCTGAGGTATAAAAGGGAGGATGCAAAGTTCCCATTACCTACCCCAAATCTAGTTCATGATTTTATTAATCATAAGGAGCTACTAGCAAGAATTGATGTGGATAATGCAGGTTTTATTGATGATTACCTTGCATGGTTTCAAGTGTATTATAATGTATCCATTTTTAGAGGAGATGATATATAGGCTAGTCATCAAGATATGGATGTGGATGTAGAGGGGGGTGGAGATTAGATAGAGGGGGATGCCCCTGATAGATAAGCATTATTGGTAGAGATAGATCAGGCATGGGTGGCATTAACTATAGTAAAGGCATCCTTAGCAGTTGTGACCTAGGAGAGGGATGTAACACAAGTCTAGGTGGCCACTCTTATTAGAGAGAGGGATCAGGCTAGAGCTCATCTAGCCATGGTTACATAGGAGAGAGACTCTCTCAGATAGGTAGGAGGGTGAGCACCGACACCTGTAGGACCACTAAGTATCATATCTATAGTGAGGTAATAGTGAAAATTGATAAATTATACTATTATGAGGCCTTGCTATTCACACACCTTCTAGATGAGCCTATATGGGGTGAGTATAGAGCAAGAATCACCAAATGGGCTATCACTACAACACTAGGTCAGTCGGTTACATCTGTAGGTGGATAGGTTGGCTCAAGAGGTGGGTAGGCTCTAGGAGGTGATGGTGCTCCAAGGTCTTAAACTATTATGAGACATTGTATTTTTTATGTATGATATGATTTTGATATCAGCCTATGATTTGATATTGTGAGATGTATATACATTTTTTAGAGACATGTACATTATTGTATATATGATGATTAATTTGATTATGGCTTCATGATCTAAAAATGTGATTATGGTTCAAGGTTTATGTCGATGGTTATGGATTTGATGTGGTTTATTATGATTAGCATGTTATGGTTTATGTGTACTCTCCTAGATAGACATGTGATGTTATGGCTATTTAAGTTATGTTCATGATGATGTTAATACTTATGGATATTTTTTATGATATGAGATGATGTTGATATGTTTATGGTTTATTGTTAACTATGTTTATGATGTATGCTCATGACGATGTTGATATTTGATGGGTGTTATTTATATGATGATGGTTAGCATGTTATGTTTTGTTGCACATGGCTATGATGTTTGTGATTATTATCATGGTTATGGATGAATATGTCCATGTTGTGGTTATGGTTATATTTTTATGATGTTGATATGATTATGTTCATGATGGTTATGTTCATGCTTTGAATTAATGAGTCTAAGCTTCCTTATCTAGATTACACATGTAGTGGATAACATATGTGAATGACTCATTCATTTTTTATTTATGATTAAATTGTGGTAGATATGATGTGATTGATTACTAGATGATGTGTGATATATCAGATGGTTAATTCATTAAAGTGTTCTTATTATTAAAAACACTTAAAAAAAAGGTAAGAAGGCAATCACTAAATAAAACACATTTGTAGTTAAATGTTTTTAATGTATTGCATGTATTTAGATGAACGTGAAGTAATATTAAAAAATAAAGAGTAAGTTAGATAATGAAACTAAATGTGAGAAAAGATAAGATAATCAAAAGACAAACATATTAATGAATGTATCAACAAGTAGGTATGAGAGAAATAAGAAGAAGGCACGATGCTTCTTCATAGGCAAGGACTATGACAAACTTAAGGTAGATCAGATTATGAACATAAGCCTTTCGAATGCTTCACATTAGCATTCATGAGTTGGTTAAAAATTTTCTTGACCCCCCAGTATCAAGTAAGCTCAAAAATCCCTTGCTTATAGAGGGTATAAAGGGGAGGTGGATGATGAGGGTACTAAAGATCCAATATAAATAAGTCCATGTCATATAAGGTGTAGACTAATCAATGTGAGAATTCTACCTATAAAATTTGATTACGACTTCCAAAATTATTTTCACTTTTTTTTATTTTGATAATGGGTCTCTTGATCAAGAAGTTGATTGATGCGAGAAGTTTTCCATGAATTGTTATGCTTTGACAAATTCTTGACTCAACCATCCTTTAAGGGAGTGGTCTTAATTTGTGAGATTTGTTTGAGGCTTTTTGACAGTTGTCCTTTAAGGGAGTAGTCTACCTTAATTTTAGAATTTTTGATTAGTTTTGGTAACTATCCTTCAAGGGAGAAGTCTATGAATGCTTGAAATGACCCATATGAGTGTTGGCTATTTTGTGATTTTTTGATTGATTTTTTTTTTGCAATATTGACATGGATTTACTTATATAGGCTCAAAAATTTCACCTTCATGAAGGCAAAACTACAGAAAACAAGGTTCATGATGGGTAAAAGAGGTTTAAGAAATAATAACCATGGGAATCTGTCCTATAAAGGGATGTAAAGTACCATAAGAACCATGCCATGGGTAAACCCCTGGTACCCATGTTCAAGATTAAGCAAATGTTTTACTATGTCTCATACTCTATAAGTGTACAACTTATGTAGTAGATATCTTACTCTTAATGTTAATCATCCTGATGAGCCAACATTACCCCTAAGGAGTGGTCAGTGGTGGAAATATAAAGGTAAAAAGGTTGATCTTCCTTGGGAGGAATGAGGATAGGTGGAGATAGAAGGTACTCTTTAAGTGAATCAAAGGCCTTTTGATAGTCATTATTCCACTATAAATATGCATCCTTCTTCAAAATGTGGTGGAAAGGTTGGCATCGATCAAAAAGCTAAGAGATAAAGCAATGAATAGATTAGAGTTTCCCCTACAAGATGTGGGGTTACTTGAGGTGGGTGGGAGGAGGCATGTCAAGGATTGCCTTGATTTTTGCAAGATCAACTTCAATTACCTGAAGGGAGATGATAAAGCCAAGGATCTTTCATAATAAGACCCTAAAAATACACTTCTTAAGGTTAAGGCAGACATATTAATGGATGAGTAATTCAAAGATAATCTTAATAATGATCGAATGATATTTATGACATTTGGATTTCCTAAGAATGTCATTGACATAGTCTTCTATGATTTTGTGAATAAGGTCATGGAATATGTAGGTCATAGTGCATTAGAAGGTTACACTAGCATTCTTTAGACCAAAAGCCATGACCCTATAGCATAAGGTTCCCCATAGGGTGATAAAGGTAGTTTTGTGTTGATCTTTAGGAGCAATTAAGATCGGATTGTAACTTGAGAACCTATTCATAAGAGATAACATCTCATAGCTAGCTATAAGATCAACAAGTTGATTAATACTTGGCAAAAGAAATTCATCCTTTGGGAAAGCAAGGTTAAGGTTACAAAAGTCTACATAAATATGAAGTCCCCCTATGGCTTTGGTGATAGGTATGACGTTTGAGACCCATTGAGGATCATCAATGGGTTGAATGAAATTTATGGATAGGAGGCATTAAATTTCTTCTTTGATGAGAAAGCCTATACGAGGGTGCATTCATCAAAGTTTTTTCCTAATTGCATTGGCATCATGGTTAGTGACTATATTGTGGGTAGTGATGGAGGGGTCAATTCCTAGCATGTTGCTATAAGACCAAGCAAATGTTATGCTACAATCTCATAGGAAGGGGGGAAGTTTTGAAGCTCCTCAAAAGTTAGCAATTGGCCAATTTTGACAATTTGAAGGCTATTCAGAGTACCCAAGTTAATATCCACAATGGATTTGCTTAAGATATTTGAAGTTTTAGGTTGGAGATATTTGTGTATATAGGAATATTTTGCACCTATGTAGGTAAGAATGGAATCGTCATCCTAACACCGAATGGTATTAATGGTAGGAGAGTCATCTGCTACCATCTCAAAATGAGTTAGAGGAATAGTCACGATTGCCCCATCATTTTGATAAGTCAAGGATCTAAAGCTAATCATGTTGATGAAAAAAATTTAGGGGGGATGATGTCAAGATCCCCAAATGTTGATAGTGGAGTAAACGGTGAGGATGGGATTTCCTCATCAATGATGGTAATAGGAGGTGGGTTGGTTTGTTTTTTAGGTGGTGTGAAACCAAAGCCATGATTTTTATGAAGTTTTCAGGTTTTGATTAGAATCAACTCATGTGGCCCATGTTCATATTAACCTAGACCAAATCCCTTCCAAGAACACCTATAGAGATATGTTTGGGTAAACTTTGGTTTATCCAGATAAGAGAAACTAGAGGTGAAAGGTCCAGGTGAAAAAGAGGTGGCAGAAGTGTCAAGGGGTTTATCAAGTCCACCATAGATGAAAATGGTGTGATCGGTTGAGGACCTAAAAAAAATGATGGCTCTAATATTGGGGTCATAACTAGGTTGTTGGTCAATATTACCATACTCTTGGGGAGTAGGAAAAGTGCATAGTGTCAAAAGGTGATAATTTCCCAATGAAATATGTTATAAGGTTAATTCCAAAATGTTTGTTATGGGGATTTGGGTAAAAGGGATGGATGAACTAGTGGAAGCTTCATTAGTAAAAAGAGATGGGGCTTCATATTTTATTGATGAAAGCTTATTAGATGGAGGAAGGAGAATTTCATTCGGTCGATACATCATATTGCATGATGCAAAATGACTCAGGGCAGCTTCTATGGTAACAACTTGACTTTCATGTTTAAATTTGAGGCATTAATGAAGGGTGGATGGCATACAACCCCTGAAATAAATATAAGGGTATCCCAGAAAAATGTTGTAGTGTAATTTACCTTCTAATATGTATAAGAACTTAGGAAGTGTGTGTGGTCCTAGATGAATGTGAAGGACAACGATTCCTAATGTTTTGGCCATGGTATCATTGAATGATCAGAGCACCATTGAGGTTTCCAACATAATGTTCTCAAGTTATTTCATTTGCTTGTATGCATGGGAGGAGATAATGTTGATGCTATCTCCCCCATCAATCATAACCCTCTTGATGCAATTTTGGTTGGTGTATGTGGTAATGAAGAAGGGAGGATATGGATCATCTGGATGGATGGAGGGTATTTATGAATCCTTGAAGATAACAAGGTTGGAAATCTGAAGAGATCTAACAAAGGCTACTAAAGGTTGTGCATCATTTGGTTGAACCTTTATGGATTGCAATGCCTCTATCATTGATTGGTAGTGATTGGGAAAGGTATTAAACAATTCATGCAAACTCATATCCATCCTTGTTTAGTGAAGTTACTTCATAACTACTCATTGGATTGATTTAGAGTGGTTGGATTGAGAGGGACACAATATAGACACCTTGGGTTTGGTTGAAGGTAAAGGTGCTTGGTGTTGGTTGGGTGATTGGGTGGTGGAAGAGTGATATGTCCATGAAATGGACACATTTTCTTTTCCCTTATCCTTTTGTTGGGTTTGTGATCATGTGACCACATGGATGGTATGGATTTGGGGAGGAGTTGGGCCAGAGGGTTGCTTTAGTTCCTCCTCACTCTTGGATGAGAGTGTGGAAGAAGGTAAGTGTTGGTTGATGGTTATTTATTCTTATATTAGTGGTGGGATCATAAGAGGATCATCTAAAATAAGTCATCCTAATGATATAGTCAATGGATTAATACTTGGAGAGCTTTACAGTTCTCTATATCATTCCTAGGTGTTATATGGTATGAGCATACTAGATTGTCATTTTACCAAGATGGTTTAGGACTATGTTGGTTAAATGGTTTGATTGGTGACAATTTTAAGAAAAATGTTTACAATAATCTTTGTAATATGGTTGAGTAAGACTTTATCAAAAGTGGAAAGGATGTTAGAGTTCTATTTTTTATTGTTGGGATGGAAGTTTTCTTAGGATTTAGCTTAAAAGAGGGAGTTTTGGGAGGTGAAGTATTCTTTATGGTTGATGGTTTGGAGGGATAAATTTTAGAATTATTAGGATTGGTAGTGGAGGATTTGGAGGTTGAGCTCATGAAGAGGATAGGTAGGGGCATAGCTAGAAGAGGAGGTTGGGTTTGGGTTATCTTTGGGAGACACATTTTTTTAACCAATGGATGAGGTTATAGGATGGAAGAAGGATGTGGTCCCAAAATGGAAGGCAAGGTAGGAATAAGTGGCAAGGATCTAGGTTTTGAGATCCTCAGTGGTTCTTCCTTCTTGGTTGGCTTGAATTTTGGTGGGTTAGGTGCTATTAAATCCACCTTTAGCAGAGGGTGAGTAAGGTTCTAAGTAGAGAGTATTCCAAGGTTTTTAACAGGTTTGGTTGTGATGGGGGAAACCATTTGGGCTATTTTAGGTGGAGTTGGTTTGGTTAGTTTAACTATGGCTTGAGAGGTAGAGGTTTATAAAGGTGTGGCCAAGGTAATGGTGGGCTAAATATTGGAAATGAAAGGTTGGGATGATAGTGGCATGGTTGGAGGCTCTCATTTGGTTGTGTAAGAAAACCCGAGATGGTGCCAAAATGTAGCACGATTTATGTTGGGTTGGGATAATTAATCCAAGATTTGAACTAGTATAGATAAGGGATTATATATAGGTTTGATCCCTTTGATATTGATATCAAAGGACAAACCCATGGGTGGAGAGAGAGGAGTGGTTACCTCATCCTTTTCCTCAATCAAAGGCTCCAAATTTTGGGAAGTTGAGTCTCTTATAAGAGAGGTAGGTAAAATGATCTTTTCTTTATGGATGTTCTCGAAAGGAAGAGTGGATTGTTTTATGATGGAAGATAAGGATATGGTGGTAATGGCTACCTCTTTTGGTATGTCTTCTAAAATAAAGATGGGTAGCTCCACTACCTCAATGAGTGGAGAAAGGGGAATAGTTGTTTCCTTGGTCTTGTTTATCAAAATAATGGAAAATAACTCCACTACCTCAATAAGTGGAGGGGAAAGAAAGGTGGTTTCATCAACGGTTTCATAAATAATGAGTTCACTAAGAATTATGTTAATAGTATGAACCTCATGGTTGTGAGAGGATTCTACTCTATTATTTTCATTATTTGTAGAAGGGGTATGGTTGGGGAATAGTTGTCTAAATATGTCAAGTGATTGATTTTGGGGTGAATTGAGGTTACACAACACAAGTTCCCCTTTTTTTATGAGATTTTGGATGACGTTCTTGAAGGTATTGCACCTACTAATATCATGTCCAATGACACGATGGAAGGCACATAATTTGTTCTCCTTATACCAACTAGGTATATGATGAGAGGAATCAAATTGTTATGGATATTTTATAAAAATAAGTTATATAATATTTTCTTTCAACAAATTCTTCAAAACTAAAGCATATGACTCCCATAGTAGAGTAAATTGCTTTTGGTTGTTATGGTTTGGGCTTCTAGTGTTCTGATTGGAGGAACTAGAAGATTTGGGTTGGTTAATAATGAGTAGAGGAGAAGTTAAAAGTACAACCACATTCATGATTCCCTTGTTTTTGGTGTTAGTGTTAGTTTTATTGTTAGGTTTGGAGGAGGGGGCCTCATTTGATTTGAAGGTGGAATTCTTGTTTCTTAATTTTAACTTCCCCTTATTGATGGCTCTATTTTCTAACTTTTGTGCCATGGTGAAAGCCTCATCAAAGGCCCTAAAATTTTGAACCTAAAAAGTGGAAGAAATGTGTTTGGAACAAGCCTAAGAAAAGATTTCAATTAGCTCAAGTTGGGGTAAAGAGAAATAGATTTGATTTATCAAGCTTCTCCAATAGGCTATGAAGTTAGCTATGGACTCATCATCAAATTTTTGGATGGAGTAAATATCGGTGATGGAAACATTCTTAGATATGTTTATGGAAAAGTAGCCTAAGAAAATTTGAGCCAAATGGGCAAAAGAAAAGAGGGACTGCTTTGTAAGAGCACTATACCAATCTAGTGTCAGACCTGATAGAGACATGGGAAAGGTATAGAGAAGGAGAGCATCATCATAGGCAATCAAATAGAAAGAAGGCCTATATGCTCTCAGATGTTGTTGAGGGTCTTCCTTGCTCTAAAATTTTGAAAAATTTAAAAGTTCTCATTGGGGAGGTAAGGTTGAATGGGGATGGATGGACGAATTGGTTCATTGAAAATTTGGTCATATGATAAGAGGTTATGGGAACCAGAAATAGATGAATCCAAAGTATTCATTTTGTCCATTAACATTTTGACAAGATCTATTTGTGTTTACGTACCCTTGTAGTTGTAGGGCTGATTATGTTGGTTTTGGGTAAGTGTGGTATAAGGATAGCTACTGGAAGGTTGGAAAGTTGTCACATATTTGAATGTGGACATGGGTGGTTGGGATGATGCCACATATGAATACATGTAAATAGGTGGTTGGTTAGAAGGTATAGGTACATACCCTTATGGGTTAGGGAAGTAGCTTGGATTTGGTGCAATGGGCACCTGTTAATGGATTAATGTAGGTTAGGTAGGATGCATGGTTCAATTGGTAGGTAAAGGATAGGTGGTAACTTTGGTACTAATGGGTAGAAGGGTAGAAGGTATGGGGACCACCAAGCTCTAGAATGGAGTGGAGCTAGGTGGGTTGGAAACAAGATGAAGGGTGGTGAAACTAGTAGAGGTTACACCCATGATAAGTAGAGTATTGATGCCTAAAGGTTGGGTTGCCCCTATACTATAAGGGTTGTTGGTTGGGGTAGAAGGTGTTTTGGGTGTTGGGTGATTGGGTGGGCTGGTTTTAGATGGTGGTGTTTGTGGGATTATCGATAGAATATTATGCCTATGTAACTAAAGGTTGGGTGAAAATGGTGGAAATAAAAGTGTTGCCTACAAGGTGTGATGGAATGCCATATGGTGGTTCAGTAGGTGGAATCAAAGTAGGGGTATAGTGGGATATGGTGTTAAGGTAATGTTGGAGGGCTATGGGGTTGTTATCCAAAAAAGTGGTGAAATCCATATCACCTTGGGCAATCATCTACGGGATATTAGGACTTCTAAAAGGATGGGGATAACTCTCTGTATTTGATAAATACTGCATATATGAAGGAGAAGAGGAAGATGGATGATTAGGGGGTGGATCTTGATTTGCTTGGTTTCTTAGTTGTTGCCTAGTTAAAACCATGTAGATAAGGGAAAGAGGAAGATACAAGTAATCTCATAACTCAAACAAAGAGAAAACAAGAAAAATTCAAGGAAATAAAACACACAATTAAACACGTTAAATCCTAAGGTTCCTTTTAGTCTCTTTTGTGGCTTATGCCTCTAGCTTTAAAAATTGTGCAATTCAACTTTGGTTTATAAAATAGGTACAAGAAAAGTCTATGGTTAGTTTTAGGTAGTTTAGGCTCTCAAAGGGATTTGTGTTGGAAATCAATACATGGATTGATATTAGGGCCTACCCCCTCACTTTACACACTACAATGATAAGGGTGTCAGGTGCTTAGCTAAGATATACTAATTGCCAGAGATTATACTCAGCTAGCAAACTGAGTTAGTTCTCCTCTTGGTTATGAAATCTAAGAAGGATAGCTGGGAAAGTTGAGCATTAGGTGATGAAATCCCAATCAGGATTTATGTTAATGTTTTTATTCTTGATTAAGTGTAAGTGATTTGGTTTTGTGTGTGTGATAAGAGTGAAGCTATAATTAATTCACTTGATTAATTAAGCTATGTGAGATAAAATAATCAATTAAATAATGTATGTAGTTAATTTTAATCCCAAAATAAAATTTTGATTTCTGTTAGGTTGTGGAGCTAAAAGCTTCACCAAGATGCAAATAGGAGAAGTTACAGAGGATGCAAAGTTACGGGGAGTTGCAGAATCAGTTGCAGGGAAACTGGCGTCAGTCTGATCAATCGACATTGGTCAGATAGCAAAGAGGAAGCAACCGACATCGGTCACCAGTCGGTCGACATCGGTCATGGAGGAGCCGACGTCGGCAGCCTGTGTGAGAACAGGCAGTTTGCATGTTGATCCAGGAGAGTCTATTTTTGGACTGTTTGTTTACATGTCAAGGGCTAGTTGTAGTCTTGAGTTGCGAGTCTAATTATTGTAATTAGGTTAGTCTAATTATTGTAAGCATGAGATATATATATGGACTCATGGGATGTATTGTAAACTTGTAGCTAGTGAGTAAGAGAGCAATAAGCTCCTTCAGAGAGAAGAGAGCAATGGTGCGTTCCTCCTAGTGCCGCAGTACCAAGGTGGGTACTGGTTTGGAGAATCAGCAGGGTTCTTCATGTGTGTATGATCTTGGTTAGCATGTGGGCATGACTTTCTATAGGAGATCTACAATGGTGAGTAAGGTCTAGTGATTTGTAGATAGCAGCAGAGAGCAGAAGATCTACTTGAAGTATAGTTGTGTACTTGGTGAACTGGCAGCGTGTTACTGACTAGTTGGAGAGGTGAACATCAATTCTATATTGGAGTTGATTGTTGTGACCAAGAGAGAGAGGGAAGAAGGTCTTGAGGTGTGGCGAACCTTTGAGGTGGAAGAAGAAGTGGCATCTTCTTTATTGTATATTCTTCTGAGTGATTATTAATACAATTGTGTATTGTCTCTCAATTCCTGTGTTGTTTCATATTTCTAGTTACTTATTGATTCTGGTTAAATTCCATGTTTAGTTGCTAATACAAGAATTAATCATATGTGCTCTAATTGGTAGAGCAAGATCCTGACAAAGTAGGGATCAGAGCATGTTTATTGTTCTAGAGTTCCTTGACAAGTGGTATCATAGCTTTTGGTTGGGTTGACTAATAGGTGGTTCAGATATAGTAGTGTTTTTGATTATAGGTCACTCACAGGTGTTTCAAATTGAGTGGGAGTATAGCAATGGCAGAAGAAAGTAAGCTAGGAATGGAGAAATTGAATAACATGAATGGTCTGATTGATGGAAAGAAAGAGCAGATAAAAGGAGATTGTTGGTCGGTAGAAGATCAGCGTGTGGAAGCATATGTTGCAGGTAATATTGCACAGGATGTTCTAGATAAAGTGGAATCTTTGTTTACAGATTCTTTTGCCTCTTTCCATGCAGCCCAAAATAGAGCATCTTTTCATAGGTATGTCTTTGGAGACTTTGGAGAGATTTATTTAGGGGTTGGAGAGCCTTGTCAGATTATTGACGAAGGGGAAGTGAAGTTGAAATTGTAGGCGGATGACACATAGTGGTTGAAGGAAGTCATGTAGGTACCAGTCTTAGAGATGAGTCTAATTTCTTCAAGAAAATTGGGGTGATGAGAGATGCACTATAACTCTCACAGCGGATGCACTTGAATTAGATGGTGGTAAGAAAGTAGGTATCCTTTATCTATCTACTTATATTATTGATTCACCTTCTGTTGCAGAGATGTGGCTTCATAGGCTTGGTCACATATGTAGAAGGAGAATGCAGGTTTTGAAGCGGAAGTCAGATGTCTTTGACAAGCTAAAGAACTGGAAAGCCTTGGTGTTCATGGAGGAGATGACAGACAGAGATCAGGTGAGGAATCTGAATTATTCTGAGTAGAGCAAGTATGATTTGAATAGGATTTTGATCCATGGAGAGCTTCTAGGTAAAAATTTATCACTCATAGACGAACACAAGTACCGACATCGATCAGACAGTAACTGACGTTGGCAACAGGAAGACCAACGTCAGTCATAAAGAAACCAACGTCAACAAAAGGGACACCGGTGTCGGCCAGGGAAATGACGTCGGCAGTCAGGGTCAGTACAGGGAGCCAACATTGGTCAAAAACAGACTGGGAAATGGCTGAGATCGATCACTGGAACGGATAGTGGGCGGATAGCAAGTCTCAAATGCTCATACCAAGGTCAGAAAGGGTAAGTGAACCTCATATTCATTGTTCACCTTCTTTATATTGCTTATTGATGGTCAAGAACTAGGAAGATGGAAGAAGTAATGCAGGTAGAGTCCAGATACAGTGGGAGCTTGGCATGGATGAGGAGTGTGAGTCCTTGGAGAAGAACCAAATAGGTATTTGTTGGTAAAGTTGTCAGCTGGAAGTAAGCACTGAGAGACAAAATGGATTCCCATTTTAAAGAAGAGAGTGGATGGATACAAGTGACAGAAGGTCAAGGCATATGGTCTTGAGGAAGCTACAGGATAGTGGTACAGGTTTGACAGGTGGATGACTAAGCATGGCTTCAGTCAATGTCAGTGTAACTATTGTGTTTGTCTTACCAGGTGGATGGTGATTACAACATTATCCAGTTACTGTATGTGGATTATTTGCTAGCAGGTTTTGTACATATAGGGATTTGCTGAGCTAAAGGTAAGGTTAGTTCAGAGGCGTGTCATGAAGAATTTGAAGTAGCAAAATTCTTTGGCATAAGAGACATGGAGATTTGATCTCCAGTGGGAGCTAATGTGAAGACAGTGTTGGCGGGGTTCATGATGCAGGATGCAGAATCAGAAAGCACACCAAGGGCAGGACAATTCAAGCTTAGCTTGAAACAGGGTTCGAAATCACATGAGGTCTAGTGTAGACCTGAGTTTTCCCAAGCAGTGGGGGTTGTTAGAAAGTATAGAGCCAATTCAGGGAAGGAGTACTGGAGGGCAGTTCAGTGGGACTAGCAGCAGGGATTCTTGTTATGCAGGGTCAAGTTCTTCACTACATGGATGTGTAGATTCGGATATGGCAGGTTACTTTGATGACAGGTATAGCATCATAGGTTGTGTGGTGGTTGGTCTTCAGGATTGATCTTGAAGAGGAATACAAGCCAAGGAATAATTTAGATGGTGTATAGGTACAGGTATATGTGCAACTATTTATCTCTAAGTGGGAGATTGTTAGGTTGTGGAGCTAAAAGCTTCACCAAGATGCAAACAGTAGAAGTTATGGAGGATGCAGAGTTGCGGGGAGTTGCAAAATTAGCTGCAGGGAAACTAGCATCGGTCTGATCAATCGACGTCGGTCAGATAGCAAAGAGGAAGCAACTGGCGTCGGTCGACATCGGTCATGGAGGAGCTGACATTAGCAGCCTGTGCGAGAATAGGCAGTTTGCATGTTGATCTAGGAGAGTCTATTTTTGGACTGTTTGTTTGCATGTCAAGGGCTAGTTGTAGTCTTGAGTTACGAGTCTAATTATTGTAATTAGGTTATTCTAATTATTGTAAGCATGAGATCTATATATGGACTCATGGGCTGTATTGTAAACTTGTAGCTAGTGAGTAAGAGAGCAATAAGCTCCTTCAGAGAGAAGAGAGCAATGGTGCATTCCTCCTAATGTTGCAGTACCAAGGTGGGTACTGGTTTGGAGAATCAGCAGGGTTCTTCGTGTGTGTATGATCTTGGTCAGCATGTGGGCATGACTTTCTATAAGAGATCTACAATGGTGAGTAAGGTCTAGTGATTTACAGGTAGCAGTAGAGAGCAGGAGATCTACTTGAAGTACAGTTGTGTACTTGGTGAACTGGTAGCGTGTTACTGACTGGTTGGAGAGGTGAACGTCAATTCTATATTGGAGTTGATTGTTGTGACCAAGAGAGAGAGGGAAGAAGGTCTTGAGGTGTAGCGAACCTTTGAGGTGGAAGAAGAAGTGGCATCTTCTTTATTGTATATTCTTCTGAGTGATTATTAATACAATTGTGTATTGCCTCTCAATTCCTGTGTTGTTTCATATTTCTAGTTACTTATTGATTCTGGTTAAATTCCATGTTTAGTTGCTAATACAAGAAGTAATCATATGTGCTCTAATTAGTAGAGCAAGATCTTGACAAAGTAGGGATCAAAGCATGTTTATTGTTCTAGAGTTCCCTGACAATTTCATTATATGAGCAAAAAATAAGAAGAAGCACCTAGATACAACTATGAACCCAAGAAAAGATTCATGGGTCCCACTAGGTGTGCCAAAAAAATTCACATAAATTTTGCTTTATTTCTAATAAGAATGTTGTAAAACTTGAAAGAAGGGTGAGTTTAGTAGAACCTGGATTTGGTTTGTGCTCTATGATCCAAATAGTTTTAGATACTCCTCTTTGACTGGGGAAGAATGCCCTATAAATAACAAAGCACTAGAGAAATGGTTGTTTATTTCGGTAGTAGGGTGGATTGCCTAGCAAGCTAGATCTAAGAAGCACAAGCTTTCTTGGAGGCTATCAATCCACACTTTTAAATAATCAAGTTTTGAAAGTGAAAGATAAATTACTTGCATGAATAACAAAAGATACTGAAATCAACTACAAGAAGTGTTTGAAAGAGATGAATTTGACTAATTATAGCAATAAATGATTTGATATTAATGCTAAATAAATCAAACATGGTTTGGAAAATATGGTGATTTTCTATGATCAAGAAAAAAGTTAGAAAGTAGGATTTGGTTAGGTTTTGATGGATCAAATAAGATTGATCTTAGAATTGACACATAGTAACTGTCGATAGTTAGGTAAGACCGTCAGTAGTTAGGTGACCATTGATGTTTAAGGGTAGACCATTGGTGGTTAGGTGACCATCGATGGTTACTATTAGATTTGGCTTGGGTAAAAAAAGTTTTTTAGGGAAGGTTGGAGAGAATTTATAGAGGGAAATGAAGTAACTAATTACTGAAAATATATACTTATCTTTGTTTTTAGTTTGAATAACATTGAGGTGAGTGGCTGAAAACTTGTTATAGATTATAAAGCAATTCAGATAGAGTCATGATATCTTGGCTATTGATTGATGAGAGGCAACACTTTTGATTTCTATCTTGGTTGTTGAAAGCTAGAAGAATACCTACACAAGGAACTCTGATGTACAAGACTCTGATGATTACTGATCTCCCCTCTTCATCTCCTCCTCTTCTCTTTATATAGGAAAAAGGGAGGGGTGAAACAAGAGGTTAAATAAGGTGTTCAATAATCCATCTAATTTTATCTTTAACATGTATTGATCATGCATATGGATCAAACAACTAAAAATAAAAAAACAAGTTTTAGTTGTGGCAGTTAACCCTTGAGGTAGTTAAAGGTTAACCATCTATGGTCAAGGCTAACCATCAGTGGTTAGGGGTTGACCATTGGTGGTCAAGAGGGAAAAGGTAAATTTATTAGGTTTAGTCATTCTAACTTAGGTTTGGTAGTTGAAAAGTTGTGAAATGGTCCCAAAGGGGTCCAGAGATGATCCAAGGGTTAGCATGGCATCTAACACCATCGTATATGGTTTTCTAATGTCTATAAGAAAAAGTAATTTACTCCATTGGGGGAGTCATATGCTTTGGTTTTGGAGAATTTATTGAAATCAAATATTATACAACTTTTACCTATCAAACCTCCATAGAAATTTGATTCCTCTCATCTTGTACCTAGGTGGTATAAGGAGAATGAATTTTGTGCCTTCCATCATGTCATTGGACATGATGTTAGTAGGTGAAATACCTTTAATAACATCATCCAAAATCTCATCACCAAGGAGTAACTTGTGTTGGATAATTGCAACACATCCCCAAATCAATCACTTGACATATTTAGATAACCATTTCCCAACCATGCCCCTTCCATAAACAATGAAAATAATAGATCAAAATCCTCTCACAACCATGATATCCATACTATGAACATGATTCTCGATGAACTCATTATTGAGGAAACCATTGATGAAACCACCTTTCCTTCCCTACCACTCAATGAGGTAGTGAAGTCACTCTCCATTCCTTTGGAAAATGAGACCAAGGAAATAACCACTCTCCTTTCTCCACTTATCAAGGTAGTGGAGTTACCCACCTCTGTTTTGGAATACATACCAAAATAAGTATCCATTACCATCATATCCTTCTCTTTCATCATACATCAATCTAATGTTATTTTGAAAAGCATAATGGCTAATGAAAGCTAGAAGAATGCATGGATAAAGAGTTCTGATGCACAAGACTCTGATGATTACTGATCTCTCCTCTTCACCTCCTCCTCTTCTCTTTATAGTATAAAAAGGGAGTGTTAAAACAAGAGGTTAAACAAGGTGTTCAATAGGCCATCTAGTTTTAGCTTTAACATGCATTGATATGCACATGGATAAAATAGCTAAAAATAAAAAAGGAAGTTGTAGTTGAGTGGTAGTTAACCCTTGAGGTAATTAAAGGTTAACCATCAACGATCAAGGCTAAACATCGATGGTTATGGTTGATCATCGATGGTCGAGAGGGAAAAGATAAAATGCTCAGGTTTAATCATTTTGACTTAGGTTTAACATTCTTTCTTTACCTCTACATAGAGAATATCTACACTCCTTAATTATGTAATTTTACACTCATGTTCTTGATGATATGAAGTCATCAATCAAACAATGAAATTTAGCAAGGCATCATGTCTAGCATCATTCAAAGTCACATCACATGTGAAGGGTCCATCTCAGCAAGTAAATCAACTGCTCTAATACCAAACTTGATCTGAAAATGGATAGTCAATGTAAAAATGCTAACTAATTTACTAGTTTGGATTCTTATAATGAATTTCTTGATTTCCTATAATTTAATGAAAATTAACTTAAATGTTTTAAAATATATTTAAAATTGATTAACAACAATAAGAAAAAGATATAAAGATATAAAAATGAAAACCAAATTGATAACGGATTTCATCCAATGTGGACCACGTCTCTAGGTCTATCTCAACATATGAATTGATCAATTATAATCATGTAAAATAATTTATCTTACATCAATTCTTTCCCAAGATAGGGCTCTTGATTTGCATACAAGTCTTTGTTAGCCTCTCGGAGGTCTATACAATAGGATTCGAGCCTTTAGCTTGTTAATCCAACATACAATTTGTTGTTTCTCCTTTTTTCTTTGTCTTACAAAGGGTAAAATCTTATTTTCAAACTTCTCTCAAGCTTTAAGCTCTTAAAACTTTCTACCTTATCCAACTTACCTTTCAAAATACATAAAAACCCTTTTATAATTTTTTTAAGGTCCTTAATATGTTGGTTAATGCTTATCTTCTTACCATGGCATTCAAGGTTTAAATCCCCCTTTAAATGCCCCCCTTATTCTTTATTTGGGCTTATATGCTCCAAAAATCAATGATAAATATAATATCTTCTATTTCATTTTTCAAACATATGCTTGGCCCAATAGCCAAGGCTCTAAATTAGCGATGAAGAATTGTGGGTTTAACTCCCATGTAACCTTTTGGATATACTTTAGACCAAAATTTAAGAGATAATGATAAAGTCTTGTATGGTGGTTACCAAGGTTAGGTGATAACCTAACAGCTAGGCTTCCAAAATAGAAGTATGGGGTGAGGGATTCAAATCCCCACTCCCACATTTTAACTATTGGGAAGTACTTTTGGACAAATTTTTCAGCTTTTTGGCACATTTGATAAAATTAATCCCACATTGATAAAATTTACAATAAACAAAAGATTTATATGTAAACTTGTCCACCTTTGAAATTGATCAATGAGACCACATATTCCTTGGAACTTACCTTGCTTCATGCTTGAAACATGTACATTATAGATTGTCTAATGTGGAAGCTTTGGAGGATGGTCTTGTGAGCTATTTTAGATGATCCACATGGTAGATTTGAAGCCTTACACTTGATGGTGGGAAGACCTACAAAGTGATTTATAAGCAAAAATAGTTCCATGGTATAATGAAGTTGGTGGCAAGGTCCCCCTCCATATAAATATTGGACCCCAACCTATAAATAGCTTGGGCCCCATAAAACTCAACCATTAAAGACCAAAGGAAGGTGACCATAGATCACCAAAAACCAAAAAACCCATTTTCTACTCTCTACCATATGTCATGCCATGATTGGTCCACTTGGAAAACTGTGATAGGTCAATGTGGAAAATGGTGATTGGTCTACATCATTTGATGATGTCATCATTATACATGTGCTTATTTTTTATCTATTTGCCTAAAACTTTAGTAGGCCATAAATTTTTCATCTAATGTTGAAAAGACTCTACTCAAATTACGTCAAAAATCTCTCAATGAGCTCTACATTATGTGGATAGTTTCAGGAACATTTGAGACCATATAATTTGGTCACTAGTGTAGATCCTACTAGATCAAATAATAATTACACGCCACATAAAAATATTGAATATGTTGTTCAAGATCACCCTTGCCATCATAAAATGTGACCTCAGGTGTAATAAAAATAGTTTGAAATTTGTTCAAAGATATCTCAGGTATAATAGGATTATGCAACACCTCTTTTGAATCAATAACGTTGTCACACCTAAAAAAATTATCCCAAACCCATGTAAACTTTTTTTGTTATATTATTTCAGTGATGTTTATTTATTCACTATGATTTCTTAAGGATTATTTGTTGTGACTCAGTCAATACATACTTATTACATGATTTATTTAATACATTTTATTTCCACTATGAAGCTTTTTTTAGGGTAGAATATAAGTGTATGAAGTTAAGATCAAGGTGACAGTAGAATCAATTAGATATATTATGATTAATGAAGAGAGATGAATCACATTAATTAAAAGTGATTAATTATAATTTATTAATTTAAAATATCATAAGATTAGATATACATAATGTGATGAACACACTCAAGGGAAATGAGGTGAGCTAAAACACCACACTTTAACATAGAGTTCTCACTTTAAGGATCATATGAAAAGAGTCATCTAACACTAAACAACTCCACTTCAAGGCACATATAGTAAAGAAAACAACCAAATTTAAAGTAAAAGGGTTGTCAACAACTACACAATGATCAAATTCAAACTTAAATTAACATTAAATATATATGTATCTAATCAAATACATATGATCCCAACACAAAGGAAGATGACAAACACCCCTAACCTAGCCTAAGAACCTAGACCTAATGCCCCCACCACAACTTGGACAACCTACATATCCACTCTATGGAATCAAGGTCTGATGTATTTTTCCTTACACTTTTGATGGTCTCCTTTATGACACATCATCACTGAACAAGAGTTGGTGATCTAAGCCAACAAGGGAACTATTATGTTACGTGGGGGAGCTTCTAAAGCTCTAGTCATCTAATCTAAATACTGACACAACTGAAGGTAATAAATCACTATGTATGTCATCTTAAAGTACAAGTGCTTACCCAAGTACTCTCACGTAGTGTCACAACAAGAACATGTGTGACTAGGAACTTTTATTCTTTTATTTTAGTGTGGTCAATGACTCTACAATCTCTAAATTATGTTTTTTATAGAAACTCCATCTTATGAATAAATCTCAAAAGGTGTCCAAGGTTAATATGAGAGAGAACAAACTCAAATCACAATAAATATTAAGGTTCACTATCCACAATATATGGTCGACTAAGAAGGTTGTGTTATTAAAACTAATGATAAACACAAGCACAAAGAAGAATATCATAACATTCATGATTAAGTAAACATATTAAGAATTAGGTACTTTAAGCATGTGTTCTAATAATGCATTAAAGTTAGTTTTTAGTTTCCCACACTAGGATCACATCATACAGGTTAGTTTCCTAAGCATGTTATCCAAGAACCTTCTCAAGTTAGTTGATACACCTGTACAATGAGGTGCCCTAAGGGTTAGTATGATAAGCTCATGCTCACTTCCTAAGCTACCTACATATCTATAATGATTGCATCACATGTATAATTAAGGTTGGTTATAGTTCACCCATTCATAAACAAGTGTTATATTTAATTTGAGTGTACCTACCTTCACCAAAATCCACATGACTAAGCATAACATTGTTATTGTTATTTTTTTATCACATATTAATCCATCTATGTAATAATGTGTTTAACAGTCCTTAGTCATTTTTTATGTTCCATAATTATAAGTCTAGATTTTAGGAAGAATGAGTGGTATAAAATGGATCATAACAAAATGTTTAATCAACTACCATAATTGCATTTCCTGCTATAAAAAAATTAACAAGTGTTTGAGATGCAATTATTAGAGGTACAATCATTAAGAGGGGGGTGAATCAATGATGCAATATATTTCAAACTTTAGATGTAATCCTTTCAAACTCTTAATCAATAACCACAATCATTCATAAAGCATACAAGATGTTCATAACAATGAATTATAAAGATGATTCAAGATCATACACATAACATAAGATCTATGTGGGAAACCCTCTTAGGGAATAAAACCCAGTCTCAAACCTGTAAAAAATTGGACTACTTGTCCTATAAGATGATCACAAACATGAGACCTTTTAGTGAATCGCCCACTTCACAAGCAGCACCCATCCATAAGTATGAACAAGCACCCATTTGTTCTAGATGTTGAGCACCCACACAACACCTTATGAAATCAACAACTCCAAAACTTTGATTGCATTTCAATCTGATTAGAGAAAAAATGTATAACACCTCTCTTTTAACTCTTCACACACACTCAAAATTTCTCATACAATCAATGCATCCAAACACCCCTTTTGGATCACTCTAGGCTTATTTTCTTATCTTCAATATGCTCTATATTTCAGTCCATCCACTGAGCACACTCTCTCTGATCTATTTCCTTCATCTCTATCTTATGCTCTCTCACACATTCATATTCAAATCTAGAAACCATTACCTTGGTCTCCACTCTTTATAGAGTCTTCATGAATATCAACTTATAGGTCAGCCATAATACATGTCTTAACCCTTCATATATATAACATGTTAACACATAGCTCAAAACCATCATCATAGGTCAGTCATAGCATCTATGGGTCATACTTAAGCAGTTATGCCTTTCAATTAGGCCTAAATAGACCTTATAGGTCTTATGGAGACCTATTACTCTTTTATCACATCATCAAGAAAAAAAATAACACAAGATCACTTTTAAATACATATGTCCACTCTATATAACCTCTAAGACATCTTCAAATGAATAATCCTACCAAAACACTATTTTTCTAAAGCACAAATTGCTTAAACATAATTATGTACATACAACCACCATGAACAAACATATAATAAAAAATTTATCTCCATATCTACACTTTTAAAATCATTCAAACCTTCTAATAAAAAAAATTTGATGCATCTTGAAGTCCTCTATAACTTTGCCTTTTACACCACCATTAAAATCTGCCTGGATCAAAAGATATAGCTCAAAAACTATAGACTAGTTTTCCCTCATTAATTTGAATATTAATATTCTAATAGTCACTATGCAAATGTTAAACATCAAACACTTTGACCACATATCATGCTCCATGGAAACTTTGAATAAATACACACTATCAATTTCCTCAAAAGTAGCCTAGTCTTTAATCTGTAATCATTCACCATTGATCTTAGATCCATACTTTTGTGATTGTGCCAGTTGGAAGCTCTACGTGCCTTCTACACACATTGACTATTTAACTCAATGCACTCCTTTTATATCCATCTATATG
The DNA here is from genome assembly GCA_037957365.1 of Torreya grandis. NCBI lineage: Eukaryota > Viridiplantae > Streptophyta > Pinopsida > Cupressales > Taxaceae > Torreya > Torreya grandis. The sequence continues at coordinate 112,695 of JARHVA010001509.1, forward strand.
AACACTTGCATGCCATTGATGACCTATCAACTTAATGAGATTGAGACACATGTCACTAGTGCGTGCTTTTTGAGCATCCTTTGACATATTGACTTCATATGTACCATTGGATCACTACTAATAAGATTAAGTGCTCCATTGGATCCTTACTCAATTATATTAATTTTTCACCTTTAGATCCTTGATCTAATTAAAGCTCACCGTAGATCTTTGATAATGCAAATTTGGCTAAGTATGGGAACTTAGTGAACTCTGTCTGAGAGGCCAACTTTGCACCTTAATAACTTTTGCTATGCTCCATGTACAAACCTAAAATTTGAACCATGTGATATTCTCACATAGGTGAATCCATCCATGTATCAAACTTATCTTTATACCTTCACACATGTGAAATATTACATCATCAATTTGCTCACTTAGCTCTATCTGTCAAGATGACTACTTGAGATTAGACATGCATATGATTGTTCTGATGAATTATTTTTACTTTCATAAGCACTATAAACACTCATAACACCTCATAGGGTCTATAAAACAAGTCCATACTATCAATATCATCCATAAATTGCCTCACTAAGTCAAATACTCTCCAAACCATCATTTTGATCATTTTTTCATTAATGCATTATGAATCATGCTCTTTTTGACATCAATGACAACCTAAAATCAATGACCATGCTCAATAATCTCTCCATTTGTCATTTATGGAAAAACACCCTCAGAATGACTTCATTTGAACTCCTTTATTCTGATCTTTCTCCCCCTTTGACATTAATGACAAAGGGTCTCTTCCTCAACATGCCAACAATCATTCCTCAACATCATGTGTATATTAAAATAATATATTAAGATGCTCAAGATACTAACATATTTTCAATAATATGAATCAATTGCTCCCCCTTTAACATGCACCAATCTGAATTTGGAGTTCTCTGATCCTTGGACTTGACAAACTACTCACAGAGCTTAGAAAGTTCCCCCTAAGATCATGCTCTATCTCATGTCATCTATTATAAAAACATACTATACAAGCCTTTTGAAAATGAAACATCTCACACATGTTCCCCCTTAGTCAATGCATTCCTTGCATATTATCAAACTGAAGAGAACATACCTTTGTACTGATTGGCATTTTATTCATTACTTAGAGCATATACACTTGCTTCCACACATGACAGATGTCTCCTAAGAAGTATATGTATGGGCACCCACTTTTCATAGAGGGACTAAAGATCCTAAAACTTAGGAGACTCCCATAACTCCATGCTCTTACTTGACTTGCAGTCCTTCCTCATCTTCAAATTGACTTTGAATGAGTTCTAAACCTTATTCTTTTCTTTTATCTCAAGATCCTTCTTGATTTCCTTGTTCATTTGGGTAGATAAGTCTTATTCCTTGATACTTGAACTTGTTCCTTATTCTGTCATGGTAAATAATCCATTTTGCACTTGTTTTCCATTTACCTACTTAGGCCTTTAATCACTATGACTCCTCTTTATGACATGATTGATACTTTTTGAAGTAGAATATTGTTCATTCTTGCAAAACCTTGCTATGTGACCTCTCTCATGGCATTTGAAATATATTAGGTTTCTCATATTGTACATACCTTTTGATATTAAATTTTCATGATTATGTACTTGATCATTTGGTCCCCTGATGATTGTGCAAAACTTTGCAATATGACCAAATACTTGACACTTGTTACAAAAGATGTCATTCTTTCCTTCTAAACATGTTGATTATCTTGAGTGATGATGTTATTCATACTTACCATTGTCTTACTTATAATTCCATGCAAATTTATTCCTTTAAGATCTTTTACAATCTTTTAACCTATGACCAAACTGATTGCAAGAGTAACAATAACCATTGAAATTTGCATACCTCATAGTATTTGGTTGTCTGGTCTGAATTGTCTATATTCTATCAATACCTTTATTCCTTGACTGATGATTGATCTTCAAATCCTTTATCTTGTCTTCAATTACATACTTTTTTTCTTCTTTGTATCTAAGACCAGATCTATCACTAGCATGATTTTGACTACTTAGAATATTATCAAGATCATTTGAGCTCTTTTCATACTTCACAAATGACTTTACCTCACAAGATGTCATGTTTAAATCAAATTTCAATGATTCATTTTCAATCACATACTTTGAATACTCATCTTATTTAGATTTAAAGATTATATACATGATGTTTAATTGACAACTGAGATGCTTTACTATATCTTCATGCTCCTTGGTGTCTTCATTTATTCTTGACTCAAACACACTGCATTGCTCTTCATAGTCCTTGATTTATGACATCAACTCTTTGTTCTTTTTCTTCTCAATTTTCATATCTTAAAGAGCATTCATCAATTCATCGTTATTATCTAAATCATCAGTTGTATCTTTGCTCATAGATTGATTTATTTTTATCTATAAAGACTCTAAATTTGATTGATACATGATACACTCTTCATCCTTACTCTTTAATTCTTCATTAAGAGTAGAAACCTGAGTTTCAATTTTTTTGTGATCTCATCATGCTCCTTGACTTCATTACTCAGCCTTCTTAAAAAATGTCTAATTTGTTCCTCATAGGATTTGATCAAGGAATTTTGTTTTATGTTATTTCTTTATAGTATATTCATTTCTTCCATAGTATCTAAATATTTATCTTCAAGAGTGACTTTCTCATCTTTTTCCTTTGAGCTATCTGTACCAAATAAATCTCTACTTAAATAGCATTCACCTTCATCATCACTAAAATCCATGAACAATTTGTCCATGTCCTCATTATGAAAATAATCATCATTATCAGATGTGTTTACTTCTTCTACAGATGAGTTACTATCTTATTCATGGTAGAGGATCTTATTTCCTTTATATGATTACTTATTTTCATTTTTCTTACTGAATAAATTTCTATACTTGTTAAGACCCTCAGATTTCTTGTGTTCATCCTCATGAGATTCCTTATAAGCTTTTTTGATTTCAAACTTTTATGGACATTTGGCTGCAAAATGACCAACTTTACCACATGAAAAATATTTAAAAGGAACTTTTCCTTCATACTTACCTGATCCTACATTTAATATTCTTACAATCATGGCTTCAAGTTGATCTTCAATAAGATCAAAATATGCAAAACTTAATTTATTCTTCTTAGGTTCCTTGATCACCTTAAAGGTTACTTCCTTATTAAGAGGTTTGTCCTCATCAACTCTCATCTCATAGGCAGTAAGGATGCCATGCATTTTATCCATTTTCAACTGAGTGAGATTATGACTTTCTTCTATAGTATAAACTTTTGAATCAAACTTGAGTGTAAGAGTCCTCAATACCTTTTGTACTATAGTAGCATCGTCAATCACTTCTCTAAAGCCTCTGATCATGTTTACTACCTCATCAATCCTTATAAGATAGGATGCCATAGTATCTTATTCCTTCATTTTGAGACCTTAAAATTTCTATTGGTAGGTCTGTAACTTATCCAGTTTTACCTTTGAGTCTACTTCATAAATAGTCTATAATTTATCCCAAATATCCTTGGTAGAATTACAATGGATCACTTTGGTGAACTCAGCGTCAAATAGACCACAAATGATAGAATTCATAGATTTATAATTATTCTCACTCAACTTCTTGTCAAAATCACTAGTTGGAGTAGTTATTGTATTATAACCATCTATGATAGATTTTCAAGTATCAAACCCTAGAGACATAATGTATGTCCTCATCCTTACACTCTAAAAAGCATAATTTAACCCATTGAACAATGGTGCCTAATTTTTAGAGAAACCATGCTTCTATTGACTTTCCATATTATACCTTAGATCACCTTCAAGTGGTTAAGCTTGTATGAATGTCCTACTTTGACACCAATTTTTGGAGGTACAACCACTGACAGTGGGTGAATCAGTGATGTAAGATATTTCAAATTTCAATTTTAATCCTTTCAAACTCATAATCAATGACCACAAGCATTCATAAAGAATACAATATGTTCATAATAATGAATAATAAAGTTGATACAAGATAACAAACATAACATAAGATCTACATGGGAAACCTTCTTGGGGAATAAAACACACTTTCAATCCTACAAACACATGGACTACTTGTTTTATAAAATAATCACAAACATGAGACCTTTTAGTGAATCACCCACTTCACAAGGAGCACCCACCCCTAAGTATGAACAAACACCCACTTGTTCTAGATATTGAGCACCCGATTGTTTTAGATATTGATCACCCACACTACACCTTATGAAATCTACAACTTCAGAACTTTGATTGAATTTCAATATGATTGGACAAAAAATGCATAACACCTCTCTTTCAACTCTCCACACACACTCAAACTTGCTCATACAAGCAATGCATCCAAACACCCCTTTTGAATCACTCTAAGCTTCTTCATTCATTCTATATCTACTATGTAATTCATTCCATCCATTGAGCACACTCTCTCTAATCTCTTTCCTTATCTCTACCTTCTGCTCTCTCACACATTCATATTCAAGTCTAGACACAATTGCCTTAGTATCCACTCTTTATAGAGTCTTCATGAATATCAACTTCTAGGTCAGCCATAATACTTGCCTTACCCTTAATATATCTAACATGCTAACACATAGCTCAATACCATTCTCATAGGTTGGGCATAGCATCTATCAATCACACTTAAGCAGCTATGCCTTTCAATTAGGCTTAAATGGCCCTTATAGGTCTCATGGACACTTATTACTCTTTTATCAATTCATTGAGCAAAACAAAAACACAATATCACTTTTAAATACATGGGTCCACTCCATATGACTTTTAAAACATCTTCAAATGAATACTCCCACCAAAGCACTCTTTTTCTAAAGCACAAATTGCTTAAACAGAGTTATGTACATATAATTACCATGACAAAACATATAGTCATAGTTTTAGTTCCATATCTACACTTTTACAAACATTCAAACCTTTTAATAAACTTTCTTGGATGTACCTTGAAGTCCTCTACAATTTTGCCTTTTACACCACCATCAAAATCTGCATGGATCAAAAGATATAGCTCAAAAACTATAGATTGCTTTTCCCTCATTAATTTGAATATTCATATTCCAATGGTCACTATGAAAATGTTAAACATCGGACACTTTGACCTCATCTCATACTCCCTAGAAACTTTGAACAAATATACACTATAAATTTCCTCAGAAGTAGGTGGTCTTTAATCTGTAATTACTCATTGTTGATCTTAAATCCATGCTTCTATGATCATTTCACTTGGTAGCTATGTGTTCCTTCTACACACATTGATTATTTGACTCAATGTACTCCATTGATCTCCATATATACAAACACTTAAATGCCTTTCATCTTTTGTTAACTTAACAATATTGAGACATTCTGAGCATCCTTTGACATATTGACTTCATACATGTTGTTGGATCAATACTAATAATATTAAATGCTGTATTGGATCCTTATCCAATCATATTAATTACTCACCATTATATCTTTAATCTGATTAATGCTCATCATAGATCTTTGATAATGCAAATTTGGCTAAGTATGGGAGTTTAGTGAACTTTGTCTGAGAGTCTAACTTGGCACCTTAATAACTTTTGCTACGCTCCATGTCCAAACTTGAAATTTGAACCATATGATCTTCTCACATAGGAGAATCCATCAATGTATCAAAACACTCCTTACACCTTCACATATGTGAAATATGATGTCATTAATTTTCTCACTTAGATTTATCTATCAAGATGACTACTTGAGCTTAAACATTCATATGACTATTCTGATGAATTCCATTCACTTCCATAAGCACTCTAAGCACTCATAACACCCCATAGGGTCTTTGAAACAAGTTCATAATATCAATATCTTCCATCAATTGTCTCACTAAGTCAAATACTCTCCAAACCATCAGTTTGATCACTTTGTCATTAATGCACTATGAATCATGCTATGTTTCACATCAATGACAACCTAACATCAATGACCATGCTCAGTAGCAACTCACAACATCACCATAAATTATTAACCCTTAAAATAGAGGCCTAAAAAATTATAATAATGTCAATGTTATCTAATAAAGTTTTGAGCATAATTTTAATCATCTGAGTTTCTTCCTCAAAAGGATGTATTTAGGATATTATTTTAAATATAAATAAGCAAAGAGATTTTATATAACACAATATAATAAATAAAAATATTAAGAGGATAAAGAACTCATGGTAATAATACCTCCTATATTTAAAATTACATTAGAATATCAAAGCTTGATAAGTTCACAAGTTGACATAGAACCATCAACACCAACAATTACCAACATGATGATAACCCATAGATTACATTAATGTTATTTTAGCTAACCAAAACCTAAGTTTATCACCAAGCTTAGGCCTCAACATACCTGAGCTACTATAAAGGCATCATCCACACATGATCTCACCATGCTTTGCACAAACAATAATCATATCCTTAAATGGATTCAATAATTGAGGATTTTAGTTTTAGTTAAAGCCCATAATGAGTTTTCATATGAGAAAGATTCTTATGGTATTTATGAATCTTTAAACCTTCATTAATTTATTTTTTATTTTTATTTACACACCAATTTTCCTATGTAGTCTTTTAAAACTTATATTACCTTTAAATTCATTACTATACTTCTTATCAACCATTTTATGTAAAAAAATTATATGTGATATATTATATACATACCATGCAGAAATATTCAATTTTATGATTATTATTCCAATATTGGTCGTGTCTGCAGGAAAGTTGAGAAAAAAATGAGCAATATTAAGATTTAAATTAAGATCACATAAAAACCTCCAATGCATCAACTTCTAGGAAACATAATTTTAAGTCTTAGATTAAATACCCCTCCTTCTAGCTAATCCAGAATAAAATGTATTTTCAAGGGCACAAAATTTGAATATAATTTCAAGGAGTAAAAAAAACATGTGGTTAAGTCTTAAATATGCTAGGACCATCTAAACCTAAAATTTACCTTTAAGCTCCAAGAACTCTGAAACCACTCACAAATGTCCTAAAAGTATGATATAAATTAAAAACTTAAAGCTCGAGAATTAGTCATTAAATGTGGTCTAAATTAAAACAACAAGGTTATCTAACTCCACACCCAAATAATTAGATACCTATACTCATTTGTGTTATTGTGGCCTAACATGTACATGATAGAGGATCACAAAGCATGCTCTAATAGTTGGGGAAAGATGTCAATTTAATTTCTTTTTACAATAAACAAAACTCATAACATAAATCTCGATACATAGAAAACTATATAAAAATTAAGCTATAATAATAGCCATTTACTTTATTTTAATTTTTATTTATTTATTTTTACTCTTTTTTAATTTATTTTTTATTTTCTAACTCATAAAGTGCTACAATTTCAACAACCTCTTGACATGGGGAGGCTAACCTCATACGGGGTGAGAACTGGCAATGAACCTCCTTTAATACCATGAGAAAAACAATTCTAATATATATATATATATATATATATATATATATATATATATATATATATATATATCAAATGTACACCAACAAAGAATGCATTGTCAGGAATGATGTTGCTAACTTGGCACTTTTTTATAACAAAAGGTTGTTTGCCTAGGTGCCTTGCACTTCCTAGCACACAAAGGTGCTAGAATAGTAGGTTTACTTCACCCCAAAAGATGGCTCAAAGGAAGATGGCTATATCTAATGTTTAGGAACAACATTCAGTCCTGAAGAACTGTAAAAGTAGAAACACTTCAATCCATGCCTCCCAAGGAAATAAATAGGTGTGAAAAAGATATGGTGCCTTATTAGAGTATCAAGTAAAATTCCATTTTTAGTATTAATATGCTACCTAGGAACTATGCTAAGATATTTCTATTGTATAAAATAGAAAATGATGTGGCTCAATTAATTACCAACTTACTGACAAAGTTACCAAATTTGACCAAATTCATTTATTTATCTATTTCTCTCTAGAAACATGTAAAATAATTTAAGAAACATTAAATTGTCTTTGCTCATCTTCAAAGTTTGTAGTTGATGTTGACATTTAGAGGTGAGATGATAGGGACTGATAAAATTGTAACCTTGGCACTAACTCTAGAGATGACTAATTACTTTGGTGAAGTGTCAGTTAAGCTTGAGTGTATTTTAACTCAAATTATGAACTATTCTAAATTTATAGATTTATATTATCTACTTTGATCTTGATTTCAAGCTTAACATCATCACCATCTCCAAGCATGTTCTTATCTATGATAGACATCGACCTAGAACTTGCATCTTTGAGTATTACCCCATAGAGTCAGTCCCCTTGGATATAGATTCACCCTCCCTCTGGTGACATTCACATTAGTTGAAAGAGCATCACGTATGGCCTTGGATCCCTTCTCGACCTTGGGAGAATCCACAACCTCATCTAGAGAGGTCATTTCCCCTACATTGGACCTTACATTTGACTAATATATGGAATCATTCCTAGCAGGAAGAGTAACAAAAATGTTGTTATCAAGCCACCCCTTCCTCCTTTTTCCCATACATGATATGTAAATCCATATATATATTTACTTCACCATTTTTTATTTCTCCATTATCTGACACCTTCTGACATTTCATGTCTCAATGAATCTATGTTCATTGAATGCATTAAATACAATTTATGGTGTGACTGTTATCCCAAGCCCAACCCACATTAGTTTGACATTAATCCCCTATCCTCTTGGTTGGTGCATCCTATATTTTTTTTTGGTCCCTCACTAAACCCACCAACCACCATTAAAAACCTATTCCACATTACCTATCCACCCTACCACCTTGACTAAATACCTTCCTACTTTTGAACTTAATGATTGTATTATTATATCTAATATTAATACCTACTAAGATAATTAAAGTGATAATAATATAAGATTATCAATAAGATCATTTAATTAATAATAATAATACAATATTATTAATAATATAATTAAAGTAATATTAATACAAGATGGTTACAAAAAGAAAGGGTGGTTGATAGGTATTAGTAGCACACACCATATCGTGAGAAGGAAGATATGACTCAAAAAAAAGTGCCAATAGTGTATAACCACCCAATATCTGAATATCAAGGATTAGCACTTTTATTCATCATTTTAAAAAAAAACTATTAGTACAGATAAAATAATGCTTACCAAAGGTTTTAAATCCTATATATTTAAGCATTTATGTTAATATGGATATTTTTATTACATCTATTTGAAATATGTCATGGAGAATAATATGAAAGCATATAGTTGGTTAATAGACCCACTACTATAAGAAACATCCCTTAATAGGTAGAAAATGACTTTCAATTTAGCCACACCACCATTTTGGGTTCCACGTACCAACACAATCCAAGTGCGATATGATTTAGATCGTTAACACAATAATTTTGAAACTAAGGAAAAATGTTGAGTGAATAAGGGGTAGCATAAGTAGGACCCAAGCACAAGAGATTCAAGTAATGGATGTTGACAAGGAAATATTAGCTCAACATGATGATTATTACACACTCCCTTCATTATAAAAGCATCATCCTAAATGTGCTAAATGAAAAGAGGTCAAAAATACACACACTTCTAAAGACATACTAAGTTACAAATAGCGTAACATAATCCATCATAGATACCACAATAGTTATTACTTATGTTTTCAATTTCTAGAGGTTCATCTATAGATTATTAATGTACTTGTGATTATTAAATTATTCTCAATAATTTATCTAATTTAAGTCTTATAATTATCATCATCTATTATTATTGTAAAATTGATTTTCCTACAATTAAGAAGGTTTTTTTTAATAGTTAACATTAATATCCTTAAGTCATATCCCATAGCATTGAACTGTCATACTATCATATAAATATATCTCAACCAACTGAAACCCAAGATATTATGTTGATGTATAACTCTATTAAGTAATGTATACAATCAATAAAATTGCTCTACTATGATACTAGATTAATTAAGTTATGTGCCATCTCATGGCAGGAGTGTACTGATTGAGATTAGAACCATCCCATGACTAAGCCATATTGAGCAACACTGAGCACATCGAGCAATACTATCCAATATTAATAACCATTATCTATCATAAATCATTTGATATCATAGACTATTTTTATCAAAACATCTAAAGAATTTCATATGTCATATACACTACCAACTGATATTATGACAATGTCTAAAACACTAAACAAGAGTAACATCATTGATCCACCATAAGATAATATCATATCCACTGTGTAACAAGCAATAATGAACATGACTAGCAATTCATATAAGAAAGTATATAATGTTGTAACACTATCAAAAACAAACCAGTGTGAAAAGAATAATAGTCTCCATCAACTACATCATCAACAACATCTTACCAAACCTCCTTAGACCTCCCAAAACTACTTAGACCTTCAAACTACTTAGACCTCCCAAAACCTCCTTATTCCCTCTTTAAACCTCCTGACCTCCTTAGACCTCCAAAATAAATGGCCATAATAATATATATAGATAAAAATCAACACCATGTCTAGTGATTGAGAAGGATGGTGTCATGAACCTATCCTACACAGGTTCCCATCTCGACCCAATAATTTTTAAAAGCTACTTATTCTCCCCCACATAGCACATACTGCATACATTATAACATACATATAGAAAACACATGAACCAACATTTGTCAAAACTAAAAGACCATAATAATTTTAAATAATCAATGCCAACATAATCAATATAAGAGTTAATAAGTCAATGAAATCAGAAAAATAAATCAAAAAATTATAATTCAAATTCAAAAGAAGTTGGTGCCAATAAATAAAACAAGTCCAAGTCATAATTATCAAGTCATCAAAATCAACAAAATTAAATTAAATTGAATCAAAGTAAATTCATTTACTTCAAGTTCAATTTAAAATAACTAATAAATGTTCAAAACTCTAAAAGAATAATTAAATGCAAATTCAAGTTCAAGGACTAGTTTTTGTTCTCAAAGTAAAATCAAAAACATCGCATTATTTAAACTATGTGACTATAAAAGTCACCTAAGGGGAGAAGGAATCAATAAAATTCAATCACCTCCCAGAGGTGAGAGAACAAAAGTAGCTCAATTACCATCTTGAGGTAGGAGAAAACATCACATCATCCTCTATATATCTCCCAAAAGAGAAACATAATTACCTCTCAATAAGTAAGACTCAACTACCTCTTAGAGGTAGGAGAAATAAAAATAATAGTAATCCTCCCATTACCTCAAAATAATAAGTGTTGATGTAACTGTATATAAATAAACCAAGTGTGAATCTCATGCCTGGCACCCAGTGCCAAAAAATACCCTAATAAATCTATCAACTGTCTCAAAGTCTCTAAATCAGATAATGAACAAGTCTCTCATCAAATAATATGTAATTTTTTATTATTGCACTTAGATCAAATACTTTTCCAAAAAAATATTGTGTTCAATCTTGTATGTCTTGTTCTAATGAAAATTACTAATATGTGTTCATAACTTTCATGTAATATCACCAATGTAAAGATCTTGGTAGCTGCACTATCACAACTGGTTCACAAGGATATATCAATGTTCAATTTCAAGTATCATGTCTAAAGTATAGTAATCGTATATATTATAAAAACTAAACTTGCGCTTACAACCATTATGCCATGATAAAATGATCACCCAAGTGAACCTTAATTGCAACACAAGCGGTCATCTCAAGAGAGAACTAAACAACTTACTAATTCTCTCATAGGTAGGAAGGTATATACATTCTTCATAAAGAAGAGGGGGGACACAAATTTAATCTATCAAGACCCTAATTGTAAACTTACTCTCAAGTCACTTGCAGTTACATGCAAGATTCAAACTACTTAACTTGAGGACAAGGTTAGAACTTACAACACTCTTGTTCTTAAACATAAGGCATCCAAACCATAATAGGTACCATCTGGTTATATAACAAATAGTGTGCATAAAGTTTTTAATGCACTAGGATTAAATAAATCCCAAAACTAAAACATAATATAAAAAGGCCTTTTATAACTTCATGGCTTACACTTAACCAAGACAAACAAAAAAATGCTAACTAGAGCATAATAACTTAGAACTACTACTGCTTATAGTTTGATTTAAAAACAATCAATTTTATAATATTGTTAAATATATACACATTTCATTATTAGAGTCATATTCACTCAATGAAATAATACATAATCATAATAAGTATATAATGAATAGATTAAAGTAAGTATTTACCATGCACAAACATACATACATATAAATTTTCTCCACATATAGTTATTTTCTACCAAGGAATAGTAAATTGATCAACATAAGCATCCATTAATGAGAAATAAGAGTAATACAATCAACCAGAAAAGTTCATCATTTTATCCACTTCAAGGTCCAATGGTCCATAATGGCTACATACTCCACAATAACAAGACAATAACAAGTGGTTTCAATCTAATAGGATGCTCCCATCCACCAATGGACTAAATCTTACAACTAGAATTCAGTGATTCCTAACATAGTCCATGCCTGGAACTACATCCACTCACATCATGTCATTCCACTTGTACACATGCTAGAAAAAGTTTTAGAATACATGTAGTAGAACACCAACACTCTAAAGATCCTAGTGTTTAACCATGCTCTGATACCAAAATGTCATGCCCAAAAATTTAATCCTAAACCCATGTAATTTATTTATTTTTATCTTATTTTAGTGATTTTTATTTACTCACTATGATTGCTTAATGATAATCTTTTGTGACTCAGTAAATACATAATTATTACATGATTTATTTAATACATTTGATTTATACTATGAAGCCTTTTTAAGGGTAGAATATAAGTCTATGAAGTTAAGATCAAGGTGATACCAAAATTAATTAGTGATATTATGATTAATGAAGAGAGATGAATCACCTTAATTAAAATTGATTAATTATAATTTATTAATCTAAAAGGTCATAATATTATATATACATAATTTGATGAACACACTCAAGGGAAATGAGGCAAGCTAAAGCACCACACTTTAACACAAAGTTCTCACTTTAAGGATCACAAGAGAAGAGTCATCTAACACTAAACAACTCCACTTCAAGGCACATAAGATAAATAAAACAACCAAATTTAAAGTAAAAAGGTTATCAACAACTACATGATAATCAAATTCGAACTTAAATTAGCATTAAACATATATGTATCTTATCAAAGACATATGAGCCCAACACAAAGGAAGATGACAAACACCCTTAACCTAGCCTAAGAACCTAGACCCGATGCCCCCACCACAACTTCAATAGCCTACACATCCACTCAATGGAATCAGGGTCTGATGTAGTTTTCCTTACACTTTTGATGATCTCCTCCATGAGACATTATCACTAAATAAGAGTTGGCTATCTAAGCCAATAAGGGAACTGGTGTGTCACTCAAGTAAGCTTCTAAAGCTCTAGTCATCTAATCTAAAAAATGACACAACTTAAGGTCATCAATCACTATTTATGTCATCTTAAAGTCCAAGTGCTTACCCAAGCACTCTCACATAGTGTCACAACAAGAACATGCATGACTAGGAACTTCTACTCATTTATTTTAGGTCGTCAATGACTCTATAATCTCTAAATTATGTTGTTTAGAAAAACTCCATATTCTGAATGAATCTCAAAAGGTGTCCAAGGTTAATATGAGAGAGAACAAACTCATATCTCAATACACAATAGGTTTCACCATCTATAATAGATGGTCGACTAAGAAGGTTATGCTATTAAAACTGATGATAAACACAAGTGCAAAGAATAATTTCATACCATTCATGATTAATTAAGCATATTAATAATTAGATACTTTAATAATGTTTTCTAATAATACTCTAAAGTTAGTTGTTAGTTTCCCACACTAGGAGGACATCATATGAGCTAGTTTCCTAAGCATGTTCTCCAAGAACATTCTCAAGTTGATAACACCTACACAAAGGGGTACCCTAAGGGTTAGTACGTTAAGCCCAAAACCACTCCCTAAGCTACCAACATATCCATGATGACTGAATTACATGTAGAATTAGGGTTGGTTGTAGTTCACCCATTCGTAAATGAGTGTTAAATTTAATTTGAGGGTACCTACCTTCACCAAAATCCATATGACTAAGTGTAACATTATTATTATTATTATTATTATTATTATTATTATTATTATTATTATTATTATTATTATTATTATTATTATTATTATCGCATATTAATCCATCTATGTAATAATGCATTTAACAGTCCTTAGTCATTTGTTATGTTCCACAATTACAAGTCTAGATTGCGGTAAGAAGGAGTGGTATAAAATGGATCTTAGCAAGATGTTTAATCTACTACCATAATTTAATTGCCTACCAAAAAAAATGACAAGTTTTTGAGATGCAACTCATAACATCACCATGAATTCTTAATTCTTAAAATAGAGCCTGACAAATTATAACAATGTCAAGGTTATCCGAGAAAGGTTTGAGAATAATTTTAATCATCTAAGTTTCTTCCTCAAAAATATGTCTATAGGATATTATTTTAAATATAAATAATCAAAGAGATTTTATATAACACAATCTAATAACTCAAAATGATTATGGGATAAATAAATTATGGTAATAATACCTCTTATATTTAAAATTTACATTAGAATATCAAAGCTTGACAAGTTCACAAGGTGACATACAACCATCAACACCAACAATTACAACATGGTGATAACCCATCAATTACACTAATGTTATTTTAGCTAACCAAAAACTAAAGTTATCACCAAGCTTAGGCCTCAACACACCTAAGATACTATAAAGGCATCATCCACATAGGATTTCACCAGGTTTTACCCAAACAATAATCATATTCTTAAATGGATTCAACAATCAAGGATTTTAGTTTTAGTTAAAGCCCATAATGAGTTTTCATATGAAAATGATTCTTATGGTATTTATGAATCTATAACTTTAATTGATTTATTATTATTTTTTGTTTACACACCAATTTTCCTATGTAGTCTTTTAACACTTATATTACCTTTAAATTCATCACTATAATTATTACCAAAAATTTTATGTAAAAAATTTGTATGTCATACACTTATATACATACCATGTAGGAATATTCAAGTTTATGATTATTATTCCAATATTGGTCATGTTTGCAAGAAAGCCAAGAAAAAAGAATGAACAATATTAAGACTTGAATGAAAATCACATAAGAACCTCTAATACATCAACTACCATGAAACATAATTTTAAGTCTTAGATTAAATACCCCTCCTTCGAGCTACTCTAGAATAAATCATATTTTCAAGGGCACAAAATTTGAATATAATTTCGAGGAATAAAAAAAATATGTGGCTAAGTTTTAAATATGCTAGGACCATCCAAAACTAGAATTTACTTTTAAGCTCCAAGAACTCTGAAACCACTCATAAATGTCCTAAAAGTATAATATAGATTAAAAAAATTAAAGCTCAAGAATTGATCATTAAATGCGGTCTAAATTAGAACAACAAGGTGATCTAACTCCACACCCAAATAATTAGATACCTATACTCCTCTGAGTTACCATGGCCTGACCTATACATGATAGAGGATCACAAAACATGCTCTAGTAGTTAGGGAAAGGCGTCGATTTAATTTCTTTCTACAATAAAAAAAACTCATAACATGAATCTTGATACACAAAGAACTATATATAAATTGCGTTGTAATAATAACTGTTTAATTTATTTTTATTTTTATTTTTATTTACTCTTTTTTTTTCTAACTCATAAAATGCTACAATCTCAACAACCTCTTGACATGTGGAGGCTAACCTAATATGAGGTGAGAACTGGCAATGATCCTCTTTTAATACCATAAGAAAAACACTTGTGATATATATTTTTTAATTATACGCTGATAAGGAATGACACTGCTAACTTGGCACTTTTCTATAACAACTAAAGGTTATATACCCAAGTTCATTTCACTTTCCATCACACAAAGGTGCTAGTATAGTAGGCTTATTTCACCCCAAAATTTGGCTCAAAGGAAAATGGCTATATCTAATGGTTGGGTGCAACATTTAATCCTGAAGAACTGTAAAAGTAGAAACACTTCAATCCATGCCTACCAAGGGAATACACAAGTGTGCAAAATATATGGTGCCTTGCTATCAAATAAAATTCCATTTTTAGTATTAATATGATACCCAGGAACTAAGCTAAGATAATTCTACTACATAAAATAGAAAATGACATGTCTCAATGAATTACCAACTTATTTATAAAGTTACCAAATCTGGCTAAATTCATTTATTTATTTATCTATTTCTCTCTAGAAACCTATTAAACATGTAAAATAATTTAATAAATATTAATTTTCCTATGCTCATCTTCAAAGTTTGTGGTTGATGTTGACATTAAGAGCTGAGATGATAGGGACTAATAAAATCGTATCCCCAACACTAACTCCAGAGATGATTGATTACTTTTATGAAGTTTCAGTTAACCTAGAGTGTATTATAACTCAATTTATGAACTGCTTTGAAGTTATTAATTTATATTATCTACTGTGATCTTGATTTCAAGTTTGATGTCATCACCCTCTCACAGCATGTTCTTTTCTGTGAGATACATGGACCTGGAACTCACATTTTTTAGCATTGCCCCATAGAGTCCCCCTGGATATAGATTCACCCTCCCTCTGGTGACATTTACATCAGTTAAAAGAGCATCAAGGATGGCCTTGAATCCCTTATCAACCTTAGGAGAATCCATAACCTCATCTAGAGAGTTTATTACCCCTATATTGGCCCTTACATTGTGATTGATATCTGTAATCATTCCTAGTAGGAAGAGCAACAAAAATGTCATTGCCAAGCCACCCCTTCCTCCTTTTTCCTGTATATGTTGTGTAAATCCATAAAAAAAAAAATTTCACCCTTTTTTTATTTTTCCATTATCCAATGCCTTCTAACATTCCATGTCTCAATGAATCTATGCTCATTGAATGCATTGACTATAGTTTATGGTGTGACTACTACCCCATGCCTAGCCCATGTCTGTTTGCCATTAATCACCTATCCTCTTGGTTGGTGCATCCTCCACTTTGTTTATTTGGTCCCTTACCAAACCCACCAACCACCATTAAAAACCTATTCCACATTACTAATCCACCCTACTACCTTGACCAAATCCCTTCCTACTTTTGAACTTAATGATTGTATTATTATAACTAATATTAATACATACTAAGATAATTAAAGTAATAATAATATTATATTATTAATAACATAATTAAATTAATAATAATACAATATTATTAATAATATATTTAAATTAATTATATTACAATATGGTCACAAAAAGAAGGGTGGTTGATAGGTATTCGTAGCCCACACCTTATCATGAGAATGAAGATACAACTCAAAATAAAATGTAAATAGAGCATAACCACCCAACGTCTGAATATCAAAGATTAGCACTTTTATTCATCATTTTAAAATTATTCATTAGTATAAATAAAATAATGCTTACCAAAGGTTTTGAATCCTATATATTTAAGCAATTATGTTAATATGGATATTTTTATTATGTCTATTTGAAATATGTCATGGAACATAATATGAAAGCAACTAATTAGTTAATAGACCCACTTTTGTAAGAAATATCTTTTAATAAGTGTAAAATGACTTATAATTTATTCACACCACCATTTTAGGTTTCACGTATCATCATAATCTAAGTGTGATATGATTTAGATCGTTAACAAAATAATTTTGAAAATAAGGAAAATTGTTGAGTGAATATGGCATAGTGTAAGTAGGACCCAAGCACAAGAGATTTGAGAAATCATTGCATGCGATGAGTATGCAAAGGCTGACAAGGGAATATTATCTCAACATGAGGGGTATTTTAAACATAAGGTGACTTCATATAATTTTTCTATGTTTGTAACCTTAGCTTGCAAAAAAAATATAGTTTAGAAAAGATCTTGCACATTTTGATCACTAAAATTCGAAGTTTTAGAAGTCACCAAAGGAGGTGTATCTATAGTTTGAGTTGGTATAGGCAGTGAAATTGGTAACTAGATATAAGTGTTAATGTTTTCCATGGAGGTATAGTAATATTAGGATTTATTTTGGGGAATAATGGTGTAAACATATAACTCATGCCCCCATTAGATGTATGAGGCGATGATGTGCTCAAGGGGAATGTTACAGGAATAAGGAAATGTCTCATAGTCCTAATAGCATGACCAATAGATGCACTTGTTTTTCCCTCTATTATTATTATTATTTAGTTTTTAATATGGTTTTTAGGATCTCATCAAGATCTTGAGGCTTTTGACATATTCATTCTCAAAACATGGCAAGATCTTATACTTTAACTTGATTTAATTTTTCATGTTTATTTTTTACATTAGAATCATTTTTTTCATGATTAAAATCATCTTCTATGATAACCTCTTCACTATGTGGTCCAATTTCATTTTATCACTTTCCTTAAGCATGGGATTTGATATTTAATTGGTTTGATCCATCTTAGGTGTAAAATGAGGAAGCTCCAAGTGTTTGATAGAAACACCAGCTAATCTAGGTGCCTGGGTTGCATACAATAATAAAATAAATCTAGAGAAAAATAGCAATAAAAAGCCTCATGAGTTAAATACACTAGGGTAAACAAGGATTTGCATAAATAGACACAGAGATCAAGTTCACCAAATGTTTGACCCTAGATTTAAATATGTGGTATCTAGGGTTAAGAGGTATTAGATTAAATTTTACACAAGTATAGTTAACTAACCTAATGAGTGGGCCAATTAATAAAAACTTGGACAAATAGTATTCTAAATTTATACAACTAAGATTGCTAAAAATAGTAAAGTATAGCTATTAATAGATATTACAAATAAACATGGAAAAATGATACTTAGCTAGTTTATTATGAACATGAAGGTCTCATATGGAACATGATATGATTGGGTTGGAAAAGGATCCTAGAGCATTCTTCATATTTTAGCAATATTCTTTTTGGGGCTTTAGATGCTTGTCTTAGATTTGGATAGTTGTGTTGATGTAGGTGTCTAACCCTATCATAGGTATCCTGTTCAGAATGCTAACTACATCTATATGTGACCAATTGGATCCTTATGGGTTTTCTTTCACATTTATTTTTATGTCTTCATATCATGTGCATATATTATTTCTCCTTGTCAAATTATAAAACCCTAACTTTTTCACCCTTGGAATGATTATGGGAAAAATAGGTTAGTGGGCTCACAATGTTGAGTTGCCCCAAGGACTTATCTATAAATGGGCACTACTTACATAGCCTATACTCTAAATAGGGCCTTAAAATTATGTATTTCTCTCCTGCATATTAGCTTGGGTGTGCATAAAGATGCAATGTGTGATAAATATAGACATGCAATGACCTAGCTTGTAACTTGGCAAATATGGTTCATGGGTTATTCTTGAATGCTTCAGACCTATGGAAATAATGATCCTATGACTGATATAGAAATAGGGATGAATAGGTCAGGGTTTCTCACTTGAATTCTTGATGGAGTACTGCTTGATATATTTCCTTGTGAGTTCCAAGTGATTTCTAGGTGATATTTAGGTTATTATTAAGTGAGGAATGAATGAGGGTTAATGTTGTACATATGCCAATTATTTTTATAAATATCTCACACTAAAATACTTGTGTCAACCTTTAGCATACGTTTCATTTGAAAATTGGATGTATTTTAGGCACTAGACACTTTTTAGGAAAAGTGGACACTTACATCAATGTAGTGTTTATCTAGGACTTAAGTGTCCATGTAGATAAAAAAAAGGTATAGGTCTAGAATTGGCAATGAAGGATAATAATCAAATTTTTAGATTTTTACATAGTATAGAAGGCTTGGCCATCTAAATAACAATGGTTAGACTAAGAGATTAGTAATTTAGGCACAAAGAGATAGTGAATGCGAGCCTTTTGATAGTGGATAGGTCTATAATTGAAAAGTATAACCGTAATAGGTATTTTCCAAGTGTACAAGACTGAGGTACTATATAAATCAAATTTTAGTGTTTACACATTATATCTCTAGATCTAGTGACATTTTTAAGGATCTAAAATGGAGAATAATATGTCATAGTAATATAAATATAACCCAAAAACTTCATGATGATCAAAGAATGATGTATAAACCATCAAGTTTCATTCTTGGTAATGTCGTGATTGTCAAGATCCATTCTTAGAAAAAATTAGAAATATGTAGTTTGTTCTAATGATTAATATTGTGTAATTCTAGACTCCAAAACTCTCACTTAAGTTTTTGGCCTTTACTCATATCATTTGGTAAAATAGACTTCTTCTCCTTGTCCAAATTAGGTTGGTAAATATAACAATTGTATGGAAAACAACATATGTTTTGGGGTTTGTGTTATACTTGGGAATACTTGAGTTATCTTAATATTTTTCACATTCCTTAATTATGTAAAATATTGAAAAATTAACACTTAAATAATTTTAGTATATCATTAATCAGGAAAACTAGTGTAATGTAATATTTCACTAACATGAATTTCAGTGCGTTAATGAATGCTTTGATCACTACTCGATTTCTCTAGAATAATAGTAGATGCTCAATAGATTTTTATGAACAACAAGAGCCACATAGTGGTAGTCCCTTCCTTTTATGTTGGATTTGGCTAATATTTGTAGTTTACAATCCTTTTTGTATATAAAATTAGCATAATTGATTTGAAAACTTTCTCTATTTAAAGATTGTTGTAATTTATTACAATGTAATAAAGGAACAAAGTAAAACTAGTTTTAAAAGTTAGCACCAAGGGGGACATTAATTTTATTTTAAAATAAAATCTCAAATAAGTAAAGGGAATGATAAATATAAGAAAATTTAAACACATAAGAATCCATTAATATTTATAGATTAGATAGTAATGTATTTGATTAGCGTACATTCAAGTAAGTTGGATTATTATTCTAATAGCATGTTTACTTCTAGATTAGTTGTAATTGATAGAGGTTTCTCTTTAATTCCACTATCTAAATCAAGCCATGTGTAGCATGATTTTATTCCTTAACAATTTGATACCACACATATGTTATCAATAAAATAAATGTAAAGTGATGGAAATAAATGTGGACTCTATCCACCCCATTAGAGGTAATTCATCTGCACATTGACTAAATGGAATGGTTTTTTTTTCAAATTAATAGTTACAATCAACCCCTAGGTGCCAAATTTATTAGGGAGCCAACTACAATTTTACCCTTCAAAAGCCATATAATATATATATTGATAACTTCATTAATATTTATATTGATTCACAAATATTATATATTTTATAATCTATTAAAATATGTATTTTCACTTTTATTAAATTTATATTTAGTAATTTGTAATAATATCCATTTACTTTATTTCATATAGAATGTTAATACATTATATATATATATATATATATATATATATATATATATATATATAATGTATTAACATTCTATATGAAATAATGTAAATGGATATTATTAGATATTACTAAATTATAATTCAATGAGATAATTAAAATGTATATATGTATCCTTGTTAATAGGTCGGTGGTTTCTACATCCAATTCTAAGAGGAAGGAGTATGCAGACTAGGTCTCCCCTCTGCCTAGACAATTTAAGTTAAATTTTGATATTGCTTCTTATGCTAATTTGGGAGAATCGAGAGCAAGTTGTATTATTAAGGATTGATGTGGTTCTTTTATTAGATCATCCTCTCTTAAGTTGTTTTATGGCACTAATAACGAGTCTAAAGCATAGGCACTTGTTTTGGGGGTTAATTTAGCTTTATAATGGAGGGTGGACAAGGTAATTATTGAATGAGATTCTCTAATCACAATTCAAGATCTTCATAATAGGGGGACCAAGGTGTGATACCTTTAGAACATCTTCAACTAAATTTGGGTTTTATTTATCTCTCATCATAAGAAGTGTATCATTATTTTATAGATTCTAATGTTGTCATGAACATTCTAGCCAACTATGGCATTTCCCAAGTTAAGGAGTCCAGATCAAATAATGAGGTTAGTTCTTGGCCAGATAGCTTTTTTCCCCCTCTATTGGACTTAGGTTAATGTCCCTCTTTGTTTATCACATCCTCATGCATGTGTAATGAGGCTTTCCTTATATGGAAACATTTTTTTGTCACCATGCCATTTAATTATGGCATGTGTGTGAGTATTAATGCTCCACTTTGATTTTTTCTTTGGCATTAGCATTTGGTATAGATTGGCTTAGATCCTTGTTTACTTTACAATTTTTTTTGTTCATTGATCTATGGTTATAGACCCTACAATGGCCTTGGTTACAATGGTGCTAGTGGATTTCATCCAAGAAGGAAGTAGGAGATGGCTTTTATTAGGTAAGTGTTTGTTGGCAAGTTAAGGAAGATTTTATAGGTGCCCTTGGGTTAGGTGCTTCATTCCATCGAAGCGATTCTAGGTGACACCTATATCAACTCTTATTGTCGTGTCAAGGTAAATTTAGATGATGTGTCATTATTTTCTAATAACATGTTGATACTCATGGAAGATAAACAACAGGTGGTGGAAATGATTGAATTTGTCATGGCTCTAGTGTTCAGGGTCAACTTATCTAAGGTAGTGGTTGATGTTAATGTTCAACCTTAAGCTACCATATCATTGTTTAGTATGAATTTGGTTTGTTTTATTCCTCTCTCAATGTTTAGGGAAATGAAGGGAAAATTTATTTATTTATTGAATTATGTGAAGCAAATCGACTCTCTGATAAATAATCCTCTTGCACAGTTTGTTAGGGCTCTTCCTCATCCCCCTCTATCCTCTACTAAATATCCCATTCTAGATATTGAGGCCATGATGAAGGAGAGGAAATCAAAACCTAGGGTTTTAGTTTTGGATTTTTTTATCAGGTAGCGAGTTGGGCTATGGTGTTATCTCCAAACTAAGTGAGGTAGCTTCAACCATGAATTGCATTGAACCTCAAGAGTGTTTAAATGTGGTTCATCGAGCATTGGACTTGGGAGGAGTCATGACATGAAACAAGCTTGTGGTTGGTTTCATGGGGTATCTACATCCCAAAGTATGTGTTTTGGGTTTGGTTTATGATGATTCTTTGTAGGTGGCTACTTTGATGGATCCTAATGGTGGATCAAATTATGATGGTGGTGGTGGTAGCTCCCAAGGTGGTGCTTTATTTATCGTGGACTCAAATTCAGCATAGTGGGTTATGTTATTCTTTTTGTTTAGGTATTTTTTGTGGCTTAGGTCAATTGTCTTGGTATTGGTTCATTTCTATCTCATTTAGCTTTTTGTGTTTTTTGGCCTTTAGTTATGGGTTTTGGTGTTAGTTCTTCTACCTTTGTGGTGGTTTGGCCTTATTCAAACTAACTTTTGATAACTACATGCCTCTTTTAATATGTGATATCATTGTAATTGTTTACTTATAAATAAATGGGTAATGGACCCATCAACCCTTATTTATTGATCTAAAAATAAATAAAAATAAAATGTAAATATATATGGTTAACATTATTTATTACAAATTCAAAATAAAATACGTACTAGATATAATGAAAATCATATTGTACGTGGATAAGTATTGAATCAGATAGAATGGGAAGGTGGAAGCATAATAAAAACTACACAAGATAATGGTTATGTTAATGATGAGAATAAAATAAATTTATAATACATAGGTACAGGTTTAATTCACAACAAAGTTGTCCCGTGATTTAAGAGGTCATGCCACATCATTCACTATTCTTGCCAAACTCACCAGATACAGCATCGTCAAAGTCATCAATACCCTTCTTATCCATGGAAAACCTTAACCGTTTGAATTTCTCATTGAAGGTATGAACATATCTTCATGGAATGTGTATTCCAAACTTATACCTATAGATAATACAAGTAAATTAACTAACAAGATGCTTGACTATAAATTGGATCTTTGAGAAGTAAAACTGGAGATAAAAATGGGGCAATGGTTTTTAAAAATGAATCCATGCCAAGGGATTGAGGATGACTGCCATATGTTTGATAAAATTCTTTCATGCAAAATGTTTGACAAATTCATTGCTTATGAGAAAATAGGTGTAAAAAAAATTGGTATTCAATTTATGGTTTGATCCTTCTCTGGGAAAACCATATGCCTATGGGTACATTTGATAAATCATGTGATATATCTCAAATAGAAACTCAATCATTCACAATGGATCTCAGAGGATCATCAACATCATATATAAGGAATGTAACACATGATTACAAAAGGTTGGTTCTCGTTAGTATGAAATCAGAATCACATTGAAAAGCATACAACTGCACCTAAGTGTATGTCTTCTAATTGAGCAAGATGAAGAAAATAGAAAATGAATGAAGTACAAGACAAACAAATACAATTTTACACCTTATTTTTCCTTTGCTCCTTGTTAGGATAGAGACATGATGATTTTCAAATATAGTTAGCAAAGGTTTTGATCAATGTCACATAGTTATTTTGGAAACATTTTCCCTTACACTATGGATGATTTGGATGAATGATTTGGAATGTTTTTTAAGCATTGTTGAATATTTAATAGCATATAATTAGCACAAAAATATTCTTTGCTAATTTTTTTACAACTCTGTCAGGCAAATTAGATTTTTAAAATGAGAGGGGGAACTCTTAATGTATAAGATTGCATGACGATTGTGAGCCATTGATCTTGATCAAATATTAATGGTGGAGAATGATTCTTCCTCCATATTAAATGAAGGGAGGTTGAGGAGTAGATATGGGGAGGGATTTTGATGTTTTAAGGATATTGATTGATAAGGTATGGATTTGATTTTCCTTGGAAGAAGAAGGGTTGATTGCATGGGGATGTCGAGAAATGTATTTAAAATTGATTTTTATTGGTTAAGGTGTGATTGTCTTTGGATTTGATATTGATGTGAGGATATTTAGATTTTATTAATTTTTAAAAAATATAACTATTCAAAAACCATAGAATTTTTTAATAAGGAAAGATTAGTTAATTAATTTAGATTAATTAACTAATAAGATGTGATGTGAATTTTGTGAGATTATATGCAATTGTTGAAAAGAAGGGATTAATTGGATAAGGGGTGATGAAAAGTCTCAGTTTAGGCTAGGGATGTTAGTGTGGATATAGGAATGATTAATAATTTAGGGATGATGTTAGTGCAAAAATGTAGACACCTAAAATCAAACACTTCATGTCAATTTTAACTAGTTGCTAATTTTGCTACCATATTGGTGTCCCCAAAATTTAACACTTGGAAATTTTGGGTTACCCCTATTGAAATTTTTGTCTTTTATCTTATGAGATTCAGTTATCCTCGTCAAAACTCAATCCCCTAAATAATATTTATACTTTAGTAGTTTTCACTATAATCACTTTCGTTACCAAAATTAATTCAAATTGCTCCAGTAGGTTAGAAAATTCGACCTAGGTCATTGTCATAAACCCATTTATCCATCATTATAATAAATTCAAAAAACTAAGTGTTTGGGATCATTTCTAGGCCAACTACAGTTCTCTAGGTTAATTTACTTATTCAAAACAACAAAGGTGAAGTAAGTTGTCATCACAAACCTGAGTTACACCATTCAGATTAAATCAAAATTGTGAAATGACTTCTCAAAATCATAAAATTAAAGTAGATTGGTAAACCTATAGAACACTAATTAGATCAATCTGGGGTTCTCAAGTTACATTACTTCACTTTCTTAAATCATAAGTAAAATAAATAAAGTTTCATATTCTTGAAGTCCTCATAAGCTTAGACCAAATCAGGGTTACGAAGTTACATTACTTCATAGACCAAATTAAGCGAAGTGATTCATGAAACCCAATAGTCAGCAAAAAGATTACATGGATACCCTCACACGTGTCACTTAGTTTTCATTAATGTGTAGGTTAATATAAATTTTGAAAAATCCACCTCATTTACCACCTGGCTTTCAAACTTTCTAGCCTAGTTGTTGCCCCTATGAATCTCGAGCAACAATGTTTGAGCTTTTGGAGTAATTTTGGCACAAAATCTTCACAACCCATTTACAGTCAAGGTATTTATTTTGTTTCCCCTTCATTTTCATGATTTCATTCTAGTTGTATATCTCATTTTTTATCTGGTAAAATTTCATGCCTTGTTTTAAAACTTTTTCTATCATTTTTTGTTTTGGTTGCAATTGTTTGTCATTTTTGCATGCATGGTTTTGTTAAAACCTTGTAAATTCTTCAAAATACTTTGCATATAAAAATATCAAATAAAATCTTGAAAGATAGAATCTTTTCTACAAATCCCTATCAATTGACCTAGATTATCTACCTTGACTCTTCATGACTTGTTACTTACTCGAAGTCCTAAATCTGAACAACTAGTCTCATGTTACACAAAGTTCCCAAGGCACATTGCCTACTTGGATTTTCAATTATTGATTGCTTACCCATATTTCCAACTATCAATTACTTCTAATTCATTAGGTTTTCTAACTCTAGTAACTTGCCCAAAGAAACCCAAAATTTTAAATGCTTGTCACTCACTCGACCTCTTCAACCCTAAAGACTTGAGAAATACCTAGACCTTCCCAATATTGCAACACCCTATTACTTAGAGAGAGTTTCTCGGATTTTTGAAGGTTTATTACTTCTTGAAGTTATTAATACTTGAAGTTTGCTTAGGATTTTTACATAAGACAATAACTTAACTTAGTTGTTCAACCTTTTCTAAAACCAACAAGAACAATTATTGAGTTTTCAAGAGCATTTACCAAGTCTTTCCAGTGTTAGTCATAGTAAATTTCAGAAGTAGAATAAGAAGAAACTCTAATTAAATAAATTCTTGAGCTTGCACTTAAAGAAGTTTCAGGGCCAAGTAGGAAAGAAAAGACTAAATCAAAGAAAGTTGAGAAATCAAAAGAAACAGGGATGAAGTATGAATACAATGGATATCCCATTGAGTCTTGCATTACATCCAAAGTGTCAAAAATCAATGACATTGACATGGGACATGTTTCCATAACTGATTTTTTGGAAAGATCTAAAGCCACAATCAAAACACCACTCATGCTATCAATGACAAATAGTGGAATCCTACAAGCTATAGCTTTCGTAAGCTCTGTACAACTCCCTGAATTTTTTCTAGAATGTGTTAAGTATTATGATTCTCTCACTAGAATAGTAAAAGATACTATAGGCAATGAGGTGATTAGATTAGATGTTCAGTATTTTGACTATTGTTTGAAGATCCTAGTAAGATCTAAAGTGCTAGACTTATCAATGAAAAAAGCTAAAGATCTCCGGAAGAGTAAAATAATAGAGTGTATCAAGATAATGAATATTACTTATCTAAAGAAATCAAAACAACCCTCAAGGTTTCCAAGGTAAATAGTGAAGTCTGACTTGGTCCAAGAAGTTGATGACATCACGCAGTTATTATGTAGAATCAATGGAGAGAAAAATGTCAAGAACTTTTCCACCTAGATGTATGCCTACATAAGGGATATTGATGTCAAGAGGAGTTCTGCTAAGATTGAATGGTCAAGAATGATAAGTAACAAAATTGATCATCAGTTGAGTAATGTCTTGTAAAATTTTAATTTTAAAATGACTTCATATTTAGTATATGTTACAGCATCTAATGGAACCCTTTTTAGGCTGATTCCAAAAGGGTTGATGGCAACAGATCCCATCTATGAATACTACCCTCAATTAACTTTTTATAAATACTTTAAGCACTATAAAAGGGTAAATGATGCATTATTATATGAAATCATTTTTAAATTGAATGTTGCTTTGAAGGCCAAGAGAGTATTTATTGCAACTTGGGAGGTAATTTCCCATGTTGGATGTATTTTTATTTAATTCTTGAATTTCACATACATCAGAGTTGGTGGTTTCACGGGATCACCAGTAAAATTTCCGAGGTACCCCAGTGATAAATGGATTCTAATAGAATTATATAGATAACTAGTGGAATTACATGATCTTCAGTCAAAAGTGCACCATTTTTCAGTTAGTTTTCCTATTATTATTGGTCAATATCATTAAGCAAGCATTTATAAGGCCAAAAATGTACAAATAGATATGTATCATAGCTATAATCAATCACATTTTAAGGCTAAAGCAAATTTTGATTACAGAAGCATAGTACAAAGCATAGTTTCTCTTAAATATATGCATATTCTTGCCCTAGAATGTTTCTAGATTGATTACAAAGATGAATTTGAAGTAAGAAGAGATAATAGCAAGATGAATGTTCAATAAAATTGCTTTTTTGATTTGGCTATAATTTTTGAAGATAGGGAAGATGATGGACAAGTAAATTCTTGATTCTTATCATGTAATGGGAGGAAGTAATGCTCCACTTCAAGAAATTGATTACAAGAAGAATTAAGTAAATACTATTGCTAAGAGAATTTCAATGTTTCTCGCTATGACTTTAACATGGATTCTTAGTAAGGGATATTGCATGAAGGAGTTAATAATGATATAAATTGGGTAAGGCATAAAAGGAAAATGATGTAAGGAGAATATAGTCAAAGACCAATGAAGAATTTGAATTTCAAAAATAATGTTGATGGAACATATTATCTAGTAAAAGAAAAGGTGCCAATTCAGTCAATTACCTCTACATCTCCTCTGATTTCTTCCACAGACATTACTCCTCCTATCACTCTTATTTCTATTGCACCTAACACATCTTCATCTTAATTACTGGTGGAGAACATACATCCAATAGTGAAATATGTAGATCCATCCACACTCATGCCACCTCCAAAGTCTCCTAGCATCAAACCTCCTAAGAAATCTATTTGAAAAAATATTGATATTCTTCCTCCTCTTCCCCCATCTTCTCCACCTACTATTCCACTTTCACCTCCTTCTGATGATCAGCCCACCATTCCTCATGTTCCCACCAAAAAAGAGCAAGAGCAGATAACTACTAGAAAGGTGATCTCATCTTAGGAGATACCACATCAAAATATAATAGTTGAACCTAAGAATAAAACCATTAGAGAAGAAAAAGAACAAGAAAATTTTGACAAGTAGGCAGAGAAAGAGAAAGGTGAACAAATAGATTCCAATGTTGTTCATATAGAATATATTCTAGATACAAGATAAGTTCCTTCTCAAGAGATAGAGGTGGGAGATAATTAGCAAAAAATGGTGATACATTCAGTTACTTCCACTAGTACAGATTTTTCCTCATGGTTGGCATTACAAAAAAATCTTGAATAAAAAGAAGAGATAAATTTGGAAGAGATAGACTTGTAATTTTTGAAAAGGCTTGATCATAAGGGTAAAAATTCCAAGAATGCTAGAGTGACTTCAAAACTGATAATTTATTCTTTAGGTCAAAAATTTACAAAAATATCAATTCCTCCACAGGAAGCATAAGAGTGAAGTCACTGAAGAAGACTTGGTAGTTACAAAGGTATCCCTATGGGAAGTCACTATAGAGGTTCTAAATCAAGACATGCAAACTCTTATCAATGCCTTTTTTTAGAATCTTGATGAAAAAAGGATGATAAATCCAAACTAAAGGAACAAATTTATACGTTGTGTGAAATAATTGCTAAAGTCGTAAGATTTGTTCCCCAATAGTCATTACTTTCAGGAGATATAGTTGATCATCAAACAATAACTTTGGTATAAAAAAATATTGATAAGGCCAAATTAGTTGATGAATGGATAGAGAAAATGATACAAACAAAATAGAAATGGTTTCCTAAGGTTCTAGGTAATTTAGCTGATATTGAGAATAAATAGGCACAACTAAAAACAATGATGAAGGAGATTGAAAATGAAAGTGGAATATCTGAATTGTAAGAAGATAGCCTTAGAAAAATAAATGATTTAAGTGAAAAGATTTTGATTGAATAAAATATTGTTCTAGAGGGATCAGTGATAAAATCAAAACAAGAACACATCATATTTTTTTACTTATGCATTTTTGGATCAATGCTTGAAGAAATGAAGACTCTGGAAGAAGATGCTCGCAATGTGAAAATAGATCTGAAGGATTGTATCTTCTATCTCACAAATTGGTCAGAAGAACCGCCAAGGACACATGAATAATTAAATCAAGAATTTAATCAAGCAATTAAAGAGGCCATGACTCTATTCATAGCAAAATCAATAAAGGAGTTAATGAAAAGTCATCAACAAGTCAAAAGCATGGAAGCCAATCTTGAGAAGGTGAAAGGTTATTGTAAGAAGCTAGAAAATGAGCTACTAAGATTTGAAATAGAAAGGCAATCAGTTGCCAAGATAGATGATGTAGCCATTTAGTTAATGTTGTCACAACACATCAACTACAAGGAAAAGTGTAGAACAAAAGTTCATGAATTAGAGTGATTATTGTTACTTCTCTTCTCAAATTCTTCTATTTTCTTCAAACAACTTGAGAAATGTATTTTAAGTAGTTATTTAAAATTACGCTGCTCTACAAAATGAAATATTTGGGTAACTTGACTGGATGTCATTACTTGAAGTCATTTTGTAAAAATAAAGTACTTAAGTGAGCTGAGCGTAACTTACAAAGAAGTTGTATTTGATTTAAACAGTAATATAGAGAAAAGTTGCATGTCATCAGTGATTGCATGCCACACATGATAAATTCAAGGAAGATGTCTCACAATGGTTTTCATAATTTAACACAACACATGGGGAATTCAAGGAGTTGTCTCCTAATTGTATTTGATATCTGAAAGTAGTATAAATATGGGAGAAGACTTGCATAAAAAGAGGATGGTAATTTTGGAAAAGCAATTGTAATTGTTATACAAAAAATACTAAGTAATGTAAAATTTTGTGTTTAGATTTTTGTATGTGTTTGTATGAACTTTGTTCAAAGTGAATAAGAAGAAAGTTGGTTTCTAAAGAACTTTGCATTTAAGGAGATATTTAGGTGTATTCTGTGAGGATTAAAATGGTAAACGCTATGTTATCATTAAATCTGAATATGAATTCAAATTTTTCTTTATCATTTTCTAAAAGAATTATCACATCTTGTATGTTTATCTATTTGTACAGATACAATAAGCTCTGTAAAAACTACTTATTATGAAGTACAATTTCTTTGTTTTTCATAGATTCTAGTCTTTTCATTCTCTAATTTCTAAGAAAGTCTTTTGCATAATCTTTGAATCAGTTGCTTACTTACTATAAAATCATTGTGTTATTGTTCATGAACTTTGTGATTAAAGTAATACCCAAAAATAAGATAATGTGTGTATATCTTGTGCATAATTTGTATAAATTGTAAAAAAAATGAAAGTGTGAATAGTCAGAGTAGATAAACATAAGCATCTAGGAGCTTCATTAAATGAAGGAGATTTAATCCCATGACTGCCTAGGTATCTTTTGCTAGCCTACAAACTATCGAGCTAACATATATGTAACACATGATTTTAAAGGGTTAGTTCTCATCAGTATGAAATAAAAATCACATTTAAAATAATACAAATAAGCCTAAGTGTATGTCCTTTCATTGATAAATTCAAAGGAAAGAGAAAACAAATGAAATAGAAGACAAATAAATACAATTGTATACCTTCTTTTTGCTCTCATCCTTACCAAAAAACAAATGTGATGATGCTTGGATGTAGTTGCAAAAGGCTTTGATCAATGTCATGTAGTCACTTTGACATCATTTCCCCTTACACTATGGATGATTTGGATGCACAATTAGAATGTTGGTTGAAACTTTGTTGAAGATTTAGCAACATATACTTATAGAATAAAAGGCTTCATTTCTAATTTTTGTAGAACTCTATTAGGAAAATTAGACTTGTTAAAATGAGATGGGAGACCCTCAATTTATAATATTTCATGATGATTGTGATCCATTGATCTTGATCAAATATCAATGGTGGATAATGAGTCATTCTCCCCATTAAATTTGGGGGGTTGAGAAGTAAATATGGGGAGGGGTTGTGATGTGTTAAATATATTGATTGATGAGGCATAGAGGTAATTTCCTTTGGAAGAAGGGTTTATTGCATGTAAATGTGGAGGAATTTATTTAAATTTAATTTTTTTTGGTTAAGGTGTGATTATCTTGGGATTTGAATGTGATGTGAGGATATTTGGCTTTTATTGATTTTTAAAAAATAGAACATTTAAAAGTCATGTAATTTTTTATTAAGGGAAGATTAGTTAATTAATTTATATTAATTAACTAATAGGATGTGATGTGAATTTTGTGATATTAGATGTGATTATTTAAAAGAAGGGGTTAATTGATTAGGGGGTGATGAATAGTGTTGGGTTACGCTAGGGATGTTAGTGTGGATATAGGACTAATTAAAAATTTAAGGACAATGTTAGTGAATAATTTGAAGATAGTTAAAATTTACACCAAGTGTCTAATTGTAGGTGTCTAAATTTTTCCCCTCTTTGAAAGGGTATTGTGAGACATGATGAGTGGAGTAACAGCTTTTTA
This sequence comes from Torreya grandis, assembly GCA_037957365.1. Lineage (NCBI taxonomy): Eukaryota > Viridiplantae > Streptophyta > Pinopsida > Cupressales > Taxaceae > Torreya > Torreya grandis. The sequence continues at coordinate 145,255 of JARHVA010001509.1, forward strand.
GAGAAAAGAAGCCAAAAAAAGGTGGACAAAAAATTAGATGATGATGATGATGAAATAATGTGACAAATGATTCCCCTTTGAGAGGGCATGTGGGGATGAAGGACATGGATGGGATCTCAAAAAATAGAGGAAGAGGTGAGAATGGAATAAATAATGGGTGGATGATGATTAACCTGTGAGTGAGATTAACCCATTTGAGCTAATGCTTGTATGCTTTGATTTTTGATGATTTTGAATTAATTTTCCCAAATCATGGTATATTTTAGGAAGGATAAATCCCAAGGATGAGTTACACACTTTGATTTTACCCAAATAGGGTGAAATTCTCAAGCTTTGATTGGATGACTAATTGATGGTTTTCCCCAAACATGGTGGATTTTATCGATGATGACACTAATTGATTGATTTATTGACTAATTGGAAAACAAAGATCAGAGATTTAGCCTATTACACAGATTAAGTATGAAATGATCACATTTATGAGATGATCATGTTGATAATCTGATGCAAACCTATGTGTGGATGGTATAATGACTTGTCACATGAGGAAGAAGCCACAAAAAAAGCCATGCACACAAGGGTGCCCCAAGTGATGAAAATAATGATTGAAGAATGATGTAGTAATGATTGAATAATAATGTGATAAAATTTGGAGAGAATTGGATAATTTATGGATGAAAATAGAACTATTAGTGAGAAGAAATGGAGAATGAAAATAAGGGTGATGATGGTCGAGTTCACCTTAGAAATATCACATGATTAAGTGTTGCCTACATGTCCAAATAGACCTCAGATCGATGTAGTTCTCCCTAAAAGGGAGGAATATGATGGTAAACGATGAGAAATAGAATAAATGATGATCTGATGTTGATAAATGTCAAAGAGGGATGAAATGATTGGATTTTAAACTAGATTATTCTACAAGGGGATAAACTACCATTGCAGCACACATCCACATATGTTTTACAACTTTATTTTTTATGTAGCACAAGATGGTATTGTTAGGGTGTGGAGCTAAAAGCTTCACCAAGGAGCATACTTAAACAGGTTCGGGTCTACACAGACGCCGGCGTCGGTCAGGAGCGACCGACGTCGGTTAGTAGCAGTTGCAGAGGCGCCGACGTCGGCGATATGGTCGACCGGCGACGGTCACAGGTGAACAGGCAGGAACCGATGTCGGTTACCTGCGTGTCCAGAAATCTATTTTCGTGGACGGCAGCGAGTGTTTGCATGATAAGTTGTCGTGGACTCAAGCTTGCGTCTCTATTGTTAGCAATACTATTTTTAGAGCCCTTGTTCAAGAGGCTTAACTGTTTGTTGTAAGAGCATGCTCAAGTTTCCCTATTTCTATATGTAGGAAGATCTTCTTAGCTTAGAATGGTATGAGTGTGTGTAGAACTGTAAGAGTAGAACATTGTGAATGTTTGAAGGATAGTATAGAGTTGCATTAATCCAGGTTGTTGGATTTGAATGTACTTGAGAGTGAGCTCTTAAGGAATAGAGATCTAGTGAGAGATCTTGTGCGCATCTGAGAGAGGTGTGGAAGAACGAAGCTTCTTCATATTGTATTCCTATTGTAAAGAGCGACCGACGTCAGTTAGTAGCAGTTGCAGAGGCGCCGACGTCGGCGATATGGTCGACCGGTGACGGTCACAGGCGAACAGGCAGGAACCGATGTCAGTTACCTGCGTGTCCAGAAATCTATTTTCGTGGACGGCAGCGAGTGTTTGCATGATAAGTTTGAGTCGTGGACTCAAGCTTGCGTCTCTATTGTTAGCAATACTATCTTTAGAGCCCTTGTTCAAGAGGCTTAACTGTTTGTTGTAAGAGCATGCTCAAGTTTCCCTATTTCTATATGTAGGAAGATCTTCTTAGCTTAGAATTGTAGAGTGTGTGTAGAACTGTAAGAGTAGAACATTGTGAATGTTTGAAGGACAGTATAGAGTTGCATCAATCCAGGTTGTTGGATTTGAATGTACTTGAGAGTGAGCTCTTGAGGAATAGAGATCTAGTGAGAGATCTTGTGTGCATCTAAGAGAGGTGTGGAAGAACGAAGCTTCTTCATATTGTATTCCTATTGTAAAGAGTTTCAATACAAGTTTTCAGGGTGTTTTCGTGTATATCTTGTTCTGTGCTATTTATCATTTCAGTTACTTATCTATCTAATTTATTTCCGCGTTTATTGCTTTCACAAGTGTAATCTATTGTTGGTTTGATCCCCCAACAAGTGGTATCAGAGCCTTGGTTACAGGTTACAGGTTACAGATTACAGGTTGCTCACAGGTGTTTCTGCAGGAATTTCTGTTTGAGTGGGAGAAGCAATGGCAGAAGAAAGTAAGCTGAGAATGGAAAAGTTTAATGGCAAGAACTACCAACATTGGAGAATGCAGATAGAGGACTATCTGTATCAGAAGGATCTCTACTTACCGTTAGGTGGGATAGCAAAAAGGCCCAAGGACATGGAGGATGAAGAATGGGAAGTTCTTGACAGAAAGGCTCTTGGGTCTATAAGACTGAGTCTGGCCTCCACTGTGATATGTAATTTGTCACAGGCAAAAACAACGGTAGAGTTGATGACCACGTTAGCAAATATGTATGAAAAACCCTCAGCTTCAAATAAGGTATATCTTATGAAGCAATTATTTAATTTGCATATGAATGAAGGTGGATCTGTTTCTACTCATCTGAATGATTTCAATGGAATTGTTAATCAGTTAAGTTCTGTCAATATTGTATTTGAAGATGAAATAAAAGCTCTTTTGATATTATGTTCTTTGCCCGAAAGCTGGCATGGCTTAGTAATGGCAGTTTCTAATACTGCATCTGCATCAAATATTTTGAAAGTAGAAGATGTGGTTAGCGTTATCTTGAATGAGGAAATACGCAGGAAAAGCACAGAAGAGACATCTGAGAACGCTTTAAATTTTGAGAGCAGGGGAAGGCAAAAAGAAAAGAGCAAGAGGAGATCAAGATCTAAGTCTAAGGTGAGAGGAAGATCCAAATCCAGGAATGGCAGGAAGCCACAATGCTGGAACTGTGGAAAGATGGGGCACATAAGCAGAGATTGTTGGTCAAAGCCCAAGGAGGACAACCAACACGAAGGAAAGGAAGAAGCCAAGGTTGCAGGTATTGCACAGGATGCTTTAATTTTCTCTTTGCATAATAACATAGAATCTTGGGTATTAGATTCTGGTGCTTCTTTCCATGCTACCCCTAACAGAGAGTATTTCAGTGACTATATCCATGGAGATTTTGGAATAGTATACTTAGGGGATGATGAGCCTTGTAAGATTATTGGCAAAGGTAAAGTGCAGCTGAAGATGCAGAATGGCAACACATGGGTGTTGAGAGAAGTGATGCATGTTCCTAGTTTGAAGAGAAATTTGATTTCTGCAGGTAAGCTAGGTGATGAGGGTTGTACAGTGACTCTCACAGCAGATTCTTGGAAGGTGACCAAGGGTGCACTAGTTATGGCCAGAGGTAAGAGAGAAGGTACTCTCTACTTGTGTAATTGTGTTACTAACAAATCTCTTTCAGTTTTATCTACTTCAGGTGTGGATTGTAAATTGTGGCACTCAAGGCTTGGCCACATGAGTGAGAAGGGGATGTCAATACTTAAGTCTAAAGGTATGCTTTCAGATTTGAAAAGTATGGATCTAGAGTTTTGTGAGCACTGTGTATTTGGGAAACAGAAAAGGGTTAGTTTTCTCAAGACCGGGTCTACTAAGAAAAGGCAGAAGTTGCAGCTTGTTCACACAGACGTGTGGGGACCAGCTCAGGTAGCCTCTATTGGCGGATCACGGTACTATGTTACATTCATAGATGACGCCACAAGAAAGGTATGGATCTACTGTATTAAAAAGAAATCTGATGTTTTTGAGACTTTTAAGTTTTGGAAAGCCATGGTTGAGAATGAAACAGGCAGAAAGTTAAAGTGCTTGAGATCTGATAATGGCGGTGAGTTCTGCAGTCTTAAGTTCAAATTGTATTGTTATACACAAGGAATCCGTAGGCAAAGGACGGTTCCAAGGACACCTCAGCAGAATGGTATTGCTGAAAGGATGAACAGAACTATCATGGAGCGTGCAAGATGTATGAGATTGCATGCAGGGTTGCCCTTAGAGTTTTGGGCAGAAGCAGTTGACACCGCAGTGTACCTGATTAACAGAGGACCTTCTACAGCTCTGGATGGTGGAATTCCAGAAGAGGCATGGACAGGTAAAAAGGTAGATCTTTCATATCTCAAAGTTTTTGGTAGTGAAGCCTTTGTGCATATAGATAAGGAAAATAGAAAGAAGCTTGATCCTAAGTCTATGAGGTGCATGTTTATAGGCTATGGCTCAGATGATTTTGGTTTCAGATTTTGGAATCTAGGAACTAACAAGGTAATCAGGAGCCGTGATGTTGTTTTCAATGAAAGAGTGATGTACAGTGATCAGATAAGGAAGCTGGATCAATCTGGGCAGAGCAATAGTGAATTGGACAAAGTTATGGTCCAAAATGAGCTCGCGGGAAAAAGAAATAATCACTTGCAGGAAAACACAGAGACCGACGTCGGCAGGGTTGTAACCGGCGTCGGCAGTACAGAAACCGATGTCGGTCATACAGAGACCGACGTCGGCAGACCAGGCACCGAGGTCGGTCAGGAAGAATCGACGACGGCGAGTGACAGGTCTACAGGTGGCCGAGGTCGGTCACTGTCAAAAAAATCGGGTGGACAGATTGTTGAAAACAAGTCCAAGACACCCACCAGGAGGTCTGAAAGGGTAAGTAAGCCTCCAATTAGATATTCTCCTTCCTTATATTATTTATTGCTAACCGATGGTGGAGAACCAGAAAGTTTTGAAGAAGCATTACAGGTGGAGTCCAGGAGTAAGTGGGAGCGTGGCATGGTTGAGGAGATGGAGTCCTTAAGAGAGAACCAAACATGGGATTTGGTTGAATTGCCAGCTCGTAAGAGAACACTGAAGAACAGATGGACCTACAGGTTGAAGGAAAGTGAGGATGGTCAGATGCGATATAAGGCCAGATTAGTGGTAAAAGGATTTGCACAAAAGCCAGGTATTGACTTTGGTGAAATTTTTTCTCCTGTTGTTAAGATGACTTCAATAAGGGTTGTATTGTCTTTGGTTGCTTTTGAGGATTTGCATCTCGAGCAGCTAGATGTTAAGACAGCATTTCTTCATGGAGATTTGGATGAGGAAATTTATATGGAACAGCCAGAAGGTTTCGAGGTCAAGGGTAAGGAGAAATTTGTGTGCAGGTTAAAGAAAAGCTTGTATGGCCTCAAGCAAGCTCCAAGGCAATGGTATTTGAAATTTGACAGGTTTATGACTGAGCATGGCTACAGTAGGTGTCAATCAGACCATTGTGTATATTTCAAGAGATTTGATAACGGTAGATATATTATTCTATTGTTGTATGTAGATGACATGCTGGTTGCAGGGTCTCACATGCAGGATATCTCTGAGCTCAAGGAGAAGTTAGCTCAAAAGTTTGCCATGAAGGATTTGGGAGCAGCTAAGAAGATCCTTGGCATGAGCATTAGGAGAGACAGGAAAAATCACAGGTTGATATTGTCTCAAGAAGATTATGTGAACAAGGTGTTGGAGAGGTTTAATATGCAGGATGCAAAACCGGTGAGTACACCTATGGCTGGACATTTTAAGTTAAGCAAAGAACAATGTCCCAATTCACATGATGAGGTAGAGTACATGAGTACAGTTCCATATTCTTCCGCAGTAGGGAGTTTGATGTATGCAATGGTATGTACTAGACCAGATATTGCCCAAGCAGTGGGAGTAGTAAGCAAGTATATGGCCAATCCAGGTAAGGAACATTGGAAAGCGGTTCAATGGATCCTTAGATATCTGAGAGGAACCAGCAGTAAGCACCTATGCTATGGAGGTTCAGATACTTCTCTACATGGCTATGTAGATTCAGATATGGCAGGGGATTTGGATGGCAGGAGGAGCACCACAGGTTATGTTTTTACTGTAGGTGGATCGGCAGTTAGTTGGATATCTAAGTTGCAGAAGGTTGTAGCCTTGTCAACTACAGAAGCAGAATACATTGCAGCTACAGAAGCTAGCAAGGAGATGATATGGATGACACAGTTCATGGAAGAGCTTGGAAGGGAGCATGGGAGTTGCAGATTGTACAGTGACAGTCAGAGTGCAATCCATTTGGCCAAGAACTCAGCGTTTCACTCTAGAACCAAGCACATACAGCTAAGGTACCACTTCATACGGCAGGTATTGGAAGATGGTGAGTTGAAGCTGGAGAAAATTCATACAGACAAGAATCCTGCTGATATGCTAACAAAGCCGGTTACGATGGAGAAGTTGAATCTTCATTCAATTTCTATTGGTCTTCATGATTGAGTTGAAGATGGAGGAGCAAGAAGATGATGCTGTACAGGTTGGTGCAGCTGGTTTATCTCCAAGTGGGAGATTGTTAGGGTGTGGAGCTAAAAGCTTCACCAAGGAGCATACTTAAACAGGTTCGGGTCTACACAGACGCCGGTGTCGGTCAGGAGCGACCGACGTCGGTTAGTAGCAGTTGCAGAGGCGCCGACGTCGGCGATATGGTCGACCGGCGACGGTCACAGGCGAACAGGCAGGAACCGATGTCGGTTACCTGCGTGTCCAGAAATCTATTTTCGTGGACGGCAGCGAGTGTTTGCATGATAAGTTTGAGTCGTGGACTCAAGCTTGCGTCTCTATTGTTAGCAATACTATCTTTAGAGCCCTTGTTCAAGAGGCTTAACTGTTTGTTGTAAGAGCATGCTCAAGTTTCCCTATTTCTATATGTAGGAAGATCTTCTTAGCTTAGAATTGTAGAGTGTGTGTAGAACTGTAAGAGTAGAACATTGTGAATGTTTGAAGGACAGTATAGAGTTGCATCAATCCAGGTTGTTGGATTTGAATGTACTTGAGAGTGAGCTCTTGAGGAATAGAGATCTAGTGAGAGATCTTGTGTGCATCTAAGAGAGGTGTGGAAGAACGAAGCTTCTTCATATTGTATTCCTATTGTAAAGAGTTTCAATACAAGTTTTCAGGGTGTTTTCTTGTATATCTTGTTCTGTGCTATTTATCATTTCAGTTACTTATCTATCTGATTTATTTCCGCGTTTATTGCTTTCACAAGTGTAATCTATTGTTGGTTTGATCCCCCAACAGGTATGTAGAATGATATAAAACACCATGATGTCATGGAATCAATACGGGTAAGGACTAACCCTCGATCTCTAGCAAGAAATTAATAAAACATACACTCAAAAACAAAAGCAACATAAAGTATCTTGTCATTAATCAAATCAAATTCCACATGTGAAGTCTCAATGATATTGATATATGGATGATTTCGCTAAACAAGGATAATATAAGGGGATAAATTGGGGGAAATATCTTGAAATGAACTACACACTTTGATTTTCCCCAAACATGGTGAAGCAGCAAGCTTGGATTGATGACTTTGAGTTACCCCAAATAGGGTAGTTTTAGGAAAGACACATCCCAATGGTAGCTAGAATTATTTGATTAATGATTTTAACTAGATTTAGGATAAGACAAAAAAAATGGATTTTATGGATTTATATCTCTCTTGGAGATTTATGGCCTTTTCTAATTTTTAGGATGTTTTGGATTATCTAGTGTTTTCAATATTTTTGGAATAAGTATGTATTGAGGGTCACTAGCAATGGGAAAACTTGTTCTAGCATTGGGATGGAATATGCTAATAGATGAAGGATGGATAGAAGGAATTCAAGATAATATTGGATATGAACGATAAGGGACAACTAGGAATGGATTACCAAGGATAATGTCTTGTAATAATAAATGTGTTCAATTTTCAAATCACTATGTTGAGGATATGTCAATATGTTTCCCAAATGGATCTTCAGAATTATTTCACTTCCTTAACAAGTTCAAAATTTGAAGACTAATGGGCATGATAGGATGTATTTGGATAAGGATGGTTGGACATGGATAAGGATTTAGAGAGGATATGAAGGGTTCAAATGGGATGGACAAGGACATGGATGGATGCATGTGAATTAGACACGGTTGCCCCTAAGTGTTGAGATACTTGTAAATAAGGGATTATTTACACATGACACTAGAAACCTGGTTTTCATCATGGAACTTTTTGAAGGCACCATAGAAATGGTTTTCACCATTGGATGAACTATTTCTTTATAAGTTTTTTATTTTTATTTTTTATTTTTTTAGCATCTCAACTCATTAAAGGATTACAAGATGTATAATGTTGACCCATTTTTTATCTCTAGCCCATAACCACTTTGGATAACTTCTATGTTAGGATCATGTTGCTGATATGGACTCTACTAATGTTTTTGTCCTCTTCTTTGATTATTGATTTTGATCCTTTAAACAACACGTCTTTGTAGTCTCTATGAAAGATAGTGCTACCATAGAGGGTAAAGTAGGATAGGCATTGGATAAAAGATCTGATTTAAATATGTGATATGAATGAAATATGTGATTGTGAAGGGATGTATAATTATTGGGAGAGTAAGGGAAAATGGAATTAATAGTCACACACATCATTATTTTTAATTTGTATGTTTAAATTGTGACATGATTTTGGATGTTGGGGGTCAAAGACCTTTAAAAATTCTCTCGAGAGGACCACAAGATTTTTATGTTCTTTAGGCCTAAGAGTTTTTATCTGAATGATCTTTAGATTATCAGCTTTTCTGATATTGACTTCAATGATATATTCATCAAGCACTGAATAATTGATTTGTTCATCTATTGGCACCTCCAAGAGGCTTTCACAATAGAGCCTTCTTGATTATTCAGATTTTTATTTTGATTGTCCAATAGCACCTCAAAGAACATTTCACCAAGGGACTATAATTTTTTATTTTGATTATCCCTTAGCACCTCAATCAAGGTTTCACTAAGGAGTTTTTCTTCTAACTGAATGTTGTATTGGATCCCCATAAATTATGAAATTGATATGTATCTATGGAATAAGTCCAATAAAGTGTGATTATGTCACTCCTAATTGACAGGTGAGGGAGATTATATGTCAAGATAATGGATATGATGGTTAATGTGAAAAGGATGGACAATAGTGATGTTAATGGAAGGATAAAAGGTTGCACAATCCTCTTAGAGGCTATGAGGAGAACTTACTTTGATGTTGAAGGAAACTTCTTCAAAAACCATGCAAGGATCACTAATGTATTCAAATGAATATGCTGGAAGTTTGTAGTCGATGTCATATGATCTTTATTTTGATTCCAATGTTGACTCTAATGTTAAATACAATTTGGACACTGATTTTGATTTTAATACTGATATGGAACCTAATTCTGATTTGGAAGTTGATTATGATAGTAAAGTTGATTTTGATTGGATAAATATGTTGATAATAATGCTAATTGGACTAACGATGATAATTATTTTGATGTTGACTATGATGTTGATTGTGATTATGATGTGGAATCTAATTTGGATGTTGACATAATAAGTGCATGTTAGACTTCATTATCCATGAGTACTTTTTTATCTTTTTGTTTGAAAATTATAGCTTTGGGATGAAGGAATTCCCTAAAATAGGGGATGTATTATAATGGACAAAATATAGACTATTAGTTGGTGATGGGTTCTTTAGAGATGAGCTCATCGAAGGAGGGATTGTCAAATACTAGTGGATAATCATAAAGAGGCTAATCAAAGATGTAAATATGGTCAAAGGGTGGCTCATCAAAGGTTGACTCATCAAATATGGGTGATTTAACAAAAATATTGAAGATGGGTTGACTATCTTGACCTTGACTTGGAAGTGGAGGAGTCTGATCATCATCATGGAAAGGATCTTGGCATATCCTTGTTTGGTAATCCTCAAACATGGATGAATTTGATTCTATTTTTTTATCTTCACAATTAATCAAGCCATGGATGTAAGTCCAAAGTCTAATGCATTGATTAAGAGAATAGTTGTGAATCTTTTGATGTGCACAATATTCATCTTCTTGATACCACTCAATTTTTAGATTGTTTTCATCAAAATACTTGGTGCATGATACACAATCATATTTACTATGATTCATTGGTAAAATATTTCTGCCATAGGTTCATTGAAAAGTTTGAAACCCTATTTATATGTGGATGGACTTGATTCTAGATGTGATTTTTATGGCTCAAGGGCCAGATGGATGTTGGATAAGGGTGTCAAAATAGTTTTCCCTTTGCAAGTGTGATGAGGGATGTGATGATCAAGACCAATGGGTAGGATGTTTAATTGATGTTGATATGGAATGAATCGAATTCACCTACTTAAGATGGTGCTTAAGTTTGTAGGATCATAACTTGCAAGAAGTTGAACACCTATTTTGAAGAGTCAAAAAAGATATCATCATTATTTCACACATGTTTTGCTCAAATTTGGATCTATCCTGATCTATTTTGGATACCATAGAATATAATATAGGATTGATTGATGTTTTGATTAGGATTTTGGACTTGATTTGATGTTTGATTTAGCTTAGATTGGGTTTGATTTTTGAATTAGATTCAAATTGGAGAAAAGATGGATGATATGACTTCATTATTCCCAAGTGATAGGTGTAGGAGATTGAATGGAAGGATAAGATTTGACTTTGAATGTGATTGATTTAGAACCAATGTGACTTGGTTGAATTAGTAGACTTGATTTGATTTTGATTCAATGTTTGACTTTGGACTTGGATTGGACTTAATCAAATGGGTGGGATTTGACTTGATTGGACTTGGTCAAAATTGGCTAGATTTGAATTTTGATTCAATGTTTAACTTTGGACTTTGATTTGACTTGGTCAAAGTTGACTAGATTTGAATTTTCATTCAATGTTTAACTTTAGACTTTGATTTGACTTTGTCATAGTTGACTAGATTTGACTTGATTTATAAATTTTGATTGATTTGGAAAGCTTAACTGATTTGGATTTGATTTGGAATTAGATTTGGCTCATTTGGCTCAAAATGGATCTAATTTAGATTTATTTCAGGGTAGCATAACAGTACAATACATATGGGTTATTATTTCAATTGGACAACAAGACATTAGGACAGGATAAAATGGCTCAAAAAATGAGTAGAGTAATGCCTTATCATGCCAATGTGTAATGATAAAGTTTGGACGAAGGATAGTTTGACTTGTTTGAGATGTAAGGTATAACACACAAAATGAGGTATATAACAACAAACAATCAATGACACACACATAAGATAAGCCCTATCTTAGTGTTAAAATAGGTGTACAATGCAACTCTAACCCATGTATCTACCTCATAAGAAAATGGATAGATTAATCTCTTAAACCTCACTTCAAGTAGTATATCATGAGATCTTGGGGATGTTGGTTTCCATCGCACTATAAATTGTTTGTGGCCAAGTGGTCTTAATTTAAGTTTTGACGAGGCTTTCTAGATGGCCTCTAGTATACCTCACGATACGTGAGGCTCAAAATTATGTGTAAGAAGAACAATAACGGTAAATTTTTGGGAGGGTATATCTCTATCATAGCCACTTCGATCATAATATATCAATTAAGTGCTACCAAAAATTAAACTTTGAAGATGATGTTTGATAGCTTAACGTCGGGATAAACCCCTTACTTTCATGAACTATGCTTCATACACATAATCACTATGATTTTATGATAATTTCCCTCAATTTATATCCCCCACTAAAATAAGTTGTTCGTACATACATTGGGGGATGAAATCTCAATTATCGTGCCTTAAGGACTCACATATGGTGATGAAGTCCACTTTGTGCAACCAAAATAAAAAGGAAGGTTCACTATTTTTTATCCTTAGGATCCCAAAAGTGGGCAAGAGGATAGCATACTCTAGCTTTGATTTAGGAAAATGCAATGGCAACATATGTGTTTTTGGTCACCCACGGTTGCACGAGTGAGCAAGGGGAGAGCATAAACACAATAAGCCACCCACAAACACACAAAAAATAACATAAACACTTAAATATAAGAAAAATAAGTATTTTAAATCACTCAATTCACATGTTGGTTCATTGTTAAGCACCAAAGTGAAATGTGTTTATAAAACATGTTTATTTTTGAAATAAAACACTTATTTGACAACTGATACTTGCAAAAAACAATTTAGTGTTTGGATTGGTGGTCTTGATGGGCAACCTACAAAAAACAATATAATTTTGATTTGAAACATCTTCAACAAGCTATAAGTGTCAAAAAATGTCTTTCATGAACAATACATGGGAAATATATCTAAATAAACTAAAAATTTAGAAAACTTATGAAAAAATGTAATTTCAAAAAAAGGGGGACCCAAAATAGAGTTTGGATGAGCAAGAACAGGCATTTGGAAGTCAGTTTGTAAATTAGTAGTCTATGTTGTGGCCTTTAGTGAAGCCAGGTCATAGATTTACAGTCTAAGTTGTGGCTTGAAATGAAGCCAAGTCGTGGATTTATAATCTAGGCCATGGAATAGAAATCCATGAAAAGACATGCAAAAAACTTATGGATTGTGATAAATTTTGGCTCAAAACGGTTCTGATATGTTTGCAAAATAAGTTAAGATGACCTCAAAAGTAATTTTGGGGTGCGCGGTCCCACTAGGCATACCAAATGTAACACATGATTGCAAAGAGTTAATTCTCATTAGTATGATATCAAAATCACATTGAAAAAGCATACGACTAAGCCTAAGTGTATGTCCTTTGATTGAGCAAGATGAAGGAAAGAGAAAACAAATGGAATAGAAGACATACAAACACAATTGTATACCTTCCTTTTACTCTCTTGCTAGAAAAGAAATGTGATGGTGCTCAAATGTAGTTTCAAAATACTTTGATCAATGTCATGTAGTCATTTTGATAGCATTTCCCCTTGCATTATGGATGATTTGGATGCACAATTGGAATCTTGGTTGAAGCTTTGTTGAAGAGTTAGCAACATATACTTAGCAGAAAAAGCTTCATTGTTAAATTTGGAAGCACTCTATTAGGTAAATTATATTTTTTTAAATGACAGGGGGAACCCTCAATTTATAAATTTCATGATGATTGTGAGCCATTGATCTTGATCAAATATCAATGGTTGAGAATGAGTCGTCCTCATTAAATGAGGTAGGTTGAGGAGTAAATATGGAGAGGGGTTGTGATGCGTAAGGCTATTGATTGATGAGGTGTGAAGGTGATTCAAAAGAAAGGTTGATTGCATGGGGATGTTGAGGAATGTATTTAAAATTGATTTTTTATTAGTTAAGGTGTGATTGTCTTGGGATTTGAGTGTGATGTGAGGATATTTGGCTTTTACTGATTTTTAAAAAATAGAAATATTCAAAAGCCATGGATATATTAAATAAAGATTAGTTGATTAATTTGGATTAATTAATTAATAGGATGTGATGTGAATTTTTTGAGTTTGGATGTGATTATGGAAAAGAAGGGATTAATTGGCTAAGGGGTGATGAATAGTGTCATGTTGATTTAGAAAATACAACAATTATTTATATATTTAATGGGATTTAGTCTACCACATTAGCTTTGTATAATTGGATACATATGAATTTGAACAACAATTGTGATATCTACGTTTGTTTCAAGCTCTTTCATTACTCAATTTTTAGATCAAGATGTCTATTAGAGAATCATTACGGGTGGTCCTTGCTTTTGGGGAACAACAGGGTTATTCATCACTCCATGGTTTCTAGCATTTGACCCAAGTAATCTCTATTACCAAAATTCTAATCTGGGTTTGTCTCCCTAATTTGCCATTACATTTCAACTATGCTTAAAAATAAATAGGAATTTCCTTGGGCACCTTCATCAAATGTGATGATGAGAGATCAATAGCAGGGTTGTGCACTTTTTCTCACATTTGCATGGAGATAGACCTTATCAAGGGTATACTAGATAAAATGATTCTCAAATATGGTCAATATCAACATATCTCGATATTGGATTATGAGAATACAACATTTTGATGTTGTATTTATAAACTTCCAAGGCATATTTAAGCTATTTGTACCCAGGCTCGAGCACATTATCATAGAAGAAAAGGGATGAAATCAAACTCCAAATGATGGAACTCTCCAAAACAAGAGGTAGTGTATGAAGATGATAAGCAAGCATAGAAATGTCAACATACCAGAGAGTTAGAAAGGAATAAATTTGGAGAATCAAATATTTAGGTTGAGGCCACTATGCATACGAAGGTGTAAAAAGAAGATAATACCTCTGTGAGTATTGTTCTAAAAGAGACCCCATCATGGGGAGAGGAGATTACATGAATCAAAAAATCCAAACTCATACAAGGAACAAATGACACATCTAAATCTAGAATCACTAATTTATGACATTCCTTCAGAATATCATATATCCGATCTGCAGATTGTCACTCTAGAGCCCTCACAATGGGTGTGGTAGGAGGTAAAAAAGAAGAAAGTTAAAAAGGGTAGGATTGAAGAATATATGGGATATATCTCCCACTAAGCTCTGGCCAATTGATAATTGTTTAGGTTCAAATCTTTAGCACATGGGGCTTGTTTTCATGACTTTAAATTCAATGCTTAGTGCATTTACATGATGCAACTCTTTTCCAATGATTAAAAGTTATGATTTTTCCTTTGGAAAAAAAAAAGTATTGAGTGAGATGTCTTTAAATAATTATTTTATTGATTTATCTCACTCTTATATAATTAGTCAGATTTGTCAATAATTAAATCATGCATTTAATAACCATATTATAATATAGACTTGTACCCCTACCTAATAAATAATGGGTGTCATGTAATCATCATAAAATTTTGTATTAATTTCTAAAAAAATCTAACTACACATATATGTGTCAAATCATAGCTTACGAACCAATAGTATTATTGATAAATCATATATGTAGTAAATATACTATAATTTTTTTCCTAGTCTATAGTTTCAAATTTATATAAATTTTAAATACTTGATTTTTATTGTTTAAGAGATAAGAAAATAATATATGAAGTGAATGTTATAATTACTTGCTTTCAACAATGACTAATAATGAATTATTTCCAAGTGCTTGATTATTGTTAGATGTCCCAAATGAACTATAATTCATGTGTATTTATAGATGACTTGAATTCAAATTAGGACCCTACTGGTATGCAAACCAACATCAAATGGTCAAAAAGTAAAAAATAAGGGACAAAGGGATGTGTTCACTTAAGCCAGAGGGGGCCATAATAAGAGGGACCATGACTGTATATTACAGTTTTGGATGGAGGCACCTAACAAAAATGGGGGGGGTGAGATAGCATAAGGGAGTTGGAGGGGGTTAAAAAGACCCAAATGAACTATAATTCATGTGTATTTATAGATGACTTGAATTCAAATTAGGACCCTACTGGTATGCAAACCAACATCAAATGGTCAAAAAGTAAAAAATAAGGGACAAAGGGATGTGTTCACTTAAGCCAAGGGGGGCCATAATAAGAGGGACCATGACTGTATATTACAGTTTTGGATGGAGGCACCTAACAAAAATGGGGGGGGTGAGATAGCATAAGGGAGTTGGAGGGGGTTAAAAAGATGAACATGGACCACCAGAACTCACCTAATGTGCCAATAATACATAATTTAGACCAATAATTGACAAGTGTACAAACATCCTAGAAACATGCAATCTAATAATTATTAAATGTCTAGAGGCCATTTTTGGGTGTCTACACAACCACAACCAAGGAAACCACTCCTTGCAATGTCACTTATACATGTGTAAAATCTTGTGAAAGCTTAAACATAGAGGTACCTTTAATATAACTTGGTTTAAAAAGGTAATTTTGTTCATAGTTAAGAAAGGACAAAGGGCAAAAATATGGTATGTAAAGGAATCAAATTTAACATACAAAAAATAAAAAACTACAAGCAATGGGATGAGAACACGTTGGAAAATCTTGTGCATGGTTAACATGTTAGAATTTGGGGGAAGAGCCCAAGAAATGTGGATCTGATATAGGTTCCAAGATCTGTGAAGAAGCAATCTCAATACAATCATCCACGATTATATGTGCATAATCATGAAGCATTAAAGCAATATGGACACATATATGATCAAGGTAAATTGATTACCAATATATTAAGCTTATAGATGTAGGAGGGCCAAAGGCCCTCCTCATATAAAGAATAAAATACAAAATAAGCTTGAAATCTACTTTCATCCATACCCTTTAACTTCTATAGATAAGTAAAGAGGTTTAGGATAGAAAGGACTCTTTATCTTTATGGATATTAGCTCAAAATAAATAAACCCTTTTTTGATGATAACCACTTAAGATATTCTTATTGATAAGTAAATTATAAATAAATTATTATAAGTATGGATATGTGTGCACATGTGTGTTTATCAATAAATAATATTAATGCAAATGTATTTTAGACTATACAAAAGTATATGTCTTTTATACAGGTATAATAAGTACACACATAATAACTACATGAAATAGTGACTTGAGATAGTGTGTAACTATCTAACAACCTCATTGCCAAGAATTAGTAGAATCACATACATATCCACAAACATCCCCATGTAATGTTGAATTGGGTGAGATAACATAATGTGTCACTTATAGAATGACTCAGAAGTTGATGGTAAGTATACAAATAATAAGAGCTCCAAAAGATAAAAGGGGTGAAAAGCAATGTTTAACATTACCTATGGTGATGGCACGTCTATTGAAGTAGATGATCCAACCATACTAGATATTTGAAAGGTACTACAAGTACTTTTTTGATGTTGAGAGAGTCATGAAATGACACATCTCATAGCAAAGGCTTCCTATTTGAAGCAAACACCAAAAATGATTGCATGACAGTGAAGGCCATCAAAAAAATGATCATAAGATTTGTTCATAATAGGTAGTTGACTATGTTGAAAATGATGCTAAAACGTCCTCACAAAATGAGAATTTGCTTCACAAATAAATCTCCAATCCAATGTGTAAGATTATCGCAATGAGTCGTAACTCAATTCCCATTGATTGTGTCGAAGAATAACAAACAATACGAAGGTCCTTATGGATGTCATTCCATCTTACCAAAATATATGGGTGGTGAGCTATTGTAACCACCAATTGAAGAAGGAAATGATGTTTAATATTGGGATCTCTCTGAAATTGTTGGAATTAAACACAAAATCAATTCTCAATATGTTGGCAATCTCCCTCATATAAATAAGTGCAAACATGGACTTATCTCACCTCTCAAACCCTAGAAACATGATGATTTTGGGAGGGAAGTCTCAATCCCACAAGGAGTCATAGCGAAAGGAATAGGAAAAAACATATGGGGGGATACACTTCAATACTGAACAATATATCTCCAATGATCAACGCACAAATAGAACAAATTTCACTACACAAGGTCCCAGGTAAGCACAAGCCAAGTTGTCAAGAAGTACACATGGCTCAAGAATAAACTATCATCAAATATGGGTCCCAAAAAATGTCATAATGGGCATCCATTTATAGGTTAGGTTGGATAACATTTATGTAAATAAGATGAATCCAGAAGACTATTTTTCAAACCACATACATTTTGAAAACTTCACTAATCTCAACACATAATGATTAGCAAAGCCTTGGAGCAAAAATAAAATAAAGTAGTGAAACTTGTAGTTAACATAAAATTAGAAATATGACTACACCACTACATCCCTTTAAGAAAACTGCACAATTTCAAAAATAATATTGAATAAATTATTCTTTAATCTAAATTTATTACTTATTGAAGCATGAACAGTCGGGGGGCATCAAAAAAATTGTGATTAACCATAATTTAATGCTAAATATCCAAAAAATAGATATAATACTACGAAGCTCTCAAAAACATAGGCACATTGAAAAAAATCACTCAAAAAACTACCATATGACCCAGTTATCACATGTCAAACTCATGGATCCCAAAAATAGAGAAAAATTCGAGGGGTTATTTGCAAAAAAAAACTATAAACCTGAAAAAAAAAATGACATGCAACTCTAAAATTTAAAAAATAAATAAATCATAATACAATTTCTAAAGTTAAGAAAATATTTTATAATTTAAATGCTTTTATTTGTTTTACTTTTTAATGTTCCAAAAAATAATAAAAAATAATATTTTTTATTAATAAATTCAAATTTGCCAAAAAAAAATAAAGAAGTAAATATATATATATATATATAAATATAATAAGCTTATGATTGGTGTATTTTCAAACCCCCGTTAATTGATCATTGTAACTCTGTTTTTTGGGAAACAAAAGTCAAAATTGATTTTCTTAAATAATCTCTATAGATATAATTGAATTGTTGAAAACTCTTCAAAAAGCTCTGAATGTGATGAAACCAATAAACTTTGTTTAATGTAACTTTGACTTTAAAAATGCACAAAACTAAAAAGGAAAAGAGTCCTAAAAATGAAAAATCATAAATGCAATGAAATAAACATGTGAGAGCTACGAAATGGATATAGTATAATTACAACTTACCACTAACCCAAACCTTTTAAAAGAAAACCGGTTTAAAATATCAAAAGGGCATGGACAGGGGATTACATTTGTCATCCTCTCACTAAATTGGAGAATTAAAACATAAAGATTTAAGAAAATCATTGAAACAAACAAGGATGGATGATGCATTTAAAATCATGGCTTGCATGTTTAAAATTAATCAAGTGACCCATCAATTTGACAATTAATATTTTGAAATCGTTACTACTAATTTTACTTCAAACACTACACTTACAAGGTTAAAATAATTGCTTTATTTCACATTGCCAATTTGAAAATTGAAGTTGGTAACATATTAACATTCCTAAATTAAAAATATTAAGATCTAATGAGCACACCCCACAAGGCTCAATCTAAACACCTTGGCAAAGTTTGTTTTAAAAAACAACGGGACAGTCATTGCAATATATAGGCTCTTGCAATTTGGGTTGTATTCAAATCATTTCTTTAGCATTTTCCTAGTGTTTTTTAAAATAATTGCTTTTCTATGAATTTCTTTTGGTTTCAATGTATGATGGTGTTAGATGTTTTTCCCCCTTTAGTAGAATAGTGCCTCAAATCTTGATGGTAGTAGAAGTTTCAAATTCCTTCTTTTTGAGGAGTTTTGTTTCCATGCATTTAACAAAATATCGTAGAAAATGGAATTAAATTAGTGGGGTACCATGAATAATGAAGAATTCAAGTTATCTTCACTTGGTCTTCAAATCTAAATTGCTTATGTTAGAAGCATCAACGTATTCACACGGAAAATATAAAATATATGGTTTGCACCGAGGAGTACATTGGAAAAGGAGAAAAAAAAAATGGTTGAAATTCGTAACAAAAAGAAAGGGACTAGTAGTGGTACACCTTAACTTGGCAACGTAAAAAATATAACATATAAGCATCAATTGTTGTATAAACCATATTCATTTGATAGTTTAACATGTTTTTAATGTATAGTTTTCATTTGACATGTTTATGTTTAAGTAGAAGAAAACTTACAATTTGAATTGCTTTAAAATATTTTTTTCAATATGTATTAAAAATCGGATTGATCTAATGCTTATACTAGTATCCACTAGTTGTGAATCTTATATATCATGATGTAATTAGTCACTTTAAATTATTTTTGGGTAAAAGTTGATCAACTATTAAACATTTTTATGACAATTATTGAATACTTTTATGTAATTATGTAAGATTCCTACTATTGATCAAGTATTAGGTATTGTGTAATTATGTAAGATTCTTACTATTGATTACTAAGTCCACTATTGGCTCATTTCTCCTATACTGATCGTAAATCATGGAAAAGATCATACATTGAAGGAGATCATGATCGTGCAAGATATTAATATTCAAGATCACTTAATGGACCATGCATATTTGATAATTATATTTTCCTTCTCATCAAAAGAGCAAACATCTTGTCTACTTTGATCCAACATTACAAAATATTCAAATGATCTTTGGATCATTGGATCATACATGATCGTATATGTTATTCCCAAATTGTTGAGCGTAGGGTAAAGAGATCAAATTAAATCAATCCTTGAATGTACTACTAAGTATTAATGCCCTACAATTGTTTGCTCCACTAAATAAAAATATGTTTTGCATCAAAATTCAAAAATATTTTACTGGATCAAAATTTTAGTTTTAAAGAAAGAAATCAAGTTTTACCAAAATTAAAAAATACAATATTTTAAACAAAAGTTTAACCACAATATTTCTTGACAAAAGGTAATTATGGAGTTGCACTAGTTTCAAATATAATAAATATATTCTTACACATTGTTCCATGTGTATGAAAAGTTCTTTACAAGTTAAAAACATTTGAGCTCTATTGTTGACGATGAAGACAATGACTTCTAACAAACTTTAAATTAAATTGGTTTGTTACACTTGACAATATGTAGAAAAAACACATAAGTTCAATCCTCTTTACAAAATATGATTTGTGATTATTTTTGTTGATGTCAAACCTTCACAATCTTTACACTCTTCCCTGCCAAAGTAGCATAGCAATGCTTAAACTTTTCTCACTTGACATGCCCAAGAAGAAAAGTAATGAATTAGAAACATATCAAGATTTTAAAATATCTAAAAAATAAATAAATACTGAAATGGTAAAAAAAAATGAAGCAATTTTTTTTTGGCACCCCAATTGTCAAAAGAAAACTTGAATAGTCAACAACAATGTTTATTCATGTGGATAATTTGATTCACTTTACATACAAATGTTAAACAAAATCACCAAGATTTGTTTGATTGTTTTGATTTAAAAGTTTGTAGACCTTATGACTGCAAATATTGTCATAGGAATGCCTTGTATTGTCATACGGTGAGCATATCAAGAAGAAAATCAGCCAAAACTTGGACATTCAACAACATTTTCTTGTAAAGACTATACAATTTACGTCCAAATTTCAAAAAAAATCACCAAGCTTTATTTGGTTGTCTTGATTTAAAAGTTTGTAGACCAGCATGACTACAAATATCCACATAAAAATGTCTTATATAGTGTTATGGGGGTGCATGTCAAGGTGAATATGTGTCTAGACTTCTATTCCATTTGAATTATATCCATCTGCCAATTTCAATATGAAACTCGTAAACCTCATCTTTCATTTTGTTTTACACAACTTACAACTATTTTCCCCAGAGGTATTCTTGGGACTGTCCCTTTGCTCTGAAGTTCATATGGATTAAATATTACTTTTGCAAATAGAATTGTTCTTTTCAGAGTCGCAAATGTTCAAAATTGCAACAGATGATATCTTTGTGATTAGATAGCTTTAATATTTTTGATATTTTCATTCTTCCAAAGGCTTTCAAATCAATTATTTTCCAAAAAATTTAACATTTATCAATATTTTTTCGCAACCTCTTTTTAGACAAATATGTGTTACACCTGATTGTTGGGCAAATAGTAGGAAGTCTATCTTGTTCTAGGCATTACTAGCTTTGTAATTGTATAGCATAATATTTTAGGACTTCACTTGCAAGGGGCATTAGGACTTAATTTGCAATGGGAAACATGTCACTTCTATGAGGAATATGGGTAAAATGTATTACTTGTAATTATGAAGTTATGAATAATAAATTGATTTTAAATTTGTTCAAAGTTTCCCAATATTTGCGTAAAGAGTCCCAAATTATCGACTTCTACAACTTTTTTCAATGCTAATGTATTCATAAAGATGATTATTCAAATAAACTGTAGGGGTAGCCCTCTTGCAAAATTCTTACAAGAAATTTAACTCCTATTCGAAGTCATCAATGTGCTTTCTCAAAAAAAACATGAAAATCTTTACACAAGGACTATTATTGAATTTTAAAATTGCAACCATCAATTCCCTTCAACATAACTATTTGAACATCAAGGGCATTAACATCAATCCACCAATTCCGAAGCATTACCATGGAGTGCAAGTCCCCTTGATGTGTTAGAATTATCTTCTCTCCAATATTAACATATCACTTGGATATGCTTGTGTTTTTGCACCGCCTTGCTTTGAAATTATTACCAATGTATATGAGTGAAAGGTCATAGAATAAATGAGTATTCTTTGAAAATACTCGTTGAAATAAATCAATTAGTATTAAAATAATCCACAATGAAGAAACCCACAAAATTAAAATATCTAAATTCCATCAATGTAACATTCAACGTCGAAAAATTCCATCTAAAGAGCAGGGGAAGAAAAAATTACCATAGATCTAATTTTAAAAACTTTTGGACTTCTCAACTCAATGCATGTAAAGCAAATTACTCCATTTGATGTAAAAAAGCCAACCAAAGACATACCTTAAGAACATTTTAAATCACACGTTATAGATGTCATCAAAAATAGAACCCTCGAGACTCTCCCCTCTACTGACATACATAAGATTAAAAACATTATTTGTTCACCATCTCTGTTCTACCTATATCAGTGTTGTCATGTTAATTGGGACATCTTTCGAGAACAAAGCAATTTATTTCTAAAGGTTGATAATTCAGTCATAAAACATCAAAGTAATTGAGAAATTAGAGGCATAAGACGACAGGAAATTAGGGGCATTTGTGGGATGTCAAAAACCGTGTCATGGAATGGTCTCAGAGAACAGGTTTGGTAGATTCTGGCCAAACAGCTACACTCTTAATGAAATCGCCAGAAAAGGTTTATCCAAAGAGCTTTGTTTTTGCTCCGGATTTTCAAATTGTTTTATTTTAAAAAGCTGAAATATCAAGAAGAAGATGGTCAAAAAGGAGCATGAAAGGTACCACGAATCTATTTCTATGATGCAACAGTTCACATTGGTAAAAACATAAGGCCACGAATCCTACCAATTTACAAAAGCAAAGATCCAGAACATAAGACCACATCAGAGGAGACTTGGGGGAAATTATCATAAATGAAATTGCCACTCTGTCGAGATCATCTGCCAAAAGAACCAGGTAAGGCTCATAAGAGACACGGTAAAAAGAATTAATCAATGCAAGCTACAAAGGTCATGACAGCAGACCCATACAATTCTCCCGAGGTTATCTTGAGGCCAACTAAATTCTTTCAAACAAAAATTAACTAGTGAATATGAAACAAACTTTTCTTGTGACTGGATGCACAATAAGAAAGATCATTCTTCTTCCCAAAAAAAATCAGGAAACTTCCAACGAACAAAAATCAGCCAGACCATTTGCAACCCCCTTCATCAAAACTGCAAGAATCTGTCGTTGTCATTGATTGTAGCTAGCATTCAATTGTATTGGTCAAAGCTATGACTACAGAAAGTTTCCTTTGGCCCAGATGACATAAAATAACTTCCCAAAACTTATATAAGGATTGGAGAACTAAATGTTTTCAAATGCCCATCAAAATTCACTGTTTTATCATGCTATTTGTTTCAAATAATGGTTCCTGCTCACAATAAAATCAAAGAACATGGCATTTTAATGGTATCCAATACATTATAGGAACTTTAGAATTCAATCATTGAAGATTAGACTGTATGTAGAAGCAGAATTCCCTCTACTTGAAGTTGACACTTTCACCAATCAAGCTAATCGACTAATACAGAAGTCAAAATCCAATATGCTACATTCCATTTCAGAAAATCCAAATGAGTGTTAATAGTTATGCTCCAGATATACCTCATGCTTCTCCAAAATTCTTCCTAAATGTTCTCGCAAACTAAAGTGCATATAGACCCTTCCCTAAATGCAAATGGTTATCACATGCACGTCTAAGTGAAAAACTTATCCTCCCCTGACCTTTTAATAAGATTGTCTTTGTCTATCAATGAGCTTTCCATGCACTCTACGAGCAGGCCTGACAAAACTCTCATGGAGAATCACTTCTCTGTAGGGCATACAGAGTGAACAAAATTTCTTCTGACACTGATGTTTGCCGGAAAGTAAATTATTTTCCAGCAAGAAAATACACTTCTCCAAGGATATTCATACCATATCCATTAGTTTCCATTGAGCTCAAATATTCACAGCCTCATTTATAAACACCAATCTAACATGATGTATAATGTAAGGGTGTTAAGCGCATATTTTAATCACTCGCACAGTCATTTACCATTCGAAACCCTCCAAACGATGATAAACTTATTCAATTCACTTTTCGGTTATAAGAAAACAGAATTTTAAGGTGCATGCTGAACAACTCCTAAACGTGCATTTAGAACTTATGATAACGAGTATTTGACAAGCTGCATTGTGAATGTCTTGCTATATTTGCACAAAGAAAACGTTCCATAAGTTGCATCCACATCATCTGAACATGATCTTTTGTTTCTAAATATTTTCCAGATTCAATGTTTCAAATTCTTACTGTATCATATTATATTCTTTTATTCAGAGAAAGAGGACACCTACCTTTCAAGAACACCGATGATAGAATACTTAGCAGGAAGAAAGAATTCTCCAGCAGCCTCAAATGCTTTAGATTTTGACCAGCAACACCACATCAACAATGGTTGGTCAATTCAGAGGGAAATGTCACCACTACAAATTATCCAAACACGAGACATGCACCAAAGCCAACTGAAAGCAAACCCCTCACTATAAATGTAAGAAGATTGCAAAGGATAGAGTGAAGTTATTGCAAGCAAGCATGCCTCAGGACGACAGGCTCACATTGCCAAGATGCATATAAAAAACTTGAAGCTGAACCAAAGATTACCTTTTGAAAAGTTGAAACTTCTTCATTCAGGTATCAAAGATAAAAAACCACACATCTATCAGATACAGTGCATTGTCAAGCCTGTGAAAACCATCTCACTGGTTTAGCCACTCTGTCCATCTCAAGTCTTATTCATTTAAAGGGAAGAAAACACCAACATTTCACAAGCAGAAAAAGGTTAAGTGTGTTACCCAATAACTTTGAGGCGCCATCTTTCTGTTACCTCTAAAATGGAGTTTAAACTAATTAATTGCAGAAGCACCAAGCAACTCATCTGTAGTCTACATCAAAACAATAATTATAATGACTTGTTGCGTTTATCAACTGTCACTTAAAAATGTATAACTGACAAACATCTCATTAAAAAACTGAGGTTGAATTAAGTGTATAACAAGTAACCCTCAGCCTTTCATAAAAAGGGCTATCTTTAAAAATAGGGCAAGCCTATGCTGTCCCTCTGCACAATGAGACAGGTAACTTAAAAAGACAATACAAAATACTATTGGGACTATGTTTTAGCTTCTATTTTATGATTTAAGCTCACATAACAAAGAGTATAGTCACCTCCAAGCATAACTTGACCACGAGCTTTTGCAGGCCCCGATGAGATAATCCTGTAACTGAACTACACGATTTGGAGATCTTGAATGGCCTTCAGCGAAAATGTCTACCAGGGGAGGTGTGTCTGTAAGGAGATCGTGATCTACTTCTAACATGGTCCCGGTCCCTTAACCGTTCCCTATCTCCATCTCTGTCTCTTTCCCGATCTCTCCCCCTTTCCCTTCCACCACGGCCCAACCTGAAGAGATTCCTATCCCTGTCCCTTGCTCTTTCCCTTATTCTGTCCCTCTCACGGTCCCTTTCCCTGTGCCGGTCCCTATCTTCTCTTACTCTACTTCCCTCTATATCCCAATCATTGTCTTTTGTTCTTTCCATTTCCTTCTCCCTTTGTTTCCTCCTTTCCTCTGCCTCTTTCTCTCTTGCCAGTCTCTCATCTTCTCTTGCTTTTTCTTTTTTAGCCTGATATCAGAAATCTAAAATAGTCATCAATCTATTTAGTTTGAACATGTGTGGTTCACACCTACTAAATAGTTATTCAAAATATCACTTGTACATCCTAAACAAAGCCAAAATAGTAGAGATCAAACAGAGATTCACCTTAAACTCAGTAATAAAATCACGAACCATGCCATAGCCAATGTGCTGCTTCCCAGTTACATGAGATTGGGTTCTCTCGGCAGCATCATTTGCCACTAAGAAAGAGCCACAGATTTCACAGAGTGCCATCTTTTTTTCCTGTGACATTATTAGTCCTCTCTCACTTGATGCTGCTTGTGTCACAACTGTCTTTTCCACATTCAATATATCCACCTTTAAAAAACCAAAAATCAGATAAGTCAAATAGAATATGGTCATATAAATCATCTCAACATCAATTTTACCACCCCAAACCTACACGTTAGTATATACTTAATTGTACCTTCCTCATTAATGCCTGTGCTTCATCAACCTTTCCTTCCTCCCCAAGATTTTCAACCTGTTCCAGCAGTTTCCTTATCTTTTCTTCTATTGTTGCTAACTGCTCTGATTTCTCCGTTGAAATTGGCATCATAGATGAAATATCTACATCTTGGGCTAAACGTTCACGGCCTCGCCGTACTTTACGATCTAAATCTTGCACCTGAAGATTATAAACACAGAGAAGAACATAGGAAGCTGTTTAATTTATTTCAAGTTCAACATCAAAAATGGAAATGAAAACCTGAATTTCTTTATTTAGTTAAAACTGACCAGCTTCTCGCAAAATTGTGCAAGTTCTGCTTCAAATCTAGGAACATAGAGATCATGCCTTGAAGACTTCTCAAAGCTGTTTCAAAAATATATCAAACACTAGTAAGCAGGACAAATTATACTCAATATGATAATCACAAAATATGACATTAAAAAAATCCGTCTTAAGATGACTGCCACTACAGTCTTGCCTTCCAGAATCTGGTAAACGGCCATTAGGAAATTAAAGCCGAAAAGCTAACTATTATTTTCAAATTAGAGAAATATAGGATGTTCCTTTTTCATCCTTGCAAGGGAAAGAACAAAATCCAATTTTTATTAAACTTGGATGTACATGTACATTTTATCTTGCAAAAATACTCATCCGCCTATATCCACTTGCCACTCAGATTTGTTTATTACAGAACAGTTCAAGCTTAGGTCTGCATCTTTGAAAGCCTAGGTGGCAGAAAACAAATCCGTGAATTGCTTCCATTTGCCTAGTGGTTCTAACAAAGGGGAAATTGGAAATCCAGTGAAACAGACTAGAACAGTTTCTGGCCCTTTTCCAAAACAACGGGCACTCAACCAGGATGAAATATGTAATCATATGAAACAGTCAACTCACTCACTTTTTGATTTATGAAAGCTGAATCAAAGGATGCTCAACAAGGACAAAAGATGCAATCATATGAACAGTCGACTCACTTATTAATATTATGGAACTCAATCATTTACTCGAGTAATTTGGGCGCTCCGCCCGTCAGGACTGGAACACGGGCCTTTTGCATGGGAACACCCTGTCTCAACCATTCAACCCAGCCCCACAGACAAGATTCAACTCACATTTTGCATACATACATTGTAGTTTTAAATGCATAAGCTTCACAATCAAATTAATATATATGCATCGGATTGTGGTATTTATTACCTGGCCAAAACAGATGGGCCAGGACTTGAACCCAGGACCTCCCAGATACCAGACAAGGTGATCTACCAAATGAGTAGATTTTTAAACCTTTCATAAGGTTAGCATTTTAACTACATAAGATTCACTGGTTAGGACTTGGGATTTAGAGTATATTATCCAGCCAAAATGGACTGGTTAGGACTTGAACCCATGACCTCCCAAATGGACTCGTCTCCTCCCACCAAAGACATGTCTTGGAGACAGGAACTTGTCTCGGAGACTGGTATTTGTTTTGGAAACTTGCATTTCAGTGTTTGTTTTTTTAAAATATTTTGTACTCTTGACCCTAGATATGATCAAATTTCAAAATAATTACTCATCTTTTGTTGACATGTTATTTCTTTATTTTAAGAAGTTATTAATAATTTTATTAGGCTACATTAGGTTGTATACTATTTCTCTCTCTAAATTTTACATGTACATTTATATATATCATTTTGCCATCTCCAAGTACCCATCTCCTTTTTCTGAAAAAAATCACATACCCGCCTGTCTTATCGTAACCATATCAGCCAATTGGTAACTATGATATATATGTATCTGGATTGTAGTTTTTATTACCGAGCGAAAATGAACTGGCAAGGACTTGAACCCAAGGCCTCCCAAATACTAGTCTAGTCTAGGTACACTACCAACTAAGCTATAAGTTCATATGGGTTCAAGATTTAGGTTTTTAAACCTTCCATAAGGTTTACATTTTAATCACATAAGCTTCACCGGTGCAGATGGGAATGAGGGGGCCAAGTGAATGGCTGCCTTATTCTCCTACGAGTGTTACACTCACTCTCTCTCAAAGACACATAGACACAAGCAAGACTCATAATAGAAACCAAAATACTCTCTTTATTGATGCTCAGCTGTGTTACAGAGATTCATACACATGCATAAAGACTCCCTTTCCCCAGGAAGAAGACTCTCCTTGATCCAATGACTAGATTATATAAACATACAAGTATCTAGCAAGCCATTGGCTCTGCTTCTCTCACTCTCTGAACTTCACTCAGCTATCTCTCTCTCACAGCTTTGCTATCCTGCAGTTGGAACTCTCCTCCCCACTTGTTTGAATTCTCTCTACTGACCTTCAAGTCTCCTTTCCAAAATTCCTTTGAATCTTTTAAGCCTGACACTAACATTCTGCCAACCTCTTCGAGCTCCCTTTCTCTTGGAAAAGGGTCTACACAACATGTTTTCTTAATCTAGGAAGTTATTCTCTTTTGCTTTCAACGTGATCAAAACCTCTGATTCTTGCAGACATGCAGTTTGGTAACTATCACCTGCATCAAGTGGCAGTTTCAAAACCGCTAGATGTATTAAGCGGTGGTTACATCATGCTCCCAAGAAAAGGGCAATTCTGCCCAGTGGGAGATGACTGAAACCATCCTTCCTTCACTTCCTTGCATTTTCTGACTCTCGATGATGTTATTTGGCTTTGTGTTGATCTTCCTCCACACACACAACATTGTCACAAGAGACGACAAGTCACACAACACAAAACAAACGTACGCAAGTGTGCACAAGAACCCAATCCCATGTTTTTGGATGATGCAAGATATTTGTGAACCTGGATGCCTCTGCATCATTCACATGACCAAATTATATGTACCAAGATTTGGTGTTCATTGTGGTATGGCTAAGACTTGAAGTTGAACCCATGACCTCCCAAACACCGGTCTGGCTGCTCTACCAACTGAGCTATCAGTCAATATGGACTCAAGATTGAGATTTTAAGCCTTCTGTAAAGTTAATATTTTAAATGCATAGGCTTCACACGACCAAATTAATTAATATAAATTGTAGTTTCTCATTTCCTTGTGTTACTCTAATTTGTTTAAAGGATCAAGAGAGTCCTATTTCAGGTAAACTGAGAATATTAATGCTTAACAATCTGATTAAGGCTTAAGATAACTGGATATTAACAGCATAAATCCTTCATGTTTACAACCAAAAAGCCTTTGCTTTATTTGTCCGAATGAGAAGCAAAATGCTGCATAAATCCCTCGTGTTTAGAACCAAAAAGCCTCAAACTTCATTTATTTTCCCAATCAAAAGAAACATGGTCATATGTCCCTATAAGTCTGAAATGCCAAAGAATACCCAAAGAAGTTCCAAAATTGCTACTAGATTTCTGGGAATATTAAAGGTTCCAGTTTGTAGCCGTTTATATAAGACAAAATGGACGAAAAGAATAGGAATATAGCCAACTAATATATCTGTTAACCACTTTTCCATAAATTTTGATATTCAATGTTTCATAGAATTTTCAGATCATGGGATGTTTTATTATGGTATTCTCCTTGAAAGGTGTGTAGTTTTGCTTCGGCTGTAATTGAAACTGATCAACATTCAAGCCCATAAAATATAATTGACTTTACATTGTTCGTTCCAATGAGAAATGTAGGAAGAATTATGGCTGATGCCTATGCTTGATTAAAGAAAAAATTGTGTATTTGTCATTATTGTTAGCAAACCCACAAAATGTGCCTTACAAAATGAAACCAGACATAACTTCAACCACAAATAAGAAACAGTTATTTTCAGAAAAATGGCAAAAGGATTAACAAGCTCACTTCCCTCGATTATGTTCAGAAAATGAAGATTAAAAACCCTATTTCTCCATTTTTAACCACAAAATGAAAAAAGTAATCAATGAATTTCAGTAGCTCGGCATTTAAAGCTCCATGAAATGAAAACATTTATAGTGACATAAATATGCAGGCATGAACATACACATCCACATAAATAATCAGTGAATACCAATATAGTAGTATTCTTATCCAGGTATTATAATAAAATGCAAACACCATCTCCTTGATTTTGGTACCTTTCAGGTACATCCTTTTCACCTAATATCTCAAGACCTGGAGTACGCAGGCCATACCCAATTGTCAAAAAGGCAGTCATAGTAAAAGATAAAATAAAATAATAAAGTTAATTAAATAACTAAAAACACAATAAATAAAAAAACATTAAAAAAATCAAAAACCTAACATAACCACAAACTATAAAAATTAACCATAAAACTATGTGATACATCATGTCATGCCTTGTTTAATATTTTAAATTATCAAATATTAGTATTGATTTATTATTTTATTTTTTATTTTATAAATATAACATAGATATTATGGTTAATTTTGTTTATTTTGTTTCTATTTTTTATTTATTTTTGTACAGACATACCCAAGCCGAAACTCTGTATCCATACCCTGGTAACCTGTGTTGGGCCAGTTAGTTTGCAAAACCAAATAAAACCCACAAGCAGTTGACATCTTCAAGTGACAAAATATAAAGCAATAGTCTGAGACTTTTTAAGCAACAAAAATATAGAAAATGGTGTTTCTGCCTTTGATGCAACTTGATTCCATTTACAAATGATGACCTTACAACAAAAGGTACAAATTTCTGGGAGAGGCAGAAAGCACAAACAAAATGAAGCAATTTGAAACACTGTGTAGAATCTGGGAAGGCAACTCTGAATTTAAGATGCTTCCTAACACATATTTAGCACATTTAGAGAAAATCTGACAATTTAAACAGGAATTATGAACTGGTCTAATAGGTAGACCGTAGAATTGACAGCCACAGGCGAGGAAAACAAGTCATTAATGAAAGCAAATTGTTTTTAGGACTGGAAACTCATGATTACCTTAACAAATCATAAACATGGTTAGTGGCACCAATCAACAGCACAATCAGACAGAAAAATGAAAAGCTTGAAAAGAAGATTGCCCAGAGATGTGCTCAGCACAGGTGGATGCCTATGAAACATGATGAGGAGCAGAGATACCATATCTGAAAAGTTTGGTTCGTTGAGCACGTGAAAAAAGCTTTGAAGTTCAAAATTTCCACAAATATTCAGCTCAGTTCAAAAATTAAAATATATAAATTTTAAAATATAAAAAATTAAATGATTTATACGCCCTCAGTTAATCTATTTAAAAACTAAAACTATGGTCTGCACTCTGAACAAATGGTCCATAATATTAAATATATATACCTTTAGGCCTTTAGTGATGTCTACACTTTACAGATACAATCAACATGCTTATATTAAATATATATTTTATCATCCTTAATGCATTTATGGATTATAAAGTTTAAAACTACTTCGACTCCTTTATATTCTTAAATAAAAAAGACATGATAGCACAAGATTAATATGTTTACAGATTATAAAATTAAAGCTACTTTATATCCTTTATATTTAGGTGTATGTCTTTGAATATTTTTAATAACTGCCTTCAGAAGGAACCATCAGACTATCGACCACATCTTTACACTTGGGGCTATTATTGAAGAAACTCGTCAAGAGGTCTTCCAAAGTCTTTTGTTGTTCTGTTGACTTCAAGAAAGCCTTTCACTCGGCTCCGAGACACCTGCTTTTCCAGAAGTTGAGAGATATCAGCATTCCAAACTCTCTGATTACCGCTGCTTGAAGGCTTTATGAGATAGAAATTGGGCAGTTTTGTACTTCTAATGGTTTTTTTAGACTTTGTGAAGAGTTCCATTTGGGTCAAGCAAGGATGTCCTCTCTCGCCGACCCCATTCAGCATTCTACATTAATGAGTTAGAGGAGTTTCTTCGGCAACATACCCATATGGATGATAATTGTATTTGCATGAGGTGCTTATAGGTACCCTTCTATTTGCCGACAATGTTGTCCTCCTCTCACACTTTGCTGAGGGCCTACAGTGGCAACTTGATGCCCTTGTTCATTTCTGCGAACTCTGACAGCATGTGGTCAACCATAGGTAAACTAAGGTCATTATCTTCAATATCTCCACGTGTTCTCTCTCCAAATTCCAATTTTTCACAAAGGGGAACTTCTAGAAATCACATCAGCCTAGACTTATTTGGGGGTCCAATTTTTTGGTCCATGCTTTAGCATAAAGTCTGCCTCTCATCCACGCCTTTGCAAGGGGTATGCCCATCTTTCTGTCTTAGAACATCAATGTTTCCAAATCCACTTCCAAGTTGCACCTTTTTTATACAATCATCAAACCTGTAGTTTTATATGGTTCAAAGGTGTGGGGACCTAGCTTGCTGGTCATTGACTGGGCCCATTTTGAGAAGGTTCAAACTTTCATGTTACAGCACATGATTTGTTGCAAGCGGACAATTCCTCAATGCATTGTCCAAGCTGAATTCGCCGCCCAACTACTGCACCTTAATCTTCAAGCTTACTTTCTACATCCACAAACTCAGGCCCTTGGGGGACTCAACATCCGGTCGTGCACTATTGGTACTTTGAGACTAGTTTACTCCTTTCTATTGGCATTCTATTGATCGGCTACCCCTTTTCATGTGTTCCCTAGAATTCCTTGCATCGAGCATGTGACATCTATAGACAATATATCCAGGCCACCTAGATCTCCCTCATTAAGCCACTCAGCCCCAAGCTTGCTTTCTACACCAAGCATTTCTTACAAATAGAGGTTCGTATTATTTATCACACTCACTATCTCCGACGCCATTGGCCCACAACTATAGACAATATATCCAGGCCACCTAGATCTCCCTCATTAAGCCACTCAGCCCCAAGCTTGCTTTCTACACCAAGCATTTCTTACAAATAGAGGTTCGTATTATTTATCACACTCACTATCTCCGACGCCATTGGCCCACAACTTGAGGTTTTTTCCCCTGGCTAGATGAGAGTGCGTTCTCACCACTTACAAATTGAAACAGATCACCACATCCTATGTCAAGGCGGATCTGTCGTCTTTACTTCCATCATGAGGTAGATATCGAGAAAGGCTTCATTTTCAGATGCCCCATTTACTATGAGATCTAGGCAAGATATCAATGCCTCTACAAGGACTCGATCAACATTCTATCTACTTTTTTTAGATAATCAAACCAACGATGCCTAGCTCTTTATCTTCACGAGGCCATCACCCTCCAGCACAAATCCCTATAGGAGCCTAGAGACTCTAGAGCCCCCATGTTGATCACCTCTTTCTTCCAACCCAGCCAAGCAATGGGCAACACCAAGCACCCTTTGGACACCAGTGCATCACACATCAACGTTGATAGATCAATTAGGCAACGCCTCTCTCAACATATCTCTACTACTCTGATTACTCAAATCCCCCACTTTGCTCTCCCTCAACACCATGGATTTGCTTCTTACCGGCCACCCCCCCGACCATAGGGGCAAACTCACAATATGAGTTTCTTTTGTATTAAGGGAAGTACATAGGCCTTGGATGTTAGGGGAGATTCTAGAGGAAGTGCTTTGCTTCCCCTTAAGAACTCCCAACCTAACCCCTCCAACATTAGATACTCCTCGATGAGCATTATCAGATATTCTCACAATATTGATAATGGGTCAAACGGCTCCTCCACTTCATAATGGACAAAGATTTTTTATGAGGTCTTTTGATCCTAATCGGCACATGCTTTGGGGGCTCTTGTTCGCCTCCATTGCTATTTGTATTGGTTCCATTACCACCTTTGTTAGTGGCACACTACTCTACTTTGTCTTATGTACTTGTATTCTTTTTTTGGCTTCTTGGATTCTCTTTTCCTTGAATTTTCTATTGTTAATTGTTGTATCCTCGAGGCCCATTGACCTACTTTTGGTCATTTGTGAACATTAATATCATAACAATAATAATAATAATTCAATATGATAACTGCCCCAGTTAGAAGGAAATAACATGTAACCCCTAAACAATAGAAAAAACAAAGGTAACTTCAGAGTTGGCAAGCAACTCCACACCACAAAGCTATAGACAGCTACCTCACATGCAAGTGATGAAGCTGTATGGCACAAAATGCTTGGGTCAAATCGTAGGTGGAAAAGCAGAAAAAATGAGGCTGGACCTCAAGAAAAAAATAGATCATTCCCACTGCAATCTAAACATCACAAACAGTGCACCAACCAGTGAATGTAGTCTACACTAAAATGCCCCATGACTCGTTGAATGTCTCAGATTCTCTACATTAAACTATAGGTTTTAGGACTTTCCTTCTCAAATTTTCATTTTTTTTCTTTGGGGTTTTTGTTAATATTTTTTAATTCTTTTGCTTCTTGTATTTTTAAAAAATGGTCAGTGTTGGTTCAGTCAGGCCGAAAGATTTGGTCAAGGCGAAGAGTTTGGTGTCCAAACTTGACCAGGTAACTATGATGAGGAGAACCAATTTTGCACCTTTGCCACTTATAAGTGTTGATGTAGAGATAAAAAATCTCAATCTTTGTTGTCTACTTATCCTCAAAAAAATATATTCTCAATATTTGGTGCCTATTTATCCTCAACCATAAATTAATGTAACAAACGGTAATCTTCTATCAATGTTATGCTCCACAAATCCAAGACAATGGAAGCATTCTTTTTGGAAAATTAGATATGAATGAACATTTTATTAGAGATAAAATGCAACATAAACTAGAATATAATGACTGCTATTTTAAAAAGAAGCCTTGCAAGTCATCCTTTTGGCATTCGAAACAAAAGGATAAAAAAGTTATTATTCATATCACTACTCACCTAGGTTGTTTGGGTACAGGTACATCTCAGGTATGTGGATACGTCATTTTTCAAAAACCTTGATTTGGATATATACACCGTGGGTATATATATAAATTTAAAATATATATATAAACAATACATATTACTCATTTTTTTAGTAAAACACTTGAAAATACAGTGTTGGTTCATTCATTGCTTCAAAAAGTTCAAAGTAGACATTGCAAATACATTCAAATTTACATAAATAAATCATCTAGATCCAGAGTGTCCTCGTAATCATCAATGACACCCACTAGCTCCAATCTCCAACCCTTGTGTAGAACTCGCTTGATTGTCATCATCAAAACCAAGTAATGAAAAGTTGGGCAAAAG
The DNA here is from genome assembly GCA_037957365.1 of Torreya grandis. Lineage (NCBI taxonomy): Eukaryota > Viridiplantae > Streptophyta > Pinopsida > Cupressales > Taxaceae > Torreya > Torreya grandis. The sequence continues at coordinate 180,525 of JARHVA010001509.1, forward strand.
AAGATGCGGAGGCATCCAAGTCTGTAGTCTTTCAAACGGTATCCTATTAGGAGGTAAGCAAATATCGAGACCTCCACCAATTGTAATGGTGTGACGTCTTGTACTCCCCTTGGCAATATTATTTGCAGCATGACAAGCCATCCGGCATTAGGGGGTTGCAGGGGAGCTTTTTGGCATCCGTACAAACATTTTTTTTGCTGATTAGGGTTTTTCATTTTAATATTTAACAATTTTTTTATTTTTTTGTGTTGACTGCCGGAGTTTTCTGCCGGAATTGTCCCAGGCACGTCACAGAGACGTCTGGAAAGGCACCGGAAATGTGAACGCAAAAAAAATAAAAAAACTCCCGCAGTCAACGAAAAAAAATAAAAAATTTGTTAAATATTAAAAAGAAAAACCCTAATCAGCAAAAAAAATGTTTGTACGGATGCCAAAAAGCTCTAGTGCCTTTCCGAACGTCTCCATGACATACCGGTACCAGACACGTCCCTGGGCTGGATTCGAGGTGGGGGGGCGATTCCTGCAACGTAGGAAATTACCTGCACTCATTAATATAATATGATGGATATCCTTTGCATACCACGGGGAGGAATTAACGTTTGTGTAATAACTAATATACTTGAAACAAGGTCATGCCATTCAAAGTAGAAAAAAATGCATTGCTCAAAGAAAAATTAGATCAATGGTGCAGCAGCATCACAACTGAAAACACTGGATGTGATCCTCTATGCCGCAATACTTTGCTATTTTATTAAACTAGGTCACAAAAGGCCATTAGAGATGTGATCCTCTGATTTACACAGCAAAACATTCTAGACCCACAATAAATTAAAAAAAACTTTTTTGTATAATTGCAAGAACCGCGAATGTAAATTTAGGGACATTTTTTGAGGTAGTTAAATCACTGGAAAGACATGTATTCTAATAAATGGATGATATTCTGCAGCTGATTGCACGTCAAAAGACATAAAGTGGCCAATGGCATGCTTGACATAAATCATGGGCCACCTTATTTAAACGAAACAAAGGTTTGAGATGCAGCTTATGCTTTCAATACATAGTTACCAGGAGACATGGGGGTACTGGTACTGGTACATGGACAGAGACATCATTCAAATCAGACAACGTGAGTAAATGAATTAAGGGCACAGCTATATTGTATATAAATATTGTCATCAAAAAATGTGGGTACAGGGACAGGAATGCAGTCCTTGTCCCTATATTGGAGTTTCCTGGTAACTATGGTTCAATACAATAGTGTTTATTAAATATTTGTCAAGGAAAAAAACATACAAGCTCTGTCAAGAACAAATCAGTAGTGTTTCTTAAAATTGTTATGTCTTGAAATAGAACAAAAAGCCAACAAAGTTTTCTATTGAATTAGAACAAGTGATCATCATTTATTCTCAATCAATAAGGTAAGCACCTTATACATAAACCCAAAACTAAATATAAAGCCAATTATGCCTCCAAATAGATGGCACCTAGTATTTCAGATAGATTTGTCTAACCCAACAGTCTGGCATCACCTGTACAGTGTAGGCTATTGTAACAGTCATAATCAGGGCAGAAGCAGATCGTCATCTCATGAAGGGAGATTTCAAGAAGTATTTTCAAATAAAGACTTTGCCCCAACTTTCATTGCCATGATTTGCTCCATAATTAGTCTCTGTGTTTGAGTTTACCCCTTAATGTTCACTATTCAGGTTTTAATCAAATAATACTACAGGAAGCAAATATAACCACTTGCAGTCTAAATATCTGGATGCTAGGTTATGGGCCAGGGCCAGGGCCAGCAGAAGATACCGTCCACTTGAATTAGATTTGCTAGACAGGAATGACATATCATCCCGCCCCCCCCCGTTATAAGGACCTGATGGTAAAACAGTTACCTCAAAAGGGCTAAACCGGCATGATCCAGATCTCCAGAGATCCTATAAATGCACGCTTGTAACTCATATTATGTTCCATCCTACACCAACACATATGAAGCATAGAAAAACTTATTTGGGCAAGATTAAAAATCAAGATACCTCAATAATACTGCCTAATTAAATATCATCAGTTGGAAGTGAAAAACAATCATGTGTTTTAGTGTCTTGACAAACACAACAAAGCATCCAATAAGAACATAAAATTATATGAAATCAAAAGATATTATTTTTTTGTGAGACATTTGCCACACTTCGTCCTGTGTATAAGTTGACACAAAATTAGTGCAAAAATTACCGAAGGAATGCAAAGATGCATTAAAATTTAATCTAAGTTACCGGTTCGTTTTCAATTCAGGTTCTGGTTCGAAGAACCGAATTCACTGGTACGGCAAAAAAAAATTTGCCTTGGATACAGCTTAGGTTCAGCTGTACAAAAAATATATAAAAAATATAGAAATTCTAGCCTAATAAATAGGAAATTAGTGACATCGTCATTAACCACATAGTATGTATATTGATATAAATAACAAAATATAAAAATAATCAGTGTCGTGAACCATTTGCAGTCTATGGCAGAATTTCTGGATATTATTTACTATTTTAGTCATAAATATAAAATAATATTATTCTAATACCCACTTCATTACATTGCTGAAAGTGCAGGGAATCAGCAGGGGTGGTACTGTTCACGCATACTGTTTGAGTACTGTTCACGCGTGATGTTCACATGTACTGTTCATGCGTACTGTTCACTAATTTCCTATTTATTATTTCAAGTCATTATTTTTTGGGAAAAAATGATAAAATTTAGAAAAACTCGTGTTTTTAATCCTTTTTTTACTGTTTTTGAATGCGGGTTCACCCGGGGTTCGTCCTAGGGCACCCGGGTTTGCTTGTGTTAGAAGTACTGTTCACATGTACTGTTCATGCGAGCTGTTCACATGTATTGTTCATGCATACTGTTCACTAATTTCCTATTTATTATTTCAAGTCATTATTTTTTGGGAAAAAATGATAAAATTTAAGAAAACTCATGTTTTTAATCCTTTTTTACTGTTTTTGACTGCGGGTTCTGCCCAGTTTCACCCAGGGTTCGTCCTAGGGCACCCGGGTTCGCTTGGGTTAGAAGAACCCAAGCAAACCCGGGTGCCCTAGGACGAACCTTGGGTGAATTTGGACGAGCACCGAACCGGAAACAGGATCCAGTGCAAACCAAACCCTGGTTCTTCTGTAAAAAATGACGAACCGGTAACATAGAATTTAATTGAAAAGAAAGCTTGAAATTTTTAAAAAATATAATTTTCCCTTAAACACCCAAAAGGGATAGGGATATGAAACATATTCTTGATTTATGAGGCTTCTGCTAAGCTAGGATGTCATGGATGTCGCTTTAAGAATACTCGGTAACCAGGCTCAGATAGTTACCTCTCTTTCAGTTTTAAATCGTGAATTCTGGGGCAGGGGCCTGCACCAAGAAACCAAGAAATAAATCAAAAAGTGTCGTGACAAGGCAGAAAAAGGTCACCACAAAGGTCAATAACAAATGGAATGTGGAACACAAAACAAAAAATAATAATTTAGAAATAGAAGAAAAGAAAATATGCATACCAAGGTCGCTCTTTGTGTTCACAAATAAATCATGTGGACAAAAGCGAACCATATAAAATCCGCAAACCTCCCTATCATCCCAGCGAATTTCTCTATAACCCTTCTTCTCCTCTTCAGTGAGATTTCGAGCTGCAAAACCAGCATGTCAGTTAATCAGTTTATTTCTTAAAACAAGAAAACATATTCAGTCCTATTTGCAAATCAAGGGGGCAGTATATTGGGTTGTAGGAACATTACAGGCATGTTAAGACGAAAATTTTTTATTGCCATGAACACCTAGGATGGACGCTTAAGTTTCTTACTGGTAGTTAAACTTACATGCTAATCTTTTCTTGATGGAAGTGTACATATTTCAAGAGTTTTTGCCTAGATATTATTCTACATCTGTCCTATCCTCAGTAACAACCATGTCATCCATGGCAGCGAAGAACAAGATTCTCAATAATACAAAACTCACTTACATGCTCCTCTGCATTTTAATCCTATATAATGTTAAAAATTATTTTCCTAATGTCTTTCACAAATCAGCCCCCAATAACGGGGCAGGAATGTCAATGTGAAAGAGAATCCTCCTCGGGCCAATGGCTAAGTTAAACCTCTGATGGGACTTTTAGTCTTTTACATGTACCCTGGGGCCTGTTGCGATAAGGAGTATCTACCGTGACAAATATGGAGAGCCCATGTATTGTATACCATTCACGAGTCTGGAAATTTTCACAGAACTACTTGAGTTTTTGCTATATTTTATGTTTTCACCAAGTTTTTTTTCCGAAGTCCAAGCCTCGGTCAAAAAGAGGCCTGTTGAGTTTGAACCAATCCGAGTCTCAACACAAGATTCAGAACCATACTCCCTTTAAAAGGAAGACAGGATATTTTAACTCTCAAAGGCGTTACTGAACATATCAAGCAATAAATGCAAGAATTCATGGTTTGTATTTTGTCTTCTCTGAATAACACGCCTGTCCAACTGAATTTGGCATTAAGAGAAAATGTTGTCAAGCACATAGGCTCCTCCTCTCAGGTTGGAAGGGCATGCAGTGCTGTTAAATCATGGAAGGAAATTGAAGCTGTTGATGGAAGAGTAGAGTGATTTTTCAGATATTTGCTAACCTGCAGATCCTCAAAGAGACAGTGAAGGACCAACAGAAGAAAATTCACTCAATGGAGGAAGAGCATGGACCTAAAGCCTAGTGGAAATGAAAAAATGATGGGCAATTTCAAAACCGTGAAAGAGGACCTATTTGTATCTGTCCCACGACTGTACCATTTCCTGCTTGATATTGTGGGACGTGGAAAGACCTCACACAGAGCCATATTCAACTTCAAAAACACCTCCAAGATAATCCAGTCATGGCTCCTTATCTGGTTTATCATAACCCATGGATAAATTTGGTGGGGAGCCACACATACTGTTGTCCTGCTGCTCTGGCCTGGGGTGGAAAATGACATTTTTGATCCTCCTCCTGTTGGCCATGATGTTGTCCACCTTGGTAATTTGGGGGATGTAGAGCAAGACCAGCATGTGATGACCTGTGGATTAATTTAAAGAAGGATTGCATGGATGAAAATTGTTATTTTCATATGTTTTTATGCTAATGTTTATAAAAGATAAGAAAATTGTTATTTTCATCTGTTTTTATACTAATGTTTATAAAAGATAAGAAAATTGTTTATCACTTTTTTTTGGCGGTTCACCGCAACAGTCAGATTTGGTTTAGTAGCTGTGGACAGGTTATCCATTTGCTAGTCATAATGGTAGTATTTGATGTTATGTTAACTACAGCATAGTTGACCAAGAAGACCAAATGGTGCAGCTACTAGAATTTTCAGGCTGCTTGGAAAACAGCTACTAGAAATAGCTGTTTGGAAAACTTTTGGATTGTGGCTTCTTTCAGAATGCTGGATCATATGGTGTACAGTGTTTATGCAGTACCATAGAGTATGTTTTTGCTTGTGTTAAAAGAAAGGTTTTACAAATTCATATATAGCAGATTACACCCTCATATGCTGCCAATCTGGAATCCAGTTGGTTCCTTGTTGTCCTCCCCAATTTCCCAGGGAATTGTTCCCAGGCATTGATTGGTCGGAACCCATTTTTATTCCTCCCGTCCAAGTTTCTCCCTTAGGTATAAAAGGGTTGCAGACTATTCCCCCACATGCTTCACACAAGAATATGGTGGCTTTTTCATGTTTTTTTAAAGTTCCTGGTTAATAAGAAAATTAATAAAAACCTGAGTGAGAAAAATAACTGAATTAGTAAAAACTTCAAACAATTCTTGAGAAATAGGCAACTCACCTGCACCCATGAGTTCATCAAGCAGAGCCCTCTGAGCATCCACCATGTTGAAAGTATGATGCTGCAAAGTTCAACCAAATTGTACTTGCCACCACGTTGCTTGTGCACTCACACACTCCCTAGCAATATCTACTTACTGCAACAGAAAACAAAATGAGTAATCAAAAACATAACCCTAAATGATCCCCATTCAAGTTCACATTAATCCAATTCAAGTTCATCCATACTCTAATCCACACGATTTTTAAACAAAAAAAAATAAATGACCACAAGTTAGATTTAGTCGATACCTTCATCCAAGAAGGCATGCACAATCATAATCTTCTGAGCAGGCTCAACTTACAAACTCAGAAACAAATTTGGATAATTCCAGAAATGCTTTAATTTACCACTACTTCCTACTATCAATCTACAACAAAGAGGGAAAATTAATGGCTACTTCTCAACAACTTGTTAATTTCTACTCAAGTTCATAACATCTTGATTTAATTAAAAAACACCAAAACTTCCAGAGAAATCGGTGCCCTTTTCACATAAAAATCCATGACATAAGACCACAAATTTTCAAAAAGTAATGAAAAACAACTCGTGCTTGACCACGTCCAGAGAAAAAATATCTCAAATTATTATATTTATCTTAGGGCAGGGGCTTTCCTATGATTATGACTTGGGTTCCAGCTCGCTACACTACCACACTAAATAGGCAGGGATACTTAGGAGGGACCAAAAGAAAAGACAAGGCAGAATGCAAGCCCCAGGTGAATTTTAACAAAACCTTGGACTGTCGCTCTTAAGGTGAAAGGGAATCCTGTGTTCTTCTTGCAATGTTGCAATATTTAGTATTAACAAATTAAAGCATCTATATTATCTTGAAGATGAATGTGGTGCAAATCAAAATGTCAATTTCGATTTAAATAATCAATAGACAAATTAAATATACATGGTTTTTTTTAAAACATTTCCTCTAATTTTTAAGGTGAGCTGAAACGTCAATGGACAAATAAAATCTACTCAATTTTTCCAAAAATATTTCTCTAATGTACATTATTATTTATGTTTCGTTGAATTGAAGAGTTTTGGCCTCAAAACCCTGGATTAGCTTAAACAAACAAATTGTAGAAAACCTAGAAACTCGTGTTCGACAATGCCATGGGCACTCGGTAGTCCCAAATATTTTCCTAAAACATTTATAATAATGATTTTGGGCCTCAAAACCCTAGATCAGCCACAAAACCCTAGATAAGGAAAACTCACCCCCAGGTGAATAAGATTACATATAAATGAAACGTAAGGTAAAAACGATCAGTTGCTCTCCGCTGAAACCCTCACCAGATGCAAAACCCTAACGAGGGAAAAAAAAATCAGGCCTAATATTTTTTCTCTATTAACAATCCTTACAAGAGCCAAAGAAAAATAAAGGTAAAATTGACCTACCCGACCAAATTTTGTTGCACGAAACATATTCACAAATACAAGGAGAAAATAGACAAAACTTACATCGTTCGAAAGCTAGGGAATCCCCGAAATTCATCTTAAATAGTTACAATTCTCGTTCTGGATAAGATTCGATGCCCGAAGCTTGTAATGGAAGAAGATAACGTGTGCCAAAACTTGCGTTATTTGACTGAAGTGAGGGTTTTTTACGGTCTCGCGACAATTTGAAGGATCCGAAAGAACGCGACCTGTCGTAGGGTTTTGGGAATCTGTTTTGTAGGTTTTTTTTTTTCAATGATAACACGAATGCAGGGCCTTAAAGTCGAAACATAAATGCCATTTCATTTATTCCGTATACAATATACAGTGATTTCTATATATATATATCTATATTTCATTTTTCTCTAATAGGGATTATGCAGCCAAAAATCTTTAATTATATTTAGTTTTATTAAAATTAGGTCATTAATGGTGCATCTTACCATAATATTATATTAGATTTTGAAATTTTTACTCGTTTTAATATGTCGTCTAAACTATTTATAATTAAAGTTTCAAGATTTAATATATTATAGTTTTTATGATATTAATAGTTTTATCATGAAAGGTCATAAAATACAATTTTTAAATTTATGACAAAAACTTAATTTTTAACATTTCCTAATCTTAAAAGCAACAATAGTCAATAATGAAAAAACCATTTATAAAGTAGTAATACATATATTCATATTTTTAAAAACCCTTCTAACATACCCTCCTCACCTTATCCAAATGAATGTAACCCTAATTTCTTTGCAACTTCGCTCCAATATAACACAAAAACCCTAAAAGCTAATCATTTAGGGTTCATTTTAGGTTGAGCTTCATTTGCGAGAACGACTGCCATGCACTTCCCCGAGCACTGGCATCTAAGTAGTGCAGATTTTCTACAAGTGAACATATTTTTTATTACAGATTAGATCTTTACTACGAAGAAAGTTTAGTGCTAAAAATTTTACAGTTTTGATTTGCGAACGCTGATTTCTAAGGTAACAAAGTTAATTTTTTAGGGTTTTCTAGAGTTTTTTGGTTTCATTTCTATGCAAATAATGTGGCTTAGTTTTGAGCGAAGCATAGTGGTTTCAATTTTATATATGAATGAATGCCATTGGTCAAATTTATTTTGCAGATAATAAGAGTTTGTTCCGAGTTTTTTAATAATTTGTTCCTTGATTAAACTTTAGGATGTGTTAATGTTAAATTCATGATATTTAAAGCTACATTGTGCATTAAGGGTTACATTGTTAGATTTGGTTTATTTTTATTGAGATCGGTCATATTTTTTTCTAGCGGATGGTAGAATTTGCCCTGAGTTCAAGACATATTCTACATTTGTAAAGAAAAAGAATCTAACATATATATATAATATGAACTTCAATTTATTTTTATTAAAATTATCCGATTTATTTATTTATTTTAATAAATAATCATATTTTGATAGAAATTTTCTGGAATTTTTATTCCAATCTTAAAGCTCCATTAAACATTGGCATTTATATGTTCAATCTGAGAGATGGCATTGTGAATAGATTTATAGTTTATAACTAAAACACACTTTTAAACTTATGACCAAAACTTAACTTTTGGAACACCATTTCTACTAATCTTAAAAGTACCAATCGCCGAAGATGAAAAAACTATTCATAAAATATTAATTTGTATATTCATATTTTTTAAAAACCCTTTTAGCATACCCTCCTCACCTTATCCAAATGAATGTAACCCTAATTACTTTACATATTTACCCAAATATAACACAAAAACCCTAAAAGTTAATAATTTAGGATTCATTTTAGGTTGAGCTATGTTCATGAGAGCCACCGTGATGCACCTCCCCAAGCACTACAAAGCTCTGGGTAATGTTCGCATCTTTGCAAACCTCCCAAAATCGTAGAGTGGAGTGTTTTTGGAAGTGGCGTTTAAGCAATGGAGATTTTCTACAAGTGAACATGTTTTTAACTACATAGTAGATGTTTACTATGAAGGAAGTTCAGCACTAAAAATTCTATAGTTTTGATCTGCAAAGGCCGATTTCTGAAGTAATAGAGTAAATTTTTTTGAGTTTTTTAGAATTTTTTGGTTTCATTTCTGTGCAAATAATGTGGCTTGGTTTTGCGTGAAGCAGAATGACTTCGATTTTATACATGAAGGAATGCCATTGATTAGATTTATTTTGCAGATAATAAAAGTATTCCGAGTTTTTTTATAATTTGTTTCTTTATTAGACTTTAGGATGTGTTAATGTTAAATTCATCATATTTAGAATTGCATTGGGTATTGAGGATTACATTGTTCTTCAATTTATTTTTATTGAGATTTGTCAGATTTTTTTCTTTGTGGATGATAAAATATGTTCTAAGCTCAGAAGAAATTTCACTGTCCGCAAAGAAATACAAAATCTAACATATATATGACATGAATTTCAATTTTTTTAATTAAAATTATACAAATTTATTTATTTTAATAAATAATCATAATTTAATAAAAAAATTCATGAATTTATATCCCAATTTTAAAACTCCATTGAACATTGGCATTTATATGTTCAATCTAAAAGATGGCACTGTGAATAGATTTATTTTTTATTAAAATTTGCTGGATTTTTTTTTTTTTCAGATCACATATAATTTATCATTAGGTAATGAAATATATGTTGAATTAAGGATAAAGCAATGTGAAAATCGTGTGTTTTTTTGAGGCATTTTATTAACCTTATATGGTGTTAATTTTTCGAGGCATTTTATCCAACGATTAAGGAGACCATGATGCATCTGTATCATTTCCCTGTGGATTTTTTTATTTACAAGGAAAATTTTGCTTTGTATGACCTCAAGAGATGTCCATATGATTACATTATTGATTGTATTCATGCCATTTTTTAATTGTATACGTGCATTTAGTTCATCTAAATTACCCACCCCAGATCTTGCTTAATATTTATGTTGTTACTTGCAAAATCAAATTAGAATTACTTTCTTTTTTGATTCATTATTTTTGTAGTTTATTTTTTGTTATAATTTAATGATTTCATTTTAGTTGAAGCGTGTTTTATGGTTTTCCACATATAGTTAGTTTAATTTAACTTTGATGTGTAACAATCAGTGTTAGATGATTTGTATTTAAAGGTACTTTTTATTTTGGGGATTGTTAGATGTTTTTAACTATTTTTTTTCATTATGTGTTTTTTCCTTTTTTGTTGGGTTTGTAAATGAACTAGAATAATTATGTTTCGTCTTGTTCAAAGGATTTAAAATCATTATAGTCTCTAGTTTGAATGTTTCTAGTTTCAATTTGAGTGGATTATGCCGATAATTTAGGACCTTTAATTATTTCATTATAATTTTTGATATCGGATGAGGTAATGTGTTGCCTTTATCATGAATATATAATTGTTAAACTCTCAATTTTTTATATTAAGTGAGGGGATTTGAACCTATGTTACACTCTTATTTATAAGCACCATTACACCACAATCTTATGTTGGAGGTTTGTCAATGATGTCTCCAAGGTGACCAAGGATGTTGATGAGGTGTCATGTATGCTAGAATGACAATGACAAAGTGTGCTTCAATAAGCTTCAGTATTCATGCATGGTTCTTCAGTATTGACTTAGTGAGGTAATTGATAGATGATATTGATTATATAAACATATTGCAGAGACCCTATGAGATGTTATGAGTGCTTAGAGTGCTCATGAAAGTGAACGGAATTCCTCATAACAGTGATATGAATGTCTAAGTTGAAGTAGTTGTATTGACAGATAAGGATGAGTAAGTAGTTTGATGATGTCATATTTTATATGTGTGAAGGTTTCAGGAGCAATTTGGTACATGGATGGATTCCCCTATTTCAGGAGAACATATGGTTCAAATTTCAGGTCTAAACATGGAGCGTAGAAAAAGTTATTAAGGTGCAAAGTTGGCTTCTCAAGCAAAGTTCACTAAGTTCCCATACTTAGCCAAATTTGCATTATCAAAAATCTACGGTGAGAGTTTAATCAGATCACAAATCTAATGATAAGCATTTAATCTAACCAAATAATGATCTAATAAAGCACGTGATCTTGTCAGTAGTGATCCAACAATGCGTATATAGTCAATATGTCAAACGATGTTCAGAAGGCACGCAGGGCTGCCAAGTGGTGGAAGTTCATTGGAATCAAATAGTCAATATGCTCAGAAGGCATGCATTGATGACAAGTATCACAATATTAAAAGCTTTGATAGTAGATCAACGGCATGCGGGTGTTCGTATAGATGAAGATCGACGGTGCAGATCGAGTTAAATAGTCCATGTGCTCAAAAGGCATATAGAGCTGCCAAGTGGCACAATTGCAGAAGCTTGGATCAAAGATCAATGATGAATATTGAAAGGTAAAGACTAGGCTACTTCTGAGGATATTGATGGTGTGTATTTATCCAAAGTTTCCTGGGGACACGAGATGATGACAAAGTGTTCAATGTTTAGCATTTACACAGTGACCGTTAGCATTTGAATTAATAAATGAAAAAATAGGCTGTAGTGTTTGAGCCATAACTTTTGATATATATAGAATTTGATGATGAAGTAAAAATCAATTTTGTAAAGGACTTAAAGGCACATCCATCAATATTTGTTATAAGATTTGAATGTTTGTATAATCAAATATATTAAGCTCCAAATTTGATTGTGTGTTTAACCATGTTTTGTAAGTGACCCAAGAAAGATAATTGAAGAGTTCTTGATGGTATATTGATGTTTCAAGATGAACTATCTTTTGGAGAGTATTATATATTCTATGAGGACCATCTATATGGGTTTTTGAGGTTTGACCAATCCATCTTCAATATGAACAATTACTTAAAAGTTGACTGTGTTTGTTAAATGCACCGGCAGATTAAGTGACCATGTTGTAGGAGTGAGTTGAAGGTATTATGAGTAGAATTGAGGAAAAAAATGAATATGAAGAAGTCAAAAAAGTCTCAAATATTGATGAGAAGGTATTGGATGCCATAGTATGCCCTTGATCAGTTATGGAGAGTCATAATAGTTTGATTGTATTTTGACTGTGTGTGACCAGTTTGAGTGGTCACTCTAATAGAGTTGTATTGAGTGCTTAGAACTAGTGTTGAAGTATCTAAATCACATGAAGGTATATCAGAAGTCCCGAAGGTTTCACCCATGTGATATAATCATATGCCTATGTGAAATACTTAAGTGTTTTCTTCAGAAGTTTAAGACTATGTTTTTGGTGTATAAAGACCTAAAGATCAATGAGACCTAATTGAATAAGTTCAAGTGTTAAGTTGATGTTACAAGTGGCATGAACCCATGAGGGAGTTAGAAAGGGTTTATTAAAGACTATTTTAATGTATTTGAAGCTTTGGTAGATGCTAAAAGTGGCCCAAGGAGTTGAAGTTATGATGTATGAGTATGAAGGCCTAATTGTTTTAGGTCTCACCAAGACCTAATGGTGGTTTGGGGCTAATGAAGTATTGGATGACCTAAGGAGTGTGTGGTTATTACATATAATATATATGAGGACTTATTTTAAGTGTATAACAAATATGTAAATCATCTTGACCGACCAAGATGAGTTAAAAGAAGAGAGTGATATAAGTACAAGGTCTAATTGGACTAATTGTGCTCGTTGTGAATGTGTGGAGCTAAGTGAAGGAGATAACCTTTGAAAGAGAAGGTACAGGCCATTCAAGACCAATAGAGAGTGAAGAGGATCATTCATGATTATCTAATCAAGGTGATGAAGGTAAACACATAGGTCATTAAACCTAATGAGCCTAGAAAAAGCAGATTGAGCTAGTGAGCCCTAATGGCTGATTGAGTGAGTGTGCTTAGTGAATGGTTTGAAAATCAAACCTAGTTGAGGATTGTGTGCATGACCTACATTTAATGTTGTTGATGTTGTGATAGAGTTGTTGTAGGTTTTTTGATTGTGTATGTGTTAATAAGTGAAGAGTGATCCAAAAGGGTGTTTTGGATGCATTGTTTGTATATACAAGTTTGTGAGAGTGTAAAGGGGAAAGACAACAAGTAAGAGAAGTCCATCATCAGATGTATTCAGAGAAGTCCATCATCAAGTGTAGAATACATTTGATCAAAGGTGGATATCAGATCAAGGTAGCTGGGTTGGTGCTTGGTTGCCTAGGGGCTTGGTTCCTCCTTGTAGGATGGGTGTCTAACTAAATTAAGGGATGGGTGTTCCTTGATCAGTTGGTGCTGGTCTAAATGTTGAATATTGTCTTTATAAGACTATAGTCGATCTTGCAGGGTTCAGTGGGTTGTATCCCCCAATAGGTTTTTCCACATATATAATGTGTTATGTATTTGATCTTTCTATATCTTGCTTGTTTATTGCAATGGTTAATTTATATGCATCATGATTGTATGTGTTGAATGTTTAAGAGTTGGGAATTGAATTACATTATATGGCATCACTGATTCACAACCCCTCTCAGTGATTGTACCTCTAATAATTGGTATTAGAGTAGGACCTTTTGTGCAAGTTTAACCACTTGAAGGTGATCCAAGGTACAATATGGGTAAACAGGAAAGTTGTTTAAAAGAAAAGATCATCATGTTTGATGAAGAAGTTTGCCATAACAATAGAGAAGAAGAGTTATATCATAGTGAGAAAGAAGGAGTTGATCTAGAAGTTGAGCTCATGATTCCACTTGGTGAACTTAAGGATCGAAATAAGAGGAATCATAAAATGAGAAAGGTCTTGAAGCACAAGTCAGGTCTCCTGAAGAAAGTTTGTCAGGCAAGTCCATAAGAGAGGAAAAGAAGAATCAATATCTGATCAAGTCTATGGAAGAGCAAGCATGTAGATTCAATGATGACATGGATAAAGAAGCCAAGGAGGATAAGGAGACCATCAAAGATCTTAGAATTTAGTTAGAGGCTGCAAGTTCAAGCACGAGAGATAAAGAAGATGAATGTGTTCAATTGAAGGCTAATATTGTTTCCCTGAAGGATGAGCATGAAAAGGTCATAATCAAGTTAGGCAAGATTGAATAAGAATACAAGATATTAGAACAAGGCAAAGAGGATGGTAGTATGAAAGACAACAAGACTAATTAGGTCAAAGGCAAAATAAAGAAGCCAATCAAACAACCAAATGCTTCAAGGTATGCCAAATCTTTGATGGGCAATTGTTTTGTTTGTCATTTTGTTGGTCATAGGGTAAAGGACTATGTAATAAGAAACAATTAGTCAAAGGAAGATGACTATCATATTCAAACAAAAGATATGAAAGACATTATTTGTTATAGTTGTTAAAGAGTTGGTCATATTGGTAGGTTACGTAAGCAAAGACCATCAAGTCGAGATAAGTTCCATCAAGCTCCTAGAGTGTAAGAAAGAAGACAAGCTAAATATATCAATGTGATGAGATATTTATCTCAAAGTCATTATTATGCATGCAATTAGTTTGGCCATATTGCTAGAGAATGCAAGAGGAGAAGAAATCAATCAAAGAAAGATCACAATCATCATCAAGCAAAAGGTATGAATGATCTTGTTTGTTTCAGATGTCATAGAGTTGGTCACATTGTTAGGTATTGCAAGAATAGGTTGAATGAGTTCTCAAAGCAAAATAAGGTGTATGGAGCTCCTAGTGTGTAAGGAAGAGGTCACAAATGGTTGTGGAAACCTAAACCTGTTAGGAGAGATCAGACTAAGACCAAAGATGGTTTGTTTGCCACGATAGACATGAAGGAAAGTCAAGAGTTTATGTTGTTTACATTTGTTGACAAGTTTGAAGCAAAGAATGAAGTCAAACATCTATTCAAAGTCAATTTGATGATTAGGCATGACTGCAAGTCAAATGAGAGTATGGAGATATGGGAGTCTCATGAGTTTTGGGACTTTTAGTCTCACTATGTCAAAGGGGTGTCTCTCTCTAAGCTTCAAGGAGACACTTTAAAGAAATAAGAAACATGGTGGATGCTTGTTAGGTCTTGGTTGGTGTTGCATGACAATAAATCCATGAAGATGAGTTGCAGTAGAAGTAAGGTATGGATGCAATCAGATTTCATCCATAGTTGGTCTCTTGAGATAGTTTGATATGGTGTAGTGCCTTGAAAATACTTGGGAGCTTAGTTTCAGGTGAGTCAATTTGCATTTTTTTTATTCTTGTTATTCTAATCAGTAGTATGGTGACTCTTGAGAGAGGACTTGTGGGCCCTAGAAGTTCAGAGATTGGTATGGAGTTAGGGGGAGCTAACTCAGATAGTTTGAGAAGCTTAAAGAGCCGTCCATGATGTGAGGAGGAGCATATGTGAGATGTTCCAATCATGGTGGAGATATGAAGAATTCAACTATAGATGTGAACTTAAGCATGTTTATATGATGACTTGATCAAACCAAGTCAGGTGACTTGACAATGTATTAAATCCTCATGTATAAACAAAAAAGGGGAACTTTGTAAATGGTCAGGGCCTAGAATCTGAGGACTATGTAGTGGAATCTTATTTACAAGAGAGATTTGAGATCAGTTAAGTTTGGTTTGTCAAAGTGGATGAGGTGGCTTGGTGATCTTAGAATGTTGTCATGATCAATTTTTGGTGTTATGGCATGTTGATTGTTGTATGTACAAAGTCTGCACGCTAGGTATGGAGATTTCTAGGTGTCATTTGAAGAATTGCAAGTTGTCAAGGTGTCTTAGTGGGATATAAATGTGTGTTGACCTCATTCAAGTGTGTTCTAGGTGATTTCAATTTTTGAAGTTCTTTTGTGTGCAATTGGAGAATTTTGTTTGCTCTCAGGTTTCCCAGTTTGTGCTTAAGGGTATGCAAGTCAAACACCATGGTATAGGAAGTATGGGTTCCCAAAGGAGTTTGAGCTCAAAATTTGGTCTAGAAGTGTGTATTGATGACCTCTAAGTGTGAAAAAATTTTCAAAAATGGGCGTTGATCGGAAGGTGGTGTGTTGATTGAGTTTCTCTTTTAAACTTGGTGTTTTTTATCATGTTGGAAAATGGTTTGCCTAATGATTTGAAATATGAGGTAGCTTAACTAGTTGAAATGGCCAAATGGGTGCTCAAAAAGTCTTTCACAATCTTTTGAAAGTGTATGGTTGGTTCCATGGAGGAGGATTTGTGTAAATTGAGGGTTAATTGGCTAGTAGGTTTGTGAAGGAAGTATGTTTCAAAATAAGAGATGAGTCTTTATTTTTGGCATGCATGAGGGGGAATATGAGAATGCTCCATATATGAAATTTAAATCTAGGAAAGTTTATACACAAAAAGTTATGGGCTCTACAAGGTCCAGGTAGGGCTATAAGGCCTCTAAGCAATGTTAGTATGAAAAAGTGTACTTTTTGGTATTTTTATCCAAAATACAAAGGTTATCAAAGGGTTCCTAATCTTATGTGACTTAGGGGGAGTCGCTCTTAATGTTTTCAAGGTAAGTTCATGCAGTTTTCAATGTTTATGTATGTTTTATCTTCATAAAAGCTATGTATGATAAAAAAGGAGTGTAGTCATGGAACATGTTTGAGAAGCTCAAGGTAAGAAGAGGTATGAAAAATGTTAGGGGAGTATATATCATCTCTCGTAGATGGTCCTTTCCTATTATTGGTACTTGAAGTCTTTTCAAGTCCTTAGGATCAGAAGATGAGCCCACTTTATCATTGTGTCAAAGGGGGAGAAAGTACTTGAAGAGAGAGATAGAGACTGAGCATAAGCTTTGTATTAGTGTTTGACATAAATGATAAATGGGGAGATTATTTAAGGTTTGTCAATGATGTCTCCAAATTGACCAAGGATGTTGATGAGGTTTCGAGTATGCTGGAATGAAAATGACAAAATGTGTTTCAATAAGCTTTAGTGTTCCTGTATGGTTCTTTAGTGTTTGACTTAGTGAGGCAATTTATGTATGATATTGATGATATGTAAATATTTAAAATACCCTATGGGATTTTATGAGTGCCTATGTTACTTATTAAAGTGAACAAAATTCATTAGAATAGTCATATGAATGTCTAAGTTCAAGCAGTCATCTTGACAGATAAAGCTGAGTAAGCAGTTTGATGATGTCATATTTCACAAATGTGAAGGTTTCAAGAGAATTTAAGTGCATTTATGGATTCCCATATGTGAGGAGATAATATGTTTAAAATTTCAGGTCTAGACATGGAATGTAGCAAAAGTTATTAATGTGCAAAGTTGGTTTCTCAGGCAGAGTTCACTAAGTTCCCATACTTAGCCAAATTTCCATTATCAAAGATCTATGGTAAGCATTTAATCAGATAAAAGATCTAAAAACAAGCATTTAATATAACTATATAATTATCTAAAAAAGCATGTGATATTGTCAGTAGTGATCCAATGATACGTATTTAGTCAATATGTCAAAGTATGCTCAAAAGGCACACGGGGTTGTCAAGTGGTAGAAATTTATTGGAGTCAAATAGTCAATATGCTTAAAAGGCACGTGCTAGTGAAAAGTGTCATAATATCAAAAGTTTTGATAGTATATAAATATCATGTGAGTGTTTATATAAATGGATATCGACAGTGTGGATTGAGTCAAATAGTCAATGTGCTCAGAAGGCACGCAGAGCTACCAGGTGGCACAATCATAAAAGCTCGGATCAAAGATCAATGGTGAGCATTATAAGGTGAAGCCCAGGTAGTTTTTAGGAGATCAACGATGTGTATTTTTAAAAAAATTCCAAGGGACACAAGATGATGACAAAGTTTCTAATGTTTAGCATTGACACAGTGATCGTTGGAATTTGAATTAACAAAGGAAAAACCAGTCTGCAATGTTTGAGCCATAACTTTTGATATATGCATAATTTGATGATGAATTAAAAATAAATTTTATAAAGTAATTTAATTCACATCCATAAAAATTGGTTATAATTTTTCAATGTTCATACATTCAAAGATATTAAGCTATAAAGTTGACTATGTGTTTGACCATGTTCTGTAAGTGACTCGAGAAGGATAATTGAAGAGTTCTTGATGGTATTTCGATGTTTCAAGATGAAATATATTTTGAAGAGTATTTTAGAATCCATGAAGAAAATTTGTATGGATTTTTGAGGTTTTAACAATCCATCTTCAGTACAAACAATTGCTTAAAAGTTGATTGTGTTTGTTGAATACACTAGTAGATTCAGTGACCATGTTGCAGGATTGAGTTGAAGGTATTCTGAGTAGAACTAAGGAAACAAATGAATATGAAGAAGTCAAGGAAGTCTCAAATATTGATGATATGTTATTATATGTCATAGTATTCCCCTTATCTATTATGGGGATTCAAAATAGTTTGAATGTATTTTGACTATGTGTGACTAGTTTCAGTGGTCACTCTGATAGAGTTGTATTGGGTGCTTAGAGCTTGTGTTGAAGTATATAAATCACATGGAGGTGTAGAAAATTAACTAAAGGGTTCACCCATGTGATCTAATGATAGGGGTATGTGAAATACTTGAGTGTTATATTCAAAAGTTTGAGACTGTGTTTTTTGTGTATGAAGTCCTGAAGAGCAAGGAGACCTAATTGAATAGGTTCAAGTGTTAAGTTGATGTTCCAGGTAGAATGGACCCATGAGGGAGTTAGAAAGGGTCTATTAAAGATAGGTTTGATGTTTTTTAAGCTTTTTTAGAAGATTAAAGTTTCCCAAGGAATTTAATTTGTAACGTATGAGTATGAAGGCCTAATTATTTTAGGTCTCAACAAGACTTAATGGTGGTTTGGGGCTAACAAGGTATTCACTGACCTAAGGAGTGTGTGGTTCTTATATGTAACATGTATGAGGACCTATTTCAAAGTTAGAATAAATATGTAAAGCATATTATGTTGGAGGTTTGTCTATGATGTCTCCAAAGTGACCAAGGATGTTGATGAGGTGTTGTGTGTGCTAGGATGATAATGACAAAGTGTGTTTCAATAAGCTTCAATTTTCCTACATGGTTATTCAGTGTTTGACTTAATGAGGAAATTTATGGATGATATTTTTGATATGGACATGTTTTAGAGACCACATGGGATGTTATGAGTGCTTAGAGTGCTTATGAAAGTGAATGAAATTCAATAGAACAATCATATGAATGTCTAAGCTCAAGTAGTCATCTTGACAGATAATGCTGAGTAAGCATATTGATGACATCATATTTCACATGTATGAAGGTTTTATGAGTATTTTGATATATTTATAGATTAAAATATGTGAGGAGGTCATATGGTTCAAAATTTAGGTCATGAGTTTGGGCGTAGCAAAAGTTATTAAGGTGCAAAATTGGCCTCTCAGACAAGAGTTCACTATGTTTTTATACTTAGCCAAATTTGTAAGAGGAGATCTACGATGAGCATTTAATTAGATCACAGATCTAATGATGAGTGTTTAATCTGATTGGATAATGATCCAATAGATAATATTTATTCAAATATTCAAGATTGTATGTGGGGCTACCAAGTGGCAAAAACTCATTGGAGTCAAATAGTCAATATACTCAGAAGGCATGCGCTAGTGACAAGTGTCACAATCTTGAAAGCTCTGATAGTAGATCAACAGGTAGTGTATGATCATGCAATTATAGATAAATAGTACATATTAAGTCAATAAGTCAAAATATGCGTAGATTGCATACAAAATTACCAAGTGGCACAAGCTCATTGACTGAATGGTATAGGGTGTGCAAAAGGCACACAGAGCTGCCAAGTGGCACAATCACGGGAGCTCAAATCAAAGATAAATGGTGAGCATTAAAAAATAAATACCAAGATGATTTTTAGGAGATAGATTATGCATATTTATTCAAAATTTTTAGGAAGCATGAGATGAGGTCAAAGTGTTTGATGTTTAACAATGACCGCCGATATTTAAATTAACAAAGGAAAAACCACTGCTTAGTATTTTTCTCATAAATTTTGATCTAGGATGAATTTGAAGGTGATGTAAAAAGAAAAATTGTAAAGGATTTCAAGGAAAATCTATAAAATTTGATTCAAAGATATGAATGTTTGTACATTCAAAGATATTAAGCTCCAAGGTTGACTGTGTGTTTGGTCATGTTCTGCAATTGACCCGAGAAGGATAATTGAGTTGTTATTGATAGTATTTTGATGTTTTAAGATGATCTAACTATTGTAAAGTGTTTTAGACTCCATAAAGGATATCTTTGTAGATTTTTTAGGTTTTACCAATTCATTTTTAGTGTGAACAATTGATTTGAAGTTGACTATGTTTTATTCAGTAAATCGAAATCTGCATTATCAATTTTTTGTCACTCAACGTTTTGATCCAACTCTTAGATCATCCTCAGTAGAAAAAGAGCTTTAATGAAAGATAAGAAGAATTGATATAAAAATTTATGATTCACTAAGACAACCAAAGCGTAGAATAAATAATCATTAATAATAATAACCCCATGGAGTCAACCAAAGCTAAAGATTTATCAATAAATTCTTTTTATTATTTTGAAGAAGCTTAATTAAAGGCCTCCAACTATCACTTAATTTGGTTCCCTTGTCTCTATTAATATTATCAGGGTTCATTTCAATTTCAACCTTTTCGTGAATTTTCCTTTTTATGTAATGATCCACCTTAGCGATAATCTTTGTTAAGCACACGCTTATACTGAGAGGGGGGGTGAATCAGTATAAGATTTTTTTTTTTTCACTTCCGATTATTAATCTTAAATCCAAAACCTCAAATTACTCCACAATTAATATATTCAAAGCAATCAAAGAATACAATGCAAAACCACACAATGCAAATAGACACAGATTTGTGTGGAAACCCTTTTGGGAGAAAACCACGGAGAAATTCTCTTAAAATAAATATTCATAGGCACCAACCTACTGGAGCACCAACCCCTTTCACTAAGCACCAACTCAGCAAGATACACCAATCTCTTTAGAACGAATGCACCAACCTTCTAAAAAAAAATCACTCTTCTATCTCAAATTTGTTGTCAAAACAACGGATGATAGAACACTTGCTTTATCTCCTTTAGATTTGATCTAAACTTGAGTGTTTTCACTGCTATACTCTTCCATATACTTGTTGATTTTTTATTTTTAATATTCTCACAAAAATTTGTTTTTAAAAATTTTGCTCTTCTTTTATATATCTTCCACTTTCAAATCTACTCTTTTGCCATTCGTTATGCACTTATTTATAACCCACAGAAAGCCACAAATTAAGGTCGTGACTCTTCAAGTGAAAAGGTCCTTTCGAATGGTCACAACTCCTCCCAATAGGTCAGTCAAGGTTGACAATTCTGTCAACATTTTCGTTGACAATTTCATTCACTTCCGTCGACATTTTCGTCGATAATTCTGTTCACTTCCGTTGACATTTCCGTCGACAATTTTGTTCACTTCTGTCAACAATTCCATTCATTTATAGTAATAATTATGTTCACTTCTGTTGACATTTCCATTCACTTTTGGCAATCAATTCCGTTCACTTCTGGCAATAGTTCCATTTGACATCAATGACAATATTCCAACAATCTCCCCCTTTGTCATTGATGGCAACCACATATTAAAATTTCTCCCTCTTGCTGCACTGTCTCTTATGTCTGAATCCTTCTTTGTTGTAGCTCCCCCTTTTTGTGACATCCTCTTTCTATACTTCTCCCCCTTTGACATCAATGGCAAAGGGTCTATTCAAGAGCTAGTACTTAGCTCCCCCTCAGCTGATGCTTCACCTCAGTGGCAAGAAGCAAAAGAAATTACTCCCAACTTCTGTCATAGGTACTCAAATGTTTCCTTTGGAAGTGGCTTAGTGAAGATATCTGCCATTTGTTTGGATGTGGAAACATACTCCAATTTTACTTGTTGTTTTGCCACCTGTTCTCTCAAGAAATGATACTGTATAGGGATATGCTTAGTTTTGGAATGCATAACTGGATTCTTTGAAATACTTATCACACTAGTATTATCATAGAATATGGATATTGGATGATTATACTCTACTTTGATATCTTTCAAGGTTTGTTTCATCCATAGAACTTGTGTTACAACATAGCACTGCCGCTATGTACTCTGTTTCTGCTATGGATAAAGCTACAAAATTTTGCTTCTTACTCAACCATGATACTGGGCTATCTCCAAGAAAGAATGCTCCTCCACTTGTACTTTTTCTATCATCTACACAACTAGCCCAATCTGAATCTGTGTACGCTACCAATGTGAAGTCTTTACCTCTTGGGTACCACAACCCATAATCCAAGTTTCTCTTTAAATATCTAAATATATGTTTTACGGCTTGCACATGTGTTTCTTTTAGAGCTGCTTGAAATCATGCAACCATACCTACTGTTTGCATGATATTTGGCCTAGATGCCATCACATATAGTAAACTCCCAATCATTGATATGTAAAGAGTTTGATCAGTATTTAGAGATTCATCATCTTTGCTCAACTTCGTACTTGTAGCCATAGGTGTGCTAACATGGGCACACTCCTCCATATGGAATTTCTTCAACATCTCCTTTACATACTTGCTTTGTGATATGAATATTCCTTTGTTAGACTGAAAGATTGTAAACCAAAGAAAAATGACAACTCACCTAACATGGACATCTCAAATTCCTTTTGCATATCTTCGACAAATATCTTAGACATTTCCTCATTGTCTCCTCCAAAGATTATATCATCTAATACACCACAATAATTAATTGGTGATCTCCTTCAGTTTTGATGTAAAGAGCATATCCTCTCTTGAATCCTTGGTCTTGTAGGTATTTATCAAGCCTAACATACCATGCTCTAGGAGCTTATTTCAATCCGTACAAAGCCTTCTTCAACTTACACACATAATCCTTGTTTTTTGATAAGAGGAATCCTTCTGACTGTTCTATGTAAACTTCCTCTTCTAGATTTCCATTTAGAAATGTTGATTTAATATCCATTTGATAAACTTTGAAATTTTTGAATATTGGAAATGCAAGAAATATTTGAATTGCTTCTAATCTAGCAACAGGAGCAAAAGTCTCTTCGAAATCTACACCTTCTACTTGAGCATACCCCTTACATACCAACCTTGCTTTGTTTCGAGTGACTTGGCCATTTTCATTCAATTTGTTTCGAAAAACCCACTTAGTGCCAATCACATTCTAATCCATTGGCCTAGGCACAAGTTCCCAAGTCTCATTCTTCTCAATTTGATCTAACTCTTCTTCCATTGTTTTTACCCAATGTTTATCATGACTAGCTTCAGAAAATTTCTTAGGCTCTACCTTGAATAACAAAGAGAAATTTACATGCTTAGGTATACTTACAATTCTTCTTCTGGTTTGCACCCCAGCATCAATGTTGCCAATGATCTGACTTTTAATATGATTATTTTGAACAAAGCAAGATGGTGCTTTGGTGTCCTGCCTTTCAAATTCACTCAATTTTTCTACATTTTCTTCCTCCCCTTCTTCTACAAGATTGGGTATTTCTAGAGGCTCTTTTGAAGGTTCTTTTGCCTTTTGATTTATGATCTCATCTATTCTAACACTAGCACTTTCTATGATAGTTTGTAGCCTTTTGTTATAACATCTATAGGCTTTGCTTTTGATGGAGTAACCAAGAAAAATTCCTTCGTCAGATCTTGAATCAAATTTGCCCAGGTTTTCTTCATTCATGTTGATAAAACATTTACTTCCAAACACTTTGAAGTGTTTGACCAAAGCTAGTCTTCCTTTCCACAATTCATAAGGAGTTTTGTCATTATTAACTCTGATTTGCCCTCTATTCAAGATATATACTGCTGTATTAATTGCTTCTCTCCAGAATCTATTTGATAGCTTAGATTCATTCAACATAGTTCTAGCCATTTCTTGAATGGTTCAATTTTTCCTTTCCACCACTCCATTTTATTGTGGAGTCCTTGTAGCTGAGTATTGTCTCTTAATTCCATGATCTTCACAAAACTCAATGAATTCATTTGAAATAAACTCACCTCCTTGATCTGACCTTAGACATTTTATTTTCATCTCTTTTTCATTTTTTACTAATGCCTTGAAAGCTTTAAACTTTTCAAATGCTTCTGATTTTTCTTTTAGAAAGGCTACCCACGTCATTATAGTATAATCATCAATGAGCAACATAAAGTAACTCTCACCTTGCATGCTTTCAGTTCTGGTAGGACCACAAAGATCCGTATGAATCAGCTCTAGTGGTTTGGTGGTCGAATATTCCTTCATTCAGAACCTTGTTCTGGTTTGCTTCCCGTGTTGGCATTGCTTTCATAGAGTGCTTGAAGGTTTCATTATCTTGGGCATATCTTACATAGCCTATTTGTTGCTGATTTTCACAAGATTATCGAAATTTATGTGCCCTGACCTTCTATACCATAGCCAACTCTCTTCAACTTGACTCAGACAACATTTCTCTCCTCTCATTTCTCCAAGCATGTATAGGTTGTTTGTGCTTCTATGAGCATCTGCAATTAGTTCTCCTATGTCTCTTTTTTTTGATCTCGTAACCTTCAGAAAATAACTTGAGTGACTATCCTTGATCACACATTTGGATAACACTTAGAAGATTATGCTTTAACCCTTCCACATATAACACATTTTATGTTTTGGTTTTTCCATTATCGAGACTAAGTGTACCTTTTCCTATTATTCTGGCTGTAGTGTTGTCTCTGAACTTCACCGTGCCTTCATTGACCCTTTTTAATGAGATGAATTTGCTTTTATGTCTAGGCATGTGTCTTGAACATCCACTATAAATGAACCATTGTTGTCCTTCATCTCTAACATGGAATGTTGTTTGAACAATCATGGATTCTTCTTGCTTCTTCTTCCAGGTCTTTGATGGTTCTCTTTTCTTTATCACTGGAGCTTTGAAATTTTGATCTTGTTTTACAAATTCAAAAACACTTCTACAATAGCGTGTTATATGTCCATAGTTGTTGCACTTGTAACAAACTATAGCTTCATCAAAGTTTGATAAGGGAACAAAGGAATTGTAGTTTCTGTTTGGAGCTCCATAGGTTCCTTTGTTTCTACTCTTAACTTCAATATCCTTGGCTCTCTTTCTACAATCTAATTTCTTATGACCAAAATGATTGCAATAATAACAATATCCATCAAAATAATTACCAAACCTAGTTTTATTTGCATATCTTGGAGCAAAAGGTCTTCTGAAGTTTTGTTCTCTTTTGCTTTCTTTGTTGATAGAGCTGGTTTTTGTATTCTGGGCTTCTTCCTTCTTGGTCTCCTTTTTCACTGGTTCCTTAAGAGTTTCAGCATAGCTATTAGCTTTCTCTTTTTCCTTCTTATACCCAATGCCTGACTTGTTAGATGGTGATCTTTGACTCTCTAGAATCTTATTCAAAACTTGAGTGCTTTTCTCAGATTTCAATTCACTTACTATTTTAGAATTTGCCTTTTCTAGATCCCTTTTTAAAACATCTATCTCAGATTCATACTTTTCATAGTCTTCTCCTTTCTTCTTTAGCTGATTTGTTAGATCTTCTTCAATTTTCTTTGCTTCTTCGATTTGGACTTTTAGATCGGCAATTACCTTGTTTGATTCCTCAAAGACTTGTGATGTCTTCATTTTGAAGTCTTGATTCTCTTCTTCATATTTTTAGAGTTGTAACTTTAGTTTATGATTCTTCTTCTTAAATGCTTTTATTTCTTCCAACATGCAAAAAAGTTCTTCAAGGTTCACTTCACCTTCTTCTTCCATGTCTTCATCTTCCTCTAAATTATCTTTGTTGGTGGTGGCATTTTCTTCTGTAGCCATGAACAAAATCTCTTCATTATCACTCTCAACATCACTTTCTTTATTTTCTTCAGATGAGTTGCTATACCTCTTGGAGTATAGGCTTTTCTTTTGTTTCTCAAATCTTTGCTTGTCTTTGCTTGGCTTGAATCCCTTTTTGTACTTTGATTTGTTTCTCTCATCATCGCTATTTCCTTTATTTGGACATTTGGCTGCAAAATGACCAATTTTACCATAATTAAAGCATTTAAATGGTAACTTTCCTTTATATTTGTCTGATCCTTTCTTTAGCTTCTGAATGAATAGAGCTTCATTTTCATATTCTTCACTACTTGAATTTTCACTTGATTCTAGTTCTTTGATCTTCTCTTTCTTTGAGACCTTGAATGATGCTTCCTTCTTCGACTATCTCTCAGATTCGGTTCTCATTTCGTAGGCTGTAAGAATTCCTTGGAGTTCATCCATTTTCATCATGTCTAAATCCTTCATTTCTTCAATGGCAGAGACCTTTGTATCAAATCTCAATGGTAGGGATCTCAGGACTTTCTGAATGATCATAGATTCTTCAATTTTCTCTCTGAGTCCTCGAATGACATTAACAATCTCATCGATGCGAAGAAGATACCCAACAATGTTTTCATCATTCTTCATTTTTAATCTTTCAAACTACCTTCGATGGGTTTGGAGTTTTGCTTTTCTAACCTTCCTATCACCTTCATAAATAGTGTTGAGTTTATCCCAAATCTATTTTGCAGATTCACAATGCATAACCTTAACAAACTCATTTTCTGAAAGCCCACATAAGATTGCATTCATATCTTTTGCATTGTTCTCATTGGTCTTTTTTCCAGTGGCATCCATTGGTGCAATTTGTGGCATTGTGTATCCTATTACCACTGCTTGCAAAATATCAAAACCTAGGGCCATCAAGTAAGTCTTCATTCTTATGTTCTAAAATGCGTAATTCATTCCATCGAACAAAGGAGCCTTGTTAGTGGAGAAACCATCTAGCACTTGAGATCCTGCCATATGTGCTTTCTAAGATCTACCTTCTAGTAGTTGTGCTAACACCAAAGGAACCTGGCTCTAATACCAATTGTTAAGCACACGCTTATACTGAGAGGGGGTGAATCAGTATAAGATATATTTTTTTGCTTTCAATTATTAATCTTAAATCCAAAACCTCAAATTACTCCGTAATTTATATATTCAAAGCAATTAAAGAATACAATGCAAAACCACACAATGCAAATAGACACAAATTTGCGTGGAAACCCTTTCAGGAGAAAACCACAGAGAAATTCTCTTAAAATAAATATTCGTAGGCACCAACCTACTGGAGCACCAACCCCAAAAACAATTTTGTAGGCACCAACCTACAGGAGCACCAACCTCTTTCACCAAGTACCAACTCAGCAAGAGACACCAATCTCTTCAAAACAAAGGCACTAACCTTCTCAGAAAAAATCACTCTTCTATCTCAAATTTGTTGTCAAAACAATGGATGATAGAACACTTGCTTTATCTCCTTTAGATTCGATCTACCCTTGAGTGTTTTTTCTAATATACTCTTCCTTATACTTGCTAATTTTTTCTTTTTAATATTCTCACAAAAATTTGCCTTTAAAAATTATGCTCTTCTTTTATATATCTTCCACTTTTGAATCTACTCTTTTGCCATTCGTTATGCACTTATTTATAACCCATTGAAAGCCACAAATTAAGGTCATGACTCTTCAAGTGAAAAGGTCCTTTCAAATGGTCACAAATCCTCCCAATAGGTCAGCCAAGGTTGACAATTCCGTCGATAATTTTGTTCACTTCCGTCGACATTTTTGTTCACTTCCAACAACAATTTCATTCACTTTCGTCGACATTTTCGTTCACTTCCGTCAATAATTCCGTTCACTTCTAGCAATAGTTCCATTTGACATCAATGACAATATTCCAACAATCTTAACTTTTTTAATACAAATGTGGTGGCTTGTATTGTGTGAGTGCTCGGTAAGGGCAGATTTTATGAACCTGTCATGTCTTAAATCAACATTATTTTCTTTTAACCTCATGTCCAAATACCTAGCAATTCTCATATAAATTCTTCTTAGCTTTAATTAAATCTCTTTTTCTCTTGAGGATGATCCAAGAGTTGGATCAAAATGTTGAGTAACAAAAATTTGGTAACACAAATTCCGATTCACCTAATATTATTTTATGCATAATCATGCTTTTTAATTTGACTATGTTTGTTGAATGCACTGGAGTTTGAGTGACCATCTTGCAAAGGTAAGTTAAAAGAGTTTTGAGCATATTTTAAGAATTAAATGGACATGGGGATGTTTCATAGGTCATATATGATCTATTAATGCATTTTGTTGAGCGGACTTTTTGATAAAAGTGTTTGTATGCTTCAATTCTCTATGATAGACTTTTATGTGTTTCTAGGCCTTTTGGCGAGCAATCTAGAATGGCTTGGATCAAGGTATGAGGTTGAGTTATAAGAGACATGGACCTATGAGGGAATGAGCAAGGGTCTATTGGAGATAATTTTGATGTGTTCAAATCATTGGTAAAGGTTGAAGGTGATCCAAATAGTCTCACATGTAACATGTGAGTATGAAGGCCTAATTGTTTCAGGTCTCACCAAGACTTAATGGTGGTTTGGGGCTAATGAGGTAATGACCTACCTATGACAAGGGATTTTTAGCTATGTCTTAGTGTGATAGAAGCATTAAGGATTAAGGCAAGTCTTATGGCCAACCAAGAAGATAATATTCATGAAGACTCTATAAAGAGTGAAAGCAAAGGTGATGGTTCCTAGACTTGAGAGTGTAGAGTTGAGGAATTGTGTATGTGCTGATTGAAGTGAATAAGAAAACCTTTGAAAGAGAAGTATAAGTTAGTTAGGACCATCAAAGTGTGAAAAATATTAGACATGTTTATCTGATCAAGTTAATACAGGAGGACACACAAGTCATTGGACTTAATGAGCCTAAAAGAGGTAGTTTGAGCAAGTTAGCCTGAGAGGTAGCTTGAGAGAGATTAGAGGTGAAGATTATAGACAAAGGTGGTCATCATCAGTTGAAGAGTAGCAACATGTATTCAAGGTGTTCTATTTAGGTAGCTGAGTGGGTTTTTGGTTGCCTAGGGGTTAGTTCCTCCTTACATGTAAAGCTTGTTAAAGGTCTAGTTGTTGTGGGTTCTCAGCTAGATAGGGGTAGTAGCTTCTTGTGGGGTTGGTGTCTCACTAAACCAATGGATGGGTGTTCTTTGATTAGTTAGTGTTGGTCTAAATGTTGGATCTTGTTTTATAGGACTATAATTTATTTTACAAGGTTCAGTGGGTTTTATCTTCCAAGAGGGTTTCTCACATATGTGATGTGTTCATGTGATGTATGCTTTGGATGTATGTGCTTTCATGTTTGTATTA
Source organism: Torreya grandis (assembly GCA_037957365.1). NCBI lineage: Eukaryota > Viridiplantae > Streptophyta > Pinopsida > Cupressales > Taxaceae > Torreya > Torreya grandis. Next base: position 209,948 of record JARHVA010001509.1, read on the forward strand.
CTTGATCAAGTTGATGTATGCTAAATGTTTAAGAGATGAGAATTGAATTGGATTATCTTGCATCATTGATTCATCCCCTAGTGATTGTACCTCTAACAATTAGTATCAAAACCAGACCTTCCATGCAAGATTAACCACTTAAAGGTGATCCAAAGTACAATATGGGTGAAAAGATCATCATGTTTGATAAAGTATTTTGTGATGATAGTGAAGAAGAAGAAGTGTTATATAACAATGAGGAAGAAGAAGTTGATCTAGAAGCTAAGCTCATAGATGCACTTGGTGAACTGAAGGAGCAAAAGAAGAGGAATTATAAAATAAGGAATATGATCAAAGGTCTTGAAGCACAAGTTAGTTCTCTTAAGGGAATTTTGTTAGGCGAGTCTAAGAGAGAGGATAAGAAGAATCAAGAACATATCAAGCTCAATAAGGAGCTAGAATAATTAAAAGTAAGCTCAAGATCAAAATATGATAAAGAGAAGATCAACATTCTTGAGGATCAATTAAGAGTTAGAAAGACAAATCTGAGTTCAAAAGAGGAAGAATGCAAACACCTCAAGACTCAGTTAGAAGAGACAAATGCCAAGTTGAGTTCAAAACAAGTTGAGCATGATGAGTTGAAGTCCAATCTTGATTACATAAAAATTATTGAAGATCAAGTATGTAGATTGAAATATGGCATAGCCAAAAGGGCTAAGGAGGATAAGGAGACCATCAAAGATCTCAAAATTCAATTAGAGGTTGCTAGTTCAAGCATGAGGGATAAAAAAGATGAATGTCTTCAAATGAAGGCTAATCTTGTTTTCCCTAAAGGATGAGCATGAAAAGGTCATAATCAAGATGTGCAAGATTGAAGAAGAACAAGGTAAAGAAGATGGTAGCATGAAAGACAACAAGTCTAGTAAGGTCAAAGGAAAAATGAGGAAGTCAATCAGACAACCACATGCTTCAAGGTATGCCAAATCTTTTATGGGCCATTGTTTTATTTAACATTTTATTGGTCATAGGGCAAAGGACTGTTTAAAAAGAAACAATTAGTCAAAGGGAGATCACTGCCATATTCAAATAAAAGGTATGAAAGACATTGTTTGCTATAGTTGTTAAAAAATTGGTCACATTGCTAGGTTCTTCAAGCAAAAACCATCAATTCAAGATAAGTTCAATCAAGTTCCTAGAGTGCAAGAAAGAAGACAAGCTAGATAGATCAATGCAATGAGATATTCATCCCAGAATCATTGTTACGCATGCAATTAGTTTGGCCACATTACTAGAGAATGTAAGAGGAGAAGAAATCAGTCAAAGAAAGCTCACAATCATCATCAAGTAAAATGTACGAATGATCCTTTTTGTTTCAGATGTCATAGAGTTGGTCACATTGCTAGGTATTGCAAGAACAAGTTGAATGAGTTCTCGAAGCAAAATAAGGTATATGGAGCTCCTAGTGTGCAAGGAAGAGGTCATAAATGGTTGTGAAAACCTAAGCCTATAAGGAGAGATTATACTGAGACAAAAGATGGTTTGTTTGCCATGATAGACATGAAAGAAAGTCAAGAGTTTTTGTTGTCTGCATTAGTTGACAAGTCTGAAGCAAATAATGAAGTCAAGGATCCATTCAAAGTCAAGTTGGTGATGAGGTAGGACTGAAATTCAAATGAGAGTATGGATATATGGGAGTCTCATGAGTTTTGGGACTTTTAGTCTCATTATGTCAAACGGGCATCTCTCTCTAAGCTTCAAGGAGACACTTTAAAAAAGAGGAAGCATGGTGGATGATAGTTGAATTTTGGTTGATGTTGCAAGACAAGAAATATCTTTTGAAAATGTGGTTGGCTAAGGGGGAGTAATGAGTTTTATGTAACTATTCCAAAGTGTTGTGATAGAATGATTCTGAAGATATATTTAGGGATAGTGATCCTAAAGTCAAAGTTTTGGTCAGTCTTTGATGGATGAAGAATGAAGTATGCAAGGTTTGCAATCAAGGAATGAAAGTTTTCAAGTATCTGATCAAGGATGATGAGTTGTCAAGATGTTCTTTTTGCATAAGAAAGATGTGTTGATCTTGTTCTAGATTGCACAATGTATGTTCAGGGTTTTTTGGTCTTGAAGATAAGATATTGTCTATTTTTGTTGCTTGAATTGATTGATCAAATGTTGAAAGACTGAAGACAAGATTGATATTGAGTATGAGGAGCATATGTTGTCACATTTTTGATATCATATGTAAGGTCTCAGAGTTCTATAGATGTCAAGTTAAGTTTGTCATGGAGTTAGGGGTAGTTAACTCAGATAGTTTGAAAGGCTTAAAGAGTTGTGCATAATATAAGGGGAAGCATGTGTGAGATGTTCCAATCATGGTGGAGATATGAAGAAGTCTGATATAGTTGTGAATTTAAGAGGATTTATATGATGACTTGATCAAACCAAGTGATATATTTTGACAAGGTATTGAATCTTCATGCATGAGCAAAGGGAGCTTGTAAGTTTTGTAAATGGTCAAGTCCTAGGATCAGAGGATTGTGTAGAAGAATTTGAGAGAAAGAAGTTATGTATGATCAAAGAAGAATGTAGTCTTGGAGCATGTTTAAAGAAGCTAAAGGTAAGAAGAGGTATGCACAATTTTAGGGGGAGTATGTATCATCTCTCAAAGGTGGTCCTTTCATATTATTGGTCCTTGAATTCTTTTTAGGTCCACAAGATCAGGAGTTGAGCCCACTTTATCATTGTGTCAAAGGGGAGAAAGTGCTTAAAGAGATAGACAAAGTCTATACATAAGCTTTGTATTGGTGTTGACATCAATGAAAAATGGGGGTATTATTGGAGGTTTGTCTATGATGTCTCCAAGGTGACCAAGGATGTTGATGAGGTGTGATGTGTGCTAGGATGACAATGACAAAGTGTGCTTCAATAAGCTTCAGTGTTCTTGCATGGTTATTTAGTGTTTAACTTAATGAGGTAATTAATGGATGATATTGTTGATATGGACAATTTTTAGAGACTCTATGGGATGTTATGAGTGCTTATGAAAGTGAATGAAATTCATCATAATAGTCATATGAATGTCTAAGCTCAAGTAGTCATCTTGATAGATAAGGCTGAGTAAGCAGATTGATGATGTAATATTTCACATGTGTGAAAGTTTCAGGAGCATTTTGATACATGGATGGATTACCTTGTGTTAGGAGATAACATAGTTTAAATTTTAGGTCATGAGGTTGAGCATAACAAAAGTTATTAAGGTGTAAAGTTGGCCTCTTAGAGAAGAGTTCACTATGTTTTTATACTTAGCCAAAGTTGCAAGAGGAGATCTATGGTGAGTGTTTAATCAAATCATAGATATAACAATGAGCATTTAATTTGATCAGATAATGACCCAACAGAGTATATTGAGTCAAATAGTTAAGATTTCATGTGGGGATGCCAAATGGTGAAAGCTCATTAGAATCAAATAGTCAATATGCACAGAAGGCATGCGTTGGTGACAAGTGTCCCAATCTTGGAAGCTTTGATAGTAGATCAACAGTGAGTATATGTTCATACATTTAGAGATAAATGGTGTGCATTGAGTTAATAAGTCAAAGGTTTCTCATATTGTACACAGATTTACCAAGTGGTACAAGCTCATTAACTGAATGGTACAATGTGTGCAGAAGGCATGCAGAGCTGCCAAGTGGCACAATCGTGGGAGCTCAATTCAAAGATCAATGGTGAGCATCAAAAAATAAATACCAAGAAAATTCCAAGGATATTGAAAGTGTGTATTTGTTCAAATTTTTCAAGAAGCATGAGATGAGGTCGAAGTGTCTGATGTTTAATAATGACCATTGGCATTTGAATTTAACAAAGGAAAAACTAGTGCTCGGTATTTTGCTCATAACTTTTGATCTATGAAAAATTTGAAGGTGATGTAAAAATAAAAATAGTAAGGGAATTTAAAGCATGTAAAAAAAAAATTATTAGAAGATCTGAGTGTTTTTACAGTCAAAGATATTAAGCTCTAAAGTTGATTGTGTGTTTGATCATGTTCTGCAAGTCACCCGAGAAGAATAATTGAGTTGTTCTTGATAGTATTTTGATGTTTTAAGATGATATAACTATTGGATATTGTTGTAGACTCCATGAATAATATATTTATGGATTTTGGAGGTTTGAACAATTCATTTTTAATGTGAAAAATTGCTTTGAAGTTGATTGTATTTGTTGAATGCACTGGCAGTTTGAGTGACCCTCTTGCAGAGGTAAGTTGAAAGAGTTATGAGTAGATTTGAAGAAGAAAATAGAAATGGGGATGTTACATAGGTCATATATGATCTATTAATTCATTTTTTAGAGTGGATTATTTGATAAAAGTGTTTATATGCTTCAGTTCTAGATGACAAACTTTTCTATGTTTCTAGGACTTTTGGCGAGCAATCTAACAATGTCTTGGTTCAAGGTATGAGGTTGAGTTCTAGGTGTCATGGATCCATGAAGGAATGAGAAAGGGTATATTAGAGATAGGTTTGATGTATTATAATCATTAGTAAAGGTTGAAGGTGGTCTAAATAATCTCACATGTAACATGTGAGTATGAAGGCCTAATTATTTCAGGTCTTACCAAGACCTAATGGTGGTTTGGGGCTAATGAGGTAATGACTGACCTATGAGAATGGATTTTGAGATATGTATTAGCATGATAAAAGTCTCAAGGATTAAATCAAGTCTTATGGCTAACCAAGAGGATAATATTCATGAAGACTCTATAAAGAGTGAAAGCAAAGGTGATGGTTTATAGACTTGAGAGTGTAGAGTTGAGGAATTGTGTATATGTGGATTGAAGCGAAGAAGAGAACCTTTGAAAAATAAGGTACAGGTCAGTTAGGACCATCAAAGTGTGAAAAAGATCTAACATTTTTATCTAATCAATTTGATATAGGAAGACACACAAGTAATTGGAACTAATGAGCCTAGAAAAGGCAGTCTGAACAAGTTAGCCCTAGAGGCAACTTGAGAGAGATTAAAGGTGAAGATTGTAGACAAAGGTGATCATCATCAGTTTAAGAGTATCAATAGGTGTTCAAAGTGATATATTTAGGTATATTAGTGGGTGCTTGGTTGCCTAAAGGGTTAGTTCCTCCTTGCAAGGTAAAGCTTGTTAAAGGTCTAGTTGTTATGGGTGCTCAGTTAGATAAGGGCAGTAGCTCCTTGTGGGATTGTTGTCTCACTAAACCAAGGGATGGGTGTTCCTTGATCAATTTGTGTTGGTATAAATTTTGGAACTTGTTTTATAGGACTATAGTCCATCTTGTAGGGTTTAGTGTGTTTTATCCTCCAAGAGGGTTTCCTACATATGTGATGTGTTCATGTGATGTATGCTTTAAATGTATGTTCTTTCATGTTTATATTGCTTAATAAAGTTGATGTATATTGAATGTTTAAGATCTAGGAATTAAATTGGATTATCTTGCATCACTAATTCACCCCCCCTAAGTGATTGCACCTCTAACATCTTAGCCAACTAAGATGAATTAAAGGAAGAGAGTGGTATAAGTACAAGGTCTAATTAGACTAATTATGATCATTGTGAATGTGTGGAGATAAGTTAAAGAAAGAACCTTTGAAAGAGAAGGTACAGGTCATTGAGGACTAACAAAGAGTGAAGAGGATCAATAGTGCTTGTCTGATTAAGGTGATGAAGGTAAACACATAGGTCATTGGACCTAATGAGCCTAAAAGAGGTAGCTTTAGCGAGTAAGCCCTAGAGGCTGATTGAGTTAGTGTGCTTAGTGGATGGTTTGAAAAGTAGAGTAGGTTGAGGATTGTGTGCATGACCTATAGGTCATGTTATTGATGTTGTGGTAGAGTTGTTGCAAGTTTTTTGATTGTGTATGTGTTAAGAAGTGAAGAGTGATCCAAAAGGGTATTTTGGATGCATTGCTTGTGTGTACAAGTTTGTGAGAGTGTAAAGGGGAAAGAGAGCAAGTAAGAGAAGTTCATCATTAGGTGTAGAAGACATCAAATCAGAGGCAGCGATAAGATCAAGGTAGCTAGGTTGGTGTTTGTTTGCCTAGGAGGTTGATTCCTCCTTGTGGGATGGGTGTCTCACTAAATTAAGGGATGGGTGTTCATTGATTAGTTGGTGTTGATCTAAATGTTGAATCTTGTTTTTATAGGAATATAGTCCATCTTTCATGGTTCAGTGGGTTTTATCCTCCAAGAGGGTTTCCCACATATATCATGTGTTCTTCCTTGTTCATTGAAATGGTTATTTTGTATGCTTCATGATTATTTGTGCTGACTGTTTAAGAGTTGGGAATTGAATTGGATTATCTGGCATCACTAATTCACCCCCCCCTTTTCAGTGATTGTACCTCTAACATCTTATTGAGGGCAATAAATTATATCCTTCATATTGTAAAGATTTAGATTATGTTTTAAGGGTTTCATTAGAGGAAAATAAGTTTTATTCTTGTTCATGACTACAACAGAGATTAAATATTGAGGGCATTTAGGGATTTTAATGGTATTTTTGAGCTTTTACAACATAAACTGTAAATTTTCGTTTGGGGGCTTTTAATGACATCTAACAAGTTTTAAAACATAGATTATAAGGTAGATGGTGCAATTTATTTTTGAAGTAAATTATAAGGTAGATGGTATGTATGTGAGAAATATCTCTTATGATTTTGAACACTCTACATTGACCTTATTACATTGAATTATCCCTTGTGTTTTTAAACACAAATTATTGTTAGGAATTAATATTTCCCCTTCAACTCATTATGTTTTTCTTTGAATCAATACACTTGTAATTAATGTTTGAATAGTATTTTAATGCTCAAATAATTTTTTTTATGCTCGAATAATACTTTTATGAATGTCGTTGGATGGTTTGTAGGGAAATGAAGGGAAGTAAAGAGGAACTAATTTTTCATGGTTCTATGGTGTGATTTTTTCTAACCTCACTAAGGCAATGAACTATTTTTATCATTTTTTCCCTGTGATTTGAGTTATGCATGTATATTAAATTCAATTTGTTAATATATTAAAATAAGGCATGCATCCATAGACACAAATCAGTTACATGCCCTCAATGTGTGTGTGTCTATATAGGTGCATTTGTATATGTGTATATGTATCTCAGTGTATATATGTATGTATTACATACATACATATATAATTTATACATATGTGTGTGTGTGTGTGTGTATGCATGTCTATATGTGTATGTGTTCATATATATAAATATAAATAAACATACATATATAATAAACATACATACATGAGTTGTAGATTAAATTTTTTTAGGGTTGTGAAGTGCACAATGGTTTTGATGGCAGAGGTGGATGGTAGGGCAATGGTAACTGGTGTTGGTTTGGTGAATAATATGGGCATGAGCTACAAGGAATTGGTAATGGTAGGGAAGAGAGTGGTGGGGGAAGTGCCACCTGTAGGAATCGTTTCACCAGGTATATAGAGCGCTGGGGATTTGGGCCATAACTCTTTGGAGGATGCAGACTTTTTAGGAGGTGATGATGATTTTGTAGGTTGGGAGGGGCATGATTTGTCTAAATATCATAGGCTAGGAAGGGACAGGCTAAAAGATAAGAAATAATTTTTTTTTAGGGTTTTAAAGATGCTGAACAATTTACCTTTGATTGTAAATTACTTAGTAATGGGTTAGGGTTGGAGCATCAGGTAAAAGATAGAGGTGGGTTTTTAAAGGGTTATTTACAAATAAATTAGGTTTTTAAGGATGTAAAGTAGGTGTCTAGGGTTTCCAAGGATGTGTATTCCTTATGTATTAATGTCCTGAATCCCTTTTATTCTTGCGAAGAATTTTGCAAAGAGAAGCTTCTCCAAGTTAACCTTAATTTGGATCTTATGTTAATTTCTAGAGATCAGTTGCAGTAGGAAGTGCTTGAGGAAGTTTCAAATTCAATGGAAGATTCATAGAGTATTCTTGTTGGAGTTTTAGTTTAGTAAAAGACACTAGAAACTACTTTTTTAGGTGACATTCCTTTGGTCTTCTCTGATTCTCCTCTAGTTTTGGAAATTTTAGATACAGATCTTACTGAAATTAGCTTAAAAAAAGGAAATAGATATTTGATAGGTATATGTATTAGGAAGTGGCCCTCTTGGGAAAGGCTATTACAATGGGCTTCTAGAACCTAGCCATCTATACAAGCTCCTTCTCTAACTTTGCTTTTTAATGGGTTTTTTCTTATTCAAATTTTTTATGTGGAAGATAAGGATTATGTGTGGGAGAATGGTCCTTGGTTTTTAGGCAATCAAGGAGTTTTTTTATGCCTCTGAGATCCTTTTTTTGATCTGGTAACCTCAATTATCTTGTCATCCCCTGTATGAATTAGATTTTATAATCTACCCTTAGCTATGTGAGATCCTGGTCTTCTCAAGCAGCTAGTTAGCAAGCTAGGTTTTTTTGTGAAAAATGATAGTTTAGTGGAGGCTAATTGGAGTTTTATTAGGGTGTGTGTGATGATGGACCTTTCCAAACTATTCCATCACTCCATTCAGATCTCTTCTTCCCATGGAAAATGGACTCATTATGTCAATGTTGAAGGATTACCATTCAGATGCTTCAAATGTAATCAAAGTGATCGTAAGATAGCCTCTTATCCTGAGAAGGGTTTTAAAGGAACTCAGGCTTCACTTTTGTAGAAATGGGTTAAAAAGGTAGGTTTTTCGAATAGAGATTTGGTTTAGAGATTTCAATTCCTAGCTGCTCTTCCTTCTCTGAAAAAGTGTCAAAAAGTGTAGGTAAACCCTCAAAAGGATGAGGTTCCTTTTTTAGAAGAAGTTGTGGACTATGGGAAGGCAGGGCAACTTTCTTTTCCTCAATCGGATAAAGAGAAGGTTATAGAAATGAGGGGAGATAAATAGGTGATAGAAGAAGTTGAAATTCATTTGAAGGAAGAGCAACTCTCTCATTCTCAGTCATTTCAAGAAAATGTTTTAGAAAAGCTTAGAGTGTGAGAAACAAAAAACCTTTCTCCAACTTTGAAAAATGCTCAGTTGATGGAATCATTAGAAGAAGAAGAAGAGGAGAACTAGGAGGAAGAAGCAGAAGAAATAGTAAGTAAGGATGTTCTAATAATAACTTAGTTTGTCAGTTTTATCCAAATGCCAAACTATGGGAAAAAGGGAAAAGAGGCAAAAAAATGGAAGTGGGAAGACTCCAATTGGATGCCCAAAACTCCATCCTTTACAGTACCCAATGGACTATGAAATATCTTCTTTCCATCAGAGGTAGATGAACATTGATAGCTAAAGGATGATTCTTTGGTTGAGTTTGAAAGTGTTTAATTTTACATTAGAATCCTCTTCTTTTGGTTTCTCAGTAGACTTAGAATTTAAGTATGGTTTTAGCTTTGACTTGTAGCTGTATAAAATTTGTATGGGTTTTCAGGGTTGAAAATCTTGGTTGTTGCTCAACATTAGTTTTAAGGAGACTGGACCTCTTGTTGTGTTCTAGAACTAGTTTGGGCTCCAGATAAAAGCTAAGCAATGATAAAAAATAACAACATACATACATGTGTGTGTATATGCATGTGTATGTCTATATCTGTATGTGCATGTATGTTTAAGTATACATACACATACATATATAACAAACAAACATACATACATATGCACACACATAAATATACATATATGTATGTGTGTGTATGTTTAAATATACATACATATGTGTATGTATGTGTTTGTACATACATAAATACATAGACCACTATGACTCACGTCATTATAATTAGTAGTTGATAGACGAATGAAAAAATATTTTTTACTTAAAATGGAAAAACCAAGTCATATTAAAATAAGCTTGGACTAGTTTTCTATTCATAGAACATAAAAGTTCCAAAATATATTGGGCAACAGTGTGACGTCTTATAAAATTCTTAGTACCTACTATTACTATGATAGTATCAAACCATTACTTCTAAAAAATATTACTATGATAAGATTAAACCAATGATGGAAAGGTGAAATCTTCTTCAAGATTATGTTGTTTCTCACTTACTTCTTTTAAAGCAAGCATTGTTGTGTATTCCTCTATGGGTGTACATGGCATGTTGATCGTGCCTGTTGAAGGAAACAACATATGACTTGCATGAGCAAATTGCATTTGACTTGAAGGAAAATGAATGGTTGTTGATATGGGAAAATGCATTGCCATTGAAGAAGCAAATTGCAATTAGTTTGTAGGTGAAGGGGGTTGCAGGGTTATAAATTAATGACATTTGCATATTGTGAATTGAAAATGTTGTAGAAATCCAACATGATTGGGTGTTGTGCAGAGAGAGGATTTCCTCCATTGCTTAGATGCCTTTGCCTCTACATCTCCTTTTCAATCCTATCTTTCTCCCGTTGAAGTTTGTCATATTCTTTTTTTCTCTTTTTCGTGTTGTTGTTTCATCTTCTCCAAGTCCTTTCTTTGTTTTTTAGCTCTGTTTTTAGTTTTTTTTAATTCCCTCTTTTCTTTCTCAAGAATTTTATTTGCCTTCCTCTCCTTTACTTGTTCTTTTTTTATTGATTTTATCTCATCCAAATCCATATTTCATGTTTTTCATTGATCAAGCAAGTTCAAATACTCATCTGATGTAATAATTTGTGATTGTTTACTCAAATTGATAATTCCATTGCTAGTGTGAACTGATCTCTCGATAACCCTATTAAATGGTAGATTTAGGAAATTACCTAATGACCCACTCACTCATTTTCTTGGATCTTCATTGTTAGTCTGTGCTTATGGGTCTTCTACATAATTTTCTAATGGTTCCAATTATGTAGCTTTGAGATGACATTCTTATAATTATACATAATAGTGAATTAACCCACTTAGAATGGTAGGAGGAGGGGATGGTATAGAAAGTGATACATCATCATTGTGGATGTCGAGGGAAATCCCCATGTCTACAGCTACATCTTTCACCCATTATGGTTGACTAAAAATTATTAGCAAGCTCAACTCATCATCAACTGTCATAACTTATTGTGTTTGGCTCAAATGACTTGGTGTATTGTTTTCATCTTCAACTTGTGGATGTGTTTTTAATTTCCCTTAGTGAATTTTTAAGTTTGTTGCCACTTGCCCTGCATGTTCATTTTGATCAAGCCTACTTGATTGTTCATTTTTTAAATTTCTTATTGAATTTGTTAGATTTCTTCCCTTTCATATCCAACCATCGTAAATATGTTTTCCACTATTATTTCCTCCTCTTCTTACTCAACACTAAATGTAACAACATGTGGATGTGTTTTTGATTGCCCTAGTCACATTATTAGATATTTTTCCACTTGGCTACTTGTTGATTTTGATTAGTCCTTTTTTATTATTCCATTTTTTTAATTTCTTGCTAAATTATATGGATTTCTTCCCTTGCATGTCCAACTAGTAAAAGTATGTTTTCCACAATTTTTTCCTCCTATTCTTGATCAAAACTAAATACATCACTAGGGCATATGTCATTGGCAATTGCATATTTATTGAGATGCCAAATATTAATTATTTTAAATCTAGATTTAACATTTTATGGAGTTAAAGCTCTTTTGAAAGACTTATTGCTAAGTTTTGCCAATTCAGATCTCCTTATTTCTAGGTTGTGGTGTTTGGACATCTATTTTCATCTCTCATCTTTAAATTAAGTCTTAAAGGATGAAAATATACTAACATCTAGTGGTTACAACATGTGGCTTGTGTAGATGGGTAAAGTGATCAGATCTATTCCCAATGCTCTTACTTCATGGATTGTGGCATAAGCCATGTGGTTACCATGGTCATCAAATATAAGAAGATGCCTATTTAATGGTGAAACACCACATATAACTAATCTTGCAAAGTGGAGTAGCCAATTCATAAATAATAATTTTATCATCCATGTGTGTGGCTGAGATGCCATGCATGCACCAGGCTCTCAGTTTGTAATGTAGTTTGTTAACTGCCTTTGTGTTTTAAGAAGATAAAAACCTAATATACTCTACCCTATATAATTAACACAACAAAGAATGGTCATCCACTATCTAATTTTTGGAAGAATCTATGGTGCAATCTTGTTGCTTGTCTTTCTAAGGCCCTCATCCCATAATTTCTACCAGCTTGGACACCTGTTTCATCATAATTCCATATCTTTTATGGTCTATACTGCTCTATTTTATACATACTCTCCAGGGTGTCATAAAATGCTACAAGTATGCTTAGCCTGAGTATGACTGCTCAGTCATGATCAATGCATTCTGTAGCCCTTAAGGACAAGTTTAGATGCCGATTTTTGAACCCTTCCCGCCATGATCTACCAATAAATCTATTATTAAAAGGAATAGGTCTGGTTTCACATATGTGTGTCATACGAGCCTTTAGTACTTTGATTTATAGCCCATGACCCATATCTACCAGGTCTATACACCATTACATAATTTAGGTCTCTTATTCATTTGTTAGAATGGTTCTAGGTCGCTTGTGCTTGGTTGCTATTGTCAAGATCATAACAAGAACAATTGATTACTTTTGTGTAAGCAACTAAACATGAAATTAAACCAGAAGTAAATATGTAACTAAGAATCAAAATCAGCAAAGAACATGAGATACTGTCAGGGAAGTCCAAGAACAAACACACCTGTTCTGATTCCTCTTGTTGGATCTTGCTCCTCAGAAAGAGCACAGTATGATTACCAAATATATAAGCAATTAAATATGCAGAAATAACCAGAAGCACAAGTAACTAGAATTCACCAATAGCACAGAATATGAGAGACAATACACTATCTTGTATTAACACTATACAGAAAAGAATACAACAAAGAGCTGCCACACTCTTTCACCTTACAGAGGTTTGCCACACCTCAAGTGTTCAGTAATTCTTCTCACACAACACTTTCCTACACAAAAAACGGTCCCAACAACCAACTCACAAACCGAATTGGTGTTCACCTCTCCAACTAGTCAGTAATAACCCTGCCAGTACATCAAGCACTCTATAGCACTTTAAGCTGATCTCCCATGAACCTACAACCTGCAATTCAACAGACCATACTCACATGTAGATCCCCTATGAGCTTGCAACAACCTGCAACTCAATGATCTTACAATAGAGGCAACTTACTTGCCTTCCTTTCTATATTTATTACAATACATGCCAATGGGTCTATAAATAGATCCCTAACTTAAACAATAACTTAGACTCTTAATTTAGACAATTATCCACGCAACCCAAGACTCTAACTGGTCTTAACATGCAAACTCTTCGTTCACTTAACTAACTATCCGTGCAACTAGCACTTCTGGAACACACAGGCGACCGACGTCGGTCCCTGCTAGTCTGGTTCTGCCGACGTCGACCGACTCCCTGCCGTCGCCGGTGGCCTTCTGTACTGGGTCACGACCGACGTCGGTCCTGCTGCCGACGCTGGTGCTCCTGGATCTCAGCAACCATCTTGTTCCACCTTGTTTGCAAGTAGCTGAAGCTTTTAGCTCCACAACCTAACAATCTCCCACTTGGAGATAAACAGGTGCAACCTGTACATGTACCTGTACTCCATCTATTTTGTTCTCTTGACTATGTATCCATCTTCAAAATCACCCTTAAAGACCAACCACCACAAAATCCGTGGTGCAAAACCTGTCATCCAAATCACCAACCACATCCACATCTACAAACATGTAGAAAATCACCTGAACCTGCATAGCATGTGCACTTGCTGCTAGTCCCTGTAAGAATCCACTGAACTGCCCTCCAATGGTTCTCTCTCGGATTGGCTCCAACTTGTGACAACTCCCACTGATTGGGAAAATTCAGGTTTAGTACATACCATGCACTCAACCTCATTATGTGAATCAAGACACCTGTTCATAGAACTGTCCAACCATCGGCGTGCTAACCGGTTTCACACAATCATCCTGAAACAAAGTCAACACATGACCTTCCATGTCTCTAGAACACACTCATGCTAAAGAATCTTGCTGCTCCCAGATTCTCCATGACAAACACCTGAACTAGCTTTACCTTTAGTTCAACAATACCTGTATATGTAACCCTGCAACAAGCACATCATACAGAAATAGGATAGTGTAGCTAATACTATCCAACCTGGTAAAGAGAAACACAATGATCAAACCTCCATTGCCCTATAGCTAATACAAGACCATATACCCTGATCTTCCATCTCACGTATCCATTTCCGCTCTTCTTTATCCTGAACATCCATTCGTCTCTCAGTGCTTACTTCCAGCTGGCAACACTACCCAAAACAACTGTTTGGTTCTCCTCCAAGGAATCACATCCTCATTCATGCCTAGCTCCCACTGTTTCCTGGATCTACCTGTTCTGCTTCTTCAATAACTTCCTGGTCCTATGCCATAAGTGAGCAACAGGTAGTGTAAAGAAGGGAAATGATGAATTTAAGAACTTACTTACACCTTCAGTCCTCCATATGGGCGCTTGAGACTCCATGACAGCTTGCTGTCCACCCAAAATTTGTCTCAGTAACTGATGTCGGTCACATCTCAGTCTGCAGTCGACCGATGTTGGTTTCTTGCGACTGCCTCCTTGTCGACGTCGATTTCCCTTGGCCGACGCCGGTCATTCTCTGCCCTGAGTCACCGACGTCGATCCGCACATAGCCGACGTCGGTCGCTGTCTGGATGCCGACGCCAGTTTTCCTGCCGACGTCGGTCTCTGTGTTTTTCTTGTGAGACCTGACTTTTTCCTGCGAGCTCTTTTTGGATCAAATCCTTGTCCAAATCACCCTTGCTCTGCTCAGAATTCTTCTGCATCTTGTGCTGAACTTTGTCTGTCACTTTCTCCTTGAAAACCAAGGCTTTCCTATTCTTGTCACTAACATCAGGTTCCTCAAGAAACGTTACCTTCTTCTTTTATATACAAAAACCACGATCCATACCTTTCAAATCCGAAAACATATCCTTTGACTCAAGAACAAGCATCTCTTTCTTATATGTGTGACCAAGCCTATCAAGCCACATCTCTGAATCTACAACTGAAATAGAAAACCCAAAAAGAGAATTAGTAGTACAAGTAGATAGATAAAGCATACCTACTTTCTTACCTCTAGCTACAACAAGTGTACCCTTGGTAACCTTCCAAGAGTCCGCTGTGAGAGTTACTGTGCAACCCTCATCACCCAAACTTCTAACAGAAATCAAGTTCCGCTCTAGAACTGGGACATGCATGACCTCCTTTAACACCCATGTGTTATCTGTCTGCAGTTTCAGCTTCACTTTCCCTTTGCCAATAATCTGACAAGGCTTACCATCCCCTACACAAATTTTTCCAAAATCTCCCTGGACATACTCATGAAAAAATTCCCTATGTGGGGATGCATGAAAAGAGGCACCAGAATCTAAAACCCAAGATTCTACTTTATCCAAAGAACATACCAGAGCATCCTGTGCAACGTACTCTACAACATCTACTTCTTCTTCATGTCCTTCATGCCGATCTTCACCTGATCTGCAATCGCTCTTTAAGTGCCCTTGCTTTCCACACTTCCAGCAGGTTATTCTGCCATACCTGGACTTGGATCTCCTACCTATCTTCGACCTTGATCTCCCATGCTCTATCTTTTCTCTTTGCCTTCCTCTGCCTTCAACACTCAAAGCATTTCCTGATGATTTACCTGTGCTATTCCTGCGTATCTCTTCATTCAAGATTACACTCACAACATCATCCACTTTTAAGACTTTTGAAGGAGACACAGTATTAGAAACTGCCATTACCAAACCTTCCCAACTTTCAGGTAATGAACACAAAATTAAGAGAGCTCTAATTTCATCATCAAATAAAATATTGACTGAACTTAGCTGGTTTACTAAACCATGGAAATCACTAAGATGGTTATGAACAGATCCACCTTCCAACATTTGCAAATTAAATAAACGCTTCATAAGAAATACCTTATTAGAAGCTGAGGGTTTTTCATATAAATTTGCCAAAGATTCCATCAACTCCACCATTGTCTTACACTGTGATAAGCTGGAAATCACAAATGATGCAAGACTCAATTTAATAGATCCCAGAGCCTTTCGATCAAGAACCTCCCATTCTTCATCTTTCATATCCGAGGGTTTGCAACTAACTCCTCCCAACGGTAAGTACAAATCTTTTTGATACAGATAATCCTCAATCTGCATCCTCCACAATTGGTAGTTCTTGCCATTAAACTTTTCCATTCGTAGCTGACTGTCTTCTGTCATTGCTCAACTCCCATTCAAACAGAAACCCTGTGAGTACCCTGTAATCAAAACACACTACCTAGATCTACACCAATCTGTTAGTATTCCAACCTAGCTCTGATACCACTTGTCAGGGAAGTCCAAGAACAAACACACCTGTTCTGATTCCTCTTGTTGGATCTTGCTCCTCAGAAAGAGCACAGTATGATTACCAAATATATAAGCAATTAAATATGCGAAAATAACCAGAAGCACAAGTAACTAGAATTCACCAATAGCACAGAATATGAGAGACAATACACTATCTTGTATTAACACTATATAGAAAAGAATACAACAAAGAGCCGCCACACTCTTTCACCTTACAGAGGTTTGCCACACCTCAAGTGTTCAGTAATTCTTCTCACACAACACTCTCCTACACAAAAAATGGTCCCAACAACCAACTCACAAACCGAATTGGTGTTCACCTCTCCAACTAGTCAGTAATAACCCTGCCAGTACATCAAGCACTCTATAGCACTTCAAGCTGATCTCCCATGAACCTGCAACCTGCAATTCAACAAACCATACTCACATGTAGATCCCCTATGAGCTTGCAACAACCTGCAACTCAATGATCTTACAATGGAGGCAACTTACTTGCCTTCTTTTCTATACTTATTACAATACATGCCAATGGGTCTATAAATAGATCCCTAACTTAAACAATAACTTAGACTCTTAATTTAGACAATTATCCATGCAACCCAAGACTTTAACTGGTCTTAACATGCAAACTCTTCGTTCACTTAACTAACTATTCGTGCAACTAGCACTTCTGGAACACACAGGCGACCGACGTCGGTCCCTGCTAGTCTGGTTCTGCCGACGTCGGCCGACTCTCTGCCGTCACCGGTGGCCTTCTGTACTGGGTCACGACCGACGTCGATCCTGCTGCCGACGCCGGTGCTCCTGGATCTCAGCAACCATCTTGTTCCACCTTGTTTTCAAGTAGCTAAAGCTTTTAGCTCCACAACTTGACAGATACAAGAAACAATGAAAACTTGTATTAAACTCTTCTCAGAAGGAAATACAATGAAAAAATCTCTCTTTCTTCCACACCTCTTAGATGTATAGATCTCTTTCCCTCAAGAGTTCTCTCTTACAATTACAGACACAATTCAGCTACTTGAATTGTCTGTTACACAAGCTATGAAGATCTATCCCTATTATATAAGATTAGGGATCATGAGCTATGCATTCTCAACCATTAAATACACCTTCTAATCAAGGGTTCAAAATAGTCCTGCCAAAAATAGAAACGCAGACTTACAACTAACAGCTAAATTAATCATGCAAACATTCTGTTTATCCACAAAAATAGACTTTCTGGATGCACAGGTGACTGACATCAGTCCTTGTCAGTCTGCACATGACCGACGTCAGCCAATACATAACCAACATTGGTAGCCTCCAATCGATCCCTGACCAACGTCGGCGACTATGTAAATCTTGCAACTTTGCATTTGCTCATCAGTGAAGCTTTTAGCTCCACACCTTAACAATCTCCCACTTGGAGATAAATAGCTGCCCCTGTACCTGTACATCAACATCTTCTAGCTTCTCCATCATCTTCAAGCTCAATTTTGAAGACCAACAAAAGTTGAATGAAGATTCAACTTCTCTTTTGTTACCGGCTTTGTTAACATATCAACAAAGTTCTTATCTCTATGGATCTTTTCCAGCTTCAACTCACCATCCTCCAATACCTATCTAATGAAGTGGTACCTAAGCTATATATGTTTGGTTATTGAATGAAAGGCTGAATTCTTTGCCAAATGAATTGCACTTTGACTATCACTGTACAATCTGCAACTCTCTTGCTCCTTTCCCAACTCTTCCATGAACCATGTCATCCATATCATCTCTTTGCTAGCCTTCGTGACTGTAATGTATTCTACCTTTGTAGTAGACAAGGCAACAACCTTCTTCAACTTTGAAATCCAGCTAACCGTCGTTCCACCAACAGTGAAAACATAACCTGTGGTGCTTCTCCTCCCATCCAAGTCACCTACCATATCTGCATCTACATATCCATTTAGAGAAGTATTTGACCCACCATAGCACAAATGCATACTGCTGGTCCCTCTCAGATATCTGAGAATCCACTGAACTGCTTTTTAGTGTTCCTTTCCTGGATTGGCCATAAACTTACTGACAACTCCCATTGCTTGGGCAATATCAGGTCTAGTACATACCATTGCATACATTAAGCTCCCAACTGCAGAAGCATATGAAACTCTACTCATGTACTCTACCTCATCATGTGAATTAGGACACTGATCTTTGCTCAACTTGAAGTGTCTAGCCATAGGTGTGCCTACCAGTTTTGCATCTTGCATATTGAACCTCTCCAACACCTTGTTCACATAATCCTCTTGAGACAAAATCAACTTATGATTTTTCCTGTCTCTCTTAATACTCATGCTAAGAATTTTCTTTGCTACTCCCAAATCCTTCATGGCAAATGTGTGAGCTAATTTTACCTTAAGCTCAGAAATATCTTGCATGTGTGAACCTGCAACCAACATATCATCTTCATACAACAACAAGATACTATATCTACCATTATCCAATCTCTTAAAATACACACAATGATCAGATTGACATCAACTGAAGCCGTGCTCAGTCATAAACCTGTCAAACTTCAAATACCATTGTCATGAGCTTGCTTAAGACCATATAAGCTTTTCTTCAACCTGCACACAAGCTTCTCCTTACCTTTGACCTCAAAATGCTCCGGCTGATCCATATATATTTCTTCATCCAAATCTCTATGAAGAAACGATGTCTTAACATCAAGCTGCTCAAGATGCAAATCCTCAATAGCAACTAAAGACAATACAGTCCGAATAGAAGTCGTTTTTACTACAGGAGAAAAAATTTCACCAAAATCAATACCTGGTTTTTCTGCAAATCCTTTTACTACCAACCTGGCCTTATGTCTCATTTGTCCATTCTCACCTTCCTTTAACCTGTAAACCCATTTTTTTTCAGTGTTCTCTTACCCGCTAGCAAGTCAACCAAATCCTACGTTTGGTTCTCTTTCAAGGAATCAATCTTGTCACTCATGCCAAGCTCCCACTATTTTTGGGTTTCTACCTGCATTGCTTCATCAAAACTCTCTGGTTCTCCACTATCAGTGAGCAACAAGTAGAATAATGAAGGGGAATATCGAATTGGAGGTTTACTTACCCTTTCTGACCTCCTTATGGGCATTTGAGACTCATTCACTGCTTGTTATCTACCCAAATTCTCTGTCAATGACCAATCTCAGTCATCTTCAGGCCTGTACCTGATCGACATTGATTCTACCAGACCGACGTCGGTTCCTTCCTGACTGACGTCGGTCACTGTCTGACCGACATCGATTCCTTTTCGATCGACGTCGATTCCTGCCTGACTGATGTCGGTGTCTGTGTTTTTTTGAGTGTGAAAATTCTTTCCCGCAAGCTCATTTTAGATCATCACCTCATCCAAATCTCCATTGCCCTGCTTAGAATTATTCAACTTCTTGAGCTGATCACTGTACATCACTTTCTCATTGAAAACAACATCATGGCTTCTAATTATTTTGTTAGTTCCTAGATTTTACAACCAAAATTCAAAATCTCCAGAGCCATAACCAGTAAAAGTGCACCTCATAGACTCAACATCTAGCTTCTTTCTATTTTCCCTATCAACGTGCACAAAAGCTTCAGAACCAAAAACTCTGAGAAATGAAAGATCTACCTTTTTACCTATCCAAGCCTCTTTTGGAATTCCACCATCCAGAGTAGTAGAGGGTCCTTTGTTAATCAGGTAAACTGTAGTATCTACAACTTTTGCCCAAAACTGTAAGGGCAAACTAGCATGCAACCTCATACTCTGTGCACGCTCCAGTATTGTTTTGTTCATCCTTTTAGCAACTCCATTTTGCTGAGGTGTCCTTGGAACCATCTTTTGCCTACGTATTCCATTCATAGAACAATACCTGTTGAACTTATAGCTACAGTACTCACCACCATTGTCAGATATAAGACACTTCAATCTCAAACCTGTTTCATTCTCAACCAAAGCTTTCCATTTCATAAATATGTCAAAAACATCAGATTTCTTCCTTATGCAATAAACCCATACCTTTCTTGTAGCATCATCAATGAAAGAAACATAATACTGTGATCCTCCAATAGAAGCTACGTGAGCTGGTCCCCACACGTCTGTGTGAACAAGCTCCAACTTGTGCTTCTTTTTTGTTGACCCACTTTTGAGAAATCTCACTCTCTTCTGTTTCCCAAAAATACAATGCTCACAGAAATCTAGATCTATGCTTTTCAAATCTGAAAGCTTACCTTTTGACTTAAGAATACTCATTCCCTTCTCACTCATGTGGCCAAGCCTCTGGTGCCACAACTTTGCATCTACATCTGAAGTAGATAATACAGAAGGAGAATAATCAGTAATACAATTACATAAATAAAAAGTACCTACTCTCTTACCTTTGGCTAATACAAGTGGACCCTTGGTAACCTTCCAAGATTCAGCTGTGAGAGTTACTGTACAACCCTCATCCCCCAACTTTCCTGAAGAAATCAAATTTCTCTTCAAAATGGGTACATGCATGACATCCCTCAACACACATGTGTTGCCATTCTGCATTTTCAGCTGCACTTTTCTTTTGCCAATAATTCTACAAGGCTCATCATCCCCTAAATAAACTTTTCCAAAATCTCTCTAGACATAATCATTGAAAAATTCTCTATTTGGGGTAGCATGGAAAGAAGCACCAAAATCTACAACCCAAGATTCTAATCTATTATCCAAAGAAAGTGTAAAATCATCTTGTGCAACAATACCTACAACTTTTGCTTCTTCATTACCTTCATGCTGATAGTCTTCTCTAACCTTCAACTAGCAATCTTTCTTTGCATGCCCTATCTTTCCACAATTCCAGCATGTTATCTTTCTTCTATTTCTGGATTTGGATCTACCTCTCATCTTTGACTTAGACCTTGATCTCCCTTGCTTGCACCTCTCTTTTTGCCTTTCCCTGCTTTCAATACTTAAAGCATTACCTGATGTCTCCTCTGTGCTTTTTCTGCAAATTTCTTCATTTAAGATTACACTAACAACATCATCTACTTTCAAGATATTTGTAGCAGATGTAGTATTACTAACTACCATTACCAAACTATGCCAACTTTTTGGTAAAGAGCATAAAATTAAGAGAGCCATAATTTCATCATCAAACACTATTTTGACTGAATTTAACTGATTTACAATTGCATGGAAATCATTTAGATGAGTAGATACAAATCCACCTTCCTGCATGTGCAAATTAAATAATTGCTTCATAAGATATACTTTATTTGAAGTTGAGGGCTTTTCATATAAATTTGCTAAAGTATCCATTAACTCTACCTTGACTTTGCCTATGACAAGTTGGAAATCATAGAAGATGCCAAGCTCAACCTTATAGATCCCAGAGCCTTTCTATCAAGAACATTCCATTCTTCATCTTCTATATCTGTGGGCTTGCTTGAAACTCCACCCAACGGTAAGTATAGATCTTTCTGATACAAATAATCTTCTATCTACATCCTCCATAATTGATAGTTTTTGCCATTAAACTTCTCCATTCTTAGTTTACTTTCTTCTCCCATTGCTTTACTCCCACTCAAACAGAAACCCCTGTGAGTGACCTGTAATCAAAACACACTAAACAGATCTGAAACCACCTGTTAGTGAACTTGAGCTCTGATACCACTTTTCAGGATCGTAACAAGAACAATTGATTACTTTTGTGTAAGCAACTAAACACGGAATTAAACCAGAAGTAAATATGTAACTAAGAATCAAAATCAACAAAGAACATGAGATACAAGAAACAATGAAAACTTGTATTAAACTCTTCTCAGAAGGAAATACAATGAAGAAATCTCTCTTTCTTCCACACCTCTTAGATGTATAGATCTCTTTCCCTCAAGAGTTCTCTCTCATAATTACAAACACAATTCAGCTACTTGAATTGTCTGTTACACAAGCTATGAAGATCTATCCCTATTATATAAGATTAGGGATCATGAGCTATGCATTCTCAACCATTAGATACACCTCCTAATCAAGGATTCAAAATAGTCCTGCCAAAAATAGAAACATGGACTTATAACTAACAGCTAAACTAATCATGCAAACATTCTATTTATCCACGAAAATAGACTTTCTGGACGCACAGGTGACCAACGTCGATCCCTGTCAGTTTGCACATGACCGACGTCAGCCGATACATAACTGACATTGGTAGCCTCCAGTCGATCCTTGACCGATGTCGGTGACTGCGTAAATCCTGCAACTTTGCATTTGCTCATCCGTGAAGCTTTTAGCTCCACACTTTAACAATTATGAGACCCCACAACTAGGTTGTCAATGTAGTTTAAGGGATACCCTACTTGGTTACAACAGTCCTTGTGGGTCATCCATTTTCCTCCACATCCCTTATTGCATGTTTCAAGTCATCCTCTATCCACTCTTTTATGAAGAAAACTTTCTTTGATGTACTAACAATATTTTCATTAATTTTAACATTATGTTCAATATCTTTTGATGGGTTGGGTGGAGGCTCTTCAGGTGGATTTGACATAATTTCTTCTATTGGTTTCATAACAATGTTATTTTTCTCAGAGTTGGGTACATCAACCAATTTCACACCCCTTTTTGGGGGTTCCATATGTGACTTATGCACTGACCTCTTCCATTTCTACTTTTGTACCATGGTATTCTACAATAAGAAAAATTCAACAATAAACATTCAGTAACAAACTAAAAGTGTACATTTGTTAGTGTACAATTTAGTTGACAATATTGACTTATGGCCAGGTAAGTGTGTAAACCTATCAGGTTCTCTATGTATAATGTGAAACATTGAGAAATAAACATTCAATAATAAACTTTTTGTTGTACATTTAATAGTGTGCAATCTAGGTGACAATCTTGGCATATGGACAACAAGAGCATAAATTTAATAGGCTTTTATTTTGAGAGAGCCTGTTAGGTTTACACACTCACCTAGCCATACTGAGTTCAGGGTTGAACATTTCTCAACCTAAAATGAGCCTCAAATGATTAGCCTTTTAAGTTGTGTTATATTTGGGCAAAGGTGCAAAGTATTAGGGTTACTTTAATTTGGATAGGGTGATGACAATATGTTAAAGGGGATTTTAAAAATATGAATATATGTATTACTATTTTATGAATGTTTTTTCATGCTCATCTATTGGTGATTTTAGGGTTAGGAAATGGTGTTCGAAGGGTTAAGTTTTGTTCATACATTTAAAAAGGGTTAAGTTTTGGTCATAGGTTTAAATATGTGTTTATAGGGTTTCTTTTGTAGCTTGAAAAATATTGTAAAATATTGGTGTTTTCACAAGTACAAATTGATGAGATACACTCTTGTAATTAATTATGTAATTAGATTTCAACTTTTAGCTTTTTCTAAATTTTAATTTCCATATGCGATTGACCTTATGCAACCAACATGCATCCTCATCGTTGTACATGTATTTAATCCACTCTAATGAAGAATGCAAAGTACCAATTTTGGCATAAATCTGACTTATTATGTTTTATGTTTGAATATTTTCTCTTCCTTAGTATTCTACTTGACTTTTACATGGTCATGATAGTTGGTATCCCAGGATGACCATTCTTAGATTTGGGGTTGTTACTGCACAACTCTGCCACATTATTTGGTGTTCATTTGTAGTGGGGTTGTTAGTTTGCATTACAGGGTTTTTGATTTTGCAGTTTGCAACTATGGGAATCTTTTTTGGTGGAGCTTCTATGCCATAAATTTTATTTTTTCATTTGGGGATTTTAATGACATCTTTTAAATTTTAAGACATAGATTGTGTATGAGCATGCTAGATCTTCCTAATTATCGATAGTAAACAATGTGTAGGATCATGCCACAACATGACCCTCGAAAGTTTGCATACAATTATTAGAAGCCTATATACAATAAGATACAAGAATCAAAAAGTGCTTGGCATAATATACACCCACAAAGATCCATAAGGTCACTATTATGCTCGATAAACATAATCTTGGACCAATCAATTCAAAATAGCAACACTATTTGCAAATACAAGACATGTTTTTGAAAATCAAACTAATCATCTCTTGCATACAAGAGATGACCATTCTTCCCATTTATAATAGTACCAACCATTCTAGAGAACAATACCAAAAATCAAATTAACCTTTGAACATATTTTAATGTTAATTATATGTTTAGTTAAGCAAGTAGCAATGTTAATGGCACATATTGATACATGTGACTTCTTCGTAGCCTTGATGTGAAGTTTTAAGTTACCATGAAAGAAGGCTAATAAATTGTAAAAAAACATGAAAAATATCCTTTATAAGTTGTCTTGAAGGAGAAATACTAAAAAACTCTAGCTTAAATAGTGAATAGAACATCTAATATAACACAAATTGAGGCAAAGAAAAAGGGAAGATTATTTGATCATGAAGGGAATCAGGCCTGAACTGAACTAATTGAAGTTACACATTAAAGTTCATGAATTACTAAAAAAGATTATGTAACTATCTAAATTTATTAGCAATTTAATAAATAAATAATTTTAAGTAATTTTGTAAAGTGGGTGGGTTGTTTCTAGCCCAATCTAAGGTCAATTCTTATGGGCACTCGATGGCAGTTGTGGAGGGGCCCAATTGACCATATTACCAGATTAATGTTGTGTATTATTTTATAATTTTGTAAAAATATACAAAACAATATACGAAGGAAAAGACAATAATATATAAATGACATTCCTTGGAGAACAAAATGGCTTGGTGAGGATTACTAAGTTAACAACTTCCTTAAGAAGAATCGGTGTTTGAGAGCTTGGCTACTCAAACTATGGATTGAAGGAAGTGGACAATTTGCTCACATGCCAGTATCGTGAATCTAAGAGAGTATCCTATTTGGTTAAATGCCGCTCATGGGAAGTTCCCTACTCAATTGATTTCATATCAAGAATATCATGGAGTCTTTTCCTCTATAAATCACTTTTACATTGAAATGAAGATAAAATAAGTGCATAAAATATTTATGAAGCATTAGCAGGGATGATAAATCTACAAAATGTATAGATATTCTAAAGTTTAAATAGAAAATTAAACACCTGAATTATATTCAAAGAAGATTGTTAGCATGGAGTAAATGCATATTGGGCTATTTATAATGAAAATGATGTCTAATATGAAAGTATTCAGATGCCATCGTTATGTATAAAGTAGTAGGAGCAATTATTTGGTTGTGGAAGAAGTTTGCAACCAATTTTATAGCTTATTTGGGGTAGGATTTTATTGTTGAACTTAACTTCCATAGTGGCAACTCTATGGAGAGCTTATTTGATTGGTTCATTATTCATTGAATGTCGATATGATTTCCAACATATATTAAAGTTCAAATAAGGACTTATGGAGAGTAGAATTTAGATGAAGCTAAAAAATATAACTTACTTCTCTATAAATTCATCAAAGTAAAAAATTAAAGATATTTAAATGAGACACATTGGGCAACCCAATCAATGCACTAAAGAACATCAGATGGAGATAGGTAGGTTCAAAAAAAGAAAGCCTATAAATCAAATAAATGATTTGGAAAGGAAGAGAAAATGTGAAAATCAAAGGTTATTATTAACATTATATATATGCCAAAGATAAATTTGACACAATCTTTAAATAAATATAAATAAAGGTCACTTCCTCTACATAGGAAAATAAAGAGAGATAAAGGCCACTTTTGCTACAAAGGAAAGTAAGTAATTTTGATATATTGGATGAGAATTGGTGACTTTTTCTTCTTTTCTTGAACTGACTAATTAAAAATCTTAGTAATTTGTTATCCTAATTAATTTCTTGTCAATTTTTTAAAATAAAATATTAAAAACAAAGAAACAAAGGGTTTCTATATAGCGTATACTATCATAATCCTACACAAGGAAAAAATGACATTTCAAAAAAAATAGAGAAATATAATTGAGAATATTGTTTTTAAGATCTATGTATATGATAGTAAATGTTGATTGCATCATGGAAAATCATTTGTTCAAAACATTTCATGAATAATACTTTTCTTTCACAATATGGGCTTTTGTTACCATGACTATGCATAAGACACAATCCTGTAACTAGTCTTGATATAAAGAGGGAAATGTAGCTCTTTATCCTATTGCTCATTAGCAATCTAATTTTGATACTATGTTAACAAGAGTTCACTCTTAAAAAGTAAAGCCTCATTGACAATTTGGTTCAGAGTATATCGATTTTGAGATTGTGACAAGCCTTTTAATTTGAAGAATTCAAAAGCATATTTTATGCAAAGGGTTGCATTTGATAATAAAAATTGTTCAACATGAAGTTTGGATAAGACTATTATGGTCATTGGTTGCAATACATAAGAAAAGCCTTTGGAAACTCATTTTGTGCCCAAGTTACATAAAACAAGATGTTAAAAAGATTGCAAAAATGTACAATGTAGCCAATAATATATTACACTATTTAATAAATTATGTTTGACCAATAAGATATGAGATTAGAAGCATGGATTAAGCTTTGAATTTTCTTCCATGGTGGTATTATAGGGAGTTTTCATAGTCAATATCTATGGGAGGGCCAATTGTTATGAAACTTCAATTTAATTTAATAAATATTGTGCACATTTAAACTTGAGGTGGAAATTTAGAAATAAATATAGTTAGAATTATTTCAAACTAAAGCATGTTATTATAGACAAGAATTAGTTTTCCAACCTAGGACTGATGCTGAAAGCACTTCCCTTCCAAATTGTCTTATTGTTAGATATTGCCAATCCTTTTCTACTTTGTGTTGTGCTTAAATGTCTCTACTTTGTAACTCAGAATCTCTACTCTTTGTCGATGTAATATCTAGTCTGCAGGAATTTTAATGAAACTATTGGACAGTCTCATGCATTGTATTTATAAAGTTTCAAACAAAATCAAATTAAAAAAATTGATGATTTTTTTGGAATTAGAAGGAATATTCAAAATTTGAAGGTATTTTTTAAATTGTGTTTGAACTATATATATATATATATATACACACACACACACATACATACATATCTACACAGACACACACACACACACACACACACACACACACACACACACACACACACACACACACACACACACACACACACACACACACACACACACACACACACACACACACACACACACACACACACACGCTTAAGACATAGATTAGAGTAATGACATGTTTAGACAAGAATATGCTTATGGCTAGTCCATAAAAATGCCTTTGATGTAATAATTTTTTTTTTAAATTGCATTACCAAATACTCATGTTTTAATATGGATTTACAAATATCCCTAGGGGAAAGGTCCCACTAGTGGAGCATGTTCCAATGATGGAATGTCTAATTGTTCAACTAAGACCTGATAATTGTATATATTTTCTCTAATAGTTATTTTATTTATTTCTAAAAAGTAAACACATTTTATTATGTCTTTGTGTAAAATATACTATTACTAGGACATTGACATTTGATAATAATACATGTACCCAATAATATATAAAACTTAAAATTGAATATATTTTGAAACACTAAAAATAAAAAATATGTGTTTGATTATTCAAATAAGGTGACATGCTATAAAAATTAAGTGTCAACATTCATTGATAAAGTATTGATATGTACATAAACCCATAATTTTTTGTTTATGTAT
Source organism: Torreya grandis (assembly GCA_037957365.1). Classification (NCBI taxonomy): domain Eukaryota; kingdom Viridiplantae; phylum Streptophyta; class Pinopsida; order Cupressales; family Taxaceae; genus Torreya; species Torreya grandis. Next base: position 237,935 of record JARHVA010001509.1, read on the forward strand.
AATTAAACTCCTACAATCTCACCTAGTTCAATAGTTATGCACAACTTTTACATTAAACCCACTACATGCAAAAAAATAATGGTATAAGACTCTCTCTCTCTCTCACGCACGCACGCACACACACACACACACACACACACACACACACACACACACACACACACATATGTGCTTGTGTGTATATATGTGTGTATATATGTATGTATATGTATATATGTATATATATATATGTGTGTATATATTACACACACATATTTGTATGTGTATATATGTGTGTGTGTGTGTGCATATGCATATATATATACACACACACACACACACACACACACATACACATACACATACACATATACACACACATAATACATATATATGTGTGTGTGTGTGTGTGTGTGTGTGTGTGTGTGTGTGTGTGTGTGTGTGTGTGTGTGTGTGTGTGTGTGTGTGTGTATGTGTATGTGTATGTGTATATGTATATATATACATATACATATATATGTATATATATATGTGTGTGTGTATATGTATATGTGTATGTGTATGTGTATGTGTATATATACACATATACATATATATGTATATATATATTACATATACATATACATATATATGTATATGTATATGTAATATATATATATATATATATATATATATATATATATATATATATATATATATATATACATATACACACACACACACACATATATATACACACACATATATATACAGATATGTATATGTAATACACACACATATATATGTATATGTATATGTGTGTATATATATATATATATGTATATGTATGTATGTATATGTATATTTATGTATATGTATATATGTATATGTATATGTATGTATATGTATATATATATATATGTGCACACACACGCACACACATATATACACATACATATATGTGTGTGTGTAATATATACACACACATATATATGTGTGTGTGTGTATTACACACACACATATATGTGTGTATATATTACACACACACACGTGTGTGTGTGTATTAAATAGTGAGCCTTATACCATTATTTTTTTGCATGTATTGGGTTTAATGTAAAAGTTGTGCATAACTATTGAACTAGGTGAGATTGGAGGAGTTTAATGATACATAAACAAAAAATTATGGATTTATATACATATCAATACTTTATAAATGAATGTTGACACTTAATTTTTATAGCTTGTCACTTTATTTGAATAATCAAACACAAATTTTAGATTTTTAGTGTTTCAAAATATATTCAATTTTAAGTTTTATATATTATTGGGTACATGTATTATCATCAAATGACAATGTCCTAGTAATAGTATATTTTACACAAAGATATAAATAAATGTGTTTACTTTTTAGAAATAAATAAATAAACTATTAGAAAAAATATATACAATTATCAGGTTTTAGTTGAACAATTAGACATTCCATTATTAGAACGTGTTCCACTAGTGGGACCTTTCCCCTAGGGATATTTGTAAATCCATATTAAAACATGAGTATTTGGTAATGCAATTTAATTTTTTTTTATTACATCTAAGGCATTTTTATGGACTAGCCATAAGCATATTCTTGTCTAAACATGTCATTACTCTAATCTATGTCTTTAGCTAACTATAAATGTGTTTATTATTAATAGCTCAAATTAGAGACTATAATTGCTATAAATAAATATTATGAATATCATGGATGTTGACATGTCAACATCTCGACAAGTATGACAACTATAATAAAATCTAAGAAAAAGACATTAAGTACCGAATATATTTTGTTGAGTTACAAGAGGGACATGTGCCTTGTTCAGTGATGCATGTTCAAGGAAGTACCCCTGCATGACATGTCAAGTCATTAAAATCCATCATGAAGTAATTAAAAGCTTTTTGGTGCCTTCCTCCACTGTCTTATCTCTCTCATCATGTTGTAACACTTATATTATGGATTCCATTATGTTGTAATTTTTTTAAAGCCCAGCTTGAAACATTCAACCTATGGGGCCAACCTAAAGTAGTAAACTTGTGTCCTCACCTAATGGAGTTACATCACCTTATTTGACAATTGCACATGGTCGTAGCTCTACTACTTTGTTGTATTTTCATGTTTTGATCTTTAAATCTAAAAATTAAAGTCCTTTTTACTTATAACCTATGTTATCACCTAATGGATCATTTTGTAAGGTTTCATGGATGAAAAATTCATGCAAAAAATGACTATAAATTTGAGGAAAAATTCTTGGGGAAGGGTTTGGTCAAATTTAGGTCAACAAACAAAGATTTAACTTTTTGTGGAAGGGTATACATCTATTAAGTTTTTTTATGGAGATTTATGAAAAAGTACAAAAGGTGTTTGAACTGCATAGAGGATTTTTTTAATTAGGGTTAATTTATTACACAAGAGGATTTTGTGAATTTTTTTTTATCCACCCTTTCTTTTTCACAAATAGAATTGGTATTTATTTATTAGCACCTAGAAATTTATGGAGAGAGCATTTTTTTCAAGAGTAGTTAAACCTTACTAACTAACTAAAACCAAAGAACTAGAGAAAGGGTTGTGAAACTATTTTTCAAGAGTAGCTTTCTGGCCATAGATGGGGATGGATATAAATGATTTCGTTACTCACACCCACCATTAGATACAGTTGCATACATGGATGGATATAAATTATTATGTAATTTGAGTTGTCAGTTTAATAAAGATCGAAATGGGGGAGAATATTTAAGAGCTCGAGTCTATCCATGTGTAAGAGATCATATATGTAAACAAACAAAAACTTAGATGATAGTTTTCCCAAGTGCCAATGCCTATTACAATGATGAGTACATGTGTCAAGTAATATAATCTTGTTGTAACTGCATGAGACCTTCTTGCATGCCACAAATGACTCTTTAGACTAAAATTAAGGCCCATGTGTAAAAATTAAGGCTAAAATTATTTAGATGAAAAGAATGTAACATTTTCTCCATGAAAGATGACTATGGACAGAGCATTTTTGGCAAAGCTTTTATTTGACTTTTATTTTTTGTAATATTTAAGTTATTGCCTTGTTTTTTAAAAATAAATTGTATGGTGGAAAGAAATTGTGTGGGGAAATTGAGGTTATTTTACAAAAGTTGGGTAGATAGGCAAGGATAATTTTTTAGTAATGACTGCGAAAACCTTAAATCTCTCTAAATGTTAATGTAATTTATTTTAATTAAAAAAAAAAGGTAAAATTTAAAACTAAGAAGTTTTTCCTTTCCATTAAGTTCTATTTGCTCAGGGCTCACCCAAAATAAAATTGAAAACTCAAATAAATGAACAATACACAATTATTTGAAAAATATATTTATTGAAATAAGTATAATAAATATTTATTTGCATGTCTTTGATACGAGGAATTACAAAATTCCATTTAGATGCCTCACCATTTCTAATTACGAGATATTTAGCCAATAGTTGAGCATGATTGGCAAACCTCTAAAAAAATTGTTGTTGTTATAGGTTATTTTTATTTTGAAGTTTGATTGGGCCATTCATTTTCTATGATTGACAGTTGAGATGAAATTTATGTTAGAGGAAATAAATTGTAGTTTGGAAGGAAAATTCTTAGCAACTAAAACATAAAATAAAATTTGAAAATTAGACTCAATAAATCAAGAAAGCTTACACTCAGTTGAAATTTGTCGATCACAAACATAAAGGTCCCTCCTAACCTTAGGAAATATGATCAAGTTTGCTCTCAATGCTGCATACACCATTCCATGTAATGAATGAATAGTAAATACAACACTCCATGTAATGGATGAATGAATAATAAATGCAATGGCATGTGTAAGTATTGTGAAGAACATGTTAATGGAAACTTGTAATTAAAAATCCACCTCACAATTACCATAAAATATTAATAATAAATATATCATGAAATGCAGGATTTGTCTTTTCTTTTATGAAATTTGAATAAGTATATAAATAATTGTTACTATAATTCAATAATAAATATATCATGAATTTTTTTTCTTTTATGAAATATGAATAAGTGTATATGAATTTTTATATTTAATGAAATTGGGAAGGAAAGTCCCCAATAATAAGGGTCGTGTAGTCGTTAGTCTTTGCCTTTATGTCAAATAGTATATTACATTTGATCTTTGTGTTGTTAAAATCAAAGTAATAGCATGAAATAGGCAAAAATAATTTTTTTGACGGTTAGTGTGACAAAATGTCAGCTTCGAAACAAGTTTAGGAGTTAAAACTAGAGCTAAACATTGATATAAGTGATTAACAAAAATAGAAATTGAAATGTTAAATAAAAAATGACAAATAACTTATATAGGCTAAAAAAACATAATTTTAATTAGATACTATTTGTTAACATAAATAAAATTACAAAAATATGAAAAACAATTTCTCTTGTTAATAAATATAGAACAACATAATGACAAAGTGATGGTAGTATTTGGTAACAAGAAAAAAACAAGGTATAAGTATGAGATGTGAATCCTTGAGTAGTAAGCTATATAACTAAACACTCTTGATAAAGAAAAATGTATTGAAGTTTAGACTAGATTGATAAAAGCCATTCACATTTTGTACTAGAAAAAAACATAGTTAAGTCTTAGATGTGAGTCCTCCATATGCATAAGAAGTGTTTATCTGCATAGTGAGAGATAATGAGTATAAATTTGTTAGTAGTGTGTATTTTCAAAGCTGGAAAAAGAAAGAAAAAATTTAGAAACATATTATATACCTTAGTTTTTGTTCAATTCCTTAACATGTAGAATGATTTTTTGATCATCAAGAGTAAATTTTCCTTGCAATGAAAATCCTCTTAGCAAGTAGATAGTGCTCACCTTGTCTGCAAGATAGTCATTACATGAAATTTGTGTGTATTCAAGAAGGATTATTTTCAATAGCATCTCTAAAAGAATGCATTATATATTACTATTTTTGACAGCTTTTAGATTACAAGTCAAGTGATGGTAATATGCATATGGAGTGTCTTGATGACATGAAGGAAAATTGAAGGTTGTGACATGGTCAAGTTGTGTTGGTTGAATTATGAAACTACAGTTGTTAGTGAGCAGGAATGACATTGAATATATATTGGCAATTGTCAATGAACCTTTGACTTGAAAAAACTCGGATTGAAAGTGTTATAATTTAATATATTGAACTTAACTGCATGTTGAAAAGGCAAATGCAGATTATGAACTTGAGTATTAGTCAGATCATGTAACATACTTTGTTATGTGAAATAATGTAAATAATTATTGGATGAACTTTTTAGCTTTCATTGGTGTAATGAATGTTGATTAAGTTATTTTGAAAGTGAGTTCATGGCTAGTGCGTGTGATGAGATTTTAGAACAAGTATATTGTAAATTATCTAAACTATATTTTTTGTTGAATTGTAATGAATAGAGACTCAAAATTTCCATATAGGTAAAGTTGCAAAGATAAGAAAATAGTTTAAATTTTATAATGTAACAATAGAGATTCGAGAATGTGAAGTATATTCAAGAGTATAAGCATACCATTACAGTGTTGTGTTCAATATTTCCATCTTTTATTTCCAAAATTAGTTGCATTCCAATTTTATGAGTGCATGTGACAATTGAGGTGATTGTGATAATTGTATAAGCATCAGTGCTAGTTGCTAACTAGTGGATTGTAGAATCTAGGATGAATTAATATTCTACACAGACAAGTGGTATGCTTTCCAATAGACTAGATTCATTTAGCAATAGTATTTTATCATAATCTCCATGATCATAATTTGTTTTGGGAGAAATATCAAAATGTGAAATACGTATTACTTTTCCAAGCTGAATTTTTTATTCATGTATGCAGATAAAGTTGTTAGGCCCATTGAGAGTAACAATCATTTTGCCTTTGACATCTATGAGATCTGTGCACAACAATTATTTGTTATGTTGTCTTTGCAGTAATGTTTTGTCGATGGCAAGGATATCACCTTCAAAATCAACTCCTATTTTTATAGTTATTTAGATCATTGATCGATAAAAAATCAGATGAAGTTAGTGTGTTGCTAAAAAAGGGTGTGATGTCAGTGTATATAAGTATAAAATGAGATGAAGTTTGTAAAAAAGTACAATATTTTTAACACTTACATTTTGCTTCTCCTATTGGTGTTTGATTATTTTTAATACTTTGATATTTCCTCTTCATATTGCCTATGATTGTGTAATGAAATTAGAAGAAGAAAGAGAGTGGTAAAATATCTAGGTATATGCAAATGTATGTGATATGGAAAATATGATTAAGTAATTTATGAAAGGATACTATTACCTGAATTTTGTCTTTTTTGTTTTAGATTAATGTAGATGTGTGTTACACAAGGCTAAACAAACAATGTCATGATCACTTCAATAATAATTTGCTTTAAAAATGCATTGTTTTTGTATTTTAACATTCGACCATATGTGATCAATAATCGGTGTGGACAACACATCTTGTCTTTCTAGAATAAATCACATTTTATGGGTTGCCATGTGTCATTCAAGTGCTTTTGAGTTTTTACATTGCTTTGTAATGTCAATATTGAAGTCACCTAATATAATTGTATGTTGTGTTTTATGTGCATTTATGGATACATCATTGATAACAACTATGATATCTGAGATTATTGCATTCGGTGTTGCATATAAATTGACAATTGTAATTTGATGTATACCGATGGCGATAATTTATTTCATTGCTTCAATATTTTTCCTCCTATATTGCATTGTTGTTGAAGTAAAAATATTTTTTTATGCAAATAATGATTTCTTGGACATGAACATTGAAATGCAATGGAAATGTTCTAGTAAATTGCTTGATATGATGTTTTTAATATGTGTCTCTTGCAAACATGATATGTTTGAATGCATGATGTCATGATCACTTAGCACATATTGCATATGTGATTATAAGCTTTTTGTATTCAATGATGAGATGATAATATGATTGCTAGTATTTAAATCATGTAATTTTTTTCAAGTTTCTATTTTGCATTGGTTTGTAGGTGTAAGATTGCTATAGTTATCTTTTACTTGAAGATGAAATTTCTTATTGTTAAAGGGGATAACAATTACAACGACTCAATCATTTTTACATGTAATAATGCCATATACCCATGCTATTTGATTCTAGATGGGTCAAATGCAATGCCATCCATCATGAGCCCTTGCGACTTGTGTATTATTTGAGCACATGCAAGTTATATTATAAATTATTTTTGAATTATTCAGGTGCCATTCTTGCATGTATTTTGTATAGGTTTAGCAACATGTAAGATGGGTGTCCAATCATATGGAATGGAATTATGATATAAGTGAGATAATTTTGTGCATTAGCAATGGTTGGTACAATGATAATTAAATTTGATACATAGTACATCCATATAATTTACAATGATGTGGGCTTTAAATGTCATCTATGAGCCAATGACAAGCCCATATTTAATTTCATAGTTACTAGCATATATTTTAATTAGCATCTCAATTTTCAAGATGATGATAGAAAGAAGTGACAACATTAGTATTATCCTTCATATCAAGTTTCTTATTCATCAATGGCATAGATGGTGATATTATTCCCTAGAATAATTGATAGCATTTTAGCATTGTGTTTCTTTACATCGTCATACCATCAAGGATTGGTACCACCCTTGAGTGGTGGGCATCCACCTCATAGTAGTGGAGTGTATTGTGTTTTGATTGTGACTCCCTATGTGTTAATAATTTGATTATGGATTGATAATCCATATACTCCTTTGGCTTGGGGAAGAGGTTTTATTTTGTTAACATTTAGCTAGCATTGAGACGAGTTGATACTCTCTCACCATATAATGACATTATCATAAGTCCATTGAGTGGATTCATAACTTTCATGATGTTAAGAAAGTGTTCCTTTGATCAAAAACTTGTTTCTTTAGTGTTGTTTCAACCACATTCCTTGGCCTTCACAGAATGTTATCTTCTGCATCATGCTATCGAGAGAAGTTGTATGGATGGATCAAATTGATGCCTCCATGTGGTTTAATATTTTTTCCTCTTGTTAGGGTAAGCATGTTTTGATATTTACTACTTATAGGTTGATAAGTGGGTGGTAAAATTTGGTCAGAGATTGAAAAAATTATATACAATAATCATAATTAGTTACAATTCAATAATATTACTTACAAATATATAAGAATAGGATATCTTATGAATAAGGATTCCTATTATATCTTTTATGATCTATGTCACTAATGTTAGTGAGTTGTTTCAATAACTCATGTAACAACAAAATAAAATTACATTTCTCAATATATTTACGTACTAAATATTTACAACATCCCCCCTTAGTATGAACACGGGGAGAAAGCACCAATCTATAACTAAGAAATATGTTGATCTCGAGCTTGTACATGGTCTTAACACTCACAATGGCTATGCGAACCACATCTACCATGAGTAGGGACCCATCAATCTATTCATGTGAATACATGTTTCATGAATTGGTACCCATAAATCAACTCCTATAAACACATCAACCAAACCAATTTAGATAACAAGAACACCTCCTACTATAGTTTATATGGTTTACACACCATATAAAAGAATATAAAAATAAAAAAGTTTGAGGAATAAGTCTTCATTATGTTATTTTGTAGCCTATGTCATTGATCACTACCACTTGATTAAGAACAACATAAGCGTAGATACCTATATTTGGTATAAATTTTGTTGTATATTTTATTATTACTTAGTTTTGCATGTATATGATTTTTTATGGAAGATTGGTTACTTAGCGGTGTGGTCTCACATGGGCCTCTTATGATTCATTTATTTTTATTACAATGTGGTGTCTTTTATTCTCTTTAATTAATGTGTTACACAATAACCCCTTTGTGGCAAGAATCCATGTTATTGATTTTGTTTGTTTTATTTTATGAGTACCTAGACATTTGCGTTGAGTATTGGACATTAGTGTCTATGTTAATATCCTACCCAAATGCAAGTGTCGTGTCTTGTTTCATTCTCTATTTTAGTCCTCGTCACCTTGTGACCATTATAAAAGGGCCCTTATGTTTGTATATTGTCAACTTTCACATGCCACTAGGTTTCTAATTCAAAATTATAAAGAGCAATGTATACACAAAGCTAAGACACTTTATTATAACATGAAGCAAGTTCTTAAATTATCGCATACATTATTATTCAAAAGCTACCGAACTAGGACTTACATTATACTGCATAATAAAAAAGGCCAAAATTATACTTGCATTGATTGTACCAAGGGTCACAATAGGAGAAAGAGCATATAGTCACATAATTACCATTACACACACAATTATGAGAGAGAACTACATGTGAGTTTGAGGCCCTTCTTAGAGTATTGGATATGTAGGCAAAACTTAGCAACAACCATGTTGTTAGGATTAGCTCGAATCATGTGCTAACCTTTTTTATTGAGTCACATGTGTTTGAATTTTAACAATCAAGGTTTTGATCTATTTAAAATATTATAGAGCCTATGTGTGATCAAAGTATATCAAAAGGAAGTTGACAAAAAACCCAGGAAGATCTAGGTGTTCACATCTTGATACAGTGGGTATTACATATAAAACATTACATCAAACCTTAGATAACAAAATTAATGTAAATGTCCCTAGGTCAATGCAAGTGTCTAGGCCTAAAAATTAGAAAATTTTAGAATGAATGGAATATAAATTTGGACAATGAAACTATGAGGAGTTATGATAACTATGACAGTCTCAAATATATCATCAAATAAGATACACTCTCTCCAACTCTAAATCCCTTAGTCTTGCAATTATTATGATATTTGTTGCACATGCTTAGTTACATTTATTGTCAAATATTATATGAATCTGAATGTTACCATTAATGCACTTGAACATTTTATTTTATAGGGTATTTTCTTATAACCCCAAAATAGATCAAACATTTTGGTGAACCCTGATAGGTGTCATTGTTACCCCTTCATTTAACCAATTTATGTTAGTGTCATTTCTTACCAGGGCAAGTGTCTAAGGCTATCTATAATAAGGTATTTATTGGGTTCAACTAATAGTGTTGGTTGGGGGTCTTTGGTGTTGATTTATCTGAAGTTTCTAATTTTTAATGTCTTAACTAAATGCTTGAAAGAAACACATTTGCTAAAAATGTAAACACACCAAACTGAATTAAATACTTTGAAATCAATCACACAATGTTGTTGGAAAGTAAACACACTGAGATCAAATATCAAATCCAAAATTCTAAACTAAGTTGCATAATTAAGATTGTTGTAATTAAAGAAATGATAAATGCTTGTTTAAATCTTAAAACACACATACTAACAATCTATTCTAGCCTACAGGTTATTAATCTAATCACATAGAGCATTTATATTAATTCTAATTAAAAATAAATAAATTATAAATACCAAAAGTAACATCCTATCTCTTTGGGGAGTGGGCCCTTGCTCACCCTTAAATTCAAGGTTAAATCAATTCAATCCTTAGAAAGCTTTCTCAACGCATAGAATGTAAAAAGTATTCTGCTATGAAATCTTCTTGTATTCAAAATAAAAATTCTTTCAACATTTTTTCACTCCTAAAAATAGAGCATGGATTTACCTTTTATTGGACACAAAATAAATTAACTATCCTAAATACTCGATAACAACTCAACTAACTAGAATAAGAGGATATTCAGAGAGATTAGTTTATATGGCTGAAATAGAAAAGAACATTGTAACAAGATCCACACACAATTAGGAATATCCTCATGGGATTTTCAAATTATTATTCCAACCATATCTGATCACCAAATCTTATATACAATATATCCATATCATCTTATTTAGAACTACAACCTATATCTACTAGCTTCTATAAATAGAAGGCTATACATAAATAGAAATCTATATATAGACATATATAAAAATAAAAAGTATCTAAAGGAGTCATAAATCATCATTAAATAGTTGAAATAACTTTTGAAATGCCTTGGAACATGATATGGACAAGTTCATAGTGATCTATGAGAGTCCATAGCATGAATGTTGTAATCTGTAATTTACCTAGCAAAGTCCAGAGCTGCATTTGAATGATTAGTTTATGGTTATGGCACTTCCTTGTCTTCATGAGATCATATCAAAACTCTTATTTAGATACTATCATACCTATACATATCAAAATATAGAAAATGAAACATGAAAATAGTTTGAACATCATGCAAAGAATGTTATCTTAGACTCACATAAGCTTATAGAGATAAAAGCATTCATTTTATACCTTAGGCTAGTTATAAACACTAAGACTACATGCGATGCTCAACTCAAATGGAATATTTATGGATATGAAGGATGATATATAATGGATATAATGAGGCATAGTGTGGACTCATCATTTTCCCCACACCTTATCTTTTGCAAGTCCTATTGCAAACTAACTTTTCCTATCTTCATAAGTATTAACTATCTGCTCCTTTTGAGACTGGGATCATAAATGGAGTACAAATATTGTAATATTATCTCATGAGGAGAAGTAAATCCCACATCCCTTTTAACAAAATAAATCCAAAGAGCAAATTTTTCTTCAGATTGTGGCCCTGTATCCTGCCATGGAGACATAGGAGAAAGTAATAGAGGTGGTATGAATCTCATCCTAATCCATATTTTTTCCCCTCCTTTTTGAAGTACATCAATAATTATCTGAGTAATGGCCTTAGCTCTTCTAAGGTTCCATATGATAGTGTTAGGAGAAAGAAATTCTCTCCTTTTCAAAGAGACTGTCAACAAAAACCAACATTGACTACAGGTAATCACCACTTGGTCAAAGAAATGTTGGACAAATATTTCAAAATTGATAATGTCATCCTACAGAGCATGAAGATAATGATCAGGGATTTTAGATTATTGAAAATAGAAACTTTTGAATTTTTCCAATATTTGTTGTGCTTTACTAAACAGGGGTCTGATGCATATACCAACTTCTTTGGCAGTACTTATATGGTCATCATATCTATCCTACCATGTTATTTGTTTCTTGTAGGTAGAGAGAATGGCTCTCAATTGTAACTCTCCAAAAAATATATTGACCAAGAAATTATTAGTGTTCCCAAGAATAATATCACAAAGATAAAATTTACATAATAAATCTTTTCTATCAAGAGTAATTTTCTAATAGATTGTCAAGAATTTTTCACTTGTATTAATCCCATGTGGCAATTCATAAGAGATTTGGAGTAACTTCCATCTAAAAAATTGATCATGAAAGAATAAACTATATGAAGGGGATGGAATCCTACAAACTAACAAATTTTCACTAAGCTAGAAGGTGAATTGTATGGTTTGTCTAACTTATTCTTCTTGATACTATGCTTGTGTCAAGTATTCTTGCAATTTTTATTTCTCCTTCTCAAGAAGTTTGTTTTTCTTATTCAATTCTTCAAGTTCAAAATAAATTTGTTACCAGTGACTTCTGACATCAGGGTAGGACAAAGTGGTTTGGCAACGTTGTTCTACCAAGGGTTTGGGAGGCACATTATAAGAGCTAGAGGCTATTTGAGCTTTTATTATGGTATTATCCTATTTAGATTTAAGAAGATTCCTTCTCAAGGATATATTATCTTCAAGTATTTTGGTGTGACTCCACAGATCAATAATATCATTCTCAAATTCATATAACCTCTCAAAATATTGAGTTTACACACCTATTTTTTTCAATAAAATAGAGATAATAAAATCCTTATACTAGGCAAAAGGCAATAACTCAACAATCTCCTCTGCATTCTATTTAATTTTGGATTTTATCTAGGATAATGCCAAGGCATGCTGCAGTTCTACGTATCTGTCTCTTTGGATGGTTGAGCTTCTTCATAAATCATGGGAGCTTTACCTTTGTCAATGGATATTTGTGTTGAGGTAAAAAGAATAGTCTCTTCAAAATCATCTTGTGAAAAAGAAGTTTTCACTTCCTCTTTGTTTTGTGCTACATTGATAGTGGCAGTGGGTTCTTATCATAGGCTATAAAGAGTTTTTGCATCCATTGCTTCTTCATCATCAACATCCAATATCAACTTTCTTCTTCTCTTTTGGGTGAGAGGAAGAATTTCTTCATGTGAAGTCTCTTGGGATGATGGATGTGAACATGATCTACAGTAGGTTCATCTTTTATGATCTGAATGGGTTCTTGTGTAGAAGTAGGTTGCGAATATGGCTTAGGGTTTCTTATAGAGGACCTAAGTCTTAACCTTGTTCTTGGATCTGATGGTGCAATCACATTAAGGGGACTTAGAGATCTAGATGTAACAACCATAATAGTTGATCTTGTACTCCAAACTGAATCAAAAGTAACCACTTTGGAGGAAGAGACCCTTAGTAGAACCCTAGAGATCAAAGAAAAACGATCTTGTGATATGTTTTTGGCAAGCTTTAGGTATTTCCTCTTCTTTCCCTCATGGAAAGCAATCCATGCTTCTGTGCCTTACTCTTGATGAAGAAAATGATGTTGGATTATCAACTGAATGAGTCCATGATGGTAGATAGAAGATGGGTTATTAGGGTCTCTCATAGCCATGATTTGTATAGACCCTAACAAAAATGAGGGTAAGTTGATTTGATGCTAGGGTTGTTGCGAGCCATACTTCAAATGAATCAACATTCTCATCACAATACAACTCAAAACACTACGTTGTCCATCACAAGTCAGGTATTTGATAATCTAAAAAGATACATACCTCCATGGTTTAGATAAGGAATCTCTACTAATACCTTTGATTTTGCCATTTACATCTTGAACACACACTAACATTGGTTCTCCCTTACCATGGAAAATGTGGATGAGATTGTTGAAAGAAGATCTTCCTATGATCCTAGTCCCTTCATCTGGAATCCTAGATAATTTGCTAATAACCTAGCTGGAGAATGGAACTTTTATGCCTCTGATAGTGGAAAAATTCATCTTCAGGTGGAGGATAAAATCTATAATAAGGGTTTAATCAAACCCTTGGAATTTCATGAGAAACTCAAGCCATCTTAACAGTTCAAACACTTATTTTGCTTTTTCATCCTCTAAGAGACCTTCTACGGATTTGGGCTCATATTTCTTCTTATGTCCCATTCTAATTTTTTCAATTCTTCACAAAATACAACAATCTATAGATCTACTCAAGAATAAAAATGACACTTTGCTTAGTTCAAATAATAGACTATGACATCAACAGTATTTTTTTTGTCTTAGTGATACAAACGAAGCTTGAAGCTTTCCAAGCATGTCAAGTGATGATGAAAATGCAAGCTGATCATGTCATAAAGTAATAACAATTAATTATTATTACATTTTTATCTATTTATAATCATCATGTTGCCAATTTCCTATCAATTACTTGTCCACATGAATTGTGATGTGATGACAAAGACATGGTCATCATGGAAGTGCTTATGATTTGAAGGGCAAAGTCCATAGCATGTAGTCAAATTCTAAAAAATAACCTTTTGAAAATATTCCCTACTGATGTGGGAATATCCTTCAGATATAACTATGGAGTCTTTGCCATAGTTTGAGCATATACTTGCAAGCTTATAAATTTAAATCTAACCCTTAGTAAAAGAATAAACACTATACCTTTAAAACTCATGATTTTGTCCTTGTTTGTCCTTCTTCACCTGTTCTAACAAAAATAAGTTATATGGATTAGTTTGAAGAATGGTAAAGAATAAGACAAAATCAATATTTATTGCTTTGGAAATAAGGAGAGTCAATCATGAAGATTAAGTTTAAATTTTTTTACTCACTTTTTTGATTTTTTCCCTTAACTAGCCATTTACTGGTTTTTTGATCAAGGCTCATTTTGTAGTACATGATCAGCCATCAAGCTGGTTTTCTGATCATGACTATCAATAATGTCGTAAATATTTTCATTATTAAAATTTATTTTTTTCCTTTTCTTCCCTTTTTTACTTTTTTAGAGAAGAGGTGAATCCCCTTCCTTTATTAAGGCCACATTGTCTTCAAGGATCAATAATCATGGAAGCTTTGAGTTCTTCCATGAGGCCAAAGTAATTTTATACCAGTTAGATGAATTTTTCTTTACTAGAAGGATTTTGGTACATATTCAATCTATGTTCATTGACTAAGAGCATCTTTTGATTACCATCTATAGGCAACAATTGTACTGAACCATTATCAAAAATATTTTCTATCTAAAATGATCCTAGCCATCTAGTTCTCAATTTGCCTTTAAAGTGTTGATACTTAGAATCCTACAAAAGTGCCCAGTTTCCTTCTTTGAACTATCTTTCCTTGATGTGCAATTTATACCATTATTTCCTTTGTATTGCATCATCTCTGTCTACTGCAAAGCTTCTATTCTCATTCATCCAACTCATTTAGTTGCAAAATTCTCTCTCTATGCTTTAGCCAAGTAACTAATTCTAGTGTACTCCTTAAAGTTTACATCTCAAATTCAATTGAAAGGAGAGGTTTATTACCAAATACCAATTTATATGGTGAAAAACTAGTAGTGGTCTTCCACACTGTGTTATGCCCATACAACTTCTAGAGGCTTGGCTGCCCAATTTTTCTTATTGCTACTATCTTGATAAGAATATTTTCTAATTCTTGATTGGTAACTTATACCTATCTATTTGCTTATGGGTGGTATGGAGAATAATTTATATGGTTGAATTGGTCGATCTATGTGAATGCTTGAATCATTTTGGACATAAAATAGGGTCCTTGATCAGACACTATCTCTCTAGGTGCTCTAAATATCTGCATGATCTTGGAGTATAAGAAATATGCTACTGCTTCTTCTCTTATAAATGGAAGAGCTTATACTTTATCCCATTGGGTCACATAATTTGTACATACCAGTAAATACTCCTTCCCTTGAGAAGGTGGATCTACTACCCCCATAAAGTCCATGCCCCATTTTTTAAAAGGTTCCAAAACTACTTGAGAATGGAGGGGCATTTTAGAAGATAATGTAGGTTTACCCATTCTTTGACATGGATCATATTGCCAGATGTACCTTTTTACCTGCTTATGGAGAGTTGGCTAGTAGTATCCAACTCAAAGGATATTGTGCATTATTCTTTTAATTGAGTAGTTTCTTCCACCAGGTTCATCATAACAAACATGAATGATGTCATACATTTTATTTTCTTTTACACACTTGTATAAGACATGATTAGGTCCATATTTAAATAATATACTATCAATCCATTTATAAAAAGAACTTAATTTAATCAAATGTTTCTTTTATTTTCTAGTGAACTGAAAATTAAACTTTCTTATAGCCAAAAAGTTTGTTATATCAACAAACCAAGGTAATTGTGTTGCAACAACAAATAGTTGCTCATCTGGGAAACTATCTTCTACAATTTCTTCTTCATTTGCATTATTCAATCTAGAAATAAAATCAACAACCCCATTGAACTTACCAGGGTTATTAATAATTTTTATGTCAAATGCTTATAACAGTAATAGCCACCCTATAATTCTTCCTTCTACCACTAGTTTATTCATCAAATATCTCATAGATACATGATCAATATATACAAATATTTTGTAACTAGTGATATAGTGTCTAAATTTATTTATGGCATAAATCACAGTAAGAAATTCTTTCTCAATGGTTGTGTAGTTTTTCTCAATATGAGTCAAGTTATTGCTAATGTAATATATGGTGTACATCTATTCATCTTCATCTTTTTATCCCATAATTACCCCCATAACATGATTAGATGAATTAGTGTAAATATGGATGGGTTATGACCAATTAGGTCCTTTTAGGATTGGGTCAAAACTCAGTTTCTCCTTAATGCTTTCAAAGGCTTGTTGGCAATATGGACTCCAAACAAACTCACTCTCTTTTATTAGCAAAGCAAACATTGAAGCAACAATTTTGCTGAAATCTTCTATAAACCTCCTATAATATATTACATGGCCTAATAAGATTTTGATATTAGTCTAGTTTTGAGGGATAGGTAAGCTTGAAATGAACTCAATTTCCTTTGGATCCACTTGGATTCCTTTTTCAAAAATATGATGTCCTAAAACTATTCCTTCCTCTACCATGATCAGACATTTTTTATGACTCAAAGACAAATGGTGTTTTTCATATCTTTTAAGTAATATACTTAGATTATTTAGACTTTCATCAAAATATTCTCCATGAAAATTAAAATCATCCATGTAAATTTCCACACAATTATTGGTTAAATCTAAAAATATGGCTAAGACTGCTTGTTGGAAGGTAGCAGGTGCATTGCACAAACCAAAGGGCAATACCCTATATGAAAATGTTCCCCATAGACAAGTGAAGGTTTTTTTATCTTGATCTTCATGTGCCACTTGTATGTAATTTTACCCACTAAAACTATCTAAGAAAGAGAAGTATCTTTTCCCTACCAAGTTGTCAAGTACTTGGTTAATAAAGGGTAAATAAAAATATTCTTTCATGGTTGCTTTGTTCAGTTCCCTGTAGTATATGTATACTCTCCATTTAACATTTTTCTTAAGAAAAATAACCAAGGGG
Source organism: Torreya grandis (assembly GCA_037957365.1). Taxonomy (NCBI): domain Eukaryota; kingdom Viridiplantae; phylum Streptophyta; class Pinopsida; order Cupressales; family Taxaceae; genus Torreya; species Torreya grandis. Next base: position 255,457 of record JARHVA010001509.1, read on the forward strand.
GAGACCTATTAGCTTTTAGAAATAGGATAAATGAATCCTACTTATAACAACTTTTCTATCTCAGTTTTCACAATGTCTCTTAAGGCAGGATTAATTCTTGTCTAAGGCTACCTTACTAGTTTAATGTTTTTTATGTAGATATGGTGGGTGCATACACTTGGATGAATTCCATTCATGTCTTGATATTCCAAAGTAAAATATTTAGTATGTTCTCTAAGTACTTCAAAGACCTTTATTTCCTGATCATTTGTCAAACAACTATTTATGTTGAGTAACTTCCTTGGCACTACTATTATTTGATTAGTACCTAGATGGGAAGAATCTATTTGTTTGAATTCAATCATTAAATAGTTGAGAGAATAGGGATGTGGTAACAACATATGGAATGGGACAATATATTTGAAAATTTTATCTTCTAGAGAAATCACTCCAACTAGTGGACAATAGAAGACTATCAAAAAAAGTCTTTTGTACTTCATTTGACCATTGCATAACACTATGTTGAATGTATTTATGGTTATACAACATGCTTTAAGAGGTGGGAAAGGATGGGTGTTCAAAAGGATAGGAAGTGATTTCATTATAGGATCCTTTATCAAAGTCTGTAGCTGTACTAACAAGGTTTCTAGTAGTTTTGATACTTCTTGTTAACTCATCCTCTAATTCTTCTACACGATTAGTAATTATGACCATAGCTAGAGAGGAAATACCATCATGTTTTTATTCAGGTTGATCTACCCATAACTATTTTATAAGATTGATTGATGGTTGTGCAAGTGGATATAAAGAAATGCATTTTGATTTAAGACTATTTGAGATGATCATATCTCTTGATCTACAATCAATCAAATCTACCACTATTGCTAACTAAGGCCTTCCTAGGATAAGTGGGTATCCAATTGGTTTGTTTTTAGGATTAATAATAATAAAATCAATGGGTTACTCCTATGACTCTATAGTTAAAGTTATATCCTCAATGACACCTTCTAGTTTAGTAGTGGAATGATCTACCATCTGTAAGATTGTGATAGTGGGTTACATATCTGTTAAAGAGAGATTTTACATGGTGTTCATAGTATGAGTCCACTAATACATTTGGTATCTCATTATTTCCAATCATTATAAAAATAATAGGATTCCCTAAGTCTCCATATTTGGGTAAAAGAAGCTTACTTGCTAATAAATCAACAAGCTTTCCATCTACCTGTATAGTCTTGGGATATTGTCTTTTCTTATTAGGTGTCTTAATACACAAATTTTTGATCACCTGATTGAGTTATAGAATCTCCCTAATGTATTACAATAATGGAATTTATATATTGAGTTTTCTAAGTTCTTGAATCAACTTAGATTCCATTTTATCTTCGACTTCCTTTAATTGTTCTGAAAAGGGAATAGGTGGAGGAATTGTGATAACTTCCTCTACTTTTCTAGGTTTCTCTTCCAACTCATATTATTTCATAGGTTGATTCTATTGACTTGATTTTCTATGAGGCATTTCTATGATGATAATATGAGGTTCTTGTAATGTTTTTCCTGACCTGAGATATATGTCTGCACATTCAATATCACCTACCCCTATGGTTTCATCTTTTTTTTTACATAAACCTACCCATAATTTAGATTTTCTACTAGATGAGTAGGTATCTGAGGTTGATTTAATTTATTTTTAGGGGGTGTTTGAGTTTCTTGAGGATCCATCAATTCTTTTTATGTTGGAAACCTTCTTTGTTGTTGATTATAGTTTGGGCTAGGATTTCAATGTTGATTTACCCATGGTTGTTGATTAGCTTGGGGTATCCAGGTTTGTTGAAAAGGTTGGGGCATAATTCATGGTTATAGAATCCATTCCTAGTTTCCCCATTGTGGTGGTACTTCCCAAACTTGTGAAGGTGCATGCTATTATGGAAAAGGAATCCTTGAGCCAATTTGTTGTGTTTGATTTTGAGGGAAGGCATTTCTTTACCTTTGAACATAGTTTACTTCCTTTATGGTATGTATATTCTATTTTAACTAGTTCTCAAAAGTAGGAAGGTGACTAAAATTTATTGTATCATGATCCTGAGCATCACATATTCCATAAATTTTAGTTTTGTCTAGAGTATAATCTCTAAGTGCGCATTTTAATCTGCACTTTGGACAATAGATTTCTAGTGGTTTAGTGTTAGATTTAGCCTTAGCTTGAAATCCATATAACCTTATGTTAATTTGAATTAGTATATCTATTTTAAAATTTTCTATTTCCTTCATGAAGTTGCTTACATCACTATATTTCCTTAGGTTGCCTCTTCTATTGCTAGGTTTTGTCCTAGAGTAGTTGGTATATAATCATGTAATCTCTTGGAAGTCTAGTTTGGTAATATCTCCCTTCCCCATGAGATTCAAAAAATCATAGAATCATATAGTCTCTTAAGGAAAATATTTTTTTATCACTTCCTTGGATAGCTCATATACACACCCATTGTGGGCAAAAGTAAACCGGTCTAGATAATCTTCGAGGTTTTCATTTTCATTTTATTTTATCTTCAAAAAATATTCTTTTCTATCCTTAACCCTATAATAATCTTGGTATTTATTTAGGAATATTGTTTCCATTTCTCTCCAAGTGTTGATAAAGTTTCCTTCTAACCTTATAAACCACCTCAGTACTCCTTTCAACGTAGAGGGAAAGAGTTTCAACTTTTGATTATCTGAAGTGTAATCATAGGTTTGGCAGAGAACTTTAAACTCAAAAATGAATTGATGTGGGTCTTTCGTGGATAGACCTCTAAAGGTAGATAGATTAGATGGGGAAATATTTTTCATTATTGTTCGGTCATCATTCTTAAAGATAATAGGGTAAGAGAAATTCCTCTTAGGAGGATTCCTGCAAGGATTTTCTACATGACCTACATTTTTTCCCATTATAAATAGAGTTTTATTGAGAGAAGGATATCCTTCAAGGTCTTTTGGTTGTTCAGTGTCTGAAGGTTTAACTTTTGTAGAGGAAGATTCCTCTAGATCCTAGGATGTGCTTCCAAAAGACTCACTTGTTTCTTTCTTTAAACTTTCTATCTTTTCTGAAAGTACCTCAATTCTCTATTTTAAATGATGAGGATTTTTGGAACAAACCTTCCTTGTGAATCCCTTTGCCTACTCATATACCTATATTTGACAAAAGAGTAATTTATTCTATTTTTTGGTTTTTTGGTTTTTTACTATTAGCTTAATAGTCTACCTTACTAATTTTTTTAATAAATCCCCAAAAATGACACCAAAAATGATGAATGGCATTTTTACCCCTTCATTTAACCAATCTATGTTGGTGTCATTTCTTACTAGGGCTAGTGTCCAAGGTTGTCTACAATAAGGTATTTATTGGGTTTAACTAATAGTGTTGGTTGGGGTTTTTTGGTGTTGATCTATCTTAAGTTTATACTTCCTAATGTCTTAACTAAATGCTTAAAAGAAACACACTTGCTCAAAATGTAAACACACCAAACTTTATTAAATACTTTGAAATCAATCACATAATGTTACTGGGAAGTAAACACACTGAAATCAAATATCAAATCCACACTTCTAAACTAAGTTGCAGACTTAAGATTGTTGTAATTAAAGAAATGATAAATGCTTGTTCAAATATTAAATCACACACACTAACAATCTACTTTGACCTGCAAGTTATTAATCTAATCACACAAAGCATTTATATTAATTTTAATTAAAAAATAAATAAATTCTAAATACCAAAAGTAACATCCTATCTCCTTGGGGAGTGGACCCTTGATCACCCTTGGATTCAAGGTTAAATCAACTCAATCCTTAGAAAGTTTTCTCAATGCATAGAATGAAAAAAGTAGTATGTTACAAAATATTCTTATATTCAAAATAACAATTCTTACAATGTTTTTTTACTCTTGCAGATCGAGCATGGATCTGCCTTTTATTAGACATAAAATAAACTATCCTAAATACTTGATAATAACTCAACTAACTAGAACAAGATGATATTCAAAGAGATTGGTTTGTATGGTTGAAATAGAGAAGAGCATTACAACAAGATCCACACATGGTTGGGAAGATCCTCATAGAATTTTCAACTACTTCTTCCCACTATATCTAATCACCAAATATTATATACAATATATCCATATCATCTTATCTAGAGCTGCAACCTATATCTACTAGCTTTTATAAATAGAAGGCTATACATAAATAAATAAATAAATAAATAAATATATATATATATATATATATATATATATATATATATATATATATATATATATATATATATAAACATTTATAAAAATAGAAAGTATCTAAAAGAGTCCTAAATTATCATGGAATAATTGAAAGAACTTTTGGAATGCCTTAGAACATGCTGTGGATAAGTTCGTAGCAAGCTGTGAGAGTCAGTATCATGACTGTCGTAATCTATAGCTTTCCTAGCAGAGTCTAGAGCTACACTTGAATGATTATTTCATGGTCATGACACTTCCTTGTCTTCATGAAATCATAGCAAAAATATTCTTTAGATGTTATCATACCTATACATATCAAAATATGGAAGACTAAACAATCAAATAGTTAGAACATCATGTAAAGAATGCTAACTTAGACTCACATAAGCTTATAAAGATTAAAAAAATCCATTATACCTTACACTAGTTATAACCCTAAGACTACATGTAATTCTCAACTCAAATGGCATATTTATGGCTGTGAAGGATTCTATATCATGGCTACAATGAGTCATAGTGTGGACTCATCAAAATCAACATGAAATGGCATTTATTTCATGTAATAAAGATGCAAATAGTCAAAATCAAACTAATTTGCATGATATGCCGATTGAACCCATATGCAATGACTCTTTACACAATAGTTATACAAGCCTAGGTGATGTGAAATATTTATATAGTTACTTCAATACATATATGGAGTGTTATGAGTGTTCCTTTATGCAATTATTTTAGAACTTTAGAACACTTATAAAGCCTAAAATAACACAATGATGAGAATTTTCAAGATTGCACTATTAGATTCAAGGATGTATTATCTTCTTTGGCATATCAACCTTTAGATTTGGAGTTAGAATTTATATTTGGTAGGGGACTTATTTTTCCATTTAAAGAAAGAGCCTTGCATTATCCCCATATTTCATTTAATAACCTATATGTAGATGTCAACTGATAGACATATGAGCCATGAATGATAACATGAAATTCCAAACATCATTGTTAAAATACAAACATGTTAGAAAGCAACAAATTGCATAAAATCCTATGCAATTTACAAATATGCATGTTTAAGAACAAACAATAAAAATGCTTCATAAAGGGAAAGAAACACCATATTGAGCGTATTTGACAACTATATCATCTAGTATTCATAAAAAATAACAATCTAATTTGATCACACTAAGGATTGACCATATGAAATATCAAATGTACTATTAGACAAAATATTTATCAACCTTCCTTCAAACTATTACCATCCACCACAAATATTTAAAAAGACAAAAGGAGAACCCTTTTGCACTCATCATGGTATTAATGGACAATGTAACAAGGATTATTATGCTTTACAACATAAGTTTACAAAATTAGTATATCAAGGAGTTATTACAATCACACATGATAGAACAAGATCTCCTTCTCCTACATCTTCCATAGGTCATTCTTACAGTGTTGAATCATCCCATGACACTCCTTCCAAGGAGTGGATGGTCTATCAACCTATTCAAAAGCAACATATTGGAAGAATCCCTTCCCCTAAGTTATCCTCTACACTGATTGATCTATCCAACATTGGTCCTACCAAGGACTCATTAGTTGATCGATCTCTTATTCATGCATTGACATCTAATTTATCTATACAACAAGAAAAAGTAACAAAACTTAACCAAAAAGTAAAGGATCAATCAAAACATATCAATTATAGTCAAACTTTCTTATTCTAAATGGATTCCATGGTATACAGTGATATAATTCCCATTCAATCCCTAACACAAGTAAAATAACAAATATTCAACACAAACATTTCAAAATGAAGTACACATTTGAGCCATATAATGCCAAAAATCATGATCTCATAGATATATCAAAAAACATATTAAGTTTATATAAATACATTAATTAAAAGTTGGGGGCATATCCCCAGGTGTATAAGAATCATAACCATCATCATTTAGGGGCCCAACCCTTCTAGATTTAGAGGCTCCAACATCTCATCTAGAACCTTGAGAGTGGGATCGCTCTCATAATATCTCCTTCAACACTTCTATCTTGTGCTGGTCTCTTCATGCTTATACTGTAGATTCTCACATTTATCAATCAATGTATACATGATCCTTGTGGTAGTCCTCTCAAGAGAATTTATTCTATCAAGCTTAAAATGTAGCTCATCTCACTTAATGGTAATAGTATGGTACACTACCATAATCCTTGCCACTAGATAGTGGTGCATGGGTACCAATAATATCATTAACCTACTCTATAAAGTTGTCACCTACAACACCCATAGGCACATTGCATGTCAATGCTCGCATGGCTATATCAATCATGGTGGCCCACTCCTAGTTACGTGTAATCAAAACAATTCAGTTGTAAATCAAATATATCTTTTAAAAACATATACAAAATATGATAAAAATGTAAAAAATAAATATAAGTAAAATAATCACAAGTGTTTTCTTTATGTTCTAAAGGCTTTTTTATTGTTCATTTTAGTGAGGATAAGGATTATCAGAAATGCCTCTCGAAGGGCCCCTATTTTTAGGGTAATGCAAGTTTGTTTATCACTCCTTGGTTTTTAGAGTTTGATCTAAACACACTCTCAGTAATGAAGATGTCAGTTTGGGTTCAACTCCCTAACCTACCTTTGCATTTTTGGCATGCTTATAAGGAAATTGATAATGCTTTGGGGTATTTTTTAAAGAATGATCATGAGAGGTTTGTCACAGGTCTGCGCACTTTTACCATAATTTGTGTAGAGATTGATTTGAGTAAAAGAGTTTCAGAGAAAATTAGATTGAAATATGGCAAAGTTCTTCATGTTTAAGCTTTAGATTATGAGAATACAACATTCATATGTCATAATTGCAAATTACTAGGTCATATTCATGTTTCTTGTCCCATAGAGCATTCTAAAATAGGGAAGAAAAAGGGGGAGAAGTCAATATTGAGAAAATGGAGCACTCCAGATCTAGCAGTTGTTGCTAAAGGGTGTTTTTAAGAACCAAAAATTTAAGTAAATGCAAAATTTGGAGAAAGAGAGAAAGAAGAAGTTGTTTTTAATAAATAAGATGAATCGACTGTGGGGGCAATTGAAAAAGTCTAGAATCTTGCCTTAACGAAGACAATAGGGGGAGTAAAAAGAGGACATGAATCAGAAAGCTTAGATTTAGACAAAGAGAGGCATGCAAAGATAAATTTAGAAATTCAGAATTATGAAAAATAATTGGTTGCGGTGAACTCTGAACAAGGAGTGTGGTAAGAGGTAAAAAATAAAAAGTTAAAAAGGGTAAGACGATAAATATTTTAGACTATTTTCCCACTAACTGATGGCTTTGTTGCTATTATTGGTATTCGAGTGTTTGAAAGAATTGTTGTTTAATCTTTGTGTGGCTTTTTGACCATTTGATGTAATTTGTTCTTGTTTGGCCATTGCATTTCTGCTTGGCTTTGTTCTGGTTATTTTGTAAAAACTTTGCATTTTTTTAATATAGGGCAAGGGACCCATTTAACCCTGATATTGATCTAAAAAATAATAATCATAAGTGGCTTTAATAGTAGCCTCATCCAGAAGTTGTGGGCTTATATGAATCCCTGCCCATATATCTCCTCTATCTCCACATTGTGTTGTAGGATCTACACTAGGGGCAATAATAAAATGAAATAATAATGGCCATTAGGCCCCAAATAGCCACTATGTATATGTTTTTGAGTAACTGACATCATCCCCATCTACCAAAATAATTGTAGGATCCGCTTCCCTAGTGGGAAACTAATCGAGATTTGCATTAGTCGGGGTAGTTCTATCATTAGGCCTATGCCCAACTCACATAGTATGATGCCATGGATATGGATTTTATGGTACATGTTGCTCAATGCCAAACAAGCATAAGACATGATTAAACTAAAAACACTCATATACCCTATGAACACTATCGAACAACCACATGCTGACATGAATTTGCCTAATCTCTTTCCCATCCTTAGGCCAACAAAAAAAGGTATTATATGGATGCCAGGTAATATGTAATAGAGCTAATTAATATAATATGGTACGATACTCCATGGTAAAATGCATTTGGTGGTGAGGTATCACCCATTAGACAATAAATACATGTGGATGGGCCCATCCAATAAGGGGTCCACCAATCAATATCACAACTACAATGTGCTCATACACCCATGTATGTGACATAGTGGTTGTACCCAATCCATGTCCATGAGTCTCTAAGAAAAATATATACATAAATCTCTATACAAATGGGCCACCATGGTGCACCCTAAATAATACCTAGTGCCCCATTAGTCAATGTTCTACACTATATGATACATGTAGTATGATATGACAACCCCATTTCCATCCACATTAACAAAAATAGATATAAAATAACAAATAAATTTATGCAACTGTTGAATTTTTATTTAACAATGTCCTCTAGATAGATAGTTATAGAAGGCTCCCCTAAAAATACTTGGTGGATAGTGAATTATCGATGGGATCTTTGTATATATCCCAAAATTTCATTTTCTAACACCTAAGCCCTCTCCCTTATGATAGGTAATCTCAAAATCTGATACACATCCTCTAAGGTGACTGTCATCTCCCTTATGGGAGCCAAAATGTGCAAGTATCAACATTCCACCTCTCAACTAATGTTGTTATCAAATGCACATCATAATGAATTACCCCAAAGATCCCACTTATCCAAGTTCTGCCCAGTCTATAATCACTTAATCGACATCATCCAAACATAACTCTAATAGTGTGGATAGATGTTGGCCTTGTCTAAATTCTTGAATGTGAACATCCTTCTAAAAACACAAAAAAATCAAAAAAGAAAAAAAATAAGCCATGTTAACTACCAAATACATACAAAATGACATCAAAATAATATAAATTATCCATATCTATCCAAATGCTAATGTCAAAGACTTGCGTCTAACTTGGATGTTAACATTGGACGCTAGCATTCTACCTTTAGATGTTAGTGTGGAAGACTAGACAATAGCATCAATAAATTGACACTAGTATCAAGAACTTGACACTACCATCTGGAGGTCTATTTCAAGAAACAAAATCATGCTAAGAAATTAGAAAAATATAAATTTTCAAAACTCAAAATAAAGGCAAAAAGCCTATCATCTCACCCAGACCCTGCCCTCCCAAGGCCTCTCATAGGATATGAAACCTCATCAAATGCACTAATATTCCTTGAGGTTAGAGCACAAAAAAATCAAATAGATAACAATGCAAAATGAATTCAAACACTCAATATATATACTAGTTGAATTTTCCTACCACTACACGTATTTTCAAACTTTAAATTATAATATCTTAACCATCATATACCCAAATCACAAACTGCAAGTTACATTAGAATCTATAAAATTATCTCTTCCACATCATATAATTTTTACACACCTCATTTACAAATTCAAAAATAGTACAAATGTTATACCAATTCACTACATCACTCAATGAAAACACAATATCTCTTACCGAATTGTCCAAACATTCCAATTTACAACTTGCTTAGGCATAACATCATCAATGATTACATACTTCTTGATCGATACACATATGAGAAGGTAATTTTTATCCTTTTATGATAAAGTGGGCATGTCATAGAAGATATGACTTTACATATATATAATTAACAAAATGGGCAAAATTTAATTTAGTTTACATAGTTAGCATGAATCAAATATACGCTTGGGACATAGTTTTTTAGATTTTTTATACATATTATATAAGTGCTATAGAACAGAGGTTACGTTTTGATAGATACTTTGGCTTGAGTCACATTCAAGGTGCATATGTACCAAATTACAAATACACTTATTAAATGTATACATTATTTACAATAGACAACTTGGAAGTACTCCCATTTTACCAGGTTGGGGGCATAATCACCTCCCAACCCTCTTTATATAGGAAAACATCCCCATGATGCAACATACTTGTCTATTTATGTACTTATTTATTTTCTTGGCCAGAAAATGGATATGGCTCCAAGTCCCCTTTCTATTTTTCCATCCTCTATGATGAGGACATTATTCTAGAAGACACCATTATGTGGCATACATACAAGTGTACTCTAGTCATTCTATTTCTTTCTTGACATTATTATGCATTAATTATTTTCAGTTTATATACATTAATTATATTGTAACATGCTTTTAGTTGCAGGATATGGAGCTAAAAAAATCAAGTTGGAACTACCATGCAAGTCCAAGGTGTGTTTACACACCCAGGTTTAAACTTCCTTTAACTCTAGTAATTTATTTCCATCCTTATGTATTACTAGATTAAAGGTGGGGGAAAATGTAGATATCCATATTTGGTACAAAATTTGTTGTATATTGTCTTATTGCTTAGGTTTGCATGTATAGCATTTTTTATGGAAGATTGGTTACTTAGAGACACAATCTCACATGGGCCTCTTAGGATTCATGTCTTTTTGTTGTAATGTAGTGTCTTTTATACTCCTTTTTTATTATGTTGCACTATTGCCACCTTGTGTTAGGGATCCATGTCATTGATTTTGCTTGTTTTATTTTACGAGTACCCAAAAATTTGTGTTGAGTATTAGACACTAGCATCAACACTAGTATTCTATCTTATTTTCTTCTTGTTAGGTTTTATTCATTGATTATAGATCTGGTGTTGAAGTTTCTCCCAATAGGCTAGCGTGTTGGCCCTATCATGTGAGAGTTAAGTCTCGCATGCTCACAAAAGTGAGTAATGAAAGACTGATTCTCAAAGGTTTTGTAGCACAATAATGTATGTTTGTTCATCTTCTATTATGCAACTCTAAAAAATTATTTAATAACATGGAACTGTCCTTCTCATTCCAGATGTAACTATCACTATAAAAGGATCGTCATTATTCTCTAACAATTGTAACTCAAAAAAGAAAGAGATACCAATAATAAGACAAAGAACTAAACATCCATTTCCAACACTTAGTGTATTTCATCATTCATAACTCAATTTGGTACAAACTAATTTCTCATTAGATGCTTAATGAATTACATGACAAATCTCTACTATCTATTCTCCAAAATCCACACATGCAAATGATTACAATAGGGGTATTTATACATGGTTTTCCCTAACCAAGTGTTCCTTATCATAAATGTCATGAACATATGGCACACAGACTCTCAACAGACTGAGAGTCGTGGCTCTTACAATAAGTTCTTCCTATAAACTCAAATTCCTGCACCCTTAGATCCTCGCTCTATGCTATATTTTGGTAGCCATGTGCTCCATTTCTTATGGGTTGGTAAAAATAATCCAATTGATAAGGTCAAAATGTCCCATATGAATAGTTCTTCTCACTATTCCTACTTCCCACACACTCTGCTTCCCACATGCTCCACTAGTCTTCCACTTCTATTTCAAATCTTATATTCTCGAGTTCCTCATGGTGTTCTCTTTTGACTGGGTCCTCTCATACTAGTTCCACTGCACCATTATCCTCTTGTGCCTAGCAAGTCCTGCACTATGATGATTTTGTACCTATCATCTATGTGTCATGGTCCTCCCTCACCATGATCCTTCTATGCCATGCTGGTCTTATGCCAAAATGGAATAATGATCCTTCCACACCATGTTAGTCTTGTACACCAAAATTGGGATAGTACTTAGTCAAAATTTAGGGGTCAACATCATCCCACACTATTCCCTCAGTCTGTCCCAGACTAAGCTATGCTAGCATCTTCCAAAAATTTGGGCTCCTTCTACTCGAGTTCTTTCTTCAGACCATCTCAATGGGATAGTGCTTCGAGGACTTTGGTAGTTATTCCTTCGATGGCCTCTTTTGATTCTTTCAATTTCTTGGGTTGGGTTGGAGTCTCAATATTTTTCTCCTATTTATCTAAGGTTGCGCTAGCCTCTTTGGACATCTTCTAATGTAGAGACCTCTTTATCAACATATCCTCAGAGTGTGGCAAAACTTGCATTTAGTTACTGATGATGGTTATTAATGGCATCTTCCATTATTTTAACATCCTTAAATTCTTTTGTGTGCTCAACATGGTCTTTTATTAAAAGGGTAGCATCTATAGCTTGCTACTTCAGGACCTCTTCATCATGGAGTGAGCCTCCACGGCTTTATTTGGGCATGCTAGGTAACAAAAATTCCATCCAAAATGGGGATAACTTCTTTGAATCTCTCCAAGGTGCACTTGCAGATGTTTACTACCATGGTGAACTATTTAATTTCTTTCCCCTCATCTCTTAGCCTAGGTCATTGCTTGCATTTCTTGAGCAGTAGTTCAACCAGGGTATCTAATTTTCCAATGGCATCCCTATCTAGGGGTACACCATCTGCAAGTGCTAGATCATCTTTCAAAATTGTTTTACAAAGGGTTAAAACCCTTACTTTTGCCTCGATGGCCTCTTTGATCTTATCTTTCAAGGAGGCTACTTCCTTAATGAGCACTTGCTTTTCTATAAGTGCTTTATTATACATGTCCACTACTCTGGCATGCTTTCTTTATATTATGCACATATCAGAGTCCAAAAAAATGTTCTGGTTCATTATTTCTATGCTGAGTTTCAAAAATGTTGCACTTGCCATTAGTGGGGTGAGCCTTTACGAATCCACCCTCATTAGGTCCAATAGTCCTAGAGCATCCAAGCTTGAAAAGATACTATGTAGTGGGATGTCAAGCTAGGGCTCCTCACTACATATTTATAAAAGGAAGGACACTTACTTCTTGGTGTCTGGAGTTATGTCTTTGGGGTAGAAGTGTGACCAAAGATATAGGTCCTTATCTTTTACACTAAATTGGTAATGTTTGCACATAGTGGTTAGCTCTCTTTATTCTTGTTCTTCTTTAACTAGCCCTTTTCCCCTGTTTGGGTCTTGTTTGAGCTCAACCTCTTGATGGCTTCTTGTGTCCATCTCACTAGCTCCCACTCCATCTATATTGAGTTGGGGATCATTGGATGGGGCCCCCTATACTAAGGATGGAGTCTGATCCTAAACTATGGATTTGTACCTGAGGGGACTCCTATTGGGGTACTCACCTTAGAAGCTATTATGGGGAAGACTTTATGGTAGTCCTTGGAGATGGTAGGGGTGAAGGTGGAAGTGAAGGTGGAGAGGGTGGTGGAGAAGGTGGGGGAGTGGGTTGAGGAGATAAAGGGTTAGGGGTAAGTGTGTACAGAGGAGTGGAATGAGTAGGGGATAGTGAGGTAGGAGGAGATGAAGTGTGAGGGGATAGAGATGGATGAGGTGGTGAAGGTGAAGGGTGAGGTGGAGGTGGATGAGGTACGGAGGGGTGAGAAGTAATGGGTTTATAAGGCTATGCTTTTACCATCTTTTGTCACTTTTATTGGGCCTGCTACCCATTTGAACTTGCACTCAACTTTGGTTGCTTTCTTCATAGCTATGGTGCTTGGGGGAGACTTTCTTTAGAGTCTTCATCATGAGGGTACTAATGGGGGTGTAACATATAATACAATTTATTAACTTGCTCCCCAACAAAAATATCCTTAACCTTGATATAGTTAAGTCCATTTTTGACCTCTCCATAAAGGTCTTCTTGCCTAGATATACATACATTTTTTGGAGGGTGTGGCATTGTGCATCAATTTTTTTCATCTGTAGGATGATCAACTATGCATCATATATCTGATTAACAGAGTCTATGAAGTATCATGCAGAGAAGGCATATGTTAGCTTGAGCCATGCTAAAATTTCTCTTTATGGATTCATGCGGATGCGCATAACAGAGTAATGTTATTATACAACAAATTATGCTTGATCTATGACTAAGGGGGTAAGTCCTTTGGAATGTGCCATTCATTCCCAAATTCTACCTTCATGCCATCAAACTAATACCTCATCTTTACCTTATATGAGGGCATGATGTGCTAGGGATAAGTGAATGCTTTGAAGTACTCAGTGGGAGACTTGTGAGTGGTTGGGTACACCCACTTTAATGAACCCAAGCTGTAATCTATCATCCTAATTTCATTAAAGACCATTAGTATGATGATTGATCCCCAGGGAAACTTATACTTGGGAATTTTACGGGCCCTCTCTGCATCTTTAGTTATTTTGTGGACAAAGTGTAATGCCTAGTTGTACTTTAGTCCCTGAGAGACTTGGTGAGTAACGTATAGGTGGGCCATGTCCACCTCCTTCCAACAATCTATCCCTCTAATCTTAGTATAAATTATCTATGTTGTGACTCTGAGGGTGGGATCCTATAAGTTCTTGATATGCATTTCCTGCCCTTACTTTTGTTATATAAGCATCGTGGTAGTCTGTTGAATCTCGTATGTATCAGCTAAGTCATCCAACACATTCATCCTTGAGCATCATAGTCCTGTGACTTTACTGATCCTTTCTAGGGTGATTTTCATGTTGTACCCAATAAAGTAGATGTATTCCTAATAGATGCATGAGAAGAGGAACTATACTACCTCTATAGGTTTGCCAGTATGGTAATTTAAAAAGTTGAAAGAGGCCTGCTTGGTCTAACTAGTTTTTAATGGAGAAGTCATAAACCATGTTGGGTGAATATTTTGTCGTTAAGCAACCAACAACAAAATGGGTATATCAACCATAGTACAAGGAGATTTATATGGCAAAAAGTGCGGGTTTACCACATCATAATGAGATAAATCTCTCCTCTCATCAAGGGGGGGTTCCCTATAAATTACTTATATGCTATATATATATAAACAAGTAGAAAATAACACTTAGGGTAGGATAACACCATCTATCTCTCTTTTTTCAGAGATGATGTTCACAGAGCAAAAGAGAAATCATGGTTGATGACTGAAAGCATTCCTCTTCCTTTAGAAATAATGTTCAACAAATAGCAAAAAATCTTCTTGAGTAATAACTAGGTCTAAGAAAAACCCATGAAAGCACAAAGTCTTTCATTGCTTCCCTCACTGATTCGAAGTGTACGTGACAATAGAGTGAGGTGCAGCTCAAAGTCTTCACCTTTAACTACAACAAATAATAAGATCATAAAGGATAAAAGTAGTTCAAAGTCTTTTTGATATCCTTCAGGATGTCTTTAGATAATTTCCACACACACTTTGATTATTTAATCAAACAGATGAGAGATTATTAGGAAAGAGAACATAAGAATGATCTCCTAAATAACACAAATTATTTCAACACAAAGTCTAAAAATAACCTGCTTCTCATTCATTCAAGAAAATGTGATTTACAAGTCTCAAGAAGTATCTCAATTTTGGCAGAGTTTTTGCTCTCAATTATCAAGAAGATATATTACAAAAGAGGCTCCTTCTATATATATAGGGAAAAGCTTTCAAAATTGAGAAAAGACTTAATTATTAAAACCTAGTCAAAGATGAGTCTTTGTTGACTTTGGGACTTTTCCTGATTTTGACATGTATTTACATATGACAAAAGTACATGTGCAAATGTCCCAAGTCAATTACAAAGTACATTGGAGAAATGGAGAAGAAGAAATGGAAGAACAATTCAACTTTTTTGGATAGCCTTCTTTAGATGAGCATCATACATGGTGATAGTTGCTTGTATCCCGATACTATCTGGCACAATAGTATTTTTGAAGACCATCTTAGCTCTGACTATGGCATCTCTCACTACTGTGATTGCTTTCATATGACTAGTTAACTTGGTTCTCAGCTTATCCAGAGTTTACTAATTATCTAAAATATTATCCATAGAAGCCATTGAGAATGCTTTCTCCTCAAATTCCCTTTGGATCATACCTTTGAACTCTTGAATCATTTCTTCTACTAAAATGAATTGGTTGTCTCGAGAGGTGAGTCTACAAGGCAACTCTTCTAATTTGTTCAATAAACTGGTGTCACTTTTCTCACTAGCATCCTTGGAAGATTTGAGGTCGCTGATCAGTTCCTTAAGTACCCAGATCCTGTATATTAGTGATTCTTTAATTTCAATATAGGAATCTCTATCGACAATGATGTAGGTACGTATTTTTATCTCTTTCATCTCTATCCATTTGCTAAGATATTTATCTGTGCTTTCAATATCTTGAGAAATAATATTAATAAGGTCTTCTAACTTTGTTATCACTTTCTTCATTTTACATGTCTTCTCAGACACCTCTGTAAACAAGGAAATCCCCTGTGCATGCATCTTATCTAGGTAATCTTCAAGTACTTTTCCCTTTAGATAAGTCTTTTTTGCTTTCTGGATTACAGGATCATCTATGGAGAAAGCCTCTACAGTTACCACTTCTGGAGCAAAAGTGAATCTCCTAATCACTACAGTCAATTATTACACCATTGCTTTATAATGATATTTCATTTCTCTTTCTCTATCAAATTTTTGGACCATAATATCCATCGCAGATTGCAAATCACTCTTGGCACCCTTGTGAGTTATTTTCCTTAACTCAACTCGAGAGATGGAGTAGCTGCTCATATCAAAATTCTGAAGATTTGCATCCTATGGGTGTTTGGCTATCTCCAAAAATTTGTGCCCCTTATCTCCAATCATTTTTGAAAGGATTTTTGGCTTCTTGGGGGTCTTAGCTTTCATTGGTACTATCTTACCGAAGTCAAAGTCATCTGGAGAGATGGCTTGCTTTTTCCTTTTGGGTGTGAAAGTTGACAACCAAGGTGGGAGAGCAGAAGCACTTACATTAGCAACAGTCCCTATAGTTGGTGTCACTGGGGTATCCCCTGCACTACTGGTAGGAACAATGGGCGTAGTGGGCATAGTATCAGTCAAAATCACACTTGCTGCTGAATGGTCAAAGGTGGAACTATCTCTAATGTTGAAAGAAGGAGATGACATACTGGGGATGGATCTTGATGAATGAAAAACATTTCAAAAAGTGCCTGTAGGGTCACCAAAAATAACTTTAGAAGGAGAGGTGGCTCCATAAGAGGGAATACTAATGGGAGAAATAGACGAAGGAGTTGCAATAGGTGAGTGGGGTGGGGAAGAAGAAATTCCTGTGTCTGGCTGTGCACCTTCTTACAGAGATTGAGCTTCTGTTCCTTGTTGACCCATAGGCCTGTCATTGATTTCCATATGTTCTGCCACTTATTCTTAGGCACTTTGTTTCTCAACCCCCATATCTATTGACCCTAGCTCTTTCTTGGGAACCTTTGATTTCTTTGATACAAAAATGATCCTAGGCTTATGGGGCCTGGAAGGAGAAGGAACATCACTTTTATTCTTTATTCTATTTTTCGCTCTCCTCCTTGTCTCTTCTTGAAATTCGGCCTCTGATCCCATGATGAATTCTTTTAAAATGATCCCCTTATTTGGTAACCAATCATTTGTGTTAGCCAATATTGGTTCGAATCTCATCCTCAAGGAGGTCAACTCTTTCAGAGACCATTGGATCAGAGGAAGAGGAGAGTTAGCAATTTTTTCAGTAGGATATCTGCTATTGACCAGATCTCTATCATCTACTAGATTTGGAGGGATATTAGCAAGCCCTAATCTACTGTAATCCATCTTCTTGATATCTTCTGCTATCCTTAAATCTATCTAGATGTCTTCAATCAAGGGCTCATAGAATTGAGTCTTCCTTTTGATCATGTCTTTGACTCCTCTGTAGTCAAAATTGGGCCTTCTTTTGAAATGCTTCATGGTGACGAGTTGCATTTTGGTCTCCATTGCCCTTGTTTTTGTAGCGATCAATATCGAGTATCTGCCAATTTTAATTAGAAACCTGAAATTAGGTTTCTTAAGTTCCATCTGCTTATTGTGTACGATAATAATTTGTCTACATAGCTCCATCAGGATGAATTTATCTAAAGGAAATCTAGGGAGCATATAGGGATTACCTTAGAAAAAGCCAACCCGCAAATAGCAAAAAGTAGGGAACTATAAGAACATACAGCTGAAGTCATTCACAATAGTCTAGGATTCATCTGACACTCTTTTCTATTTTAATTGAGAGTTGAAGAGACATAAAAATACCATGAAGAAAGCATCATTTACCCTCGTAAAATGATGGATTGAACCCTTCAATGTCAACTGAGGGTAATATTGATATACAGGGGTGATTTTTCTATCTGCCTCTAATGTCAAACCTGGAAAGGTTCTCATCAAAGCTACAATATATACTAGGTATGAAGTCATAAAGAAAATTGAGGTAGTAGAAACCTTTGTTAATTGCTCATACAGAGCATTGCTGATCTGTTCACCCCAAAAAATGACTTATTTCCCTTGGAGGATTATCTTGATGAAGGGATACATCCATTCATGAAAATGAGAAGAAGATGGTAAACCTCGTACTCTGTTGAGAAGAGTAATCAAGTCGCCAACTTCTTCTATAAAGTCGCTCCTCAAAAATTTCTATGGCCATCTGGACAAGTTGGCTCTGGGAGCCATCTATTATTGATCACCTTCTTCATCTTCTTGAGATCTTTATCATATTCCTTTTGTGCTTCAACGAAGTCAATCTTTAACACTTTAGTAGCAAGAGGGCACATGAAAACTTTATCGATGAACTCGGGGTCTAGTCAAATTAGTACATTGCCACTAGCATCTGACACAACTCTGGTATCTTTGTTGTAGAATTAGGCACATCAGAGGATGAATTCTATGTGATGTGCCGCCACAAGAAAAGAGGAGACTAGATGGATATTGATCTCAATTATCCTCTTCATTTTGGAGCTCAATTTTTTTGCCTTGTTTCTCTCTATGAACTCAGCCATATCTACGTGCTCGATCTGTGTATCCCTAATGTCATCGACATTAGAAGTGACTGAGGTGATTGGGAAAACACCTTGATATTGGTACTTCATCATCTTTGAATTCTTTGGAGAAACTTCAGTCATCAAGATGAGCCTTTGTCAAATGTATGTTGATGAAGAAGGATCTTGAGGAGAAACTGTGATAAGAGTCATGATCGCACAATTAGGGGAAATATTGGTAATTTGGGAAAATTGCATGTTGGGTGATCATGACCAGGGAAATTCACTTGAAAGGGCTGAGACGTGAGTAGGTCAGAAAGTGGAAGGGAATCGAGCTTGAAAAAAATGAAAATTCCCTCAGAGTTAGGTTTTAAATGGAGGAAATCATGTAGGGGTGGTAAAAATTACCACCCTTGCATGTTGAAGAAGGTCTTTGTGCATAGGCAACAAAAATTGCTGCCTATGCACATCAGGGTAGAAAGGTTTGTATTGGCAGCAAAATTTGCCGCCGATGCATGTGAAAGGTCAAATGTGCATAGGTGGCAAAAATTGCCGCCTGTGCACGTAGTCAGAAGTTTCATGGAAGGGAAGTGATTATCGCCATCCTTGCATGTGGTGGGGAAGTCAGGTGCATTGGTGGCAATTTTTACCTCCAATGCACATGGTCAAAAGTTTGGGGAACTGTGTTAGGGTGGTGATTTTTTCTACCCTTACACAGGGAAGGATTTGGAAGATGTGAGGGTGGCGAAATTCGCCACACCTACATGGGCTAAAATAGCTAAATGGTGCAAAGGGGGGGAAGAAGCAAGAGGGTCGAGGCACGGTTAGGTTGCCTCATTGGTAGTAAATAGGAGGGAAAAGAAGACAAAAAGGAGAAAAACTAGATAAGAAAAGAAAGAAAGAAAAACAACTATAGAAAAGAGAAGGAAAATAAAAATAAAACAAAAACTGAAACCCTACCTGAAAAACAACGTGAAACGATGCTTGAATCCAATGAAAACATGCTTCCTCTAGCTCGCTTGATCATTCAGGGCAGGGAAGAGGCGAAACAATAGAAGAATGAAAGAAAAGAGAAATAAATGGGATTAAATGGGGGCAAAAATTGCCCCAACCACTCAGTGTGTGCAGCTATAAATGCTGTGCATGAAAACTGAGACCATGTAGGGGCGGCAAAAATTGCCGCCTTTGCATGTGAGGTTAGAAAGGGATGCAGGGGTGGCAAAAATTGTTGCTCCTACATGGAAAACAACAAATGATGCAAGGGTGGCATATTTTGCTGCTCTTGCATGATGGATGCAAGGGTGGCAAAAAATGCCACTTTTGCATGGGAAACATAAAATAACATGTAGTGGCAGCAAAAATTGCTGCCCCTACATGTTAGCTCAAGAAAACAACTAACTCTGAGAAATGGGGGAAAATTTGTCATCTGGCCGCATCAATATTGTAATGATTTTCATGTTTTTGGGAAAACATAACAAGAAAACATCATGAACTTCGAATGATGCTAGTTGAGTAAACATGAGAACAAGAAAAACTTGCCTCAAAAGATGAACTTAGAGTAAAAAACATGAAATGGACAAGTTTTGTAAGGGTTGTTCCAAAAATGAGCGTAACTGATTTTGGGAACAACAAACCACTTGATTACTTGTATTGGTGGTCTTGACCTGGTAGTCATTCTGTAACTATACTTAATTCCTTAGTTGGCAGTGGTTATAATCAAACATGGTCATAGTTGATACCTTGGAGACCCAATTCTCCACGCGTAGGATTGACTTTGGGTATTGCATCTCCTCTATCAATAGAGACAAAGGGGGAGATGTCAGGGTGTTCTACATTGATGATGTTTGTGCCTGCTTTCTTTTATTCACTATATTTTCCCTTTCCTCTTCCATGCTTTCTATCACCTCTTCTTCCATGCATTATACTCATTCTGATCTCTGTTCTTGGTTTTCTGAAGCCTCTTCTCTAATGGGGAACTAGTCTCCTTCGCTCACCTCTTCCTCCTCTGGTATGGTTGGTAGATTCTCAAGTCTTTTGGCCTTTTTCTTAGGTTGTATTACCCCTTATGGAGCTTGAAGGTTAATCCACGACCATCCAACATTCCTAAAAGAATATGTGATGGTAGACCAACTTACTTCTACTTTTTGAGTTTCACACTTCATCAATGGTAGACTTACAACCTGTAACTCTAAAAATCTCACTTCTTTCCACCAATTTGGTATCCTCTTGCCTGGGTAACAACCTTCATGACTTCATCAAATATAAATTTGCTCTACTCAGGGATTGAGTGATTTGTTATTAGTGTGATCTCTAGTTCTCTAGTTCGTCACTCCTTCTTTGCACTAACACTTAGAAATTTATCATAAGGTAAAGTGTGAAATGGCTTTGACATTCTTATTTATAGGCTTTTCAGGGAGTTTACCTTCATTAATTCCTTCCCTTTCTCTATCACTTATAGTCATAAATGCAAATCTTTTAATGACCATCATATTTCAAACCTTACATTATATGTGTAATGCCTTAACAGTTTTGTCCCATCATTTTATTCACATGCTTCTTGCCTTATCGCATTAATGGCCCATCCTTTCTCATGCCTTTCTTAGAAGTAGGTAACAATTGGATCCTATCCTTTCAAGGTGGTAGAAGACAATTGTACCCTTAATTTTTTTATATTATATGGTAGGACCTTATTCATTATTACCTTCAATAGATCCCACACTCTTAATAACTTGCACACCCATACAAATTGTGTACCCAAATATCTTATGCACCCATTTACTTGCATGTTTTTTATTTGTATCTTTACATGTAACTTCTTACCCAACATTAAAATGGTTCATGGACCTCCACAAAAACAAAAACATAGAAACACAAATTATCAAAGAGAAAGAGTTGAGCACAACAGAGGGAACACTTTTATTTAAAACAAGAAATCCTAATCTAATGGCATAAACCTTATTGATTACAAAAGTCAATTATTTAGATGTGAAATATGGTTAAAGTTGAATCTCATTATAGTGCCCTAGGAGGAACTGACCATCCATGCATTATAGCTGACACACCCTTATAGGTAGAATACTATGTATTACAAATGGGCCATCCCAATTGATACAGAGCTTTCTAGGGTGGCACACAAAATTAGAGTCAAATAGCAAGACCTTCATGCCTAAATTGTTTTTTTGGTTTTTCATATAGTGATCTTGCCAGGCCTTCTACTTTTGTTTTTCTACATCCTAGATCTAATGAGCGAGGAAATGGATCTCATCTAATTGTATTAGTACATCCAAACATGATTTTAGGGATGCCTCATCATCAAATTATCCTATGCATGCAATGCAAAGAGATGATACCAAGAACTCTACTAGCATCATTGCTTCGCTATACACCAAGTTGAATGGTGTGATTTTATTGAGATGTTTGTATGTAGTTCAATAGGCCTAGAGTAATATAGATACTCTATCATCCAAATCAATTTGAATAACATTATATATTTTTATTAAAGTGGTATCGAGGATTTTATTGAAAGCTTCAGTGCCTATGGGTGGTATGGTGTTGTCTTGTGGAACAAGATGTGAATCATCTCATTCAAGAAGTGGGTACCTTGATCACTGGTGAAACTCAAGGGAAATCTAAACCATGTTATAACATTCTCCTAGATGAATTCTAGGTAGTTGATGCAATACAATCTTTTATCAGTGTTGCTTCAACCTAGTGCATGAGGTAGTCAGTCGCTACAATGATGTACTAAGAACCCGTTCATCATCCTATTGGAGTGATGGGCCTGAAATAATTGATAACCCATTTTTTAAATAGTTCTTGAAAAGGAGTGGGTCACAAAGGCATAACATATCTCTTATTTAGTTTACTTACATGTTGCCAGTCGTCACATTACCTGATATACACCTTAGCATCTTTGAATAGAGTTGGTCACTAAAGTCTAGTGAGTAACACCTTATATGCGATAACATCTCTAGTGTAGTGTGTTTCGACAATACCTTCATGAAATTCTTGTAGTACCTTAGGACAGTCATATTGCACTACATAGTGGTGAAACACCTCATCACGATCCTTTTTATAAAGATCTACTATGAGTTGATAAGGTGCAGTGCAGACTGCAAGTTATTTTTTATCTTACATGGTGAGAGAGTAAGGTGTGGAACCAATGTTGATAAATGTAGTAATATATTCTAGTTATTTACGCACTCGAGTAAATCAAAAGATTTATACATCTAAAAGATCATCCTCTATGGCTTGTAAGGGTTCTCTAGTCTCAATTCAAGATAAATACTCAGGTTCACAGTTAGGCTTCCTCGGTTTCACTACTATAGAAAATTGGAATTCTTGAAACAAAACAATCTAGAAAAAAATTATTCTATGTAGTACTAGTTTTTTGACAAGGTACTTCAAGGCTTCATGGTCTGTATAAAATGTAAACAGTGGCTAGAAGACACTGCTTGAACTTTTGTAAAGAGTAGACCATAGGCAAAGTTTCGCACTCTGTGGTGGTGCCGTTTCTTTTTGATGGTGTTAATTTCCTACTAGCAAAGTAAAATGGGTGGTCTAAATGTCCTTCACTTGGTTATGAAATAATCATGCCAATTTCCATGCTAGATGCATCAACATGGACATGACCAAGTTTTGCCCAATCAAGGAATTATAAGATAGGAGTAGTAACCAATTTTTCTTTGAGTGCTTCAAATGTTGCCTTACAAGAATGAGTCCATATGAACTATTCATTGTGCTTTAATAGTTCTTCCAACGGTGCAAAAATATTAGCATAACCATGAATGAAATTTTTGTAATAGCCCATGTCTCGTAAGAAGGTGCATACCTCATGCTAAGTCTTAGGTGTTGGCAGATGAAGAATCATGAAGACCTTTGCTAGGTTCACTAGGAGTCCTTCCTTATAAATGATATGCCCAAGAAGTATGCCAAAAGGTGTTGTGAACAAGCACTTATTTAAATTTAGGGAAATTTGTAACACTCAACAATGCTCAAACATGAGTCGAAGATTAGCGCAATTGTCCTTGACTAACCCAAATACCATCCAGTCATCCAAGTAGACTTAGAGGAATTTATGAATGAAATCTTTAGAAGCTTCAACTGCTATCTGTGAAAACACTAATGGGGCATTTTTCAACCCAAAAGGCATAACAATATAGGAAAAAGATCCCCATTCTATAGTAAAAGTTGTTTTAGATTAGTTTTCCTCAATTATTTGGACTTAGTGGTACCTTGAGAATCCATCTATAAAAGAGTACACTTTACAACCAACAACACCTTCTAGGATTTCCTCTGTGAAAGGTGTTGAAAATGGGTTTGTCACATAGGATGCATTTAACACATGGTAATCCACACAAATACAGATATGCCCATCCTTTTTGATATTGATTACCATTGGGTAGACCCATTCAAATTTGGCAATGGGAGTAATTATTCTGGCATGGAGCATGTTATCAGTCTCTTATTTTACCCATGCTCAAAGATTAGGGTTCATCCTGTATGGTCATTTTTCATAGGGCAAGCATCATCGACTAGCTTAATGTGTATCTTTCCTAGAGATGGGTGGACTCCCTTCATTTTGTTATAATTTTTTAGAAATACATCTTGATATTCTTTTAACAACTCAAAGATTTTTGAAACTTCTATGTCAGTCTAATAGTTTCTAATTATTGCCATCTTTGGCTCTTATTCCTTGCGAATGTTACATTGAATAGTTTGAATGGGCCCATGATAGGGGTTGTCCATTGGAGAACTTGTGTTCTAAACTATTCATGAACTAGTACTTGTAGGAACATCTAAATGATTGGTCAAGGGGTCGAGTGAAGTAGATCCTTCACCTTCGTCAACTTAAAAGATGAGTTTTTGCTTTCCTAGGTGAATTTCTTCATGTCATGGTTCATCAAGAAATGGTGTAGGTGCATGAGTTGAAGTGTTGAAGGTTTATTGAACAAGTGTAAAGGTTTCTCAATTTATTGATGGATGTTTAGCTAGTGGTCTTCTAGAGGACTTGGGTCTTTGAGTATCATTTCACACATGTCTTGGAGAGCAAGGTGCAAGTCCATCCTTGGTGAGGAGTAGGATATATTCAACTTTATGTTTTCATTTAGTATCTACTAGTACCTTGTATTCATGTGCCTCTCTTCATGAATGTACCATACTCGTGCCTAAGTACGTAAAGCTCCATATAATGCATGTACTTAGAGGTACTCTGGTAAGAGTGTTTCCTCATCTTGCCATATTGTCTCATAAGCCTCAATGTGAGGTTCAGGTACTTGTATGCCATCGTAACTAAGTGTTCCCCTGATATTATTATCATGATGAAATATGTGGTGTAGAGTAGATTGCACTTCATCCTAGTATAAGAGGTGATCTTTATGAGTACACCACCATCTAGCGGTGGAGCCATCAAAGATGTGATCTAATGACCTCATCTAGTCATCCTTAGTAGAATATAACTCTTCAAGATGTTAGACAAAGTCATGTACCTCCTTTTGTTTATAGAACCATGGGGATTCATCAAGTCTTTCCAATGGCAGTCCTATTAGTGGCCCTCTCATTGCTAAAACCATGAGGTAAACAAACTTGTGACATTTATGGAGTGGGTGCAGGAGGTTCTCTCAACTGTTGATGGTGCTACATACTCTTCCAGTAAGATCATAATCACCATGGGCCCAAAAATTAGATGCATTACTTATAGTATTAGAAACTAACTAGGTATCTATCTAATGTAGAATACCATTTGGGGTTAGATCATGTTGCTCATCATTTCAGGTTATGATATTATATAACTGGTTGATGTCTTCATCCACATTGATAGGTTCTATATAAGGGGGTCTTTGTTCTTGATCTAGTAGTATTATAAAGTGTTGATTGGTGTTCTCAAAGCTAATGTAGTGCTTTTGAAAGCTCAAGTTGACATTATTATCATAGCACCAAGGCCTTCCTAGTAGGGCTGGGCAATCATCAACTTCGACTAATTCTAAAACCTCAAAATTTTCTTTAAATGGTACTCCAAGTACGTGGCATTCGTGAGGAGACCAATCAGGTGAGTGCGAGTCTTATTAGCCATGAATAAGACATGAGGTGATGGTTTTAGTTCTAGACTAGAAATTTTACACCAAGCATCTTTAGTGAGGACATTAACTTCTATGTCGGTATCTACTAAAATGTCCTTGATTACGGATCCATCAATGGCAATGTTAACCAAGATTTTTCTATCTTCTGGGGGAGTATATGAAATAGGAGTGTCCTGACACCAAGTTTGATTTAAACAGGGGTCTTCACTTTGTTGAATGATATGAGGGTAAACCTCATATGGTAGTTGGGCTTGACTTTTAGGCCAAGCACTGAGTTATGGGCTGATATCTACATCTAACATCTACATACAACATTCTTAGAAGTTGTCTCAAGCCATCATTTAGAGTTCAACTTTTATTTGCACAATAACACACTACATTACATCCTTGTATTTGAGATATTGAATCTCAACTTAGATCTCTCGTATGAGTGCCATTGTATCTTGAAGGACATCCTTTTGTATTTGGGCATCAAGGTAATTTCTAGCTCATGGTTCTTCACATTGTACCTTTTCCACCAAATTAATTGATTGGGTCTGTCCCCCACTATAGGTGGTAATGTTTACTTGTTGAATAATGGGGATGGTTGGTCATACGCATCATTATGCTTTATAAATTTGAATCATACCAATGCCTCTTTCATTCTACTCCTTTTGATAGCCACATATAGATTAGGACATTCTTCCAGTCGATGGTCTTTTTTATAAAATGCACATGTCGGGTACTCTAGGCAATCTCTTTGATAATGGTCTAAAGAACCACATTTGTGATAGGTTCTTAGTGGAAACTAACCATCACCTCATATTTATCTTCTCCCTCACCCATGGTAGCCACCATTTTCTTGGCATCTTTGTCCTCTCCCTCACCCATAGTAGCCACCATTTTCTTGGGTATTAGTGACTTAGGTTTGGCACGTACAACATGCTTGAACTTCATGGATGTCACTAATCAATCAAAAATCATTAGTGTCATGGGTTTAAGCATCAAAAATCTTACAATACTCATACACCTTAATGTTTATAACCCATTACAAAAGAGGACAAGACTGGACATTATGTTATTCTTGATAGATCTCACATGTTTATTTTAGTACTATTTATATGTTCTTACACAGGGAATTATTCCTCGTATGCCCTTCAGTTTCATAGTCAGTACACTAGAAACCACTACATGTCTCATGTGCATTACTTGCCATCAATATTTCAAGTTTTGATGCCATGGATGCTATTTGTGTCTCTATAAAGGGACTAATCTTGGTATCCATGCTTCCAACCACTTCAACATGGAGGGCAACTTCTAGAGCCTCGCACATGTTGGTGAAGGTTCTTTGTGGGACAGTTTATCAAAAAGGTAATAGCAATCCTCCCACAAACCATTGTGCATGTTGAGCAAGATTTATTTCAAATTTAAATTTAGAAATAAAGGTTTTGAATCATGCATCATATTCACGTATGCTTTTTGTAAGTCCTTGATTTATGTCCTTTAGCATTGCTATACTTTGTTACTTAAACTCAGGAATGTCAAATTCTTACAAGAAGGTTGCTTTGAGCTGATCATAGTTAACCACCACTTCTTGAGGGTTAAACTTTCAATACTATTTATGTGCATGCTCTAGAAGCATAGTTACAAACTACATAGCCTTACATTCAAAAGATTCTATATTACACACTTTCTAAATTAGTTCACACTTGTGGACATGCTTAGCTGCATTCTCTACCCTTCAGTATTCAAGTGAGTAAAATATCATCTCATAGTAGACTATAGTGGGTTGTGGTTGAGTGAGTGGTTGCTAAGAAGATCTAGCTCTATTCCATGAGGAGGGGGTCTACTTCTACCTAAGCCTCCTCTTATTCTTCCTCTAGTGCTTCTAGTATCAGTGCCTATGGTAAGAGGTGTGGTAGAGGGTTGGTTACCCAAGTTTGGGCCTATATTCTGGCTTTGAGGACTAGACCCACTAGGCATCCTAAGTTGTGCCATATAATTCCCTTAAAGAGGGAAGGATAACGTAAAATATGAATGAACATCTAATGGTCTAGTTTTAGTCTCCCTTATCGGTTTAGTTTTTAACTCTAAAGTGTATGTTTCCCAATTTTGTATATGTACTCTATCTGATTTAAGGGCATGAACATGCACTATAGTGGGAGAGCCTAGATGATTTAGGTTTGGTTCCTCAACTTTTTAAGTCTAGCTTGGTTCTCCTTCATAGGATATAAGTGACAAAGAATGTAGCTCGAAAGTGATGGGTTTCTTCTGTGTGTTCACTTCCCTACGACTCCTTACAACACTCCTAGAGGTCTCTTGGTCTCTTCTTGCATCACTAACTCCCATGATATTTTATTGGGATTCATCATACTTCCATTTTCATAATTCTCATTGACTTGCTACCATGTTAGACCCATAATCTTAAATCAACCCCTAGTCTTCCCTTCCAAATGTGTGGCTCATGCACAAAAGAATTTAGCCCTCCATGGGTATTATTTCTAGCCCAAGATCAACAAACAATTTTTTTATCTCAAAAGCAAAAAGCCTATGATATTGACCCTTTGGCTCTTGAATAAATTGGAATTTGGCTACTTCAGGGCATGAATAAGTGGTCACAATATACTCCAAAATGTAGCTATTCTAAACTCCTCTCTACTAATAGTTAATTGATTGTTTCTATGAAACACCAAGTCGTGCTAAAATCCTTTGCCTTTCAAGCATCCAAGGCTACCTCCTTCCAAGATTTCTAGATAATCCTTGAGCATATACTATTATATAAGTATGTAAGAGAACTGGGACCTTGAAATAGAAGGTCTCATATAAGGGACTGTAGAGATTTCGCTCTACCCATTGTCGTGCAGAGATGCCTAGTTCAAGATATGAAACTAAAAACTTATCCTCGATGTTGATAACCCATTCTTCTATATTATATAGCATAGTGTGATCAAAAATTTTCCCATGACTATGCTTCAAGTGCTTCAAGTCCTAGCAATAGAACCAAAATGTTGGGTTTTATTCATTGATTCTAGCTCCAATGTTGCAGTTTCTCATAATAGGCTAGTGCACTAGCCCTATCACATGAGAGTTAAGTCTTGTGTGCTCACTCAAAGCATGCAACAAAAGGCTAGTTATTAAAGGTTTTATAGCACAATAGTATATGTTTGTTCATCTTCCATTATGCATCTCCAAAAAATTATTTAATAACACATATATACTACTACTATTATCCTTCTCATTCTAGATGTAACTATCACTAACACAAGGATCACCATTATTCTCTAACAATTGTAACTAAAAAAAAGGAGATACCAATAACAAGATAAATAACTAAACATCTATTTCCAACACTTAATGTATTTCATCATTCATAACTCAACAAGGTATAAATTGATTTCTCATTAGATGATTAATGAATTACATGACAAAGCTCTATTATCTATTCTTCAAAATCCACACATGCAAATGATTACAATAGAGGTATTTATACATGGTTCTCCTTGACTAAGTGTTACTTATCATAAATGTCATGAAAAGATGGCACAAAGACTCTTAACAGACTGAGAGTCATGGTTCTTACAATAAGTTCTTCATGTAAACTCAGATTCCTGTGCCCCTAGATCCTCGCTCTATGATATATTCTGATAGCTATGTGTTTTTTTTCTTATGGGATGGTACAAAACCTTTGATTGATAAGGTTGAAGTGTCCCATATAAATAGTTCTTCTAATTGCTCCTATTTCCCATGTACTCTACTTTCCATGCGCTCCCCTAGTCTTCTACTTCTATTCTGAGTCCTATATTCTTGGGTTCCTCATGGCATTCTCTTTTGACTGGGTCCTCTTGCAATGGTTTTCCTGCACCATTGTCCTCTTTCACCCATTAAGTCCCATGCCACGATGATTCTATGCCTCTCATCTATGTGCCATGATCCTCCCATGTCATGTTGATCTTGTGCTAAATAGAACAATGATCTTTCTTGCCATGCTGGTCCCATGCACCAAAATTGGGATAGTACTTAGTCAAAATTCAGGGGCCAACACTTCTCTATTTTATTCCTTATCATCTACTGACTATTGTAAAAGGGCCCTTTTATTTTGTTATTGTCAACTTTTGTGTGCTACTAAGATTTCCATTCAAAATTAAAAGGATCAATATATATATATACAAATCTATGACATTGTATCTGGACACGAAGCAAGTTTATAAATTAACACATACATTGTTATTCAAAATCTACCAAACTAGGCCTTACACTATACTCCATAACATTGTGTTATAAAAATTCAAAATTACACTTACATTGCTTGTACCAAGGGTCACAATAGGAGAAATAGCATATAGTCCCATAATCATCACTACACACACACACACACACACACACACACACAACTAGGAGGTAGAACTACATGTGAGTATGAGGCCCTCCTTGGAGTATTGGCTATGTAGGCATCACTTAGCAATAACTAGGTTGTTATTGTTAGATAAAATCACGTGATAACCCTTTTTTTTATTGAGTCATAGGTGGTTGAAGTTGAAGAAATAGGGTTTTGATCTATATACAATATTATAGAGCCTGCACATGCAATTAAGGTATATCAATAGGAAGGTGATAGAAAACCTAGGAAGACATAGATGGTCACATATTGATACAATGGGTATTCTGTATAAGATAATTACGTCGAACCTTAGATAGTGGTATTGACCCAAGTGTCACTAGGTCAATATAAGTGTCTAGTGTTGAAAAAGTAGAATATCCCAGAATGAACATTATATAGAGCTAGGTAGTGGACATGTGAGGAGTCTTAATGACCATGATAGTCTCAAACAGATCGTCAATTAAGATACACTCTCTTCTAAATCTAAAACACCTAGTCTTACAATTATTAAAATATTTGTTCCAGATGCCTAATTAAATTTATCATCAAATATTGTATGATGTTGTATGAATTTGAATGTTACCATTAATTTACTCAAACATTTTATTCTATAGGGTATTTACTTATAACTCCAAAATAGATCAAACAATAAGTAACTGCCACTGCCACTGGAAGCTACCCTCGATGTTATCCAATTTGGTATGGTTGGTTGTCATTGCATCAATCAGATGTTAGTTTCATTTAATAATACATTTAACACAAATTTAAAATCATCAATAATGCTTTATCTAGATTGACAACACACATGAATATACCAAAATGGCTATAGACACTTATGATATATTAAACTAACTCCATGAATTTTATGGACTTTGACTTTTAATACTAGATACAACTACTAAAACAACTTTGACTTGGGAAAAAACCATAATTTTGTCCTTTAAAGAAAAATAACTATATAAACTATAACATCTAGACTATTGACCTATAAAAGACACGAAAAATGACTATGAATAACCAAAAAAAATGTTATTGACAATACATACATATATTTAATTTTTGATATTATTAGAAATAAAAAAATAAAACTAAATAAATTTAGTAAAAAAGACTAAACTTAAACTTACACACTAAACAAACTATCATAAAATCATATAATAAATAAAGACTCAAAAAAACTATTAATTTTTTATTATTATTTTAAAACCATAAAGACGTGCTTAACCAAGATAGACATTGATTGATTCAATGAATACGATGATGATCATGATGGTGATCTAGGGTGAATAGTTGTTTAGGAGGCTGAGTGAGTTAAATTGATGTAAGGTCGGTATAGAGGGAGTTGAGGATGGTGGGAAAATTGTATTGGGTAAGTTAGGAAAATCGTTATAAAAAATGCCTACACAAACTCTACAATCCAATATTTTCCTATGGTGCTTAAAACTAAAATAAAAAAATCCTTAAACTCAACCAAAATTACTATCACAATTGCATAAGGATAGCTATAGACAATTAATTGATTTCTATACTAAAACTTTATGCACATGTAATTTCTCTCATCACCAGGGCTGTCATGAATTTGGAGAAACCCCTTATCAATTTTAACACTTCATGTAGCAATCAAGAAAATCACCTCCTATGCTACCAAATAATAATTTGCTCAGAGATTGAACATGATAATAATTATTTAGTTACAATTCAATGATATTGCTTATCCATATAGGAAGAGGGTATCTTATGAATAAGGATCCTATTCTATCTCTTATGAGCTCTCTTGCTAATGTCAGTGAGTTGTTTCAACAATTTACGTAACCACAAATTAAAATTACATTATTAAATATATGTATGCACTAAATATTTTAGGTGCTGGTTTTGAAAACTTAAAGGTGCAATTCATTCTTCATACCATGCGAGGGTATTGAAGAAGTTGTGTTTCTATTTATTGATACATTAACTCCATGCTTTCTACTTGTGGTCTTCCAGCTACACTTTTCAATATTATAATATTTGAAATTATGAACTTTTACCACGTGATGTGGTAGACCTTGAATTTATTTCAATTCTTAATTTAGTTTTATAAGTGGATTGCAATGATCTTTTTACGATTTTCCTTGCTATGGATTTCAAGGTTGTTTAGCTATTAATTATTTCAAAACTTTATTGATTGTTGGAGCTCATCATTTTCTTTTTGAGCTTTAGTTTTGGATTGGATTGTGTTGTATATCTATTTTCACCTTAATTATTCTTTGAATTATACTAGGTTGTTTAACCTTTTTATATATTCTCCTTTTGTGGATTGAGCTAGGCTACTTAACTGATTTGGTTTTACTCCTTGGTTGGATTGTTAAATTCTCTAATTTTTTAAATGGGTTGTTTTGATGAGCCTTTTTGTGTAACTTTCACCTTGAGCGAGTGTGGGAGTAGTAGGTGAGAAGTATCTTGTTAGTTATAGAAGATAATATATTATTATAACTTGTTGAGCAGGTGGGGATACATCCTCTCCCTTGTTCCTTCTATAGAGTTTGTAAGGATAGTGTAATCCTTAGCCTTGGTTGTTATGTTAAATAATAGGATTTATTTCATCCTAACTATGATAGTGATGGATATGGGTTATGTTATGATAGTGGATATTTGAGAGTATCACATTACACTCTGTGATCTATTAGTAGAGATCTGTGATCATTAACTTAGAGGGATCATTGAGTTGAGTCAGCATTATTCCTAGTGATTATTATAACCTCATTTAAAATAGACTTTTAACCCTTAGTGAGTTCAAGGAGTAAGTTTGCATAAGGGAAGGGGGATGTGAGACTCATATTCCCATAGTGCTTGCCTTTAGACATTTTTTGTTGTACACACACCCTGTTGAGACGTGCCTTATATGTTGTTGAGACAAGAGATGCCATTCATCCCTTGTGTTTGAGACATAGATTCTATATATTATGCGATGATGTTGATTTGATT
This sequence comes from Torreya grandis, assembly GCA_037957365.1. Taxonomy (NCBI): domain Eukaryota; kingdom Viridiplantae; phylum Streptophyta; class Pinopsida; order Cupressales; family Taxaceae; genus Torreya; species Torreya grandis. The sequence continues at coordinate 288,727 of JARHVA010001509.1, forward strand.
ATGCTAAAATAGTTATATGTTTAGATGAAATGATTATTCTATTCATTATGATGTCATTTTACTTAAGATAGTTTGGTTGTCCATTATGATGCATGTTAATTTTAAACTATTAGATCTACTATTCTTAAGCATATATTTGATTATACATATGTTTATAAGATTGGTATTAGTTTATTACCCTTGATATGTGATGCCTTGGATATTTCATGTGCATGTTTTGTGGATTGAGATCACTTGCATTATTTCTATTATGTAGCTTTGACTATCTAATCTATGGCATTTTATGTATGCAATGTTGTACAGGTGGAAAAGGATGTTGAATTAAGGACTAGGATTATCTCAAGCATGAGTACATCATTATTAGAGTGGTGACATGTTTACTTGACCCTACCATGACCAAAACTACTCCTTGTATGATTTGTGGACCTAGTCGGAAGTGTAGACTTCCTTGACCCTCCTATTACTATTCATACCCTTAGATATTATTCACACCTTACTTATTAACCTTAGGAGTTATCTTTAAATTTAATTTCATTATTACAATTTTTTTTAGGCCACTTAAGTGCCCCCATTTTGACTCAAAACTCGGATGGATTAGAATATCCAACATTAGAGAGTGACATAAAGTGGGTTTTAGATATTTTGTGTTGATTTTTTTATTCTTGAACCAATAGGAATGTTGTAGAGTCTTTTTAGGTGGCATAAAATAGTTTTGTGGTATCCCTTGTGTCATCTATGGAATGGGATAGTGTGTTCATTTATGAGGTATAGTCTTGCTTGCTTGCCCACATGGGATTGTAGGTAGAGTTATGTAGAGGGGAGACTCTTTGACCATGAGACAAGGGATGGGAAGGGACACATATCACATTCCTATTGGCTTGTAGAGAAAGGAGTTTAGTTTATATGAGGAAGGAAAGCCTTCCTTGAGAGGACTTTTTCTCACTTTGAAATTTGGAAAATTGGAACAGAGGAGAGGAAGAGAAAGAAGAGGAGGACCTTAGAGGAAAAGCTTAAAGAAAGAGAAGGATAACAATTGCCCAAGCTTATAGGTGGTGTTCTTGAGTGGAATTCAAGAAGCAACCAAGGTAGGCTTCCAAGCCCATTTTGATTTAATTTTATTTATATTAAAATTATCTTTATCCTTCCTTTGATTGTAATTTTCAAGAGGTGTAAGGTCATTTGGCTTACCCTATTTCTTTACTAGTATTCCATGGTTATGCTAATGACCACCATGTGGTTTTATTGTCCATTTGGGTTTGGATATGAAGTATCCATATTAATATATTGGTTGGTTTTTATGCCATTTTATTGTCTTAAAATTCTAGAGTTATGTACCAAAATTTGTGTAAATTTTCATGCTTATCATGTACTCATACATAGTGATAGTGGCTTCTATGGAACTGGGTTCCTATGCCCTTTTATGTGGTCATACATTATGCAATGATAGTGGCTAATATGGAACCAAGTTCATATACCCTTCTCCATGGTTATCAATCATGTATTGGTAGTGGATACTATGAAACCAAAATTCTTACACTCTAATATGTGGTAATTGGAATGGTCAACTATACATATGCTTTCCCATGGCCAAGAGATGGTAGAATGAGGGCAAGTTATTCTCACATTCTTATTCTCCTTCGATAGATCCTTTTAGTTTTGGAAACATGTTATGGATGTTTTTTATCATTGGTGTTTGATATTGTGTTTTTATTTCATTATATGTTAGTTTTGGGGATGAATGCCTCTTTTGTGTAGATGAACTTGTAGCCTCTTAGATGTATAACCCAGTGAGAGTTTATCATCTAGTTATAGTTACCATTTAAAGCTCATTTTATCAACTTGTTCACCTTAAAACATGATGTGATGATACCCATATTTGGGAATATTAGGCTTGGGGTGACTAGAGCAACCTCCTACTGATGGTAAAAGGATGGGAGGCTAGCCCTCCTTCGGTTGGCCTTGAAGTTGTGTTTGGAGTCCATATAAATTCTAAATTATTTAACACTTTTTTATAAATTTGTAAATAAATTATTAAGGCTATTTGAGAACCATGTTATTGTTATTATTTCAATTTAAAATTTGTATTTATTGGAAGTAAATTCTTAATATTCGTTGTCAATAGTGTGATGTTTCTTTATTGGTTGCATACTCTTCCCATTAAGAGTATCGGGTTATAAAAGTAATGGAAATGATTATTTGGTATCCAAAATTAAATTGTATATGTTAGTTGGACATGTATTTCTCTATATTTTTATAGTTTACTATAAATAAAAGTTATCTCATTTCAAGAAATTCAAAATTTATTGATTTGTGTTAAGCCAAGGAAGGTTAGATGCATTCATATAATTTTTACACACTTGAAAGCATTCCAATTTCTCCAAATTTTTATTTTATTATAAATTTAGGATAGTTAGGAGTTAATGATATTTACAACATAACCTTTGGTGTTACAGGTAAATTTAGATTAATTTTTAAATTTTATACACTAAATCTCCTTATAACCCCTTTGTAAATTAACCAAACTTCATGTAAGTTTTAAGCACATAAAATGAGGTAGTAAGGTGCCAAAAAAATTCTTACAATAGCTTTCATAAAAATCAGGACCAAACATCATTGTTTCATAAATTTTTAACCCCTGGTGCTCTTGTTATGAGTTTTTGAAACTTATTCCTCTGTAGGGAACTTTATTAAACCCACAGACCCTTTGAAAGGGCACTGAACCCTTCACCTAGGGAAGTTGGTGGAAATAAAATGGTTGTCCCCATAAGACCATGTGTTGTGTAGTGATAAACCCTAAGGGGAGGTTGACATTACTATGTGGTTAATAAACCACAATTTTGATGCTTTGGCATGTGAACACAATAGGGGTCTATGTTTAGTCCGTGTGGATTTTGTAGTCAAGTGGCTACCATAATTGATAGTTGTTGGGCTATAACCTGATAGCTAGTATTACGATCTATTTATTTATAAAATTAAAAAAAATATATTAATTTTTAATTCATTTAAATCAAACTTTGTTTTTTATAAATTATAACCTACAACTAATTTTAATTGAACCTAGAACTAATTTCAAATAAGTAGACCTATTTAATAACATCTATCCTCAATTATGGATGGCTCCTGCACGCGTACAAACCCAAAAAATTTGAAACCGACTGCTATGAACCTGACGGCCGTTGTGGCTGTGGCTATCATTACGGATGAGGTTTTTTCGGCTAGTAAGGGGAGGAATCTGAATATCCTTAAAGGGATTTCTTTTGTGGGGGTTGAAGATACCACAGCCTTGTATCCGGCCAACGGTCCTGGTTTAGGGTATGGACCATGGGGGAGAACCTTTGCAGATGTGGGGGCCTTCGAAGCAGATATACATGATGCTCTGCCTCATGCAACATTTGGACCAACCCACGTTTCGCCTGTAAGTGCTTTAAAACCTATTAGGGTAACTCTAGACCCTAAATTAGCAGAAAATATCTTCCAATCAAAAAAATGATTTTCCTCTTGTGCTGCCATTTTTCATTTTTGTGGTTTTTGGCCCTCTTTTGTAGATCTATAGAATTGGATTGCCAAGAATTGGTTGCAAATTAAAGACGATCAAATCCAGCCTTGCGCCAGGGTTTTTTTATAGTAATATTTCAAAGCCTTGAAGATAGAAAGTCTATATTGTGTCACAATAATTTTTCTTGGCAGGGCAGATTTCCTCTTATGGCCAAACCTTGGCATAAGGATTTTAATCCTCTCTCAGAATCCTTTAACAAGCTCCCTATATGGGTGCGGCTCCCTTATCTTCTGATACACTTGTGGCAAGAGGCAGTTTTAAAAACCATTGGAAACGCTATAGGGGATTTTTTATATGAAGAAGATAGTACGACTCATCCCCACTCAACTTGTGCACGATTTCTGGTTGATTTGGATGTTTCTAAGGGTCTGCCTGAGGTGATATGCATTGATTCCCCAAGGGGTACTTGGACACAAATCTTGGATTATGAGGGGATCCCTTTTTGATGCAAGAAGTGTCACCAGACGGGACATATTACTGCTCGTTGTGTTGCTGGGAAATCCAATCCCAGACGTTTACCTTCTTGGTGGCCTAAGGTTTTCTCTGAATATAGCATTGACAAACAACCTCTAGAAGCAACAACAGATTTCGAGACCGAGAATGAGGAAAGTTCACAATCTGAATCGGAAGATGAAGAGGAATCATTGGAGAATCATTCTAGTGAAGCCCCTATGGAGGCTGTGGTTAGTGATATAGCTGAGCCAGAGGAGGAGGTGGTGGTCTCTTCCCCTATTTTGGAGGATCTTTCTAAGAGCCAAACTGTGTTTGACTCTCACAAGGATGTTATGCCCACTGGAGTACAAATATCATTGTCTTCTGAGGCATGGGTTGCTGAGGCAGCTAAGGTAGAGGATGGCTGGACATCAGTAAGGAGAAAGAAGTCTAAGCCTTTGGTCCCTCCTCTAGATATGAATCTTTGGTCATGCAAAAATAAAAATCTTAACTTAAAAGATTCATCCAAAGTTCCCTTTTGCTGACTGGTTTTTTGGGGGCTGTAAACTGGTCGCTTTTTTGGATTACTAGTTACTGGTTTGGAAGGTTGTTTAGCTTGCTGTTCTAATTGGTTAACTTTCAGAGCAGTGTTTTGACAGCTATTTTTCATGGTCATATTTGTTGGTAATAGGTCCCTGTAAAACCTGGTATAGGTACTATTCTATAATCAAGTTCTTTTGTTAACCTGGTTGTGCTTTAAGGTTTATCTTTCTCCTTGTGTTGGGTTTTGGGGTCCCTTCAAAACCTGTTTTTACCTTAATCTAAAACAAGTAGACCTATTTTGCAACTATGATTATGGAGACCTAGTGGCTCTGAGGCAAGGGAAGCTAAAAGGGAGCCCCCTCAAATTTGCATCCCCTCTTGCATGAAAGTGATTTTGGAACCTGGAACCTTATGGTTTTCACTTTGTATATGTTTTATCTTTGGGAGGTATTTTTGGGCCTTGTGTTGGCCATCATTATTTCCTTGGAGCTCTGAAATGGACTCACCCAAAATGGGGCCCTTATTATTTTTGTGTCCCTTTTAGGTTGAAATATAATTTAAAATCTAAAACTATTTTTATTTTAAATTTCATCTTAAACCAAGGGGTGGCCATTAATGGCTGTAGTGGAGCTTGAAACTCTTGAAACCTATTTGGAAACTGTGGTAGACAAAGACCTCCTATAACCTTTCCACCAAACTAGGTACCTATGGAAAAAACTCACACATAGTTGTATCATGTTAGAAAATTGACAATGAAAATAATATTTTTTACTGAAAGCTCATAGTCTCCATTAATGGTAGTTGTTCAGGGCTGAGGAAAGAGAGGAGGGATGACTATAGAAAAGTAATCCTCGAACACCTCCTCCCTCATTAAAAAATATGAGTTTTCAAATTAATGACTGATTTGGAGACCTTAATATCTCCATAAGAATATTTAATTCACCTTTTACTTTTACCAAATTTGACGGTCAAAGTTGGTTTGATGTGACGATCGAGATAGGTTGCTCCAAATCTTAGAGGAATTAAATGAGATATTCTAGGCACCTTCTATGGTCGTATGATAACTAATTGATATTTATTTAATCACTTTTATCTTAGCCAATTCAACATTAAATTAGACTTATTTTGTAACTTAAGTGCAATCCAAGCCCTATAATTGGATGGGATCACTCATAACTCTCATTGAACTTTGTTGTGAGTGAGAATGTCTCATTTGAACAAGTGGTTGCTCAAACCCACCTTCATTTAGTTATGCATCCCTTTTAGTCCTTAGGGCTATGGGGCCCACTAGGATTACTTAGAGAGTTTTAAGATTGTGAGAGAGCCTATAGGTAATTAGAGAAAGTGAGAATTACAAGATCACATAGTGACCATGCATCCACTTGCACATTACCTCCTTGTTACCTGAGAAATGTAGTTGTGTAGAATGTGTATTGTACATTCTTAAAATAAATTGCCTATATTTTTGTGTGTTTTTGTTACATCAAATTTTTGGCATGAAAAGTGGCGTAGAATGAATGGTATGCACAAATTCACCCAACACTTAGTGGTAATCAGGGTTCATGTGAAAATGATAAGGAAATAAGGTTTTTATATTATGTAGGTCATAGGAAATGGATTCTATGATAAAGAAAACTCTCTCCTCCTTTTGAATTTTAGTTCATTATCATATCTATTATTAAATTTAAGTAACATTTACAGGTTTTGGATACAAATTATTCTTCAATCCTTTTAGGTACACTTGTTTTTTACTTTGATATGTATGCACACATACACATCAAAATGGGGAATTATGTACACACCTAATCTTAAACATTGCTATTTATTTTCTATGGTATTAGTGTGTTTTTATGCATATGGACTATTTTTTCAGATTAGGTTCTTATTGGCATGTTTTCCCTTGTGTTGGTTATCATGTTGCTTTCCCTTAATTTATGTTGTACTTAAAACTTTACCTTTATTTCACTTTGGATGATGATAATACTTCCATTCAATATATAATGCTTGAAAACTTACATATGGACTATTATTTTGCCTTAGTATGACCCAGATGCTTTCAAAATAACCAAAAACATGTTTTAGGGTTTAATGGTCAACTTTCCAAGATTGACTGAATGATCCTAGTCATGACCAAAATTGATCTAACAATACTAGTTACTTTTCTTTGTGGGTCACCTAGCCCCTGTTCTTGGTTTTTTTGGTTTCTTATGTCTAGTTTGTTGGCTTTCACACCTTTTTGATTGTTGGCTTGTGTACCTATAAGATTATTCCAAACCACTTTGGGGAATAGAGAGTATGTTGCTCGAAGCATCTAAGTTAGTAGTACCCATAGGAGTAATGTTGAAGGAATTATTCGTGGCACCTAACCTATAACCTATAGAAATCAGGGTGGGTTCACAATTGGTATATTATGTTTTTATAGACGGATACCACCAAATATATATAGGGGCCACTTGTAAGTTTTGTTTTGGGTGGAATTCCATGAACTATAGTTATTTTTCCCCTCCTCGACCTCCCAATCACAATTATTGTCGACATGAAGGGTGAGTGAATCATAGTATTGTATGTATATAGTTAGATAAATTAGTTATGGGTACACATAGATGGTATGCTTAATTTGAATTAAAAATGTGTATAGCTATAAATTAATGTTAATGTATTTTAAAAAAGGAAAATGAAGTTTTAGGGAAGCTCCAATGAGTTATTTTAATCTAATTTCATTACTATTTATAATCTAATAGTGTTTATGCACCCCTTATACTAAAATTTGAAGGTTTAGTGATAGAACATATAAAATATAATATTTGATTGCATCTCATTGATAAGGATATGGGTTGGGGTATTCATATTATGTTGGATTTATTACTAGACTGTGTGTGTGTTAATTTCCAAACTATCTAAGAATAGGGTGTCAGGAATCTAGAACAACAAACATGCTTTGATTCCACTGTTAGGACCCAGAAGCACAATTGATTAACATGTACAAGCAACTTAAATATGCGGAATTAACTAGAATGCACAAGTAACTAGAATTCGGAAATAACATAGAATATGAGAGACAATACCCAATTGTATTAATACTCTTCCAGAAGGAAATACAATAAAGAAGATGCCACAGTCTTCTTCCTTACACACCTCTAGGGCTCCCACACCTCTAGGGCATAAACAATAAATCTCTTCAACAGCTCACTCTCTCAATTACGGTCCCAACACATAACTCAAACATAGAGTTGGTGTTCACCTCCAACCAGTCAGTATCACTACTGCCAGTACCACTAGTCAGTATCACTACTGCCAGTACACAAGTACTCCACATATTCTACGACTGAGTATACACACATACTCCAAGTAGATCCCACCTAATCTTGCTACCTGTTGTGTTGCTGATCACCCTGATCTTGCTGCCACGTGCAAATCAACTTGGTTTTGTAACACCTGCAAACCTAGACCACACACACACATACACCTGCAAATCAATGATCTTACTTACACGTGTAGATCTCCAAACCTGGCCTTGCACACCTATCGACCAAGATCATACACACATGAAGAACCCTTTTGATTCTCCAAATCAACATCCCTATGGATCTCTACCAGACCTTGCTCTCCCGTAGATCTACCTGATCATACACACTTGGCACTGTGGCACTAGGAGGAACACACCATGCTCTCTTCACTCTGAATGAGCTAACTTTGCTCTCTTACTCTCTAGCACACTTTATAATACAACCCATGAGTCTATTATATAGATGTCATGCAAACAATAATTAGACATCCAATTAAAATAATTAGATTCGCAGCTCAAGACTAAAATTAGCCTTTCAACATGCAAACAATCGATTTGTTAACTAACTATTCGTAAACTAGAAGTTATGGAATCGCACAAGCGATCGATGTCGGTCCCTGTCTGCCTAGAGGTGACCGATGTCGATCGATCCTTGATTGACGTTGGTTTCTCTTCTCACTATATATGACCAATGTCAGTTGATCAGACCAATGTCGATTGCTCTGCAACTTAGCAACCTCTCAGCAACCTCCTCCATGCCTGCATTAGTGAAGCTTTTAGCTCCACAACCTAACAATCTCCCACTTGGAGATAAATAGCTGCACTGTACCTATACTTGTACACTATCTAATTTGTTTCTTGGCTTGTATCCCTCTTTAAGATCAATCCTGAAGACCAACCACCACACATCATGTGGTGCAACACCTGTCATCCAAGTAACCTACCAAATCTAAAGTGCTTGACCCTGAATAGCATGTGCACCTACTGCTAGTCCCTCTCAGATACTTGAGAACCCATTGAACTGCTCTCCAGTGCTTCCTTTATGGATTGACTACAAACTTTTTGACAGCACCCACTGCATGGGCAAAATCAGGGAGTACACATATACTCAACCTCATCATGTGATTGGGGACCCTGTTCTGTGAACTGTCCATCCATAGGTGTGCTGCCCTGTTCTGCATCCTACACTACCTTCACACAATCATCTTGTGACAACATCAACTTGTGATCTTCCCTATCTCTAGGATTACTCATGCCAAAGAACTTCACTGCTCCCAAATTCTTCATGACATACCACTAAACTAACTTTACCTTTAGCTCAACAAAACCCTGCATGTATGAACTTGCAACAAGCTCATCATCCACATACAGCAATAGGATAATGTTGCAACCATCATCCAACCTAGTAAAGAAAACACAATGGTTACAATGACATTGACTAAAGCCATGCTTTGTCATCGACCTGTCAAACCTGTACCACTGTCCTGCAGCTTCCTCAAGACCATATGACCTAGCCTTCCATCTCACGTGTCCATTCACTCTATTCTTTAACCAAGGAATCCATTCATCTTTTAGTGCTTTCATACTGGCTGGCAACCCTACCAAATCTCTCGTTTGGTTCTGCATCCTATTCATGCTGTGCTCCCACTATTTCCTGGATCCTTCCTACTCTGCAGTGAGCAACGAGTATAAATAAGAGGAACAACACATTTGAGGCTTACTTACCCTTTCAGTCCTCCATATGGGCGTTTGAGACTCCTTGACATCTTATTGTCCACCCAAAATCTATTTCAGTGACTGACCTCAGTCACCACACAGTCTACATCTGATCGATGTCAGTTCCATGCGACTGTCCTGACTACCAACGCTAGTTCCCTGATCGACGTCAGTGTCTACCTGTCATTGATGTCAGTTCCCTGACCGACATCGATCTTACCCTGCCTGACACCACCGACTCTGTTCTACACATGATCGACATCAACACCTGTCTATTTGACACCAGTTCCTCTTGACCAATGTCGGTACCTGTGTTCTCCTGTGAGTGATGACTTTTTACCTGCGAGCTCTCTTTGGATCAAACCCCTATCCAAACTGCCTTACTCAGAGTTACTCAAGCTTCTCCACTAATCTCTATCCATCATCTCCTCCATGAACACCAAGGCTTTCCAGTTCTTAAGTCTGTCAAAGATATCTGACTTCCTCTTAAGAACATGCATCTCCTTCTTACTCATGTGACCAAGCCTACAAAGCCACGTCTTCACAATAGAAGAAGAATCAGTAATACAAGCAAGTAGATAAAGAGTACCTACTTTCTTATCACATGCTAATTCAAGTGCATCTACTGTGAGAGTTCTTGTGCATCTCTCATGACCCAACTTTCCTGAAGCAATTAGCTGCATCTTTAGAACTGGGACCTGCATGACATCCTTCAACACCCATGTGTTGGCCACCTACAATTTCAACTTCACTTTCCCTTTGCCAATACTTTGACAAGGCTCACCAGCCCCTAAATAAATCTTTCCAAAGTCTCAAAAGACCCTAACATGGAAAAATACTCTATTTCAGGCTGCATGGAAAGAGGCAACATAATCTATAAAACAAGATTCTACTTTATCCAAGAAACATACCAGAGCATCCTGTGCAACAACACCTGCAACATTTACTTCTTCAGTTCTTTCATGCTGATCTCCCACCAACCAACAATCTTTCTTTACCTGCACTTTCTTTCCATAACACCGTAATTGACCATTCATGCTTTTCAATTCCTCCATTCTTAGATTACTTTCTTCTGCCATTGCTATACTCCCACTCAATCAAAAACCCCTAAGAGTGACCTGTAATCAAACACAAACCTGCTCCCTACAACCTGGCTCTGATACCACTTGTCAGGAATCTAGAACAACAAACATGCTTTGATTCCACTGTTAGGACCCGAAAGCACAATTGATTACCATGTACAAGCAATTAAATATGTGGAATTAACCAAAATGCACAAGTAACTAGAATTTATAAATAACATAGAATATGAGAGACAATACCCAATTGTATTAATACTCTTCCAGAAGGAAATACAACAAAGAAGATGCCACAGTCTTCCTCCTTACACACCTCTAGGGCTCCCACACCTTTAGGGCATAAATAGTAAATCTTTTCAAGAGCTCACTCTCTCAATTACAGTCCCAACACACAACTCAAATAGAGAGTTGGTGTTCACCTCCAACCAGTCAGTATCACTATTACCAGTACCACTAGTCAGTATCACTACTGCCAGTACACAAGTACTCCATGTACTCCATGACCGAGTATACACACATACTCCAAGTAGATCCCACCTGATCTTGCTACCTATTATGTTGCTGATCACCCTGATCTTGCTGCCACCTGCAAATCAACTTGGTTTTGCAACACTTGCAAACCTAGACCACACACACACATACACCTGCAAATCAATGATCTTACTTACATGTGTAGATCTCCAAACTTGGCCTTACACACCTACCGACCAAGATCATACACACATGAAGAACCCTTCTGATTCTCCAAACCAGCACCCTTGTGGATCTCTACCAGACCTTGCTCTCCCGTAGATCTACCTGATCATACACACTTGGCACTGTGGCACTAGGAGGACACACCATGCTCTCTTCACTCTGAATGAGCTAACTTTGCTCTCTTACTCTCTAGCACACTTTACAATACAATCCATGAGTCTATTATATAGATGTCATGCAAACAATAATTAGACATCCAATTACAATAATTAGATCCACAGCTCAAGACTAAAATTAGGCTTTCAACATATAAACAACTAGTTCATTAACTAACTATTCGTGAACTAGCAGTTCTGGAACCGTACAGGCAATCGACGTCGATCCCTGTCTGCCTAGAGGTGACTGACGTCGGCTGATCCCTGACTGACATCAGTTGCTCTTCTCACTATATATGACTGATGTCAGTTGATCAGACCGATGTCAGTTGCTCTGCATCTCAACAACCTCTCAGCAACCTCTTCCATGTCTACATCAGTGGAGCTTTTAGGTCCATAACCTAACATAGGGGTCTGATTGAGGCAGGCCCATCATAAATACACCCATTTTAATCCTCTTATAAGGTATCTTGGATCTAATCAAATTTTTGAAGAATGAGAATTAGTTATATGAGATTTGTATCTCAATTTTATAATCTCAGATAGGTTTTTATATTAGCAACAAAAAATGAAGGCACTCATAAATTTTGTAAGATCTAACATCATCTATCAATATTAGCCATAGTGACCAAAATCAAAACTTAGCATTCTAAGATTGACCCAAGGGAAGGAGATGTAATTCTATGAGATCTCCAAATCAATTTGATAATTGGAGATAGGTTTCCATATTAATGATAATATATGAAGGCACTCATAAAATTTTATCAAGATCTAACATCATCTATCAGGATTACCCACAGTGACCAAAATAAAATCTTAGCATGCCAAGATCGACCCAATGATCTTGGTGATGACCATAATTGACCAATTCATTATTGATTTTTTGTAAATTTTTTAATTGACACAAGTTTTATGTGTTCACTATATGGTTACTTATGGACCTATTTCCAACGACATAAAAGTAAGTGAAAATAGAAGTATTTTTATAAGAACCATCCTTGTTTAGTTTTAAGTATATTAAACCCATGATTTACTACATTTTAAATATGTTTTGCTATTATATATTTTTATTTATATCATATTTGAATTATACATTAATATTGTATGATTATTGTAGTGTCCTTGACCTAGAACCAATTTTCATCCAAATAGCTTCTTGATCAGATGAGTTATGGTGACATTCAATGCATGTTATTGTATCCCTTTCCCCAGCTTGATGAAAATGTTATACATAATTTTTAGCTTCCACCTTATGTGGATTAATCTTAATTTGGATTTAAATTGCTAGATTTATAAGTATAGATACTTATTTAGTCAAATCCCCAAAACAAGAGATCATACCAACAACCCAACATGAGGTGGAGGAAAACTTGACACACTACTACTAAATGATTCTTTTGCCACAATATCGATGGTTTCTTATAAATTTGTAAAATTTTTATTAACATTTTAAACTTTCACTTAATACATTTAAGTTGGGCCATTATCTTTAAGATAAGGAACACTATGTGTCATACATGTCCCATTTCCCTTAGCTTGGTAATTATTTTATCCTTGTTATCAATATATGCTTTTAAATCACAATTTTTTTCCTCTTCTTCATAATATAAATATTTTATTTCTCCACATTGACATAAATTTCATTTTGTTGTTTTTTCTATTGCTTTTTTTATGCTAAACTAATAACCTTTCATATAATTGAGAATCACATTTTAGAAGTTGAAGGATCCTCTTGATAATTTAACATCATAAGAGGTGACATTAGTCTTCGTATTCTTATTGAGCATATGAGTATGAATCCAATTAACTATATTTTATCTCTCAATGTATAATGTTCTTGATTGGAGATAAACTAATTATTACTCAAAACCACAACATTAATTATTTGGGATATAATTGGATACTTTTGATGTTATTGTTAAAATTGATGAGATCGTCATTTAATTTAGGTTCCATTTATTGTAACCACTGAGCAATAGAAACCAAAGAGGAATATTATAGTTGTTGAATGCTATTATGGATAAATGCATGTCATTTATTCTATTTCTTGGGATATTAATATCTCATCTAATCATTGAGTAGAGGCATATTGAGTAAGAATTCTTTAGATTTAACCGTGTGAAATAATTATTTTTTTGACATTTCAGATCTCACCATTGATCTATATTTAGGGGAGAGAAGATTAAATATAAAGATTCTTAATTATTATTAGGTATAAATTTTTCAATATTGTATACTTTTAATAAATTAATTACCCTATTCATTTACTTCTTCATGAACACTAAGAACATTTTCAATTTATGTGGTTATACCCAATATTTTGTCAAGTTAATTGAAGAGGTTGGCGACATTCCTGCCTTAATCAATAGGCTCCATATTCACTATGTAATTATTCATATACACATTGTCCTCATCATTATGGATTGAAATAAATATGATATTAACAACATGTTGATTTCCAATTAGAGCATAGAAATGAGAATCTTTAGTACTTTTAAGCTAAGGCAACCTCTATACAAATGGACTCCTCTTCTATCCCAATATTAATCTACTGTTGTCCTACTATACTAATTTGGTTAGGGATAAAAGAGTGAAAGAATGAAAATAAATGCATAAAACTATAAAAAAGATGCACCAAGTTAGAGTTATCTTAGAACAATACATGACATTCCAAGCACAATCCAAAATAATCTACAATCTTAAACTCAATTTATTTACAACATATTATTTCACGTGAAAAATCTTGAAAATACTATACTACAAGCAAGCATATAAGTACCAAACAATCAACACACAATTCAGATGAAGGGCAGAAGGGTCAGTCACAACATAGTTATTGCATGCTTCAATAGGTACATGATTTTGTTTCAATTTAACGACTAAATAAACACTAACATTTAGATCACAAAAATTCAAGGTTACAATTTTAAATTAAATCTATTACTAAAATAAAATGAAAATTTATAAGGCCAAAAAAATATTTGTTCTTGAGATATTACATTTTTATATACTAATCTACCAGAGAACATAGGTAAAAAAATAATTGACACCTAAAATCAGGAGGACCGCAATTTTTTTTTATCTTTGGACAAATGGACTAAGCCACTAAATTATCCATGAGAGAACATATCTAGTCATTGGATAAATGTATTGATGCTCTTTTCTAAACCATGGATAGAGATAAACCTTGGGTTGTGCTTCATGGTTTGATTTTTATGGTGAGCTATTCTTTTGGATGACTCTCACACTAACCTTGGACAAGAGAAGAACATGTTATGATTCTTCCCACCTTGTCTTGTTAAGAAATAAAAGGCATGTGTGCCCTCTTTCTATTGTATGAGAATATATAAGAAATATCACTCTACTTTTAAAGTTTTATCAAGCATACTAAACACCCACAGGTTAAAATCCTCCTAAGATTTTGGAAGACCTCCACAAGCACATCCAATAACTAGAAAAAAATAATATCAGTAGATCAAAAGTCTCATGGAATAACCATCTACTCTTTACCTTTATTTATGATTATTTTTAATATCTATTATGTTTTTTTTACCTTTTTTTACTCCATCCCCATTAGATAAAGGCTACCAGATTCTAATTCTTCCTAGTAAGAATTCCATGTGAGTAGCTAGAAATGTAGTGTTTGGAGACATTCCCTTGTAATAAAGCTAGCTTTTTAATTTCAATATCTAAGGTAATGCCATATGAAGTTTAGTATTTCCACAAGCCCAAATTTTCTAAAGGTCTGAGCCTCATATATATTTTAATGTAAATTTACTTGTGTTGTTTGTTGTCAATTTTGATATTAAATGATCCAATATTAATCAAAGTTATCACCCTCCACAACGTTGATCAGTAATTGAGCTAGATGGATGGAATAATCACATAGCTTGAGGAATAGAAACAACTTACCAACACCAAGATAGTCCCCCTAACATTGATTCAGATTTGATTGTGTGATATAAATTAAAATATATATCCACCATGACATTATAAATTTTAGTAAAGATGATAGCATTTTATTAAAGCTATTAACAAGGGCCACTTCAACAACAATAAATAATAACTTCAAAATTTTATTTTTACCATAAAATTTAGTCCAATGTGGTAGAATCAATGAATGGTGAACCGTAATCCACTGACAAAATCCTACCATAGTGAAGTTTTCCTTGCACCATAGATTCATCTTAAATCAACTATGTGGATTTAATCAAGTCACACAACCACATGTATTAAAGCAAATATATTTTTTAATTAATAATATTATGGGGTCCAACCCAAGTTTAAAGGAAGCATGATGTGGAAAACACATGGACCACTTAGGGTTTCCAAAAATTATAATAGACTATATCATGCATGTGGATCATGCCATCTTATATAATCTAATAGCCTGGAGGCCCTAAGGGATGATATAATCAAGTTCAATGGTCATAGGATAAATACCACTCCCAATAATGATAAAACATATTCCCAAAAAATCGTGAAAAGGATATGGATCAACAAAGAGCATCAATGCATAAATATTAAAAGATTCAACATGCTCTTTTATGGAAAATTCAATGGATCGTGCCATCTATCCAAAGATAAATATCCATGCAATATCGATGATTGATTGGTGTCACCTATTTTTGGCCCAAGGTCTTTGGGAATGTAATCTCTTAGGTGTGAATATCTTTTGGCCTTATAATTTTTTGTTACATCTCTCTAAGAGATTTTAGTTAGAATTATAGCCTTGTCTTTTTTGATGTAAATGTTAATGTCTATTTGGCCTTTGAAGTGAAATGCAATTTTGTATTTATTTAAAGGTGTAATAAAGATGTTATAAGTCTCACTTTTAGCCTTCATCTAAATTGTGTGTGGATTGTTTGGTTTATAAATGTTTGTTTTTTGGATTGGATTTCTTCCCTTTTGCACCTCATTAATTTTATTGTGAACAAATTCAGGTTGAGATTATAGATTGTTTTATACTTATATTATGTTGAATGATATTTTAATATCAATCTATGTTTGCACATAATATTTATGGTTTTATGAAAGCATTTTTCTTGTCGCACTCTTTTAATCCACAAGCAAAGTAGAAGAGTAGGATAATAAGAGATTAGTGTTAGGGTAGATAATGAAGTGGACCTTCTCTAGAGGATTTTTTGGATTAAAACTACGAAGGATTCCCATTATGATTGTTAAATTATATGTGTGTAGATACTAAAATTCAATTATATATATATAGCATCTCAGTCTTGTACACTTGAAAAATACCAATCAGAGCTCTATCCTTCAGTTATAAATCTTCTTACTATCGAAAGACTTACATTTGCCATCTGATCATGCCTAATTGATTATCTTATGAACTAAACCTATCATTATGATGAACTAGATGAGATGTACACTACATAACTATTAAAACATGATTTATATCCTTCACTTTTAGTTACAAACCTTCAACTATTTTCTACCCCACTTAACACTTACATTTTATAAAGGAATATTAACATTGACATTAGAACTAGTTTCCTTATTTAGTGTTTGTACCTCAAAAGTCATCTAAATTAAAAATATTTTGAAATGTATGGGTCAACATATTTCTCTTACCTATCCATTTTATGAGATATTTTCAAATGGTGTTGTATAAATAAAAATCAAAGCCTACTCATTATTCATCTAGAAAATACCAAGCAAACACCTATTCAAACACATTTAATCCATTACAGAACTGAGTTCTATTATCTTATTCTTCCCTATTTATATATCAATCATAGGAGTAGTTATATTATAGGTTTGAAGCACTCAAAAAATAGCCCATGAGTAGTATTTATCAAGTTACAAGCTAGATCATTGCATGCCCTTGCATATAACTTATTGTACACTTATGCACACACAAACCCACACCTAGGGGAGAATTACATATGTATGATGTCATCCTTGAAGTATTGGCTATGTAGGCAGTGCTCAATGACAAATAGGTCTTTGAGGTTAGCTCAACTTCATGATCTCATTAACCTATTTTTGGCAAGGTGATGTAATTTAAGGTGAAAATCTAGGGTTTGAGCTATACATAGTTATACAGAGCCTATAGGTATGACCCTAACACATCAACATAAAGACAAAATAAACTCTAACAGGTCTAGGAGGTTACTTATAAATACAAAAAATATTAGATATATGATATAAGTGTTGATCCATCGATAGAAGTGTCTACATAAATGTCCACAAGTCAACATAAGTGTCCAGGCCTCCATAAATAATATTTTAAAAATCTAATGATGGAATCCTGAGTATCAATCTACTTGTTTCCATACCTACACATCCAAAAATAAACCAAGTATTATCTCTTCTTTGTGCTGTAATTATCATAATATCAATTGGCATTGTAATTTCCATATGTGGTAATTTTATAAATTTAGTATATTGTGTTATCTGGATTAATATAATTGAATTGCTTTAGGATAGTTTTATTCATCGATTTGATTATATTATGTTATCTGAATTAATTTAATTAGATTGATTTAGAATAGTTTTATTCATACATTTAATTAGGATATTCTACCCATTTAACCCTAACCCATCTAATATAAAAAGGGTTAAACATTTGTTGAACCTTACCTCTAATTCTTGTCAGACAACTCTTAGCTTGCTCTAGGGTTTTTAGCTTGCTAGGCTTTCTGATTTTAGTAATTTATAGATTTATTTTTTTCATTACTTTTGGGATCTTTGTTTGTATTTAGAAAATATGGAAAATGTTTAAAAATATCATTTCTAAATGGAAGATAAAGAAGTTGTAATCCATCATCTAAATATAAACAAACAATTAATCAATGCATTATTACATGCTACACAAGAAGAAATCAATAAACATGCTAAGGCTAGTGCAACCACATCCAATAATGGTGATCCCTTAGATGGTATAATAATTACTACATCTTCCATGAGAACAATTAATATTTCAACTGAATTATTGGCTCCAATGCCTTCATCAACACAAGTGGTGTTTTCATCTTCTTTGGTGACTTCTCAAATCTCAAATATAAATCCCAATGGGTAAAATGTGCAAACTATTTTCCAAGGTATTAAAAAATTGGAGGCTAAGGTTATCAACATTGAATACAATTCTTTGAAATAAATTCATTCTATTGATTCAGAGAATGTGTTACATAATCCTCTATCACTTGAGATATCTTTGCACCCTTTGCCAACCGATTTTGTTGGACCCAACTTCACATTTTATGATGGCAAGGGTGATCCTGAAGAACATATTCAATCTTTATATGCAACATGAATTTATTCTGATTCAAATGATAATATTTTGACCAAATTATTTCCAAGGATCCTAAAAGACTATGCTTTAAGATGGTTCTATGACTTACCAATCCAATCAATGAAAGCATTCAAACCTCTAACAAATCAGTTTCTAACACATTTCTCTATAAAAACTATTGAAAAGTTGTAATATGCACAAATTACAATGACAAAATAAGGAACCAATGACCCTATTAACTAATATGTTTTGAGGTATAAAAAATTATTGGCCAAAATGACAAATCCAATGGTAGATAAAGAGCTTCAACATATTTAATAAAATTTTACTTGCATTGTTACATAAGTGTTGGGGGATCACAAGAACAACACCTGTTCTGATCCCACTTTGTTAGGATCTTGCTCCTCAGAAAGAGCACAGTATGATTACCAAATATAAGCAATTATAAATGCGGAAATAACCAGAAATACAAGTAACTAGAATTCACCAATAGCACAGAATATGAGAGACAATACACTATCTTGTATTAACACTTTACAGAAAAGAATACAACAAAGAGCCGCCACACTCTTTCACCTTACAGAGGTTTGCCACACCTCAAGTGTACAGTAATTCTTCTCACACACACTCTCCTACACAAAAAATGGTCCCAACAACCAACTCACAAATAGAATTGGTGTTCACCTCTCCAACTAGTCAGTAATAACCCTGCCAGTTCACCAAGCACTCTAAAGTACTTCAAGTTGATCTCCCATGAACCTGCAACCTGCAATTCAACAGACCATACTCACACATGTAGATCTCCTATGAGCTTGCAACAACCTGCAACTCAAAGATCTTACACTTAGAAGGAACTTCCTTGCCTTCCTTATCTTATTACTTTAATTACAATACATGCCAATGGGTCTATAAATAGATCCCTAACTTAAACAATAACTTAGACTCTTAATTTAGACAATTATCCTCATAGCCAAAGACTCTAACTGGCCTTTACATGTAAACACTTCATTCACTTAACTAACTGTCTGTGTAACGAGTAGTTCTGGAACACACAGGCGATCGATGCCGGTCCCTGCTAGTCTGGTTCTGCCGACGTCGACCGACTTCCTGCCGTCGCTGGTGGCCTTCTGCACTGGTCACGACCGACATCGGTCCTACTGCCAACGTCAGTGCTCCTGGATCTCAGCAACCTTCTTGTTCCTTCAGTTTGCAAAGAGTTGAAGCTTTTAGCTCCACAACTCAACAATCTCCCACTTGGAGATAAACAGCTGCAACTTGTACATGTACCTGTACTTCATCTAGTTTGTTCCCTTGGCTTTGTATCCCTCCTCAAGATCACTCTTGAAGACCAACCACCACAAACTTGTAGTGTAACCCTTGTCATCCAAATCACCTGCCACATCCACATCTACAAACCTTGTAGAAAATAACCTGAACCTGCATAACATGTGCACCTGCTGCTAGTCCCTGTAAGAATCCACTAAACTGTCCTCCAATGGTTCTCTTCCAGATTGGCTGCAACTTGTGACAACTCCCACTGCTTGGAAAAACTCAGGTTTAGTACATACCATGCACTCAACCTCATTATGTGAATCAAGACACCTGTTCATAGAACTGTCCAACCATCGGCGTGCTAACCGGTTTCACACAATCATCCTGAAACAAAGTCAACATGTGACCTCCCATGTCTCTAGAACACACTCATGCCAAAGAATCTTGCTGCTCCCAGATTCTCCATGACAAACACCTGAACTAGCTTTACCTTTAGTTTAGCAATACCCTATATATGTAACCCTGCAACAAGCACATCATACAGAAATAGGATAATGTAGCTAATATTATCCAATCTGGTAAAGAGAAACACAATGATCAAACCTCCATTGCCCTGCAGCTAATACAAGACCATATACCCAGATCTTCCATCTCATGTATCCATTTCCGCTCTTCTTTATCCTGAACATCCATTTGTCTCTCAGTGCTTACTTCCAGTTGGCCACTCTACCCAAAACAACTATTTGGTTCTCCTCCAAGGAATCACATCCTCATCCATGCCAAGCTCCCACTGTTTCCTGGATCTACCTGTTCTGCTTCTTCAACAACTTCCTGGTCCTATGCCATAAGTGAGCAACAAGTAGTGTAAAGAAGAGAAATGATGAATTTAAGAACTTACTTACACCTTCAGTCCTCCATATGGGTGTTTGAGACACCTTGACAGCTTGCTGTCCACCCAAAAATTTGTTTCAGTAACCGATGCCGGTCACATCTCAGTCTGCAGACGACCGAAGTCGGTTCCCTACGACTGCCATCTTGTCGACGTCGGTTTCCCTGGCCGATGCCGGTCGTTATCTGCCCTGAGTCACCGACGTCGGTCTGCACATAGCCGATGTCGGTCCCTGTCTGGACGTCGACGTCGATTTTCCTGCTGACGTCGGTCTCTGTGTTTTTCTTGTGAGACCTAACTTTTTCTTGCAAGCTCTTTTTGGATCAAATCCTTGTCCAAATCACCCTTGCTTTGCTCAAAATTCTTTTGCATCTTGTGCTGAACTCTGTCTGTCACCTTCTCCTTGAAAACTAAGGCTTTCCTGTTCTTGTCACTAACATCGGATTCCTCAAGAAACGTTACCTTCTTCTTCTGCATACAGAAACCATGATCCATACCTTCCAAATCCAAAAGTATATCCTTTGACTCAAGAACAAACATCTCCTTCTTATCTATGTGACCAAACCTATCAAGCCACATCTCTGAATCTACAACTGAAGTAGATAACCCAGAAAGAGAATCAATAGTACAAGTAGATAGATAAAGCGTACCTACTTTCTTACCTCTAGCTATAATAAGTGTACCCTTGGTAACCTTCCAAGAGTCCGCTATGAGAGTTACTGTGCAACCCTCATCACCCAAACTTCTAACATAAATCAAATTCCACTCCAGAACTGGGACATGCATGACCTCCTTTAACACCCATGTGTTACCTGTCTGTAGTTTCAGCTTCACTTTCCCTTTGCCAACAATCTGACAAGGCTTACCATCCCCTACATAAATTTCTCTAAAATCTCCCTGGACATACTCATGAAAAAATTCCCTATGTGGGGATGCATGAAAAGAGGCACCAGAATCTAAAACCCAAGATTCTACTTTATCCAAAGAACATACCAGAGCATCCCGTGCAACATAATCTGCAACATCTGCTTCTTCTTCATGTCCTTCATGTTGATCTTCACCTAATCTACAATCTCTCTTTAAGTGCCCTTGCTTTCCACACTTCCAGCAGGTTATTCTGCCATACCTGGACTTGGATCTTCTGCTTTTCTTGGACCTTGATCTCCCATGCTCTATCTTTTCTCTTTGCCTTCCTCTACCTTCAACACTAAAAGCATTTCTTGATGATTCACCTGTGCTATTCCTGCGTATCTCTTCATTCAAGATCACACTCACAACATCATCCACTTTTAAGACTTTTGAAGGAGACACAGTATTAGAAACTGCCATTACCAAACCTTCCCAACTTTCAGGTAATGAACACAAGATTAAGAGAGCTCTAATTTCATCATCAAATACAATATTGACTGAACTTAACTGGTTTACCAAACCATGGAAATCACTAAGATGGCTATGAACAGATCCACCTTCTAACATTTGCAAATTAAATAAATGCTTCATAAGAAATACCTTATTAGAAGCTGAGGGTTTTTCATATAAATTTGCCAAAGATTCCATCAACTCCACCATTGTCTTACACTGTGATAAGCTGAAAATCACAGAGGATGCAAGACTCAATCTAATAGATCCCAGAGCCTTCCGAGGGTTTGCAATTAACCCCTCCCAATGGTAAGTACAAATCTTTTTGATACAGATAATCCTCAATCTGCATCCTCCACAATTGGTAGTTCTTGCCATTAAACTTTTCCATTCGTAGCTTACTGTCTTCTGCCATTACTCAACTCCCACTCAAACAGAAACCCTGTGAGTAACCTGTAATCAAAACACACTAACCAGATCTAATTCAATCTGTTAGTATCCCAACTTGGCTTTGATACCACTTGTTGGGGGATCACAAGAACAACACCTATTCTGATCCCACTTTGTTAGGATCTTGCTCCTCAAAAAGAGCACAGTATGATTACCAAATATAAGCAATTATAAATGCAGAAATAACCAGAAATACAAGTAACTAGAATTCACCAATAGCACAAAATATGAGAGAAAATACACTATCTTGTATTAACACTTTACATAAAAGAATACACCAAAGAGCCACCACACTCTTTCACCTTATAGAGGTTTGCCACACCTCAAGTGTACAGTAATTCTTCTCACACACACTCTCCTACACAAAAAACAATCCCAACAACCAACTCACAAACAGAATTGGTGTTCACCTCTCAAACTAGTCAGTAATAACCCTGCCAGTTCACCAAGCACTCTAAAGTACTTCAAGTTGATCTCCCATGAACCTGCAACTTGCAATTCAACAGACCATACTCACACATGTAGATCTCCTATGAGCTTGCAACAACCTGCAACTCAAAGATCTTACACTTAGAAGGAACTTCCTTGCCTTCCTTATCTTATATCTTTAATTATAATACATGCCAATGGGTCTATAAGTAGATCCCTAACTTAAACAATAACTTAGACTCTTAATTTATACAATTATCTTTGCAGCCAAAGACTCTAACTGGCCTTTACATGCAAACACTTCATTCACTTAACTAATTGTCCATGTAACAAGCAGTTTTGGAACACACAGGCGACCAATGCCGGTCCCTGCTAGTCTGGTTCTGCCGACGTCGGCCGACTTCCTGCTGTCGCTGGTGGCCTTCTGCACTGGTCACGACCGACGTCAGTCCTGCTGCCGACGCCGATGCTCCTGGATCTCAGCAACCTTCTTGTTCCTTCAGTTTGTAAAGAGTTGAAGCTTTTAGCTCCACAACTCAACAATAAGTCTATTTTCTTCAAAAAGTTTAAATCCTTTAATGACTTATGCCATATTATCTAAGATCATGAAATGAAACTTATTTCATTGAACAAACTTAAGTATGTAACAAACACATTGACTACATCTACTACTAAGTTTCATATCAAACCAATCCTATAAAGTTATACGTATAAAACCTAAAAATGATGTAACCACAATGGTTAATGCAATGTCACAACAACTTAATTGGATTATATTATCCAATGCACCTAAGAGACAATTTAAATGATTACCTGATTCTATAGCTTTGTTGCTTAAAAATATTTTGGAGTGTCATCTCATATCTCTCCCTCCTCCTATAGAGGTTTATATGAGCTGACCTCTACCAAAAGGATAAAGAACATTATGACTATCATCAAGGCATCAAACATTATACAAACATATATTATACATTGAAACAAAATATCCAAGACCTTATTGATAATCAACATATTACCTTTGATGATTCTCCAAAGGATTCAAGATCACAACTTGGTGACCATCAAAACCAAAAGATGTTTAATGATCCATTAAAAGATCATTCTATGAAAAATTTAGAAGTGCAAATGAAATATAATACACATCCTCCTCCACCATATTATGGGAACCTATTAGATGGGATTATTGAAAAACTTACATGTACTATACCTATATGGTTCAAATACCATCTATTACATTCGACAACAGTGAAATTGTAGATGATGATTAAAATATTCACTCATTTTTTATTAGAGCATGCCTTGATCACTATCATATACATAATGTTATGGTTGATAATGGTTCTAGTGAAAACATATGTACCATGACACTACTCACAAATTTGGAATATACACATGATGATTTATACCCTCCAACTAAAATGGTTAGAGTATTCAATGGGACATCACAACATGTTATTGGTGATATTGATTTACCTTTACAAGTTGGTCTGACACATGTGGTCATTACCTTTTCTTTTATATCATACACAAGAGTATTTGATATTTTATTAGAAAACCTTGGATATATAAACTCTACATAGTACCTTTTTCAGTGCATGGGTTTATTAAATACATTCATACCAATAAGGTAATTGCAATTTCTAGAATTTCATATGAATATATGTTTGAACAAGAGACATTTATTCCAAGACACCTAATTATAAAACGTTATAAGGTTAATCATGTACAAAATGAAAAGCAATGGGAAATCTCCTTTTCTAGGTGGCCAATACTTGAGAGACCATTATGCTAAAGATACACATTGAACTCCATAGAGTCTTCATCTACACCTACATGGTCCACCTAGTTGCTAAGATAAAATAAACATTCTCCAATTACAACTACACCAAATAAACCATATAACACTAAACAATGGCTTCCAAGAACCATTACTCCTTTTATTACATCTTCATGACCACAAAGTCCTATGAGAAATATGTAGAGTATCACAAATTTTATAGTTCTAGATATGACATGTGTACAAGCCCCTTTATAGTATCATCAATTTGATATACCATATTCTAAGTTTAGATCTTCCTATGAGCATCTCTTAAATGGGATCATAGGTTAGAATTTGCCTTACCAAATATTCCAAAAAGAATCCAAAAAAATTAAGTATTTCAAGAAAATTATAAAACATTCAAATAAAATTAAAAAACAAAAAACTATGCAACATACACATGTTTTTTAGTTCCTTGGCATTTATGTTATTTATTTTATGTTAGTATATATCATATCATTTATTTACTATAGACATATGATTCATAGGTACTTGAGTTTGATACAAAATTACATTAGATCCATGATACATGTACATGCAGATGTTGGACCTTTCCTCTTCTTGCATGACACACTACGTTTAGGGCATCTTACTTCTTTTGGATCACGATGATACATGATATAATTTTTTTGGATCACTTCTACATTATCATGTTGAGCTTATATAATAACGCTTATACATGCCTATACTCATGCTCACATATTATATCATGTACTTCATATGCTATGTTACATGACATCTTTTACTAAAACGTATATGCAGGTACTAATATGACATGCTTATGTAGGTTGCTTATACTTATTTTATTGACACTATCACTTCCTTAAGTGTAATTCTTGTTTTCTATTTTATTGATTATGAAAATTTTGAATATGTTCCTTACTTGTGGGCCCCTATGCTATTCTGTGTTATTTATGGGTAGGCTTTTGAATATGTCCTCCCTTTGAGTGTGCAACATTTGAGCATTCCCCTTGTTTGCGATCTCCTTAGACCTCTTTTTTATGTAACATTAAGTGCTCTTGCGTGTGTGTCTGATTATTTGTTGAGCTTGTACTATCACTTTCTAGATATTTCCATGATTTATATCATACATCTCAGGGTTTTTTATGATCACATAATGTGAGCTTCATTGATATGTATACTTAGACATGTTACTCCTATATGTTACATGGTTCATACATAGATAATATAGTGATCTTATCACTTTAAGGTAAGGTGACTCTCAAATTTCACTACCCTCACCTCAAAAGGGGGAATATTAATGGGGGTATGTCATAGAGACATGACTCCTCATATACATAATTAATAGAATTTGATATAGTTTACATGATTCAAATATACACTTGGGTCAGTATCCTATACATTTGCATTGATTTTTATATATTTACGACAAAGTTTCTCAAATTTATGACAAATATTATACATAATTATAGTGTTGAGGTTGAATTTTGAGAGATACTTTAGATTGAGACACATTATAGGTGCATATGCCTTGCAAGTGCACCAAAAATTACAAATACATATTCAAAACATTTTACCAAGAAACACTATTTTTTACCAAGAAGCATTATTTTGAGCCTTTTCTATCTATAACAATTACCTCCTTTGAGTAGTTTGGTTGAGATTATATGCTATCAATAGACTTAATACTATCCCCTTTTTAAGGTTGAGTTGGTTATAGCACTTAGTTTGACTTTATTATATATTCACTTAAGTTATTCGACTAAGATTTAGTAATCTCAATGGTCATGTCAGAACTCACCCTTGCACCAGATTAGGAGCATAATTACCCTCCAAATTTCCTTTTAAAATCTCCAAGATTCAGGTATAAACCTTTCTTAGCTCCAAATACTTCATAACAAAGCATATTTACCTAAGAAAAGTACCAAGGGGCAACATGGTTGCATTGACACACATGTGTGTTCCTTTCTTGCTCTCTCTTATTTTCAAGTATTTCAATTATTAAATTTTAGGTTATATGCAATGATTTATACTATAAAATTATTTTGGTTACAAGTAACATGCTCTTGGTTAAAAGTCTTACACGAACAACAAATTCACTATGGCACAATCAAAGACAAGGTTTATTGTACACACCCATGTATGCATTTATTTTCTTTAACATAGTAATTTCATCATTTTGTTTTAGTAGATGAAGAAGAGAAATGTAGATACTAAAATATGAATATATATAGCATCATAATATTGTATACTTAGAAAATACTAATAAGGGCTCTACCCTTCAGTTCTATAATTTCCTACTACTAAAAGGCTCACATTCACCATCTCACTGTGCCTAACTAATTATCTTATGGACAGACCCTATCATTTTTATGGCCCAAATCAACTGTGCACTATAGAAAGATGAAAACATGATTTATATCCTTCACTATCTTTTGTATACCTTTAATAGTTTTTTACCCTGTCGACCACTTGTGTTTTCGAGAGGGACATTATCATTAACACTAGTTTCCAATATATTTATCTATTGTTTATACCTCAAAATTCATCTAATTTGAGAATCTTTCAAAAATAATGGGTTAGCCTATTTGTCTTATCTAACCCTTCTATAAGATATTTTCAAATGGTGTGGTGTAAATACAAATAAAATTCTACTAATTATTCATCTAACAAATACCAAGCAAACACATATTCAAGATCATTTAATCAATTTCATAACTAAGTTTTACTATACTATTATTCCCTATTGCTATATCAGTCGTAGGTTAAATCATATTAAAGGTATGAAATATTAAAAGAACAATTTATGGTTAATATTTATCAAATTACAAGATAGATCATTGCATGTCCTTTCATATAGTATATTGCACCCTTGTGCATATATAAAACCACACCTATGGGAGAACTACATATGACTAAGGCCCTCTTTAGAGTATTGGCTATGTAGGAAATGCTCATTGACAAAGGGGTCCTTGAGGTTAACTCGATTTTGTGAGCACACTAACCCATTTTTGACAAGGTGACATAACCTAAGGTGAAAAACTAGGGTTTGAGATATACATAGTCATATAGAGCCTATGTGTGTGATCTAGACACATTAACATAAAGGTGACACAAATTATTGACAAGTTAGGCGGTCACTTTTCAATGCAATAAATATTATGTACAATACAAAAATGTTGAGCTATAGATATAAATGTCAATGCAAGTATGCACGGGTTAATGGAAGTGTTTAGGACTCCAAAAATAATATTGCTAAAATATGATGACAGGATCCTAAGTATCAGTCTATTTATTTTTGCGCCTACACATCTTAGATCTATTTGCTTATCTAAAAACCAAGTAAGTATTTTCTCTTATTTGTGCTACAGTTATCAGAATATCGATTGGCATTGTACTTTTCATATGTGGTAGTTTTATAAATTTAGTATATTGTGTTATCTAAATTAATTTAATTGACTTGCTTTAGAATAGTTTTATCCATCCATTTGATTAAGATCTTCAACTCCTTTAACCCTTATCTATCCAGATAACCAATACCAAAAGGGTTAAATAGGGTGCCATAAATATAATTTACAATTACGTGGCCTGGAATAAAAGATCAATACCTTCTTCTTTATTGATTGCATAATGTCTATAGCCTTTTGTGAAAACCAAGGCACACACTACTTGAATATCCTTTTATACATAACTAGAAAAAAACTATCTTTAAATAACATGTAATCTCCTTGGTTTGGATTAATTTATAATTACCTTACATTGTAAGTGAGGGATGTGATTTGAATAGATTCGTTTGCAATATATTGAAATTATATCCCCTTAAACCTATACATGTTCTAGATGAGACACAAGTAGTGATATTAAATATTTCCCTTAATGCTTTTACATGCCTCTATACCCTTCCTTGAGGATCCCATTGTCTGTCATCATGGAACTATAGAACATTGAAATATGGCTTATGATTCGACATGGCTACTATTGTAAATAATTTCTTGTACTCATGGTGACAAAAATGAGAGGTAGATATGGGTAGGGAATTAATACTTGAATTTGTAGTTGTGTGGGAATTTAAAGAGATAAAGTTGAATCATATCTAATATAATCCTTATTTAATAAAAAAATTGGTGCCTTTGTCTTTGTGCACAAAATCATCAAAATGAATGAAATCATAAACATATAAAATAATGAACCATCAACACTCCCAAACACCTAAAACATCATGTTTCTATTTTAAACCATATGTTTATCAAATATGTAAGATGGATATCAGACTTGTACATGTTTTAGTTTGATTGCAATATAATATCCTACTATTGACCGGTCCCATGTCTCTATCAAGGTATTTGCCTCCCATAGGCAAATGTAATATGTTTTTTATGTCAATAAAAGTAATAAAAATTACAATTTCTCTAGCATTACAAATCATTACCCTTTTATGTTGTTTGTAATGTTGAATCATCCATTCAATAATATATGACACCTAAAACATTCTAATAATTACATCTATAGATATAAGTCATTGTACCACAACTAATCAATGACAAGCATAAGAGGTTGTGTAGAGGACAATACTATAATTATTGAAACTAAACTTATCTATTAAAAAAAGTTACAAATTGTTGAACATGCAATGGAATATAAGAACTATATGTGAAAAAAACCATTACAAAATAAATGCCTGATATTTTAATAATGGTTTTGTAATCATAATTCCCATGATTGTACTCCTCCCTATGATTACACATTATTTCATGTGTAGACTATTGACCTTGGTTATCTCACTTTGAGACATTTTCCACTCACATGGACCTTTCCTATGTCATACATATATCCCTATACATCCTTTGCATCTTACGTCCCTTTTGCATACATACAAGCCCTCTAGATGCATCTTGGGGATTTTCCAGAGGCCTGTTGACCACCTAGAGAGGCCTTTTGACCTAGGCTATGACTTATGAGGAAACTTGTGGCCTAGGCTGTAGCCCATGTAGAATGTGCAAAAAAGGAGCCAGTTTGGCCCAAATGGCTAGAAATGGTTTTTTTTGGCCTTTAGTGGATTAGGGTTGCCTTATATGATGCTTCATCATTCATTTTATCCCTTTCTCTTGAATTTTTGTTTTGATATTCTCTCTTGATCATCACTCTCAAATCTTTGGTGCCTTCTTGAATCTCACTTGGTTCATTCTTGGCACACTTAGTTTTCATTATGACAGGGGATGCCCTACTATTATGTAATTCATCTTGGTGATTCACATTTCTCTCTATAGTGTTCCTAAAGTTTTTGGGTTACTCTTAGCTCTCTCAAGGCTCCATTTCACCTATTCTTGTTCTCCTTACATTGACTCTCTCATAGTTGGTAGCTTCTCCTTCACCTCCTCCACTACTTTTGGCTCTTGGTTTGGACTCAACTTACACACAACCTAATCATCTTCATTTATTGCCTCCTATCTTGGATAATAAGTTGGTAGAAAGTTTGAATATTAATTTTGAGTTTGATATGATTGAAATTTGCTATGCAATGTGAAAATTCTATTTTTTTACAATAGTATATATGCTAGGTTTTGATTATTTTAGTGATTTAGCTTATTTAGGGAATTATCTAGGATAGTTTCTAAAGTTTTATGCATTTGTATGTTGTTAAGAATATCCTTCATTGCTTGAAATATCTTCCATTATATGTCATGATTGATTTGGAAACACTTCTCATTACATAGTAAAATCCTAAATGCTTAAAATAATCTATATAATTTGCATAAATAATTTCCTCTCTTGATAAACCAAAAAGTTGCATTATTAGGAAACAATAGTGGTGAGAATAAAGAGTTAACTGAAGCTTAATTAGGCATGCTCTTGCACCCTTCCTTGAAAATTTATTTACTTAAAACATCTTTCATTTAGCCTAAAAGTGCCTTTTCTTCTAAGTTTATGCATTACTTGATAGCTCTCTTTATTCAACATTATCATTTTTGCAATTTGTATGTAAGTGGATTTATAGTCTTAGAGTCTTGATTTACTGTGGTTATACCCATTAGAGCTACCTACATCCTTTATGTGCTTGATTTTTCTAGCCATAACCTGGTTTACAAGACTATCTATAGCTTGGTGCAAGCTGACAAATCAGATAGCCTCTATAGATATTTAATAACCCATATAAGCCTTAAGCCTTCTAGCCTTCTAGTTGTTTGTTTAAGTACCTTATGTATCCTACTACCAAACACTAGAGACTCCATTTAGATTCTTGGAACTACATTCATGCCCAATGGGACCTCATATATGGTCTTATTCTAGTTCTATCTCATTTAGAACTCTCTTAGCCAACTGCCCTCTGTTAGCTATTAGGATTTGCTTTTATTTGTGTTTAAGCTCTTGCCTTAGTTATTTTATCCTACTTTGGTTTTGTATTATTCTCCTTGCTAGTTATCCATCTATTTGCCTTTTATGTTGTCTCCCATGTTGATCTTTCTTCATTACATCCATGGCCAACCTCCCACCTTTGGGATGCCAATCCCAATGGATTTAGGGCCTTATCCCTGAGCTCACTCATGAGCAGGCTATGGTTATAATGGAATGCTCTAGACAATGTAGCATCTAGGAGGTTACCTCAACCATCTCACATTATACAAAGACTAATATTGGCAGGTCTATAACCAATGGACTTAGTACCCCTTTCACCAATCCAAGCTTCATTCATTTGAGGATCTTCCCCTCAGCCTCATGCCATAATTCATTCACCTGTTTGATGTGATGAGGACCCCCTTGCATGACTGAGGCCTGATGAGCTATGTGTGATCATTGATGATTACCATAGATGCCTTCAAGTGAATGGAGTGAATCCTTCTACCCTTAGGAGTAGGCAATGTGCTTCTTCTAGAGACAAAGATTGCACCCATTTAGTTTTAAGTGCCTCAACCAGTTCTCATGTGAGTTCCCTACCTCTTTCTTGACATGAGACTTGATAGTAAGAACCCCCTCATTTTCATGTTAGGGAACATAGGTACTCTAACTCAACAAGGCATCTCCATCACATAGAGTCCTCCCATCCTCCTAGTCCATCATTTAGACTTTAAGATAAACATGCTAATTTTGATCTCAACATATGGACTAGAGATCTGTGGGATGACTATCCTGAGCATCAACACCCTCAGATTGATCCTCGTCTGATGGCATTTGACCATCATCATGGAAACCTAGGTTACTATAACCATTTCCATGAGTATGCTATGTTGATCCATCATCCCCATAGGGAACAATATCCTTCCCATGGTCACTCCCCACCCTATGGTAGGGATGATTTCCAACATGAGCATCTCACTTATCAGGAACCACCTTAACATCATCCCCTCCACAATCAGGGTTATGATGAGGTCTATTAGTATAGACAACATCATAACCACCATGAGCCTATACCTAGAGCTCATCACCAACTCACTATCAACCATGCCTATGAAGATCTTCATAGGAATCCTCTAGCCCTTTAGGTGTGTGTTATCCCCCTTCCGACTCCTATCCCTTAATTGACTAAGTTTAATGGAACTCAAGACTCCAGTACCATGGATCATATCATAATATATATGATGGCATGTATGGATTGGGAATAAGATGAAGGAATGACGTTAAATATCTTCACTCATTCTCTATGAGTTGAAGCTCTCATTTGGTTTCAAAATCTACCTCTAGATTCTCTCTCTAGTTTCCAACTCCTTTTGGATGACTTCCTCCAGTAATTTGATTTCTCCAGACCATTTAACCTTGTCATCTAGTCACTTAACTCCATGTTACAAGCCAAGGGTGAGTCAAACTTTGATTTTATGCATAGGTGGAACTCAGTCATCAATATATGTAGAATAAGGTTTTTGGATGATCATCTTTATGACATGTTCATGCAAGCATTGAGGCGAGAGTTTTACCTTAAAATTTTCAAGCACGAGCCCACTGATGAAGCTATTAATGAGTGTCTAAATATTGAAGTCTTTGAGGTTCATGTGGGCATTCACCCTATGCTAACCCAAAATTCATCCTCTTCACATGATCATAACCACAACATGGCCAATGATGGTGTCACTGGTTCTCCTCTTGAGAAGAAGGATAAGAAGGATAGTCGTAAGGCGAATGCTTTGAGTAAGAAACCAACTAAAAAGAAGGCTTCCAAATTAGGCACATCAAAACCATAGATGGTGTTTCCTTATGAACCCACCAAGCTTTGGAATTTCTATTAGATGAAGGGCCATGATGATGTCAATTATGCTCCCCAAAAATTTAGTACACAAGCCTCACTTTCATATTAGAATTAACCACTTATAGAATCCAACCACAAATTGAATGTGTTCAAGGAGCCTCTACCTAAACAAAATAAGGAGAAGAATAATAAATCCAAGGCTAAGGCCCATCATTCCCCTTCTTGCTCTTCTAATTCTTATAACTTCTCTTTTTAGGCTGACCCTAGAGGGAAATCCAAGCATGAGAGTAACAAGGTCATTGCTACTATTGACATAGCCTATACTGGGTATGAGTGATTTATCAACACATGATTGGGTTGAGTCACCAATCTCATTGGAGAGACTAGTGGTGTTGGGCCTCCTATCCAGCCCATGGGGGCAGGGAACCCCAAAGTCAGATTTGACTTTAGGCAAAACATACCTCCCCAAGCAAGACAACATCCTTACTCAGTCAGAGAGGAGTTATAAGGCCTCTCAGTTGGGATCTCTATTTAGGACCTTCTTTGCCTTTACCCTAAGCAAAGAGGCCTTGTATTTGATGAGCTTGGTCTCTCTCATGAGGGCCTATTGCAAGATGATGTCAAGGTTTTGTTTAACTCTAATGCATTTGAGTACCCTCATCCTCTTGTGTTATCTTTTGACCTTGCCTCTTTCCCAGATGCTTCAATTCTTATAAGTAGGCCTCATTCCCACTCTATATTGAGACATTAATTGATGATTATCATGTTAAGAGATACATCATTGATGAAAGATTTGTATTGAATATCATGCCATTATGTGTGTTTAACGAGCTTGGGATTAGTTGGAACAAGCTCTATGATTCTCACCATAACTATGTTGGTTTCAATAATGACATGATTTTGCTAATGGGAAACGTGAAACTCTAAGTCAAGTTTGGTCCCAAGATAGTCAGGACCAAGTTTTGTGTGTTAGACTTATATCTTTCATTTAATATGATTCTTGGTCATCCTTGGACTGCTGCCATGTATGCCATCACATCGACCATGTTTCACATGGTCGAGCTCATGCATGAAGGTAAGGTTCATACCATGGAGGCAAACCTAGATCTATGGGCATTGATTTACATAAAGACAAAACCCTCAAGTGAGGCTTTGGCTATTTACTCATAGGGCTCTATGGACTCCCACACAACCCCTACTTCTGAGTCTCATTTTCTCAAGCATGAACATTGTGATCCAAATGAGTATCGATATCCTTCAGAGTTTGGCATGTATTGATCGACTCCCAATTTAAATTTGTGATTCTAGATTGGATATTCCCTTCTTAGAGACATATTTAAATATGGCTCCCTAAATATTGAGCTTCCTTTTGCATTTCACTTTTCCCATAAGAGTATAGGCTCTCTCAATGTGTCTCCCATAGGATTGTTAGAGTAGCTGAGTTTGATATTGAGTGATATTTCATTCATGTTATGACACACAACATGTTTAAGGAGAAAAAGGCATATATAAATCTGAAAAGAGCCTACCATAAGTACTATTATCCCTTTGATCAATTAGGTTTGGAGATTTATCTCTCTGATGGCCCAGACATCCCCATAGTGCATGTCCTGATGGTTGAGCCTGATGTGCTAGACCAATCACTCCCTCCCGTGCCTAAGTTTTTCAAGGAAGGCAATGTTATGGATGTTAAAGGATGTATATATGTTAACCTTGACACTTCTGCAAGGCCAAATATTATCAAGATTAGTACTAGCTTTGCTCTCAAGGAATGGGATGTCTTGGTCACCTTTTTATGAGAAATTTTGGATGTATTTGCTTGGGAATATACCAATACGAAGGGCATGGATCCTAATGTCATTTTCTATAGCCTCATTATGGATGATGGGGTCCATCTTATTTGCCAAAATCAATGAACAATGGTGGTCAAAGTCTCTCAGTTAGTCAAGGTTGAGATTGAAAAGCTCATTCGAGTTGGTTTCATCCAAGTCATTGAATACCCACAATGGGTTACCAACATCATCCCTATTCTCAATAAGAATGGATCCATTCAAATCTGCATCAAATTTTGAGATCTCAATTTGGCTTATCTAAAGGATAATTTTCCCACTCCTTTGATTGACCAAATTGTGGACTCCAAAGCTAGTTTTGAGATTATGTCCCTCATGGACAGATTATGGGGTATAACCAAATCTAGATTGCACCAAAAGACCAACATAAGATGACGTTTACTACCCCATAAGGTACCTTATGTTATTCCATCATGTTTTTTAGTTTAAATAATGCTGGGGCTATATATCAATGTGCCATGACCCACATTTTTCATGACCCATCCACAATATTGTGAAATGCTATGTTGATGACTTCCCTGGCAAATATTGCAAGCAAGATGAGTATGTGTGAGACCTTGGAATCATCTTTGAGTGTCTTAGGGAGTGTCATATCATCCTTAACCATTTTTTGGAATATCCACTAAAAAGCTTCTTGGCTTCCTCATTTTACAAAGATGTATTAAGGTGGATCCTAACAAGATAAAGGTGATCCTTGAGATGCCTCCCTTATACAATCTCATTTAATTTTAATCCTTCCTTGTAAGGCTCAACTTCATTATACATTTCCTTGAGTATGCTCATAAATCCATACCCCTCTCATGTCTCAACACCCCATTATTGTGGTCTCCTAAATTCCAAGTGGATTTTGAGGAATTTAAGTACATGCTTCATAATCCTCCCATCCTGATGGCACCCATCGAGGGTCATGAGTTCATCTTGTACACCTCTATCACTAATCTTTCCATCGAGGGCATGTTATGTCAAAAGGATGACTCTCATAGAGAGAGTTATTTAAATACATTTCTTACATGCTAGTTGGCCCTGAGCTCAATTACTCTCTTATTGAGTGGCAATACCTCTCCATCATCTTCACCATGAAGAAGTTGTAATACTACATATTAGGAAAAACCACCAACATGATTATCCAATCTGATCCACTTCATTATTTTCTCAATAAGACACATCTTACCAATTATACTGTAAGGTGGATCATGCTTCTTTAAGAGTTTAATTTCTACATTGTTAACTAGAAATCAATCAAGGGGTTAGTCATAACTGAACAACTCATTGAATGTTTTCTACCCTATCCTAGCACATAATTGGTTGATGATGCCTTCCTTGATGTGATGGTTGACTCAATTGATCAGATTGTTAGGGTGTGGAGCTAAAAGCTTCACCAAGGAGCATACTAAAACAGGTTCGGGTCTACACAGACATCGGCGTCGGTCAGGAGTGATCGACATCGGTCAGTAGCAGTTGCAGAGGCGCCGATGTCGGCAATAGGGTCGGCTGATGATGGTCACAGGCAAACAGGCAGGAACCGACGTCGGTTACCTGCGTGTCTAGAAAACTATTTCTGTGGACAGCAGCGAGTGTTTGCATGATAAGTTTGAGTCGTGGACTCAAGCTTGCGTCTCTATTATTAGCAATATTATTTTTAGAGCCATTGTTGAAGAGGCTTAACTGTTTGTTGTAAGAGCATGCTCAAGTTTCCTATTTCTATATGTAGGAAAGATCTTCTTAGCTTAGAATTGTAGAAGAGTGTAGAACTGTAAGAGTAGAACATTGTGAATGTTTGAAAGAC
Organism: Torreya grandis; assembly: GCA_037957365.1. Taxonomy (NCBI): domain Eukaryota; kingdom Viridiplantae; phylum Streptophyta; class Pinopsida; order Cupressales; family Taxaceae; genus Torreya; species Torreya grandis. Next base: position 325,433 of record JARHVA010001509.1, read on the forward strand.
AGTACAGAGTTGCATCAATCCAGGTTGTTGGATTTGAGTGTACTTGAGAGAGAGCTCTTGAGGAATAGAGATCTAGTGAGAGATCTTGTGTGCATCTGAGAGAGGTGTGGAAGAACGAAGTTTCTTCATTGTATTCCTATTGTAAAGAGTTTCAATACAAGTTTTTAGGGTGTTTTCTTGTATATCTTGTTCTGTGCTATTTATCATTTCAGTTACTTATCTATCTGATTTATTTCCACATTTATTGCTTTCACAAGTGTAATCTATTGTTGGTTTGATCCCCCAACAAGTGGTATCAGAGCCTTGGTTACAGGTTACAGGTTACAGGTTGCTCACAGGGGTTTCTGTAGGGATTTTTGTTTGAGTGGGAGAAGCAATGGCAGAAGAAAGTAAGTTGAGAATGGAAAAGTTTAATGGCAAGAACTACCAACATAAGAGAATGCAGATAGAGGACTATCTGTATCAGAAGGATCTCTACTTACCGTTAGGTGGGATAGCAAAGAAGCCCAAGACATGGAGGATGAAGAATGGGAAGTTCTTGACAGAAAGGCTCTTGGGTCTATAAGACTGAGTCTGGCCTCCACTGTGATATCTAATTTGTCACAGGCAAAAACAACGGTAGAGTTGATGACTACGTTAGCAAATATATATGAAAAACCCTCAGCTTCAAATAAGGTATATCTTATGAAGCAGTTATTTAATTTGCATATGAGTGAAGGTGGATCTGTTTCTACTCATCTGAATGATTTCAATGGAATTGTTAATCAGTTAAGTTCTGTCAATATTGTATTTGAAGATGAAATAAAAGCTCTTTTGATATTATGTTCTTTGCCTGAAAGCTGGCATGGCTTAGTAATGGCAGTCTCTAATACTGCATCTGCATCAAATATTTTGAAAGTAGAGGATGTTGTTAGTGTTATCTTGAATGAGGAAATCCGCAGGAAAAGCACATAAGAGACATCTGGGAACGCTTTAAATTTTGAGAGCAGGGGAAGGCAAAAAGAAAAGAGCAAGAGGAGATCAAGATCTAAGTCTAAGGTGAGAGGAAGATCCAAATCCACGAATGGCAAGAAGCCACAATGCTGGAACTGTGGAAAGATGGGGCACATAAGCAGAGATTGCTGGTCAAAGCCTAAGGAGGACAATCAACACGAAGGAAAGGAAGAAGCCAAGGTTGCAGGTATTGCACAGGATGCTTTAATTTTCTCTTTGCATAATAACATAGAATCTTGGGTATTAGATTCTGGTGCATCTTTCCATGCTACCCCTAACAGAGAATATTTCAGTGACTATATCCATGGAGATTTTGGAATAGTGTACTTAGGGGATGATGAGCCTTGTAAGATTACTGGCAAAGGTAAAGTGCAGCTGAAGATGCAGAATGGCAACACATGGGTGTTGAGAGATGTGATGCATGTTCCTAGTTTGAAGAGAAATTTGATTTCTGCAAGTAAGCTATGTGATGAGGGTTGTACAGTAACTCTCACAACAGATTCTTGGAAGGTGACCAAGGGTGCACTAGTTATGGCCAGAGGTAAGAGAGAAGGTACTCTCTATTTGTGTAATTATGTTACTAACAAATCTCCTTCAGTCTTATCTACTTCAGATGTGGATTGTAAATTGTGGCACTCAAGGCTTGGCCACATGAGTGAGAAGGGGATGTCAATTCTTAAGTCTAAAGGTATGCTTTCAGATTTGAAAAGTATGGATCTAGAATTTTGTGAGCATTGTGTATTTGGAAAACAGAAAAGGGTTAGTTTTCTCAAGACTGGGTCTACTAAGAAAAGGCAAAAGTTGCAGCTTGTTCACACAGACGTGTGGGGACCGGCTCAGGTAGCCTCTATTGGCGGATCACGGTACTATGTTACATTCATAGATGATGCCACAAGAAAGGTATGGATCTACTATATTAAAAAGAAATCTGATGTTTTTGAGACTTTTAAGTTTTGGAAGGCTATGGTTGAGAATGAAACAGGCAGAAAATTAAAGTGTCTGAGATCTGATAATGGCGGTGAGTTCTGCAGTCTTAAGTTCAAATTGTATTGTTATACACACGGAATCCATAGGCAAAGGACGGTTCCAAGGACACCTCAGTAGAATGGTATTGCTGAAAGGATGAACAAAACTATCATGGAGCGTGCAAGATGTATGAGATTGCATGCAGGGTTGCCCTTAGAGTTTTGGGCAGAAGCAGTTGACACCGCAGTGTACCTGATTAATAGAGGACCCTCTACAGCTCTGGATGGTGGAATTCCAGAAGAGGCATGGACAGGTAAAAAGGTAGATCTCTCATATCTCAAAGTTTTTGGTAGTGAAGCCTTTGTGCACATAGATAAGGAAAATAGAAAGAAGCTTGATGCTAAGTCTATGAGGTGCACGTTTATAGGCTATGGCTCAGATGATTTTGGTTTCAGATTTTGGAATCTAGGAACTAACAAGGTAATCAGGAGTCGTGATGTTATTTTCAATGAAAGAGTGATGTACAGTGATCAGATAAGGAAGCTGGATCAATCTGGGCAGAGCAATAGTGAATTGGACGAAGTTATGGTCCAAAATGAGCTCGCGGGAAAAAGAAATAATCACTTGCAGGAAAACACAGAGACCGACGTCGGCAGGGTAGGAACCAGCGTCGGTAGTTCAGAAATTGATGTCGGTCATACAGAGACCGACGTCGGCAGACTAGGAACCGACGTCGGCCAGAAAGAACCAACGTTGGCCAGTAACAGGTTTACAGGTGGCCGAGGTCGGTCACTGTCAGAAAATTTGGGTGGACAGATTGCTGAGAACGAGTCCAAGACACCCATCAGGAGGTCTAAAAGGGTAAGTAAGCCTCCAATTAGATATTCTCCTTCCTTATATTATTTATTGCTAACTGATGGTGGAGAACCAGAGAGTTTTGAAGAAGCATTACAGGTGGAGTCCAGGAGTAAGTGGGAGCGTGGCATGGTTGAGGAGATGGAGTCCTTAAGAGAGAACCAAACATGGGATTTGGTTGAATTGCCAGCTGGTAAGAGAACACTGAAGAACAGATGGACCTACAGGTTGAAGGAAAGTGAGGATGGACAGATGCGATATAAGGCCAGATTAGTGGTAAAAGGATTTGCACAAAAGCCAGGTATTGACTTTGGTGAAATTTTTTCTCTAGTTGTTAAAATGACTTCAATAAGGGTTGTATTGTCTTTGGTTGCTTTTGAGGATTTGCATCTCAAGCAGCTAGATGTTAAGACAATGTTTCTTCATGGAGATTTGGATGAGGAAATTTATATGGAACAGCCAGAAGGATTCGAGGTCAAGGGTAAGGAGAAGTTTGTGTGCAGGTTAAAGAAAAGCTTGTATGGCCTCAAGCAAGCTCCAAGGCAATGGTACTTAAAATTTGACAGGTTTATGACTGAGCACGGCTATAGTAGGTGTTAATCGGACCATTGTGTATATTTCAAGAGATTTGATAACGGTAGATATATTATTCTATTGTTGTATGTAGATGACATGCTGGTTGCAGGGTCTCACATGCAGGATATCTCTGAGCTTAAGGTGAAGTTAGCTCAAACGTTTGCTATGAAGGATTTGGGAGCAGCTAAGAAAATCCTTGGCATGAGCATTAGGAGAGACAGAAAAAATCACAGGTTGATATTGTCTCAAGAAGATTATGTGAACAAGGTGTTGGAGAGGTTTAATATGCAGGATACAAAACTGGTAAGTACACCTATGGCTGGACATTTTAAGTTAAGTAAAGAACAATGTCCCAATTCACATGAAGAGGTAGAGTACATGAGTAAGGTTCCATATTCTTCTGCAGTAGGGAGTTTGATGTATGCAATGGTGTGTACTAGACCAGATATTGCCCAAGCAGTGGGAGTAGTAAGTAAGTATATGGCCAATCCAGGTAAGGAACATTAGAAGGCAGTTCAATGGATCCTTAGATATCTGAAAGGAACCAGCAGCAAGCATTTGTGCTATGGAGGTTCAGATACTTCTCTACATGGTTATGTAGATTCAGATATGGCAGGGGATTTGGATGGCAGGAGGAGCACCACAGGTTATGTTTTTACTGTAGGTGGAACGGTGGTTAGTTGGATATCTAAGTTGCAGAAGGTTGTTGCCTTGTCAACTACAGAAGCGGAGTATATTGCAGCTACAGAAGCTAGCAAGGAGATGATATGGATGACACGGTTCATGGAAGAGCTTGGAAGGGAGCATGGGAGTTGCAGATTGTATAGTGACAGTCAGAGTGCAATCCATTTGGCCAAGAATTTGGCCTTTCATTCTAGAACCAAGCACATACAGCTAAGGTACCACTTCATACGGCAGGTATTGGAAGATGGTGAGTTGAAGCTGGAGAAAATCCATACAGACAAGAATCCTGCTGATATGCTAACAAAGCTGGTTATGAAGGAGAAGTTGAACTTGCATTCAACTTCTATTGGTCTTCATGATTGAGTTGAAGATGGAGGAGCTAGAAGATGCTGCTGTACAGGTTGGTGCAGCTGGTTTATCTCCAAGTGGGAGATTGTTAGGGTGTGGAGCTAAAAGCTTCACCAAGGAGCATACTAAAATAGGTTCGGGTCTACACAGATGCCGGCATCGGTTAGGAATGACTGACGTTGGTCAGTAGCAGTTGCAGAGGCGCCGACTTCGGTAATAGGGTCAGCCGACGACGGTCACAGGCGAACAGGCAGGAATCGACGTCGGTTACCTGCGTGTCTAGAAAGCTATTTTCGTGGACAACATCGAGTGCTTGCATGATAAGTTTGAGTCGTGGACTCAAGCTTGCATCTCTATTATTAGCAATATTATTTTTAGAGCCATTGTTGAAGAGGCTTAACTGTTTATTGTAAGAGCATGCTCAAGTTTCCTATTTCTATATGTAGGAAAGATCTTCTTAGCTTAGAATTGTAGAAGAGTGTAGAACTGTAAGAGTAGAACATTGTGAATGTTTGAAGGACAGTACAGAGTTGCATCAATCTAGGTTGTTGGATTTGAGTGTACTTGAGAGAGAGCTCTTGAGGAATAGAGATCTAGTGAGAGATCTTGTGTGCATCTGAGAGAGGTGTGGAAGAACGAAGTTTCTTCATTGTATTCCTATTGTAAAGAGTTTCAATACAAGTTTTCAGGGTGTTTTCTTGTATATCTTGTTTCGTGCTATTTATCATTTCAGTTACTTATCTATCTGATTTATTTCCGCGTTTATTGCTTTCACAAGTGTAATCTATTGTTGGTTTGATCCCCCAACACAAATTGAGGCCTCTGAGTGTGATTGGTATCAAGACATTATTTAATACCTTGAAACTCAATCTTATCCCATTGATGTTCCTTTGTAGGAACATTATCAGATCTATAAGCTTGTCACTCATTATGTCATCATAAATGGAATCTTGTTCAACAGGGGTCTAGATGGTGTGTTGATGCAATGCCTAGCCCTTGAGGACACCTCTCTCATGTTGGAGGAGTCTCACAATAGTGTCTATGGTGGCCACTTGGGAGGACATGCCACCACTCAATGTATTATCAGGATGGGCTACTATTGGCCCACTCTTATTAAGGATGTCATCTAGTATGCCAAGAAATGCAAGATGTGCTAAGTCATCAAGGATGTTATCAATACCCCTATAGGACTCTTGTATTTTTTTTATCCCCATAGCCCTTCTCAGTTTGGGCTCTCAACTTCCTCAGTGAGTTAAAACCCACCTCTTTTGATGGCCATCATTGGAACATCACCACCTCCAACCATTTATGAAGTGATTTGAGGCCATGCCTCTTAATGTCATGTGTGGGAAGACCATCATCAAGTTTGTCCTAAACTAACTCATTCATAAGTTTGGGGTCCCCACTGTGATCATGGTTGATAATGGCCTAGGCTTCTAATGCCCTAAGATGTGTGAGCTCACTGAATGCTTTAGGTTAAAGATCCATTTCTCCTCCACCCATTATCCTTAGGGAAATGGGCAAGCTAAATCTTTAAAAAATATTTCAAAGAGTATGATTATCTATATTATTTCTAAGTCCAAGCATGACTCACATCTCGTGCTCTATCTTGCCCTTTAGGCCTACCAGACTAACTTCCAGATGGCCATAGGGGAAACCCTATATGTGTTCATAAATGGGTCTAAGGTTGTTCTTATTTTATAGGTCTTAATCCCTTCCTTGCAAGTTAAGATGTTTAGATCCCTCTCTAACGAGGAAGATTGTGTCACTCACCTCATCGATCTTGAGAAGATAGATGAACACCACATTGATGTTCTTGAGTATAACCATGCTTACCAATGCCATCAATACCACCAATTCAAGAAATTAGTGTGCTCACATCCATTTAATATAGGTGATACGATACTCATCTTTGACAAGGAGCATTGTAAGAAGGGAAAACTCATGCACAAGTGGTTTGGCCCCTTTGTTATCACTACCTCTCTAGATAATGGGGCTTATCATCTCTTGACCCTCGAAGGTGAGCACCTATGGCACTCGATCAATTGGTTCCACCTCAAGATGTTTAACATCTAGGGCTTGCATGGCCTTCTGAGAAAGTTTCCTATGGTGGTAGGGTGAACCTTTCCCCTCTTCTCACACCATTAACCTCTATGCTGCTTGTATATGTGTGTGTACATGGGTTCTTAATTAGTAATTCCTACTATCTAATCACATGTATCTAGTAGTCTCTATTAGATGAAGTATACACATCACACACAAAATCATATATGTATATATGTGCTACTAATGAGAAATGATTGTATAAATGTCATAAAAAATACATGTTTTTTCTCTATGTACATCACATGGCTTTCTCTTAACCTAGGCTTGCATTCCAACTACCACATACATGGCTACATATACAATACTATCCTAGTAAACTTATACTTAGGCTCTATCTATGGTAGCCTTACTCTAGGTGGAGATCTTGATCTCTACTTCTTGACTAGTCGAGCCATGATCTCCTCTAGGGTAAGCAACCAGTCTGCCATCTCTCCAGGTGTCTTCACTCCTCTGGCCTATTCTCAAGCTAGTTCAACCCATAGCCAATAAATCTCAACCTCCATTCTAGATAATTGTGCCTCAACTGATGTTGTAGCTATCTCATGTCATGTCATGGCTACCTCATGCCATGCTAACTCTATCTCTGGATATATTATCTAGTATTATGCTCTCACTAGCTTGAGTGATGCTTGTGCATCCACCCATAAAAAGTGAGTATGTGGTTTTTCCCCCACTAGTAGATGTGGCACCTACTTTGTAAGTAGTGTTGCCACCACATGAGGGAATAACTCCCTTAGTAGTAGGTCCACCTAGGGTCTAGTTTAGCTAGGTTGGTCTCTTGCACACACATACATAGAGCACATATGTTAGTCACATATTGGATCTCACTAAAAGATGAGTATAAAAGATAAAGTGCTATCTAGAAAATACACTTTTATTACCTGGTCATGCTGATGGCCTCTGGGGTCCTTTGACAAGTCTTGATCTTCTTAGTGGTGGTGGTGGTCCTCATCATGGCTGCCTCTCTCCACTGTTGGCTCCCTTGCTCTATTTGGCTACCATCCATACTCCTTAGTTGGCTTGGGTTGTGCCCATCTCTCACATACCATTAGAGCCTGTCTCCCTAGATGCTGGTATGGCCTCTATAGACCTCAAAAATATTTCTATCCCACATGGATCTCCACCCTATCATCCTCTAACCATACCATGGATCTATATGGATATCAGACATAATTGCCCACTACATCTTGATCTAAGGTGGTTCGCATAAGCCTAGCCCTGTCTATGAATTACACAGCCCATGCAATACCCTTATATAGTGCATGGAATGCCTTGATTCCCCATAATGTCCTCACTCATGTCAATGGGAGTGTCTTGTAAGCCAAAGACATAAGTAGTTTGGGTTGTGTTAATCCCACCACCTTTGTGTACTAGATGTGATCTAACTACTAGTATAATCCACCTAGGATATACTAGACCCACACATATCTCTATCCTCCCTCTGCTCATTGGACATCTCCTATCCAAGATAGTGGTAGTCTCCCCATACTCTAGCTAGCATAGAGCCTCCCAACCATAGTGCTTGCTATCACTATCTATAGTGGTAGAACCCATTGTGAGAGCTGTGTGATCTATACTCCATGGCTATTCTACTTTAGGCAGGATCCTACTAGTAGAGCTTGACTACAACTGTGTCTTGCACGTATGAAAACTTTATCTCCTTTCTTGTAAGCTCTATTCCATAGAGATGGTAGATGTCCTCAATGCTTAGGATGACCTCTAGCTCAGGTCCCAACTGGAATACATGTCTCTCAGGTACCCATGTGGTCACCAATGCATTCACTAAGTCCCTAAAAGAACATAGTGAAGGCACATGTACCAGTCTCCAAAATCCTATACTCTACAAGTAATCCTAATCTTCCATAGGTAGAACATCTACCTCCTTGACCAACCATGATGGGACTCTCTCCCCATTAGTCACCTCACATGGTCTATCTCTCTGTGTTGGTAGCTCACTTGGTTATGAAGGCTCTCCCTCTATTGGTACACTAAATCCTTTATGTGTATGCAAAATTGAGTAATAGGTAAATAGATTAGTGTCACTAGCCTTGAAATAGACAAATCAAAGTAAAAATTAAGTGTTTTGAGCTATTTCTCTATTTTCTCCTCCCTCCTGCCTATTCTGGGCCTTTCCAAGCTCCTCGAGGCCTATTTTAGGGCCTTTCTAGCCTAGGTCATAGCTTTTTAGGTAAAGCCACAGTCTGGTAGTGGCCTAATCTATTGCCCCCATGGCTTGGAAGTGTACCAGGCCATGAATTTACCCAACAAGGCCATAACCTAGGGTGTAGCCCCTTGGGAAGCACTAAGGCTTCCCGTTTCTCCCTCTTGGGACCATCATTTGATCTCTTGTCTATTATAGTGTGTTCCCCTTAGCCTCCTAATCATTTTTATTGCTTGGTACATTAAATTCATCTATTAAATCATTTAGATTCAGTCAAAATGGCTTTTGGGCCTCCCAAATCCCAAAAATGGACAAATTTTGACAAAATTTTGATCATAGGACTTGCCTGAACCATCTTGTGTGCATGTGGTGTATTCTCGCATCCTCATTTGTTCTACTTTGGCTTTGGTGGCTGGTGGGTTCTCTTCAAGCTCTCTCAAAGTGAAAATAAGTGTGAAAATGATTTAATTTTCACTCTTTTTTCCTCTTTTTAGCCCTTTTTGTTGTTTTTTGTGGGCCCTTTTTAGGTGTTTTACCCTTTATTACATTCCAGACTATGAAACCTCTATTTTAAGGGTTTTAGCCCATTCTAAGCACATTAATGGCCTCCATTTTTAAATCTAATGCCTCCTTAGGCCCACTTCATCCCTATTTTCATCTTTGGGACCCCTTCCAGGTCCCCATTAACCTCTCGAGCAAGTATCCCATCTCATGGGCACCTAGGGATATAAGTTGCTTGTCATGCTTCTTTTAGTTAATCTTTCTCTATTTTTATATCAATTCATTCTAACTCCCATTATTTCCTTTTTACCATGGTTATAGGTGGGGTCATTAGCTAGTTGTAGTAGTTTAGGACTTGCTCTGGTCTTGCTGACTAGTCTTCATCTTCTACGAGCTTCCCCTCACTTTCCCTTATTACCTCTTATCATGGTTAGTGTTGATCAACCACTTTGTTTGTGACTTGGTTTTATTATCCATTAATTTCATGTAACTCACTTATCCTGCCTCACTTTGAGATCACCTTTCCACTATTGCTAGTCTTGCATCCTTAACCCCCATTATGGTGCACCTCTCAATGGTGATTTAGACATATGGTGGCAGTTGGGGCAACCTAGGGCCTGCTACTATAACATGGGTTATTGATGATCCATGATACCATGAGCATGTTATAGCTAGTTTCTTTCTTAGTAGTGAGATGAATAATGTCATTGAGTATTACACAATCATTGGTGCCTTGATTGATGCCCATGGGTTAGGCACGTGTTATGTGTAGTTATTATTTGACTTGCTCTTAGCCATGTCTTGACTCACCCATGCCTAGGCTAACCTTAGCTTTGAGTTTCTCCCTCTCTTCAAGGTGATGCACAATTTGCTTTCTATCTTTGAGGTCATTCAAGTTAGCCATATCTCTCACAAGGAGAACACTAAGGTTGATGCCTTGGTGAATGTCATTCTAGATTGTATGATTTGATTTGATATCACTTATGTCCCTTCTTTGTTGGAGCAAGAGTTAGATTTAGATTATGCAGCATTTGTACTCTCACTTATGGATCGTATTGTCTACTTCTTCTATCACCATCTTATTTGGTAAGTGTAGGTAATATTCTATTTTATCTTTCTAGTTCTTTCTTTCTTTTGCTTTTTTTTAGCTTCTAGATACTACACAACACTCCTTGTTCATTTGAAGATCAATTACTTGTACCTTAGGGGCATATGTAATCATACTTCTTGTGACCCTACTCCTCCCTATGATTACACATCAAATCATGTGTAGAATAACAATCCTAATTATCCTATTTGGATACATTTACCACTCACATATACCTTTTTCATGTCATGCATCCATACCCTATATATACTTAAAATCTTATTGCCTTTTTATGCATAGACAGGTCCTCTGGACACCTCTTAGGGCCCTTTCAAAGGCTTGTTGACCACTAGGAGTGGCCTTTTGACCACTAGGAGTGGCCTTTTGACCTAGGATGTGACTTAGGGAGGAAATATATGGCCTAGTACACACATTTCCTTCATAAAATCCATAGCTTAGGCTATGGCTTGGGAAAAATATGCAAAAAAGGAGCTAGTTTGGCCTAAATGACTAGAAACAATTATTTTTTGGCCTTTAGCAGATTAGGGCTGATTTATATGATGATTTATCATTAATTTTATCCCCTCTCACTTGCTTTTTTTCTCTGATATAATCTCTTGATCATCACTCTCAATGTTTTGGTGCCTTCTTGAATCTCACCTGGTTCATTCTTGGCACACTTAGATTTCATTGCGATAGGGGAGGCCCTACTATTCTACAGTTTATCTTGGTGATTCATATTGATCTCTACAATGTTATTGAAGCTTTTAGGTTGAACCTAGATCCCTTAAGGCTCCATTTCAGCTATTATTATGCTCCTTGCATTGACTCTCTCATAGTTGGCAACTTCTCCTTTACCTCCTCCACTACTTTTGGCTCTTGGTTTGGACTCAGCTTACACACAACCTGATCCTCTTCCTTCCTTGCTTCATAGCTTGGATAATCGATTGGTATAATTTTTTCACAATAATTTTGAGTTTTATATGAGGGAAATTTTCTATACAAAGTGAAATTTCTATTTGTTTGCAGTAGTATATACACTAGGTTTTGATTATTTTAGTGATTTAGCTTGTTTAGGGCATTATCTATGATAGTTTCTAAAGTTTTATGAATTTGTATATGGTTAAGAATATCCTTAATTTCTTGAAATATCTTCCATTATATGTCATTATTGATTTGAAAACACTTCTCATTACATAGTAGAACCCTAAATGCTCAAAACAATCTATATAATTTGCATAACCAATTTCCTCTCTTGCTAAACCAGAAAGTTGCATTATTAGGAAACAATAATGTTGAGGATAAAGAGTCAACTTAGGCTTATATTAGGAATTCTATTACCTTGATTGAAAATGTATTTACTTCCTAAAATTTATTTCATTTGGCCTAAAAGTGCCTTTTCTTCTAAGTTTATGCATTACTGGATAACTCTTTTTATTCAACATTATCATTTCTACAATTTGTATGTAAGTGAATTTCTAGTCTTAAATGATTGATTTAATGTGGTTATACCCATTAGAGATACCCGAATCATTTGTGACCTTGATCATGCTATCCCTAACTTGGTTTACAATTCTATCTATAGCTTGGTGTAAGCCGACAAACTGGATAGCCTCTATAGATCTTTAGTATCCCATAAAAACCTTGAGCCTTCTAGCCTTCTAGTTGTTTGTTTAATTAATCTATGCACCCCCTAACAAAAAATAGTGGATTTATTCAAATTCTTTGAGTTATAGGTTTCATTCTATTCAAAATTAAATGATTAGGAAAAGTACACATGCATATAATTCATAGTGAGGTTATGAGAGTAGACTCCTATGATCAAAAGGGGAATGTGTCCTTGCTGATTTTTTTTGGATTGAGCAGTTAAAAATATGAGGAGAACAAACTCATATGATAAATAAGGGGGATGCCACATCCTAAGTGATTTGTCTTGACTAGAATATTCCCGTTTAGATGTTAGATACACATAGTATGCTAACACATGGGAGAGATGACCGATTGATATAAAATACTTGAGGCATGAAAGTATTCAAGATGTTTTAGTCTTAAAAAATTATAAAAAGGGATAATGTACTCCCATTTATATCATATGAATTATAATATATATCATTACCATAAATTATTTATAACTATAGATGGTTACAAATAAGAATAACTACAAGAGCAATCCATCTTCTGTCTAAGTGATACTTGGAATTTTTGTAGATGTGGAGGTTAAACTTCTAGTGTGCATTAGGATAATAGATTATCTAACATGGCACAATAATGGAGAATTTCACTTGTCATGCCACATGGAATTCATATGCTGACAAGTGGATGTGGAGTACTAAGGTTTTATGTAAAATTGTAAAGACATATTGTGTGTTGGAAAGCAAAACACATACATGAAGAAGAACTGTGAGAGTGTGATGTTTTAATAACTATGAACAATACTTGCTGATCCATGGAATTACAAAATATATTAATTTTATGACATGATTTGGTATGAGGCTATAAGATTTATGAGCATTACATTATGAAATTATAAAAGACTACAAGAGTTATGAATGTTGTAAGTCTCTTACATATAATTGTGAAAGCTGTAAAATTGTGAAGTAGATGTTTGTGTAAGAATATAAAACCTAAGAGTGTTACCTGACATTGTGCATGAAAATAATCTTTCCTTAGTGATTTGTGCAAACTTGGGGTGAGACATTCAATATAAGCAATGTATAAGGAGATGGTACCAATGTTAGGATGATGGATTTTAGGTTGGTGTGCAAATTAACCTGTATAAGTCCTTATAATCATGTTCTAATTTAGGGTTCACTAATCAAGTGAAGCATCAAACAACGGATGCTAAATGTGACACTGATCAAGTGAAACATCAAATAATGGATACTAAATGTGATGATGTCAATCTAGGGTGAGCCAATTGGGTGGTGCAAACCAACATCAAATGCACATACCTTTTATGGGTATGATTTGATAGTGGATTATAATACCTTTTCCAAAATATTGTCTTGTGATCTATATGTTCACAAACTAAATCTTGGTGTTGATGTGTTGTGAGCTTTGAAAAATAATCTATGTGCTTACAAAATCCCATTCAATTTGTGAAGTCATGCAAGAGATGTGTAAGAAATAATTTACACAAGTGGATCAAGAACCTTTGAACCTTCAAATTCTTTTCCTTAGACTTAAACATTTTATAATACACATCATTGTCTCACTCACCTTTCACCTTGAAATCACACATCTTTTCCCATTTATCAATAATCCATTCATGGAGATTGTTGTGTACATCATGACATTGCATGTATAGTTATTTTGATTACTTATTTCATTTCCTAATTTGATGAAATGGCTGAAAGGGATGTACACATCATTTTAAACTATTTAGGTTGTTCATTTAAAATCCTTCTAATAGCTAGTAATCCACTTGTTTCCTAGAAAGTAACTTATTTGGATACACAAAGGGGTTTTTTTCCTCACCATCCTAGCACTTTTTTGTAACCTTCATCAGAATCTAATCATTTTACAATGTTTAGGTTCATGAATGTGGCAATTATTTGTAATATATTTTCTCCTATTATTTTTTGTATTTATTTTTTTCACTTGGTTTAGATGCTTGAGCTTTTGCATAGAATTTAAGTAGTTTTGACATAATTATGAAATTCAAGGTTTGATATATTATTATGTGCCTATGGGTGGAAAGATTTGATTGTATAGAAAAAATCTCAATGTGAAATTTTCTTAATGTGATATTTAAATAAAAAATTCAAGCAGCGTAACCTCCTTCTCATTGAGTAGATTAAAAATCAAATAATGAATATCAATAATCTCAACATTTTATCCTTCCAATAGAGTTTTGGGAAGAAGACCTATTTGCAATCATAGCCAAATCATTTGCTACCAAGGCATGAACTAGAATGGTTCCCACCAGAATCTATGTGAACACCTTCATTAATCAAGAGTTGCCAAACTCTATAGTACTACATACACCCTATGGAGTCAGAACACAAAAGATTGAGTATGAAAGATTAACTCTGATGTGTGAAAAATACCATAAATTGGGGCATTAAACAAAAGTATGTCATTCAGGAACTAACCTAACTACTTGGAAAAGAAAGGGTGGGGTCGGTCTCTTTCAAGAAGTTAGAATAAAAAATCAGCCCTGCAAGTATTTACGAAAATGGTCAGACTTCAAATCAAGATTCAAGGGATAAGATGAAATTAGGGGAGGTAGTTATAGAGGTGTAAAACTCTATGAGTACTTCAGACAAAGAAGATCAAGGCAAGATACTTATAGATATTCCAAGCACCAAGGTGGACTTAGTCAATACATTTTTATCTTAGATAGACATAGTAGAAAGTTTACCTCAGAAGCCAGATAAAGGTGAGATAGTGAAGATAGTAAGAATGGAAAATACTAACAAAGTGAAACTATCAAATGTAAAAGTTATCAATGCCAAGTGTGTTGATGATAGGAATAAGGATAAGGAAGAAACAAGTCACATAAATATCCCTAGGAAAAAATATGAAAATGTTACAAGTGACATTCAAACTCAAAACAAGTTTTAGTTACTAGACCAAAATATAGAAGTTAAGTATTGAAATGATCAAGAATAAAATGTAGAAGATATTATGGATGAAGGTCATTCAGAGGGTAGAGGTAATGAGGAAATGGAAGAGGATAATAAATAATCCTAAGAGCAAATTATATTTTAAGGTTCCATCCTCAAGAGTAACTAGGAGTAATGCCAAAGGCCCAGATATTAAAACCCCTCCAAAATTAGGAAGACCCTCCAAAAAAACTATTCTAAAAAGTTTAACTCAAGTGGATATATTAGATGGAGTTCAAAAGACCTTCCCTTTCAAGGGAGACACCCATTCTAAAAACATTTTTTAATGTTGATTCTATCCTAGAATATTAGAGGGATGCACAGTGTCAGTAAGTAGAAAGTTTCTAGAGATTATAGAAATAATAATAAGGCAATTTTTTTGGCCATTCAGGAGTCTAAAATTGAGGAAAATTATTTTTTGCATCATAAGAAAGGATATTGGAAGGAAGAAAAAGTAGTTTTTATGAGTGCTTTAGGGGCATCTGGAGGCCTGATCACTTTTTGAGTTCCAAAATATCTGATTGGAGAACCCATTCTCATATCTCAATATCATTTGGTGGTTCTTTTCATTGACAACATTAGGAATAAGCAATGGATTTTCTCAAATTTTTATGCTCCCAACTTAAGTATGACACATAAAAAAATATGGGAAGACATCATATATTTCAGGAGTAGATGCACTCATATCCCATGGATATTACTAGGGGACTTCAACTCGCCCCTACATCTCGAGGACAAGAAAGGGGGAACTTCAATTTGTATGGATAATATGGAAGATTTTTCCTCTTTAATTATTGATATTGGTGTTCTCAATATTGAACTTAGAGGTCCCATGTTTGCTTAGTATAACAGGAGACTTGAGGAAAATCTCATTCAGTGTAGACTTGACAAATTTATCTCTTCTGATTGGCTTCAACATGAAGACTTCATTCTTAAAGCCTTGCCTAAAATTGGCTCAGATCACTCACCACTAGAATTAAACATCATTAACTAAAAAGCCAAGGATTTCAAACATCCTTTCCACATGGAGCACATGTGGTTCAATCATCTAGATATTTAGGATAGAATGACAAAGTGGTGGACTAGGAGCAACAACAGATCAACCATGTTCAACCTTGTAGAAAATTTTAAGAAGATATAATTTAAATTCAAAAAATAGAATTAACAGGTCTTCATAAATGTTTTTGAGTAAAAAAAGCCTTGAAAGGGGATCTTGGTAAGCTTGAGGAAGAATTTAAGGTTAAGGGACACCCAAAATAGAGAAAAATAGTTGTTGTGTGAGTACCACAACATAACGACTAGAGAAGAATCTCTTTGGAGGCAAGAATCCAAAAATATCTAGTTAAAAAGAAATAGAAATACAATTTTTTTCCACTTATCTAAACTCAAGCATAGGAAGAATAATCCCATAAGGGAGATTATTAATAGTGAGGGACAACTGACTGATGATCAAAAAGAGATTAAATAAGTGTGTGTGTCTTTCTATAAGAACATGTATAAAAATGATTTCAAAAAAAATATTGGTTATGAGTAGGAGTTAATTAGCCAAGAAGATAATAAAATGTTGACTACTATGACCTCCAAGGAAGAACTTGAGTTTGTAATCTCCAGGATCAATTTGGATAAGGCACCTGGTCCTGATGGGATACCAATTATTTTTTTAGGTCTTTTTGGAATATAATTAGAGAGGATGTTGTTCAAGCTGTAAATGCTTTATTAAATATAGGATAGCTACTCAAAGAATTCAACCATACTCTCCTCATGCTACTTCCTAAGAAGGAAGGGGCTGTGAACTTTTATGGCTTCCATTCCATTAGCTTATGTAATTCATTTTACAAAATAATTACCAAGCTCATTGCATTGAGGATGCAAATTATCATGGAAAAATTATAAAAAATCAATAAAGAGGATTCATTCCATGAAGGTAGATTCAAGATGGAGTTATTTTGGTCTATGAAGCCATTCATTCTATGGAATTTAGTAAAAAAATGGCTATGATCCTTAAACTGGATATGGCCAAGTATTATGATAGACTGGACTAGAGTTTCCTTGATAGAGTGATGAACCAATTTGGTTTCAATGAGAAATTTAAGAAAATTATCAGAGCCTACATCTCCACTTACATGTTATCTATTTTAGTCAATGGAGTGGTGCAAAGTTTTTTAGAAGTACCAAAGGTGTGAGGCAAGGAGATTCATTGTCATCATACTTGTTCATCATTATGGCAAAATATTTAAGTAGGTACATATCAAAGGCACTAGTGGATGTGATATTAAGAGGTTTCAAACTAGCCATTTAGGTTGAGCCTGTTATGCATCAACAATTTGTTGATGATACTATTTTGCCAGAAGAAGCCTCTATGTAGGAAGCAAGGACCATAAAAATAATTATGGTCATGTATAAAAAGGTCTCAAATCAAAAAATGAACTTTGATAAGAGCTCAATGCATTTATACAATACACTGGAGGTGAGACAGAATAGGATAGTGGAGCTGCTGGGGTGTCAAATTAGAAATATTTTATAAACTTACCTTGGTATGCATCTCATCAAAAACCAACTCTAGATTTCCACTTATAATCCCTTAATTGAAATATTTCAAAAGAGACTCACAGGTTGGAAAGGTAAACTCCTGTCTCAGGCTGGGAAGGTTGTGTTGATTAAAAGTATCTTACAAAGTCTGCCTATATATTTTCTTTCTCTTTTCAAACTGCCCAAAGGAGTGGAAGAAAAACTTAATAAGATCAAATAAATTTTATTTGGTCTAGTACTGAGGAAAAAGGTAAGTTCCATCTAGTTTCCTAGAACAAAGTCTATAAAATCAAAATGTATGGTGACCTAGGAATCAAAAATCTCCAACAGGTTAACAAAGCTATTATATCCAAATTTGTCTGGAGATTCATTAATGTTAGTTCTATCTAAGGAAAGATATTATCCTTAAAATATCATGAAGGAAATAATCCTATTGTCACATTAATTAAAGATCAGTTTGTTAGTGGGTCCCATATTTGGAATTTTCTCATTGAAAACAAAGATGTTATCTAGGAAGACTCCATGTGGCAATTATGGGATGACAAGAATATTAAGTTTTGGAAGGAAAATTAGAACACAAATCTGATGCTCCTCTAGAGAGATATTAGGCCACACATGCAAGATAATCTGAAGTAAACTCATGGGGAATATGTTGCTGATTACTGACATATAAGAGAGGGAATTAAGCACTAGAAAGTTTTAAGTATGGACGATGCCAACAAAAATGAGCAGATTAAATTAAATGAGTTAAATAATGTTATACATACCATTCATATTCATGGAGTCATAAAAGAGGATAAGTTAGTGTGGAGAGACTCCTTAGATGGCCAATACAATGTTAAAGATGGATATGATCGTATTTCCCAGGAACATAGTACTGAGTTTAAGTAGAAAGGGGTTTGGAATAAATTCCTTATCACAAAAGTTTGTTGTTTCATTTGGGTTTCTATCCAAAATAGGATCTTGAATATTGATAACTTGAGAAAAATAAGTTTCATAATAAATAATAGGTGTGTCTTATGCGAACAAGAAAATGAAACAATTTTTCATCTTCATGTTAATTGCAAGTTTACATAGGAGGTGTGGAGCTACTTCTTGAAAAAAATTAATATTATGTGGGTGAACCCTATTTTCCTCATGGAAGTTTAGATGGCTTGGAGATGTCCTTTTAAAAATCCTCACCTCATTTAGTTGTGGAAACTTATGCTGCCTCACATCTTGTGGGGAATTTGGGGAGCTATAAATAACAAAATATTTAAAGATAAGAAGTGCAATAGCAAAGTGGTGTCCAAAAGAAATTATATGATGATCAAGGAAAATTAATATTCTATTTAAATTAAAAAAGGAAAGGATATCTATCCTTTTGAAAAGATCCCAACTAAAATTTTTTTAGGTTGTGGAGCTAAAAGCTTCATTGATGCAAACATGGAGGAGGTGCTGAGTGTCACAGTAATCGGCATTGGTCAGGCCAATTGACATCGGTCAGGAGTAGACAGGAAGCTACCGACATCAGTCATGGATCAATTGACATTGGTCATCTCCATACAGATAGCGACCGATGTCGGTCGCCTGTGCGGTTCCAGAACTGTTAGTTTCACGAACAGTTTGTTTAATGAACCGGTTGTTTGCATGTAAAGACTAATTTTAGTCTTGGAGCTACGTTTCTAATTATTATAATTAGGAAGTCTAATTATTGTTTGCATGGGATCTATATAATAGATTCATGGGGCTATATTTTAAGATTGTAGAATTAGGATTCTGTAGAATTAGAAGGGTTCTATCCAAGGGAGAATCATAAGGACTTGGTGAGGGAAGGACAAGGGTTCTTCTGAGTGTGTAAGATCTAGGTCAGCAGGTGTGCAAGGCCAGGTTGATCTGTGGTATAGCAAGATCAGGTGAGATCTACATGGTAAGTAAAGTTGATTGATCTGTAGGTGTGTGTGTGTGTGTGTGTGTGCGAGATCTAGGTTTGCAGGTGTGCAAAACCATGTTGATCTGCAGGTGTGCAAGATCAGGGAGATCAACAACACAATAGGTAGCAAGATCAAGGGAGATCTACTTGGAGTACGTGGTGTACTCAGACTTGGAGTATGGTTGTATACTTGGTGGTACTAGCAGTATTGTTACTAACTGGTTAAAACACCAACTTTATGTTTGAGTTGTTTATGTTTGTAATTGAGAGAGAGAACTCTTGAGAGAATATTACTGGTATGCCTAAGAGGTGTGGGAAGAGTGTTATCTCTTTATTGTATTTCCTTTTGGATGAGTTGAATACAATTGTGTTGCCTCTCATATTTTACGTTATTTCTAAATTCTAGTTACAATTTACTTCTGGTTAAATTTCGTGTTTAGTTGCTTATACAAAGGTAATCAAGTGTGCTCTTAATTTTGAAAATTAGTGTCAGAGCTTTGTGAGCCCAAGTCCTAACAGTTGGTATCAGATCCAGGTTGTTGGTTCATCAGAGCTAGGTTGAAGGTTCTCAGAGCGAGGTTCAACTAACAAGCGGTGGAGTAGGTTAGTGTTTGTTTGATTACAAGTCACTCTCAGGGGTTTTTGATTGAGTGGGAGTATAGTAATGGCAGAAGAAAGTAGGCTAATAATGGAGGAATTCAAAAGCAAGAATGATCAATTATGAAATTATGAAAAGAAAGAGTAGGTAAAGAAAGATTGCTGGTTGGTAGAAGATCAGTGTGAAGGAAATGAAGATGCAGATGTTATAGGTATTGTTGTACAGGATGCTCTTGAATGTTACTTGGATAAAGTAGAATCTTGGTTTATAGATTCTGTTGCCTCTTTCCATGTAGTCCCAAATAGAGTATTTTTCCATGTTAATGTCTATGGAGACTTTGGAAAGATTTATTTAGGGGTTGGTGAGCCTTGTCAAATTGTTGGCAAAGGGGAAGTGCGGCTGAAATTGCAGACGGCCAACACATGGGTGTTGAAGGATGTCATGCAGGTCCCAATTCTGAAGAGGAGGCTAATTTCTTTAGGAAAGTTGGGTGATGAGGGATGCACATTAACTCTCACAATGGATGCACTTAAATTAGCATGTGGTAAGAAATTAGGTACTCTTTATCTATCTACTTGTATTACTGATTCTCCTTTTGTTGCAAAGATGTGGCTTTGTAGGCTTGGTCACATGAGTAAGAAGGGGATGTATGTTCTTAAGAGGAAGTCATATGTCTTTGACAAACTTAAGAACTGGAAAGCCTTGGTTTTCTTGGAGGAGATGATGGATAGAGATTAGCTGAGGGGGCTGAATAACTTTGAGTAGGGAAATTTGGACAGGGTTTTGATCCAAAGTGAGCTCGCAGGTAAAAAGTCATCACTCACAAGAAAACACAGATACCAACGTTGGTCAGGTGGAATTGATTTTGAACAGATAGGTACCAATGTCAGTCATGTGTAGACTAGAGTCAGTGGTGGTGGGTAGGTGGCTATCAACATCAGTCAAGGAACCGATGTCGATGACCAAGTGGACACCGATGTCAGTTAGGGAACCGGCATCAACAATCAAGTGGATTTGACATCGGTCAGGTGCAGACTAGGGTCGACCAAGGAATGGATTTTGGGTAGACAGTAAGCTATCAAGGAGTCTCAAATGCCCATGAGGAGGAATGAAAGGGTAAGTAAGCCTTAAATTCGTTATTCCCCTTCTTTAGACTACTTGTTGCTCACTGATGGTCAAGAACCAGGAAGTTTTAAAGAAGCAGAGCAGGTAAAATCTAAGAAACAATGGGAGCATGGCATGAATGAGGAATTTGATTCCTTAGATGAGAACCAAATGGGAGATTTGGTAGAGTTGCCAGCTGAAAAGAAAGCACTGAAAGATGAATGGATTCCTTGGTTAAAGAAGAGAGAGAATGGACACGTGAGATAGAAGGCCAGGTCATATGGTCTTGAGCAAGCTATAGGACAGTGGTACAGGTTTGAGAGGTGTATGACAAAGCATGGCTTTAGTCAATGTCAATGTAACCATTATGTTTCCTTTACCAGGTTGGATAATATTAGCTACATTATCTTGTTACTGTATGTAGTGTGTATGCTTGTTGTAGGGTCACACATGAAGGGAGTTGCTGAACTAAAGGTAAAGTTAGTTCAGTGGTGTGCCATGAAGAATTTGGAAGCAGCAAAATTCTTTGGCATGAGTATTCCTAGAGACAGGGAAGATCACAGGTTGATGTTGTCTCAGGATGATTGTGTGAATAAGGTAGTGGTGAGGTTTGTTATGCAGGATGCGGAACCGGTTAGCACACCTATGGATGGACAGTTCATAGAACAGTGTCCTAATTCACATGATGAGGTTGAGTACATGTGTACTAGACCTGATTTTGCCCTAGTAGTGGGAGTTGTCAGCAAGTTTGTAGCCAATTCGAGAAAGAAGCACTGGAAAGCAGTTCAGTGGATTCTTAGGTATTTGAGAGGGACCAACAGCAGGGATTCATGCTATGCAGGGTCAGGGACTTCTCTACATGGGTATGTAGATTTGGATGTGGCAAGTTACTTGGATGATAGGTGGAGCACCACAAGATGTGTGGTAGTTGGTCTTCAAGATTGAGCTTGAAGAGGGATACAAGCCAGGAAATAAAATTAGATGATGTACAGGTACAAGTGTAGCTATTTATCTCCAAGTGGGAGATTGTTAGGTTGTGGAGCTAAAAGCTTCACTAATGCAAACATGGAGGAGGTGTTGAGTGTCATAGCAACCGGCATCGGTCAGGCAAACTGACGTCAGTCAGGAGTAGACAAGAAGCTGCCGACATCGGTCATGGATCAGTTGACGTCGGTCATCTCTAGATAGACAGTGACTTACATCAGTTGCCTGTGCGGTTCCAAAACTGTTAGTTTCATGAATAGTTTGTTTAAAGAACTAATTGTTTGCATGTAAAGACTAATTTTAGTCTTGGAGCTACATTTCTATTTATTGTAATTAGGAAGTCTAATTATTGTTTGCATGGGATCTATATAATAGACTCATGAGGCTGTATTGTAAGATTTTAGAATCAGGATTCTATAGAATTAGAAGGGTTCTATCCAAGGGAGAATCATAAGGACTTGGTGAGGCAAGGACAAGGGTTCTTTTAGGTGTGTAAGATCTAGGTTGACAGGTGTGCAAGGCTAGGTTGATCTGTGGTATAGCAAGATCAGGTGAGATCTACATGGTAAGTAAGGTCGGTTGATTTGTAGGTGTGTGTGTGTGTGCGAGATCTAGGTTTGCAGGTTTTCAAAACCAGGTTGATCTGCAGGTGTGCAAGATTAGGGAGATCAGAAATAGAATAGGTAGTAAGATCAGGGGAGATCTACTTGGAGTACATGGTGTACTCAGACTTGGAGTATGGTTGTATACTCGGTGGTACTGGTAGTATTGTTACTGACTAGTTGAAACACCAACTCTATGTTTGAGTTGTTTATGTTTGTAATTGAGAGAGAGAACTCTTGAGGGAAGATTATTGGTATGCCCAAGAAGTGTGGGAAGAGTGTTATCTCTTTATTGTATTTCCTTCTGGATGAGTTGAATACAATTGTGTGTTGCCTCTCATATTCTGTGTTATTTTTGAATTCTAGTTACAATTTACTTTTGGTTAAATTTTGTGTTTAGTTGCTTATACAAAGGTAATCAAGTGTGCTCTTAATTCTGACAATTGGTGTCAGAGCTTTTTGAGCCCAGGTCCTAACAAAATTGGCAAATAAACTCTTTTGGCTTAGGGAAACCTAACCCTAAGGATGAGGTTAGAAAGAGAACAAAGTGGAAAGTTCCATCTGAGGGATGGATGAAACTAAAATTTGATGGGGCGTCAAAGGGGAATATATGAATGGCAGGGGGTGGTGGCTCAATTATAGACCCAGAAGGTAACTTAATTATGGCCTATGCAAATGACATGGGTTTTAAGGCTAATCACTAGGTTGAGGATTTAACATCCTTATGGGGTATCAAATTAGCTAAACAAATGAATGTTTAAAATTTGGTGGTGGAGGGAGACTCCCTCAACATCATGAATTGCCTTAATGGTAAAAACCTCATAAATTGGTCTATTAAACATGTCATTGATGAACCTAGAGACATTTTGAACTCTTTCCAGCAGGTTCAAATCCATCATACTTATAGAGATGGTAATGGGTTAGCTGACTGGTTTTCTAATAGGGGTGTTAGTAATATTGGATTTAGAACATGGTTTGGTTTTGAGGACATCCCTAGAGATTTGATTTATAAAGTTACCAATGAAGGGAAAATGAATCCTAATAATAATTAGCTTCTTTATGCTACCTTTTTTGAGTAGAGGGGAGGCTAAGTTTAATCTTAGTATTTGTGATCAAAGGCCTTTAAATCTCAATGACATTAGGGAAAAGATTCTATAAAGCAAAAAGATAATTGAAAAAGTTCATAAATTCTCCCATGAACATAACACTCATGATAAGATATGGGCACACAGAGACTGTAGAAAAGGCCGGTTAGTCTATTATGTAGAGATTAGAAACAACATGGGAATTTTTAACATAATTGAACCCAAGCTTTAGCTAGAGGTCAGGACAAATAGCAGAGTTTGGAATGCTCTATAGGTTAGAGGTTTCATGGACTTCATGGAGAGAATCAAAGGTTTTGATAGACACCTCTCCATCATGTTCACTAATGACTAGGAGGAGAGAGTGGTGATGATTAATGGGGTCACTCTAGACATCATTGAAGAGCTCATCTCTCATGTGATAGGTTTGTTTATTGAAGAGGCCAAGAGTTATTACACCCTTAGAGAATTTAAGCCAGATAAAGAGGCCTTTTTGGAAGATGATGAGGAGTTGGATCAACTTCACAATGGCTTTGATAGGAATTCTCTCCCCAAACCTTTCTCTGAGGTAACCTTTCACCTTATTTAGTATGTTACCTTAGAAGGTAGATATAATGTTGTGAGATGGTCCATGTTCAGAATTCTCAATTACTTTAGACATGGGATTGCCTTTAGTTTTCCATTTTTAATTCTTAGATCCATGGAAACCTCTATCCAAAAATTTAAAAATGGTAATTATTCTGCCCCAAGACATGAGGGGGTCATCTTTATTATTTTCAAATACTTTAAAGGGATAAATCAAATAGTGCTAGACTTAGCTCAGAAACAATAAGAGAATTATAAATAAAGGCCAATGGATATAAGGAAGATTAATAAGGTGTGGATTAAATACCCTAGGAGCTCAAGTAGCGTTACCAATGATAAGAAGAAAGTGATTAATAAAGACATTGGTAAGGATAGAGAATAAATCATCAAGGATCAGGACAATATTAAGAAGCATCTTAGAGGTGCTTCTAAGAACATTTGTCATAACAAAGATAAACTTGAGAAATGGGGTCATAAAAGATTAAAGGTTTTGAAGGAAAAAAAAGAGGGTAAAGTTATGGATGTGGAGAGTGATAACAAGGATTTAGACAAAACCCACATTGGTAGTGAGAAGACTAGAGAGTAGGGAATTACTCAGACATAGACGTAAAGATAGAAAGGAAAGAAGGATACTACCAACTCTAATAAAGGGTAGGCTTCTCAAATCTAATGTGACAAGAATGAGGATTCTAACTAGTTTATAATTTCTCTAACAAGAAAGGGGAACGCTGACAAAATAGTAGAGGAAATGGACCTACAAAAAGCCTTGATGAGATGGTTTATGTGTGAAATGTCAACCCTTAAGAGCAAGATGAATGTAATCCAGTAGGAAAATGACAAGTTGACTAAATCCTTAGCTGAGAAAGAGGAAGACATTCAGATTTAGAGGCTATGTTGTAGAGTTGATTTACTGGAGCAAGCAAATGAAAATATGTAGAGAAAAATTAGTTACATGGTGAATTGTAGTAAGGCTGAAATGAATGAAGGCAACCATAGCATGGAGAACCTTAGGGCTCATCTCAAAGAATTACTTGAACCCTATTATACATGTAAAGGCAAGGGTAAAAAGGGCTAGAGTAGTAGTGCACAACACAACATTTACTATGAAAGTCTTTTGAAGTAAATTGATTTGAATCTTAACAATATTAAGGCCTGTTGGGAAGATGTCTCTGGGAGTCTACAGTAACATAGTTTTTTAATTGTTGTTTAGTTGTGTCTAGGTTGTCTTTCAGTGGTTTAGTAGTTGTTATTTTTTTGTGTTCTTGTTTGTCTCTCTGATGGGCTATGTGAGCCTTTTATTTCTTTTGTAGTGGTCTTTCTTCTAGGGTTTGGGGACCCTAGTTTAGAAAAAAAAACCCTTGACCTTAATAAAAAATCTTAACATTTTAGCGATAACCAAGATTCTCATTAGATATTAATACCAATATAATTTAGAATGCAATTTTATTTTGAAATAAATCATTAAAGATAACTTAAATTTATTCATTAAATTTCCTTCATCAGGAGTTGGTCGTAAGATCTGACTTTAGCTTGTGGAAATTATTGATAGTAAATGGTGATCATAGATTCCAAAGATTCAGTGTCTTGACCACCCACATACCACCACAATGTCCTTGCTAAATTATCAACTTAATGGTGGAAATTATGCCTAAGGTTTCTAAAATCAACTACAATGTCGATCATACATAATCGATAAGCTCATATGGTTCCAAACAATAGTCATATCAATTATATAGCTTATGGTTTTGCTGGTTGATACATGTGTGTTGTAATTTACAGACTTTAGTGGTGATGTTATCAAGGTTGATTTTCATAAATTTAATAGAAAAAATGTTGGTGCCACAATTTAGATGAAAATATTAGTTGAAAATTGAATGTGTGATGACTAATTATGGTACAAGAATTGTAATATGACCACGTGGTAAAATTACACATGATGAAATCAACAAAGGTCATATACTGACTAGTCCCTATTTTTTTTGTGTCAATTATATTATAGTTCTTGAACCTAAGATAAATTATGCAAATCTTAATGAAATGACCATTCTTCGATGAATTACATTGTACTTATATTAATGTTAAAAACTATTTGTTTTGAAAAGTCTATGCCCCTAAACCTATCAATTATTCAGTGAAGATAGATTGTAAGAGATGTAGATAAAAATTTGAAGATGAATCTATAAAAAAAAAGTAGACTATAATTGGAAAAAACTTCTAAATGTAATTGTGATTTTTTTAAAAATATAAACATATATAAAGGTGGTACTACTATTTGTATTGAAATTTTAAAATTGTAAAGATGTAGATGAAAATATGAAAACAAATCTATTAAAATTAATCTGAAGTTATAAAAAATTAAGGAAAACTGTGATTTATTTTTGATTTTCAATATAAACATCTATATGTGGAACTATCAGATATTCATAATTTTAACAAATAAAAAACTCTCAAATAAACTAACAATTAATATTTGTGACTATTGAAAAACACACAGTTAAATTAAGAATATATAACCAATCAAAGTCCTTAAAATATATTATGACATCAAATTAATTTATATATATTATGACTAATTTTAAATCACTCAGCCATGAATGTTTATAAAAGTGATGCTAATTAGAAATATTAAAGTAATCCAAATAAAAATCAAACTAAAAACTTGTGTAAACAATGATCATTTGGGAAAAGCTTGAGATGAATAACTCCATATCAAATATGATAAAATGATTACCATCTAAAAAATAAATCTAAAGTAGGTAAACTAAAACATGATAGAAGCTTATAAATTATAGTTATACATGTATACATTGATGAGCCATCTTTGTAAAATCTTAAGTTCGATTTATATGAAATGTTTAGGCATAATTATATCTATTTGATTGTAATGGTAAGTAGTTTCATTATGTGTGCCTCTCAAGATATGAGATTTTGAGAATAACCATGAAGAATATTTTAAAAATTGTTTTATAAAAACACATAAAGTTTTGTAAAATATTTTCGAAACTATTTTTAATTTATTTTTATTTAAATTATAAATTTTATCTATTTTAGACAAGGCCATCACCATCATATAATACCAGTACTTCCTTCACCACAAACCATATACTTTCACAAGCTTACCGTCCACCTTTAACACCATAAAAATGTGAAAACTATTTGTACTACATTGTCCATAGCAAAGATCCTAACAAAAATTTCATAATAATTGAAGAAATAAAATAATCTAGTGCAAATTTAATTTAAAACTAATGAAAAAAAATGAGTTTCAATGAAAGATTTATTTAGGTGTAATAGGATTTATGCTAAGGTCAATAGATTAATGTTGAAAAAGTAACAAATGAATACATAAAATGAAACAATATTACTTTACAAGATCCAAGTCACAAAATATGAGAGACAAGATTTGCTAAGTGAGAAAACTATCAAATAGAGAAAAAATCCACATTTATTATAAGGTTTACAAATTTAATTTTTTGAAGTACAATCTTTAATGTAAAATAAGAGAAGAAAAAAGAATGGCTTCAAACTATAAACAAACATCTCAAGATAAACATTATCAAGTTGTGAAGAATGAGAGAGAAAAGCTTAATAAATAAAGCTAGAAATAAAGAAGATTTATACAATATTCATGTATGTGTCAAATGTCTCTAATCCCCTTAAGAGAGGGCGATGTGTGTGATGAGTGTGGGGATGAGTTACGTATGAATGTAACTTCAAAATTCCATACAAAAAGATAAAAGAAGTGTGACACCTTATAAAATCTGGTTTATATAAAATTTTAAACACACCTAACTAGACTTAAGAAAAATTAAATTAGCATAAAGTGAACCCAAATAAGATTAATTTCCAATGCTCTCCTTAAACTTAATTTGAGGCTACAAAGGTGGAGAAAATATTTTACAAAAAAGGAAGGGAGTTGAAATTACATAATACTTTCTCTTAATGGAAACTTTCTTTGAGATGAATTTCAATATTTTGAAAGAAAAAATAAGAAGAGAAGGTGTCACCAAAATTATTAAAGATAAATGTGTGATCATTGACAAAATAAAATAAGCCTCTTCGAACAAGAAAATAATATGTATCGAAACAAGACCAACAAAGATGATCAACAAAACCTGCAAAACATAAACTTATACCAAGTTTTATGCTAATGAAACACTATGCCATAAAATATGATCTACATACAATAAATGTAATAAAAACAAATGTAATAACTTCGATAAATAGATCAAAAAATAAATTTCATCACAAAATGTGTAATCCTACATAAAAAATAAGTAAGTCAAAATACTGATTAACTCCAATCAAAACATATTTTATTTACAACTTAAATAAAATAAGTAAGCACAAAAATAAATAATGCATAAAAGTTTGAGTTTTAAATTATGAAAATGGAGACAAAGAAGATGTGTTGCTTGTATTATATATATATATATATATATATATATATAAAGATAATTATGTGATTTTATTAGGCCCCCAACCCAAAGGAAATAGTTTTGTAGAAAAAAACCCATAGGCATATACTCGAAACTAGAAAAACCACATAAAGGATGACTACAACCAACCATACAAGATACCTCAAGAAACTAGGGTATACGAGAAACCATAGCCAAAAAACAAAAGACCAAACTAAGACCACATAGAATACCAAACCAGAATGACCAAAAACAAAGAGAACACAAACAAGCCTCAGAGGTTGACTCCTGCTTGAATCTCATCATCAATGTCATCCAGTAAAATGAGCTCACGACCTCTGTAAAGGTTATCTTCCATCTCACCTAAGACTTTGCACTGAATCTGCTTTCTACAACCTTTACACTCTAATTCAGATGCCAAAGAGGTGTTGGCAGCAACAAGAGTGTCCAACCTAGTTTCCATGATCAGAGACTTGTTGAACCAATGAGGCACAATAATCTGACCCCTGAAAACCTATTTAACCAACTTCTTCACTGCATCAACCCAAGTCTTATCATGATGATTTGATTTTAGATAGGAGATTTTTAGGATTGAGCTTTGACCTTTGTAACTAAGTCATGGGTGGCATAGATAGAAACTTCCCTTCCATGAGAACCAATGAACTAAGCTTTCTCCTCAAATTATTCACAAAACTTAAGAGAACCATAAATTGAGTTTCTAGCACTATAAAAATAATTACAAAAACAAGACCAAGGCCATTTGTGCCTAAAAACAATAGAGTAGGGAGAAGTGATAAATCATGCATAATAATTTTCTTTACTAACCCTACATAGAGCTCTGGCTGTACATAGAAATAAACCACCCTCGACACCACCTCTGAGTCAGAGACAAAAAACATTAAATTTGATGTAAAAACAACAATCTTAGAGTTAACTCGGAAATGGAATCCTTGTGACATAAACTCTTTTCCAAGAACACACATAATAGCTCTGAAGACATCCTCTATTGGCATCCAAAAAATATGCTTTAAATGGGCTCTTGAAATTAAGCCATCAAAAGTCATCACATGCATCTAGCTACCATCATAAATGCATGGTATGGCCATGGCAATTTTTGTGATTTTCTCCATAGTAATAAGCTCCAAGAGCACCAACAACCATTGGAACCAATAAAAAATGAGGTAGTGGTAAAAACATTCTCATCGAACTACTAAAATGAGGTGAGAAAATCAAGAAACACATTACACACGAGAGAAGTCTCTTGATTCCCTCATGCCGTGTACTATCACCATCCCTTCCAATAAAACCTGCCACTAATTCATTAATGATTTTCATCCCCTGTCAATCAAACATATATGAGGGGGATTTGGCAGGATCATGATGAAAGATTACATTAGAGAAATTACCATCATTACAGACTCTGCTAAACTAAAATACCACCAAAAAAAACCTCCCCTCTAAACATACTATTTTTGAAATTGCTTTTTGATAAAAGTAAAATAAAAGTGGAGAAAGGAGACAACGAGTCAACCCAACTCGATTAGGGAGAGGGATGGGAAATATTTCCATGACTCTCTCACGTTATCAACCTTGCATGCTTCAGCTTGGTCATTTCCATAATTCATAAGGAAATTAACTGTCGTGTTTATTTCTTAGAAGCAATGGTTAAAATCCACAAAAGAAAAAACCTCCAATTTCTCCCAGGTGTTTGCCAAAATGTTTTCTACGTGCCATGAAGTGGCTATTTTTTTGCAAAGTTGAGATAATGACATGTGAATCAGCTTCCACAATCAAATTTAGAATGTCACACTAGATTACTAGATCAATCCCACTCGTAAGCACTTGTGCTTCTACTTCATTGTTTATCCCATCCTGGATTTTCTTAGACATTGCTCAAATGAGAGATCCACTGCAATCCTGAATAATACAACCAATTCCTGAAACCCTTGGATTCCCCTTGGAGGCTTCATCAAAATTTAGTTTAAACCATCTTGTAGGTGGTGGAATCCAATCCCGCTTTCTAATCCTACTCTTTTTCCCAACTACGGTTGACCCATTAACAAGGGTGCTTGTAAAATATATTATATATGAAGTAATTGAAGAATTATAACAAGAAGACACATCAAAGTCTCGATAAGATACTATAGGTTTTGGGATCTAGATTATTTTAAACTTTCAATGAGGTGGTTGAGTGGTTTTCCAATAGTGTAATATGTCATGAGTTAACTTATCACAAGATTTACATAGATGTAATTTCTAAAATTTATAGATATGATGCACATGTTCACCACAATGTTAAAAAACATCGTTTTTAACCAAGGTGTGAGTATAACAAACATTACAATCAAAATAAGTTTTATAAGAGTGAAAAACATGATTGTGCAAAATTCTTCAATGGAGACATGATGATTTCAAATTTGTATCAGAAACAGTGCAAATATTAAAATCAAGTCTTGTACAATTTATGTTAGATTTAAGCAAAATAGATTCAATAATATCATTTTCACACTTATCAAAACTACCCCCTGAATGAGTCATAGTTTTCATAATTTTTAAGTCAGGATTAGAAATAAGATGTTGTAAAGCAATACACTCGTTAGTAGATAAAAAAATAATATTATATGTTTGCATATTTTAAAAATATATAAGTTTTGTGATTAAAGAGTCAACTAGAATTTATACTTTGTTTAATTTTTCATTGGAAAAGAAAAATTGTTTGATATTTACATTTGAATTGATAATTTAAAAAAAATATTATTATCTTTTTTCAAAAATTAGTTCTTTAAATCATTAATTAACATATAATTTTTTATTCACATCCACATCATTTCAAAATAATTATAATTAGAAAAATATTAAAAAATAAAATAATATAATTTTTATTTTATTTTAACAATTCCATAAAATCTTTAAAAAAATGTTAATAATAAAATAAACAAATTACATTCAATAATTTATTTAAACATTATGACGTTTAAAAAAAATTCTAGGAAAAAAGGTTTTTTAAATTAACAAAAGACTTGTTTTGAAAAGTTGAAATAAAATATTTGTTTTTGAATTTGAAAAGATTTTAGCAAGGGCTTCATAAAAAATTAATCATTAGTGGTACGAATTAAAAAAACTTTAATTCAAAAAGGATTTTTTTTGGTTAAAAAAAATTTAATCTTTTGTTTGAAGCACATATAGTGTCATTTAGTGTTTTTAATTTCACTTATGAAAGGCTCTTTTAAATATATATGAAAACTAGAATAACGTTGTATATTAAAAAGAACAAAGATCCCTTTTTAAGGGGTCAATCGTCATCGATAATGAGGTTAGAAGTAGAAAGTAGGAATGGATACCCCCTCCTCTAGGGTGATTTACACTGAATTTTGATGGTGCAATGTGTGGTAATCTAGGTACTTTTGGGGTGGACTGCATTATTTGTGACTGCTGTGGATCAATGATTAGAGTTTTATCTAAGGAAAATCTAGGATGGATCCAATAACGAAGTGGAAGCTCAAGCTCTGGTGAGTAGTATTGAATTGGCTATCTAATGTGGGATTCTGAATCTAATTGTGGAAGGCGATTCACAAGTTATCCTTGCAGCTTTGGAAAAAAGAGAGGCTAAATCATGGCACCTAGAGAATATCTTGAAGAAAATGTGGAAAAATTTGGAAGCTTTCTCTACTGTAAAGTAGCAACATTGCTTTCAAGAGGTGAATATGATGACAAACTTCCTAGCAAACTATGACATCAATCAATCAGAGGTTTACAGGTTGGATAATATCAGGGATAATTGGGAGGATTTCCCTTCAGCTTCATTGATTGATCTTGGTTGAATTTTGCTCAGCTATCTCTTTGTATTGCTTTGTAATAGAAAGTAATTAAAAAATGGCTAATGTAGCTATCAGAATCTCTAGCAGAGCATTATGGTTACTAACACTTTAGGCATGGCCCCACTCACTCAATATAATCATTCCTTATTAGGAATGTGTGTGAAGTGATCGGGGAGGAGGATTCACATTTATGTTGGTTGGCATTTTAATTGGGGTGATTGATGGCTCTCCTTGGCAAGAGGGAGCCTAAAGTCTTAACCTGTGCCCATTTATTCTTTAGCTACCATGTTTCACACTACATATGCACTAGTGGCTTATGAGAATTCTGTGTTATGTTTGGGGGTGAAATCAATGGATAGCCAGAGTGACATTGCACTTAACACTACATGCATATTTGGGTCTAGTGAGGTGAGGGAGATGGCCTTTGAGGGACTAATATCATGGGCCCATCTTTGACATATTTTTTGGCTACCTTCAGAGGAAGTGCACAATGGTATTACAGTTGTTTCAGGGCAAGATTTCTTGGTTAAGGGGATCAATTGTAGGGTGAACTCAGAAGTGGCAGTCATTTTTGCCTCTAATCTCATGTTCCTAATCGTTGATGTAGAGGTAGTGGCAAAGGTGGTAGTATTCTATGTCTACCTGGAATGTCGAGTCGACTTAATCAAGAAAATTTATTTGCATGACATGACCACTCTCCTATCCCTACTGTTCTCAAGGTGGGATGGCCTAGGAGTCATCCTTGCTTTTGCATTTTGAGCTTTGGTAACTAGATTCATGATTCTCTTAAAATTCATGGAGGACCTCCATAAGAAGGTCATTCTAACTAAAATAAAGATCGGTAAATTTGTCTCATTGCCAATGATGTCACAAATGATGAATCCCATCCTAGAGTTGGTGTAGTTATGTAACCATCAACATGAATAGAAGAGGGTAGAGGCAGTGAGGAAATTCGTTAGATAGGTGCCGCATGAAATGATGAAAGCACCATCCTGGTATAATTCAATGCTGGTGGAGGTTGTAGTTCTTGGACTGAAGGAGGTGACAATGTCCTATGTGCCTTCCTTGTTTAGGGGCTTTGAGTGACTAAACCAGGTGAAGGAAGTGGCTGTGGTTGGTAAAGAGGAACATGCAAGGGGTGAATATGATTTTGTGTTGCTGTTAGGTTTAGATGAGGATGGCGTCATGGGTGCTACTATTTAAGTTGTTGGTTTGGTGTCCTTGCTAGTCTTTTCATCTCTCTGTATGTCTGGGCCTTTGGGTTTTTGGCTTTCTCTTATTATGCTGGGTTCCTGCATGGCCCTTTGGTGTTTCTCTTAGTCTTAATTTTTGGTGGATGTCTATTATTTATTTGGTTTTGGTTGGCTTTGTGTCAGGCATTGTAAAATTTTTTACTTTGCAAGTTAGGGGGCCAATACTAACTCGTAATGATCTAAAAAGAAAAAGAACAAGATAATATCAAGTTGGTCTTTTAAAAAAATGCACCATATGTAAAGAAAAAGCAAGGAACCAAAACCACATATCAAAAACATGTTTTAAAAAGAATGGAGAAGCTGCCAAAGTGAAAGGCATTAAAATTTATTAAAGGATTGCACACTATTTAATGCCATGAAATTTCTACCTGAATGCCACCAAAGCTCAATAAATTTTTGCTTTAAGTAATAAACAAACATTTCAAGATAAGTATAACAAGTTGTGAAGAATGAGAAACAAGATCTCAATAAATAGAGTTAAAAATAAAGATGAATTACTTAAATAACCTTTATGTGCGTGTCAAATATTCTTAATCCCATTAAAAGTGAGGGGAATATATGTAACAAATGCAGAGAGGAATTAAAAATGAATATAACTCCAAGATTCCCTACAAAAAAAATAAAAACACCTCATAAAATTTAGATCATATGAATTATAAATTCACATAATAGAAAATCCTACACACACTTAGCTAGACTTCAAAAAATCTAAATCATCCTAAAGTGAACTCAAATAAGATTACTCTCCAACAAGATGTTTGTAAATGCTCACAAATTCTTTAAACTTCCATCAGTTATGTTGTGATGGAATTACACTTGTCTTTGGTTCAGTGCTTCGTAATAGATGAAGAGACTTTTGATCAAATTAGTATTAAAATTATAGTACAAACTTTCGAAAATATTGTGTATAAGTTTTTATCTCGATGTTTCGGTAATCTATTATTAAGAAAAAAATATTTAAATTATAAAAAAATTAAATAAACAAAACTAAAATACAATTAATATAATAAATGTAACATAGGATTTTCCTACTGCCTACCAAGTGAACAAGAAATTTGAATCCATGACTCACTTTAAAAGACATACATTCTAGTATAACCATATTTTTTGGATGAGCTTAATTAGCATGCACAAACTATGTATGTATTAACATCAATGCAATCTTTTTTGACCTTTCAAACTATGCCCTGACCTCCAACATCAACATCCGACCTGACTGCCAACATCAATGTCATCTGAATAATCTAAATTGTCATTCTACTACTGTTAACCACCTACTATTGTTAACTAGTTGATGTCCCACTATTCCCATCATGCAATTCCTGATTTATTCTTTTCGACCAGTATGAAATTTTGAATTATCCCACCTAAAATACATACCTACTAAATTTTGAATTATACCCGTCAAAAATCCTCACCACTAAAATAATATGAAAATACTATGACATCAAAATTTTAAAGTTATAATTTGAGGATATCAAATCTATAATTATTAAAAAATTATGTATATATAACATTTAACTAATTTATTTAAACAATTGGAATCACAATATGTGATGGTATATAGTTTAGCTTCTTTGTGATTCATATATGCTTTTATATATTCTTATTTGCAAATGCTCCCAAATAAACTGCATGGCCATTTTATTCTTTCATCAAATAGTGGGGCATGTGTTGTTCCCAAAATGTATCACTCATTTTTGGGGACAACATATGAACTATTTTGGTTCTGTAGGCCAAAATTATCTCTTCCCTTCTCAAAAAATTGTTCTGAGCATTCGAATTCTTCATTATTCAAGCTTTTTTAGTTAAGGGATTAGCAGGTTCAACAAGTTCAACGGTTTCAACAGGCAGGTTCTCACAAAGGAACAAGTTCCCAACACTTGGGCAATTTCAAGATTGGTTCAATGCCTTGGTTCAACCAAAAATATTCATCGGCAAGCTTCAAAGGAAGGATTGAATCATTGAACCATTGAACCATTGAACCCCACTTCCAAAAAGGTTCAATGGGTTCAAAGGTTCAACGACGTCGAAGGACTTAGAGGGATTTGAAGGCTTCGAAGAACAAAGGAATGAACCGTTGAACCATTGAACCTTGAACCAAAATGGTTCAACGGGTTCAATGGGTTCAATGGGTTCAAAGAGATCAAAAGACTTAGAAGAAAGAAGGCTTCAAATGCAAGATTGAACTGTTGAACCAAAGTTGGTTCAATCAGTGGGTTCAAAGGACTACCCCAAAGTTGAAAGAACAAGTGCCCTTATGGAGGGCATTGAAATAAAGGTAGGTGCCCTTGTGGAGGGTAGGGAACATTGGTTTAAAGATCAAAGAGAAAGCTGAAAGGGAAGATTTCCTTTAGACTTTTGTTCAAGGAAATTACCAAGTAAAGGAACTAAAAGAATTCTTTCGGTAATTTTTTTTTCAAAAAAGTGAACAAGGCAGAAAAGTTGGAATTCCTTCGGGAAGATTTTCCACGGAAGAATTTCACAAAAATAAGGTGAATTCTTTCAGACAAAAAGTCTGAAGGAATTCTTTTAGACTTTTATCTGAAGTAATTCACTCAAAAGGAAAAGGCCCATAGAAAAGTGAACAAAGCCAAAGAAAGATTTCCTTCAGACAAAATGTCTAAAGGAATTCCTTCAGACATTTTGTCTAAAGGAAATTGGAGCCTGAAGACTCCCCAAAGGAAATTAGAGCCTGAAGACTCCTCAAAGGAATTGGAGCCTGAAGACCACCTGAAAGACCTCGAAGGGTAGGTACCCTTGCAGGGGGCTCCTGACACAAAGAAAATGGACCTTTCTCAAAGACCCGAAGGGATGCCTTCCCTTCGAGGTGTTCCAAAGACAAAAGGCTGAAGGAATTTCAAGGCTTTAAAGGGACTTAGAAAAATAAAGTAATGGAACAAAGAATGAGCCAATGAACCGATTGAACCTTAAACCAAAAGAGTTCAAAGTTTAATGGTTCACAGGTTCAACGGTTCAAAGGAAGCTCCAGACAAAGGAAGGAAGAACACGGATGATTCCAAAGACCAGTTCAAAAGGATGGTTCAACCAAAGAACAAAGCAATGATTGAACCAAGGAATTGATAAAGACCACCTGAATCATTGAACTATTAAACCAATTAACTTTCACAAGTTCAAAGGTTCATGGTTTAATATGGTTCAAAAAAATAACAACCATTGACATCCCCATGGACATCAAATTTAAGGTAATGGAATATCTGTTAAAATTCAAATGTGGCATGGAACTTGAAAAATAAACCAAGTGACCATCTGAAGAGAGAGCTTGAGAGCTCAAATTGCTATAGGGAAGAGAGAACAATACAAAAAGATCAGAAATATCTACAAGGGAGTTATTTCCAGTAGGTGAAATAGTCCACCAAGTAGACTTCTGAACACACCAAATCAAGGATGCAGCTTATTTTTCTTCCATGAAGTAAAGACAAAAGTGGACAACTGTGAAAAGGAGAAGGAAAGGACCAGACAACCTATACTTTGGAGGAGACATATGAGATGAATTGGCATGCCACAGTTAAGGATGATGCACTGTTCCAAGCATGGCCCCTTGACAGAACTAAAAATACATTCAAGGCATTGACAACAACATGGGCTATTTCATGGAACAAAGTGCCAAGCCTTTCTTGGCACTATATATTATAAACTCTTGTTTTATGCAAAAAGATCTTTTTGATTATAGAAGCAAAACTCTACCAAAATTGAGAGGCGATTACTGAGACTTTGAGCTCAAATTGTTTATCATATTTCTTTGTTTGAATGAGAAAGCAAGTTACTTTCAAACTTTGTGCTGTTATAACTTGTGTTATTTTAGGAGATTGTTCTTATGTCTGTTTCCTGAATGTGTTCTTATCCATTTTATTGAAATAAGTAGAAATAGTGAAAGTAATTAAGGTGTCCTGAAGCCAATCGTGGAAAGAGTTTATGCTGTCATAGTTATCTTCAGTGTGTGTTTTTAGTTTCTTTTTATCTAAAAGATTTTAGGATGAATTTTTGCCCCCCATTATCCTTCGTATTTCACTCTTTGGGCAGTTGAGGTGGAGACTTTGTGCTACATCTCATTCTACTGGTTACTGCACCCTTGTTACCTATTGGTTACTTGTCACTACCTAAAAGAACTCCTACTATTTCCTGCAAGATCAATTCTGAAAGAAGAGAAGTGCCTTCAGTGTTTTCACTGGGATTTTCTCCTTTATTTGTGAATATCATCTCTAAAAAAAGAGAGATGGATGGTGTTATCCTACCCCTGAGTGTTATTTTTTGCTTATATATATAGTATATAGCTCCTCATATTTATAAGGAACCTCCCCTTGATGAGAGGAGAGATTTGTCTACATCTAATGTGGTAGACCTGCACATTTGGCTGACCAATCTCCTTTGCTGTGGTTGAAGAGACCTATTTTGCTCATTAGTTAGCTGTTGACAAAATATTCACCCAACAAGTTTTTAGTGACTCCACTAAGAATATTACATGTAGTCTGAAGCCTCAAGTTTTAGATTGAAGTAGTTCCTACCCTTATCTATTTCCATTATCCATTTATATTATATCCATTCCTGTTATATAATCTAGTCTTTGAACTAGAGCCGCTGGGAAATAGTGCACAGTTTGGAGCCTCAAGCTTTAAGCTGAAGTAAAACCATTTCTTTCCCATTTTTATTCTATAATTTGGCATCTCCACGCTATACTAGAAACTAGAGAGCCCAAGGTGT
Source organism: Torreya grandis (assembly GCA_037957365.1). NCBI lineage: Eukaryota > Viridiplantae > Streptophyta > Pinopsida > Cupressales > Taxaceae > Torreya > Torreya grandis. The sequence goes on from JARHVA010001509.1 coordinate 363,924, forward strand.
TGTTGATCCTATTTTTGAGTTGGTGCAACAAGGCAATTTTGATTTGTTCCCTCCCCAACTTCAAGTTCAACGATTTAGGAGTGTTCCTCCTACCCGTACCAGGTCACCAACACAAGGCATAGATTTTTTTTAAATATTATTAGATCTTTGCTATACATACTTCACCCAAATTTGTTATTCCACTTTTACATAATCAAATCATGGCTATTCAAGGCCCCTGGGGTAACTCTTTTGGTCCACTTAATTTGACCCTACCTCTACATGAACTTCCACGTAGTTCAAGGAAGAATTTTCCCAAATTCTTTGGTGATGGAAAAGTTCATCCTGATGAACATATTTCTACCTTCAGGATAGCTTATGGTGTGATAGGTGTAGAGTATGAAGACATAGCAGTCAGGCTAATTTTGGAAACATTGCAAGGTGCTACTGCAGACTAGTTCTACCATCTACAAGCTCAGAGTGTGACTGAATGGAACACTCTTAAAGCTACCAGGAATCAAGGGCAGCCAAATCAGCTTCCTCCCCTCAGGGAAAATTAGCCATTGAAGTGCCTCTAACTAATTCAACAGTCGGGTATCTTGAAGCAAAATCAGATTTCTCCTTCCAGCCTGAGTTGAACCTAGAAGATGATGTTAATCTCTTCATAGAGGGAGAAAAAGAATTAGCTGGTGACTCCAACATTGGTTTCCTAAATTACCAAGATGAACCCAGAAGTGACGGTAAAGCAGTTGAGAGATCATATGCTATTTTCACTCGGTTCAAGAATTAGTCAGCCTAGCAAGCTGATAAAAAAAATAGAGGAGTGACCTCAACCTATAATTTCAATCGCCAAATGAGGAACTTCTCTACCTTTTTAGCCAAAGGCTTTAGTGATTGCTAAAAAAGTAAGTACTCCAAACTTGCCTTCACCTTTGACTTCAAATTTGTAGACCAGTCCTCCCCCTTCTAAAAACCAAAAGGATGAACTCCATCCTTTATTCCAAGTCCATTTCAATCATTTGACATAATCAAACATATAAAGAAAACCAAAATTCAAATGTCTGAATTTGAATTCTTGCAATCTAACCTTAAGCAGTTAGATAAGTTGGTTCAATGTGTAAAGAACCAAGCCATCCCTGTAGGACAAGCAATTTCAAAGGTAACTCGTGATCCCCCCAAGAACACATCTACTAGGAATAACCTTGTCATTACTCCTCCTACTACTCTTGAGAGGATTGAATCATGTTGTCTTCCTATTGATAAATGGACACCAATTGAACAATTACATCATAGATTTTGGTGCATTCAACAATGTCATGCCTGCCAAAGTGGTAGAATCCCTTGGTCTCACACTGACCAAGACATTTGGGAGATGTTTCTCTATGAATAAAAAACAAGTGCCACTTTTGGGACAAATTAAGGACACCTAATTTGTATTTACAACATTCCCAGACAAGAGAATCAAGATGACTATCTTGGTAGCTGACGTCCCAACATTATATGACATCATTCTTAGGTGAAATTTCTACAAGAATGTTGGTGGTGAATTAAGCATGGACCTATCTGAGGTGAGGATCCTAGTCAATGGCATTATGCAGAGATTATTCCCTGAGAAGGAAGCAAAATACATGGTCACTCAAATATCAACCCCTGAAACTCAAATTCTATTTGAGTCTTCAGGCATGGGGAATTACTTTTTATCCATGGAAGAAGTCCATGAAGCATCTGATGGAATTCTCAAATGTGTCAACCTAAAAATTATTTTAGATGGAATAATAAAAGAATTGGTGGAGTGCAGTGTAAATATAGAATAATCTCCCCCTCTAAACGAAGAAGAGTCTAAGAAAAAATTAGTGTCTGATGAGGTATGGATTCTAGAATTCGATGGTAGTTACTCCTCTACCGGTTCAGGAGCTAGGATTGTGTTGATATCTCCTTAAGGAGATATTTTTTTTTCATCATATAAGTTGTAGTTTAGCAACACTAACAACATAGCTGAATATGAATCTCTATTGCTTGGATTGAAGGCTGCTTGAGACAAAGGCGTCAAACTCCTTCATGCCAAAGGAGGTGCTGAACTAGTGGTTTGTCAAGTAAGGTACCTATATCAAATCAAAAATGAGAGATTGTACTACTATCACAATCTAGTCTGGGATCAAATTGAAAGTTTTGATACTTTCAGAATCTCTGCCATACCTAGGGAATTTAATGACTGAGCTGATGCACTGGCTGTCTCTTGGTTCCTCACCTAGACTTCAAGGGAGATAAGTACACTATTGAACTAGTCTTTTGACCAAGTGTGCCTAACAATGCCAATCATTGTCAAGTATTTAATGGTGATAACTAAATCATTACCTTCCTAGAACAAAAAGATAGCTTTGAACGGCTGCACTTCAAAGGCAGTGAACCTCAAAAGCTTGAACCAACCCTCAAATCAAATTCAGATGTAGGTGAAGAATTCCTACAACTTAAAGAAAATAAAATCCCAAAGGGCTTGGTTTCCCTTGAGAAGCTGTTTGATAAGCACGATAGATTTATCAAACAACACCAAATGGATTCAAGCTCCTCCCAAAAATTTGATCAAATAAATTTAGGTACCAAGGAAGATCCCAAGATGGTGAACATTGAGAAATGCTGCACTCTTGAGGAGAGATTCAAGTTCACTACTCTGCTTTGCCAATACATAGATGTTTTGGTGTACTCTTATGATGATCTGAAGTTACTCAAGCCTAAAAAAATTCACCATGAGATTCCTCTCAAGAGTGATTCGGTGCCTTACAAACAAAAATATAGGTAGCACAATCCAAAGATATCAGGTACTATTCTGTCAAAAATATAGAAAATACTGAATGCTAGGATAATTTTCCCAATCCATCATTCCACATGGATCACAAACATAGTCCCTGTGAGAAAGAAGAATGGCAAAATTTTCTTCTGTATGGATTTCAAAAACTTGAATCAGTCATCCTTAAAAGATAACTATCCTCTGCCTATCATAGATCAAGTTATTTAGAAGGTGACTAGTTCAGAGATGTTATCAATGCTGGATGACTTCTTAGGATACAATCAAGTTGAAGTTGGTGAAGTAGACCAGCATAAGACTGCCTTCACCACACCTTGGGGTACCTTTGCATGCCAGAGAATGTCATTTGGCCTGATAAATGTTGGTGCCACTTTTTAGAGAGCAATGGACCTTACTTTCAAAGATGAAATTTGTAAATTCATTATAGTTTACTTGGATGATTTAATAGTCTTTTCTATGCATTGCCTTGATCACGTGCACCATTTACAACAAGTGCTGGAATGATGCTGCCAGAATGGCATTTCTCTAAATCCCAAAAAGTTTATTTTTGAGGTAACAAAAGGGAAAATTCTCAGACACATTGTATTCTAAAAAGGCATAAAGATTGACTCAGATAGAGTCAAGTCCATCTAGGAGCTTACCCTACCCATAAGTAAGACTTCACTTCACTGTTTTTTCAAAAAAGTGAATTTTTTATGAAGGTTTATCCTCGAGTTTGCTGAGAAGACTCATCATGTTGTAAACATGATGAAAGGAAAGGCTACCTTTAGCTGGAATAAAGAAGGCAAATTAGTGTTTCGAGACATCAAGACTGCTATTACTCATGCCTCAATTCTGGTTTGTCTAGATTACACCAAGGATTTCATAATGTATAGTTATGCTTCTGAGCACACACTTTCAACAATTCTGGTTCAATAGAACTAAGAAGATGTAGAATCTCCTATTTTTTTCATGCGCTGTCCTCTCAAAGCTCATGAGCTAAAGTACTCAAACATGGAGAAGCATGTTTATGCAGTAGTAAAGGTAGTGAAGCATTTCCACTTTTACATCCTCAATTCACATGTTACTGCCTTGGTTCTTGATACCATAATTAAATCCATATTAACTCAGTAGGAGTTTGGAACCAAAAGAAAGAATTAGATTGCTAAAATCTAGGATTTTGATCTAGTCATCAAACCAATGAAGCTAGTGCATGGAAAGGGCCTATGCCAATTGATTGCTGACAATAGACTAGAAGAAATAGAGCATGGAGAAGAAGTTGAAGACACACCAATAGTCCTCTTTGTCTCCACCACGAATGAGTGGTATTCAAATATTACTCATTTTATTACCTATGTGAGTGTCTTACTCACCTGTCTCATAAAAAAGGAGGATTGTCAAGTTAAAAGCTACCAATTTTGTTCTTTAGGACAACGGCCTGTATAAGAGGAACCTTGATGGAGTGTTCCTTTGTTGCATGGATAAAGAGCAGCAGGACCAACTTTTGAAGTCCTTCCATAATCTGGCTTGTGGAGGACATTTTTTTGCTCCTGTGACTGACAATAAGATTTTGTGAGCCAGGTATTACTAGCCTACTCTGTTTCAAGATGCATACAAATAAGTACAAAGATGTGAACTATGCTAATAGTTCGTTGGAAGACTCAAGTTGGCTGCTCTGCCTCTTAAGCTAGTGGTGATAAAAGAGCCATTTCAATAATGGAGAATCAATTTCATTGGTGCTGTAAACCCATCTTCAAGTGTTGGACATGATTATGTCCTCACAGCCACATATTACTTCATCAAGTGGGTGGAAGATATTCCAGCCAAGCATGCTACTTCAGAAATAGTGTGCGATTTCCTTAAGGAGAATATTATTTCTAGGTTTGGGGTCCCAACCAAGATTGTCACAGATAATGTAGCTTGTTTCTCTTCCTAAGAGATTACTTAGTTTTGGTTTTACTACGGGATTACCCTTTCCCACTCTTCTGATTAATTTCCACAAGGGAAGGGCCAAGCTGAATCGAGCAATAAGGACTTGGTGACCATCATCAAGAAGTTGGTGGATGGCAACCAATGAACATGGCATAAATCATTGGTTGATGCTTTATGGGCAGACATAATTACACCTAAGAGGGTAATTGGTATGTCACCTTTTCAACTTCTTTATGGTCTCAATGCTGAAATACCAATCACCCTAGAATTGCCAGCATTGAAATTGGCTAAGGTAGTCAAAGATGAGACATATGAAAGCTCCATCGATAAGAGGATCATGTACTTGATTGAGCTAGATGAGTAGAGAATTATGGTGGTGGACTGAATTGCTGTGCATCAAAGTCTGGTGAAGAAGCTCTTTGATCAAAAAGCAAAAAATTATGATTTCCAGATTGGAGATCAAGTCCTATTGTGGGACAAGAGAAGAGAATCAAAGGGAATGTATGAGAAATTTGATTCCCTTTGGAGAGGTTCGTTTACTATCCATCAGCTCAATGGTAAAATAGTTTCCTATTGAAGTATCAAGATGGCACACCCTTTTCTCTGCCTCACAATGGGCAGCATTTGAAGCACTTCAATTCTTGAAGTATCAGATAAGATCATCTGTACATATGTATATTTGTATAGTCTTTAGTTATTTTTTGTGCTTTTTATTTTCATTTTTGGCACCTTTTTTTTTTGGGTAGCATGACTCCATATTCCAATGGCATACTTCAAGGCACTGGAGATTTTGGTTTCTACTCCCCTCAACTATTCCAAGTTTTCAACTGAAAGAAGTTCCCCAACTAGAGCCAACTGTTTTTCCCAAAATATATCACTTATTTTTTGGGGACAACATATGAACTATTTTGGTTCTGTAGGCCAAAATTATCTCTTCCCTTCTCAAAAAATTGTTTCGAGCATTCAAATTCTTCATTATTAAAGTTTTTTTAGTTAAGAGATTAGCAGGTTCAATAGCTTCAATAGCTTCAATAGGTAGGTTCTCACAAAGGAACAAGTTTCCAACACTTGGGCAATTTCAAGATTGGTTCAATGCCTTGGTTCAACCAAAAATATTCATCGGCAAGCTTCAAAGGAAGGATTGAACCATTGAAACCCACTTCTAAAAAGGTTCAATGGTTTAATGGGTTTAAAGCTTCAATGACGTCAAAGGACTTAGAGGAATTTGAAGGCTTCAAAGAACAAAGGAATGAACTATTGAACCATTGAATTATTGAACCTTGAACCAAAACGGTTCAACGAGTTCAATGGGTTCAACGTGTTTAATGGGTTCGAAGAGATCAAAAGACTTAGATGAAAAGAAAGCTTCAAATGCAAGATTGAACTATTGAACCAAAGTTGTTTCAATCAGTCAGTTCAAAGGACTACCCCAAAGCTGAAAGAACAAGTGCCCTTGTGGAGGGCATTGAACTAAAGGCAGGTGTCCTTGCAGAGGGTAGGGAACATTGGTTCAAAGATCAAAGAGAAGGCTGAAAGGGAAGATTTCCTTTGGACTTTTGTCTGAGGAAATTACCAAGTAAAGGAACTGAAAGAATTCCTTCAGTAAGATTTTCTTTGGAAAAATGAACAAGGTAGAAAAGTTGGAATTCCTTCAGGAAGATTTTCCATGGAAGAATTTCACAAAAAAAAGGCGAATTCTTTCAGACAAAAAGTCCAAAGGAATTCCTTCAAAATTTTGTCTAAAGGAATTCACCTGAAAGGAAAAGGCCCACGAAAAAGTGAACAAAGCCAAAGAAATATTTCCTTCAGACATTTTGTCTGAAGGAAATTGGAGCCCAAAGACTCCCTGAAGGAAATTGGAGCCCGAGGACTCCCCGAAGGAATTGGAGCTCGAAGACCACTTGAAATACTTTGAAGGGTAGGTACCCTTGCGGGGGGTTCCTGACACCAAGAAAATGGACCTTTTTCAAAGACCCAAAGGGACACCTTCCCTTCAGGGTGACAAAAGGTCGAAGGAATTTCAAGGCTTTAAAGGAACTTAGAAAAATAAAGGAAGTAATGGAACAAAGAATGAGCCAATGAACTGATTGAACCTTGAACCAAAAGAGTTCAAAGTTCAATGGTTCAATAGTTTATAGGAATCTCTAGACAAAGGAAGGAAGAACACGGATGATTCCAGAGACCAGTTCAAAAGAATGGTTCAACCAAAGAGCGAAGCAATGATTGAACTAAAGTAGTGATTGAACCAAGGAACTGATAAAGACTGCTTGAACTATTAAACCAATAAACTTTCACAGGTTTAAAGGTTCATGGTTCAATATGGTTTAAACAAACATCAACCATTGACATCCCCATGGATGTCAATTTTAAGGTAATGGAATATCTGTTAAAATTCAAATGTAGCATGGAACTTGAAAAATAAACCAAGTGACCAACTAAAGAGAGAGCTCGAGAGCTCAAATTGCTACAAGGAAGAGAGAGCAATACAAAAAGATCAAAAATATCTATAAGAGAGTTATTTCTAGTAGGTGAAATAGTCCACTAAGTAGATTTTTGAACACACCAAATCAAGGATGTAGCCTGTTTTTCTTCCATGAAGTAAAGGCAAAAGTGGACAGCTATGAAAAGGAGAAGGAAAGGACCAGACAACCTATACTTTGGAGGAGACATATGAGATGAATTGGCACACCACAGTTAAGGCTGATGCACTATTCTAAGCATGGCCCTTGACAGAACTAAAAATCCATTCAAGGCATTGACCGCAGCATGGGCCATTTCATGGAACAAAGTGCCAAGCCTTTCTTGGTGCTATATATTGTAAACTCTTATTTTATGCAAAAAGATTTTTTTGATTATAGAAGTGAAACTCTGCCAAAATTGAGAGGTGATTACTGAGACTTTGAGCTCAGATTGCTCATCATATTTCTTTGTTTGCATGAGAAAGCAAGTTACCTTCAAACTTTGTGTGGTTATAGCTTGTGTCATTTTAGGAGATTATTTTTATGTCTGTTTCCTAAATGTGTTCTTGTCCATTTTATTGAAATAAGTAGAAGTAGTGAAAGTAATTAGGAAGGTGTCCTGAAGCCAATCGTGGAAAGACTTTGTGCTATCACAGTTATCTTCAGTGTGTGTTTTTAGTTTCTTTTTGTGTAAAGGATTTTGGGATGACTTTGTGCCTCCCATTATCCTTCGTATTTCACTCTTTGGGAAGTTGAGGTGGAGACTTTGTGCTACACCTCATTCTACTAGTTACTGTGCCCTTGTTACCTGTTGGTTACTTGTCACTACCTGAAAGAACACCTGTTGTTTCCTGCAAGATCACTTTTGAAAGAAGAGAAGTGCCTTCAATTTTTTCACTAGGATTTTCTCCTTTGTTTGTGAACATCATCTCTAAAAAGAGAGAGATGGATGGTGTTATCCTACCCCTGAGTGTTATATTCTATTTATATATATAGTATATAGCTCCTCATATTTATAGGGAACCTCCCCTTGATGAGAGGAGAGATTTGTCCACCTCTGATGTGGTAAACTTGCACATTTGGCTGACCAATCTCCCTTGTTGTGGTTGAAGAGACCTATTTTGCTCATCAGTTAGTTGTTGACAAAATTTTCACCCAACATCATGAAAACTAACCACTTTAAAAATGTTAGAAACCATGGCTTGACCATTAATATTCATTTGGTCTCTCATTTTTAAAAAAAATAAATTGTATGAATAGTTTGACCTTTTCCAATATAATTTTTTAGATAATAGTTGGGCCAATTTCAGAGTTGATAATATTTACATATTTATTTTAGATACATTGACAAATTAGTAACATCATTTATTACCAAAAAGGAGGAAACTAATCATCCCCATCTTTATTCAAATCTTTATAAGCAAGTTGAAATATTGATACTCCATTAATTTAAATCATACAATGTACTAAGTATTAAACTTAAACCTCACATTTTTATAAGCAAGTTGAAATATTGATACCTAATTAATTTAAATCATATAAAAAGTGTTAAATATTTTATTAGTTGTTCTGAATATTTTATTAGTTGTTCTGATTTTCAATTTGTCAATGTATGTGAATTATATTTTCATTTAAAAAGATATGAAGAAAAAAAGTAAACGACCAAACCTTAGTGTTTGTAGTTGTAAAGGTGATAGTCATAAGTATGGCATTGAATATTTTTAACATTGTTTGAAAAAGGAAAATGAAAGGAAGGAAAGTCTTTTTTTGGGAAGGAAAGCATCTTTTTAATGGTATAGAAGGTATCTTATGCTATATGTATTTTAAAAATAAAATGTAAACCAAATTATTTTGTGAGATTTATCAAAACATATCATTTAAATATACAATTAATTTTATATTTTAATATTATCTTTGTGAGAATTTTAGTTTAACGATAAATTTGTAATAATTTAAAAAAAATGATTTCAAAGTAAATCTAACATATTATCATCCTTTTATTTCTCTTTTATCCTTTATAGTTATAATTATTGATAATAAAATATTATAAAAAATTAAAATAAATAATATCTATTCATAAATATAATACCTAATTCATTAAAAATATTTTTTCTATTTAAAATAATAAACATTTGAATTTGAGTTGAAATGATATATATTCTTGGTATAAATAGTTAACTATTTTAAAACAAATAATTTTTAATTTTTTCAAAAATTATAATCTAATATAATATATAAAAAAATCAAAATATTAAAATATAAAATAAATTTGAAAACTTTATATTAAATTTTAAAAATTATTAAATAATTTATTATTTTATAATTATATTTTAATAAATTTTACATACAAATTTATCTTTAAATATATAATTATTAAAAATATAATATTATATACTTAAATTAATTTGAAAGTATAACTTTAAAATATAAATTCACATTGTATTAAAATACATTCATTCTAAAACTGCATTGTAAGTTAGTTATATAAAAAAAAAATTAAAATAATTTGAAAAAGTTAAAACACTTCATAAATTTTATGTCAAATTCCTCAAAACAAAATATCTAAATCTATAAATTTCCTTTTATTATATTGGGAAGGTAAGCCTCTTTCTCTAGGGCTTCTATAAAATGGAGGTTTTAGTAAAATTATTTTATCAAAAATATATTATTATATTTATTTAAAAAATAAAGATATATATTAGATATTTTTTGTTTTTATAGTTTATTAAAAATAATTATTAAAGTTTTTATAAAAAAAGATAATCTTTTATTGATCATAAATTTTATGTTCTTGATAAAAGATTAAAAATAATGATCTAAAATATTAAAGCAAAATAAAAGAACACATTTTTTCCAAAAACAATGATATTCATTTTGTGTATATGTATGTATATGTGTGTGTGTATATATATATATATATATATATATATATATATATATATATATATATATATTATATACTTTATTGAGTTTTGTGATGATGTAACATTTTCTTCCACGACACGATTCTTTCTATTTACTTTATGATAGAAATATATATTTTAATGAACATATTATATATATTTCTATCATAAAGTAAATAGAAAGAATCGTGTCGTGGAAGAAAATGTTACATCATCACAAAACTCAATAAAGTGTCACAACCAAAAAAAAATGCCGAGTATATAAAAATAAAAATAAATAAAAACTAAAAAAAAATTCATAAAAACTTAAACAAGATATAAATTGATATAATTTATATAAAAAAACACGAACACAACCAAAATTTTATTAAACCTAGTGTCATATTCCTATAAATCTAAACTTTTGTATCATTTTTGTTTTTACAAATTTAAATGTTAAAATCATATTTCAATGTTGTTATCATTCATTTTTAGCTAGTATTCTACCATATTCTAATATTTCTATTATTGATTTTAGCTAGTGTGATATTGTAAATAATACGATATTAGATTTCAATGATGTCATTGGTTTGTCACTTTGGCTTACATATCTCAATGTATTTATAATAATGTTAATTAAAATTTAATAAATATTATTAATTACATAATTTAGCATTGATTTTATATTCATAGTTACACAAGTATGAAAATTAGTTTCATGAAATAATATTACTCTTCCATTTATATTAAAAATTTGTAAAAAAAAAATTGATAGGGTAAAATACAAGTTTTAAATGGTCCTATGACCTTAAACAAAAGGTATAACAATTAAGCTTGAATGGGACGCTTCAACCAACTATCCATGTCCAACTAAACAACCATCAGATAACTAAACCTTAACCTGCTAAATTAGGTGCCCCTACCTACAATAAAAATCCATCCAAAAGTAGATAGTCTTACACCAAACTTCTATCTCCACCAAATAACAGCGTGGCCAAGAGACATAGAGAAGTTGCAGTTACTCAACCATGCAACATATATTACCCTCCTCTAGAAAATCAATTTCCATCAGGTAATCTTCTGTGATGCTTCCACCAAACTTATCCAAGGGGTCTATTCCCTCTTTCGCCCATATTCTAGACTTTTCCTCAAAGTCCCCTTGAGAGGAGGGTCATACAGGAAGGCTGAACCACTAATTTTTTGTCTTTTTTCTTTTTTTCACCTCGGTCCACCCTCCCTTGTCTTTCACAACTTTTGGCTAGACTAATAAAGTATTTTCTATTGAATTACAGGGCCGAGATTTGTCTTTCATTGTTGTAACATCAATTGGTTCTACCTTGAATATGTCAATATTTGAGTGTTCCTATGCAAAAATGTCTGGAATGAAGAGGTCTTGAGTTGAGCTTGAAACCTTCCTTGGAGTGATTAAGTTGATCAATAGTTATTCAAAATGAAAAGTACTTTTTAGGTCCTCAGTTTGAGAAAAGATTCAAGATCATCTTAAGATGAGGCAAAATCATCACTATCAGATTCAACCAACATAACAAGGTGGGTAAGAAGGGAGTCCTTCCACCAAGAAGAATCCTTCCTTTTTATGAGGTAGTTATAGTTTTTGGTCAAATGACATGTATTAAAGCAACTACATCATCAAAATAACAAGCCTTCATAGTCAATAGGTTAAGACCAAGAGTGGTCTCCTAATTACAAAATGATCTTATTAGGTAAATCCTTAGAGTTATCAATAATCATCAAGATCTTAGAAAAAGTAGTGTGGGAGAAATGGTTAGTATCTAGGTGCATTACAAAAAGTCACCCAGGTATTTACCTATTGCTTTCAAGATAGATTTAGTCCAAAATTGAAGTGGGAGATGGGGTAGGGAAATTGAGATGGGTTTTACATTAAGAGGTTTAGTGACATGATTGAAGGTAGAGAACCATTGTTTTAAGACCAAGGGGTGGTGATTCAAACTCCAGAATTAGTTTTAAATCTTCTCCTTATCCTTAATATGGCCAAAAAAATACTAAAGATTTTTTTTTGCACATGGGTGTATTTCAAGTTTACTTGATAGGATGAGTTGTTAATGTTTTGAGATCCTTAAGCATGAAGATCATGGATCTTTGGATAATTATCTATGAATCTACAAATGACACCTTTGGCTAAGAAGCATTCTTTAGATCTAATCACTTTTCTAGACTCCTCATCAAGAATCACTACAAGGTCAGGAGATGTAGGTTTAAGAGGTTTGAGATTTGATCTTGATGATGGCTTATGAGAGACTACCTCAGTGAAGAATTTGGATCCAATCTTAAGGCTTCTAGAATCCACCTCAACTTCTAACTCCATGATGTCCATACCCCTATCAACAACAGAGATGAAAGGGGGAGTTTAAGTCTTTTAGTCATAATTGAAAAAAATTATTAAGGTCTTTTAGTTCCAAAAGTATAAAAATTAATTTTATAAAATAAATATTAATCTTCCATTCATACTAAACAATTTTACAATAGTAAATTTCTGTAAATATGTGCTTTGGAGTAATTTTTAAAAAAAAACCCACATCTCAAGCCAACGTGATATCACATATGTTGTTCAATAAATTTATAATTTCAAAAACCTATGAGATATTAATCATTCTCTAATTCACTTTATAATTAATTAGTTTTTTTAAGTTTTACAAAGTATGCCTTTATAATGTCATGTCCCTCTTCAAGTAATTTAATATTGATTCCATCCTCTTTTCGTTAAACATGCCCAGATGATGTTATTCGTGTTATTCATTTATTTGATTATTTCACCATTAATTTGTCCTTAAAAATTTTTGATGCAAGTACTTTTCTATTTTTACTTTATCAATAGGTCCCCACCATTGAACCATCAACATATGAGCCTTATTCTTAATATCTTTAAAAAAGAACAAATCCCATTCCAACCTAGACATTCATATTAAGAAATGTTTTTCATGTATTCATATTATAAGGAATTGTATACTATACACATGCTTCATTAGATTGACTTCTATTTTAGGTATTTCACAAGAAGGCCCAATGTAAACATTATTATTAGTTTAGATATTTTGATTAAAGTAACCACATATGAAAAGAAGGTATAGCTCTCATTATATGATTTTATAAGTCCAAGTCATACTTTTTTTGGCTTTAAAGAAAATATTATTGAGATCTCACTGTAATTGACAATAGGGCCACTAGAGCACACAAATAGTTTTCCAAATATGTTATCTTTTTAATCCATAATGCTTCCACTCCATTTCGAGCACTCTTTACCAATGTGTAATTATTGTATAAAAAATTAGGAAAAAGAGATCTTAGATCTTAATTAGATAAAATGAACTAAGTTAAATTGGGATGTAAAATATATGCATAAAGTAATAATTCACTTATTTGTTATTTAATATATTTTTTTTAATATTCTAAAAGGGAAAATAATAAAGACAAGTTACTTAGTTGGAAATATAAAAGTATAGGATTGAGATAGAAACTATAAAAAAGAGGGAGACTCTATGAAGTTACTGTGAATAAGGAATAGGGATTTACTATCTCTCTAAATGAGGCGACTAGAATTAGATAGGGGTGGAGTGTGTTGGTGTCCTTAGGGCATGCCAACATCCTATGAGGATATTTCTCTGTGATTGATATGATAGATTCATTTTTTCCTGTATGTCATGTTTGATTGTGGGGAGCTCTCGATATGTTACAAAATCCATTGCATACCTTGTTTTTCACTAAAAACCTAGCTCAATGACATAAGAAGATGAATGTGATCATAAGGTAAAAAGGGGTTAGTGATGGAAGTTGTGCTTGATTTCAATACCCCTTGTGTTGAGTACTACCTACATAACAATACTCTGAATAAGGATCAAAATCCATGTAGGTCTCCCATGCTATAGTGGTGTGTATGAATACTGGTGCAAAATGTTAAATGTTGATGCAATCCTAATGTATTTATGTTCTTTAATTATGACTTGTGACCTTTGAGATGTATGCAAACTTGGATTAGAATCACTAGGGCTATTTGGACTCTGAATTGGGAAGACTAGGTATATTTTCCCTCAATGTGTAGTTATATGTTCTATTGATTTTTTATACATGAGTCTCTTATTTGCAAAATGGTTTGAAAATGTGGATTTATAGTGATCAGTTAGGAATTCCTTCAGATGAGGATTGCTAAAAGGTCAATATAATCTATTACATGAGTTTTAATTAGATAAAATAGCCATTTTTTTGTAGTAAGATGTGGTTAGTAGAATTGGATAATATCGGGGAATAAGATAGTCTAAAAGGAGGTCTTATACAGAGAACATAAATAAATAAACTAGAAGTGTAGATCAATCTAAAAGTGAGCATAGACTATTTACGATGTTGGATATGGATATTTTGATATCTTTAGTTGTTTGGAGAAAAGGATCATCCACAAAAAAGTGAAGGAATGGTGATTAAAAGATTGTGGAATGAGGCATGAACTAATTGTGTATAAGGAGTGGTCACAAGTACATTATTTTATCTTAAACATTAATTTATTATCTACATTTTCCCCTATTTTATTCTAGTAATGAAACAAAGTGAAATTATTAGAGTAAAATGAAAAATGCATACTTGAACTTACCTATGAGGAAAAGTCTTGAATGGAGGCCATACTTTGAACTATGTTTCATGCAAACCTATAATGAAACATGTCAGTAGAGGTTCTTAAAAATAGTGTAGAACATGATAATTATAAGGATAACTTGTGAAGTAAAGAGAAAAAAGGAAACCATAAAAGAAATATATATTTTCAAACCATTATTTATAGACAAAGTCAAACTTATAAAGGAAAAAGAACACAGTTACAGTAAAGGCAGAACATAAGGTATAACAATATGAATAACAGATTAAAACAAAATAGAGTACTGACTATGCATTGAACACAAATAAAAGAAGATTAAGAAAACCATCTCAAAACTATTATATTAATCTCTATCACACATCAAAACCATATTTCATTAAAACTAAGTGATATATATAGACTCTTATAAAGAATTATCTCTTCACATTCCAACCTTTAAATATACTCAAAAAAGAAAGACTCTTCACATTCTTCTATATATCGCTTATACTTACAAGGTCAAATACATATATATTTTATAAAATATAAAATCATATAATTTGCACATGTGTCCCTCTATTATAATTTACAATTTTATAAGGCTTAAGATAAAGCCACAAAGCTGATATATGATCACCAAAGAGATGAGCCATAAAAGAAGTCATAGTTATCACTTCATGTACCATTTATCAGTCTTAACCCTTTTTGTACTACTTAATTTTAGTTTTAAAAGTAGTCACAAAGCTGATATTCAATTGAAAGCTAAAGATATGAGCCATAAATTTTCAACTAAGTAGTGTATTAGCCTATCACCCTTTATAGGTTTTCAATAGACTAACTTAACTAACTACCCTTTATAGGTTTTTAACCAGTCTAGCCCCACTCCTAATGCTTAAGGCTACCTTACAAAACTATAAAATTGAGGTACACATTACCTATAGAGTAGGTGGTGGTGAAATTTGAAGGTGATATACAGGGGATGATGTGGAGTTTATTGTGCTTATTCAGATGCTAACCTACTTGATTGTGCTACATCAGGTCGTAAAGGTTGTTGTTGCTCACACTGTGCCTTTGTATCCAACTTCTTCTACTACAAGATTTTTTGAAGCTACTATGGTGGAATGAATTGAGTTTCATCCACTATTTGGGCAATAGTGGGGTCAACTTGATAGAGATCTTACTTGAGCATTTTAAAATATATGAGCACTTCATGCACCCTGGTAATTAGTATATGTAGTGAGATATGAATCATCATTAAGTTTTGAACATTTTCATCTTCCCTGATGGTGATTAATACTTTAGCATTTGATAGATTGAGTTAAATATATAATATTATCTCTGAATGCCTATAAATGTGTTGTGCATTATCTCATTATGCCAAACCCAGATTTTTTGCATGGTTACATCCCTAGAATCTAGCAATTGTTTGAGTGTACTGTCCATTGCTTATGTAGTGTCTGGTTTATTAGTATCTAAGGGATTATTGAGGTGTTATCTCTAATTAAACATTCTTTTATCTATTTTATTTTCTTGATATATAATGGTATCTAAAACATGTTAATATTCTTTAATTTGTTCTCAAATTTCCTCTATTTTCATTCTATTAGCCTGCCTCTATGTTCGTAGTGCTTATAATTATTACACAACCATTCAGTCCTTAGTGAGTTGATTTAATAAAGCTGTCAGTTGTTTCTCTTCAAATATCACTTAGTCTCCTAAGGCTTGTGTAACCAGTGATGGGAAGCTATTATTGATTAATTTATGCACATTAGTAAGTTGTCAAGTCAAATCTAAATTATTGTTGCTCAAATAGAAAACTTCTTGTTCTAAGGCCAAAGCCTTTTGTGAAATGGATTGTTGAAATGCAGTTGTGACTTCAATCTATTTAGTCAAAGGTAACTGGGCAATATACAAAGAAGTTTCCATCATAGTGGTAGAAAGTGACATGGATGTGGTTGGAAGCATTGTAGGAGATGCATGAATTGATCTAAAATAAGTGAGAAAGTGGTACACTGGGTAGATGTTATGGGAACATCCCATAGCCACTGGGTAGAAATCTAAGGTTTCAACTATGAATCCTCCTCCTGTACACATGCTTGTGTTGTGGGCGTGTGTTATGATACACACTCTACTTATTATTTATATTTGGTTTCTTTTTCTTTTTTTGTTTGAGCCTTAAATTTAATGTTAGCCTTAACATCTACCTCATCTTGAGCTTTGGATTGCTCTTTAGCCTTAGCCTTAGCTTTAGTTTCAAATTTGGCTTTGGCATTCACCTCAACCTTATCTTTAGCTTTAGCCTTAGCCTTGGTTTTGTCCTAAGTTATTTGTGCTTTGATTACGTGTTTGCCTTACTCTTCCTTCTTACATTACTCCTCACGGTAGCCTTGGTTAGTGTTTCTTATTATGCTTGCTTCTATTAGGTAGCTTGTTATTTATGTTCTACTTCTTCTTATTCATTTTTATTTACCTTAACTTCTTCAACTCATTTCTTGTGAGCCTCTACTTCCTCGAATTGCTTCCATACATCACTTGCTTCTTTGTAACCTCAGCTTTTTAAGCTTATTTTTGATGTTTCTCCTCTATAACTTGTTATTTTTGTTATTCTTCTTACACAGTTTCTTATTGTTTGCATTGTGCCTCTTGTTTATTTTCTTTCTTCTTTCTCTTCTTCTCTTAATTTTCTACTTCCTCTCATCTTTATTTTGTTCATCCTCTGGATCTTGTGTTTGTTGTGAAACTTCATATTGTGGTTTTAGCTCTTACAAAGTTGTTTATTTAGGATCCTACATGACTTATGGTATGCCAATTTTGGTAGTTGATTCACTATCTTTATAAGATTATGTTTCTAAAATTGTATCTATGAGCACAAATGTATTTTTCCTAGATGTGATGGGATGAGTGAGGGTTTGTTTTTACTTCTTCACAACTTGAGTCTAAGCATATTGTTGTGTTGCTTGTGGTTACTGCATACCATTCACCTCTATGGGTTTGAAAAAAGACACCATCCTTTCCCTTATAGTTTGAGATGGTATGTGGATGTGTATGAGCATTTTTTGTGCATCAATGGATGTGTTGGACTTCCTCATTCTAGTATATCTACCATCATGCAATTAATGATCCTAAAATTAGATCTGCTTAGAATATTTCAGCCTCCAACTTTTGTTAAGCCACTTTTTTGCCTATAGTGTCAATAATAATAGATGGTGGAGGTTGAGTAATATCAACCCAAAGGTCTGTATGCAATCAATAATGCATCATGTCTATAAATAAATCCTAGTTCAGATAATATAGAGCATACCTACACTTTTGATTTGGAATATATTTGTTAAGTGGGAGCATGACCAATATGGGGATCTACTAGACCCAATTAGGGGATCATTTATCACAATACACTATGATAAGGAGGGTTCTAAATCCTTTAGTCTAACATATTCTTATAATAACCCTAAGGGGGTCTTAGGTTTTGATATTTCACCTAATCTACTAACAAGAAAGTAAATCTAATCTAGTGTTCACCAAAGCTTGTGGCATAAAGTGGGGGTTAGAAACAATACAACTAAACATGCATAGGAGATATATATTCACATCAATGTATACATAATCCTAATACATGGAAGAGAAGCATAAATGCAAATCTATCTACTCTTATAAAGAAAAAATAAAGTTATGAATACTTACCTTTAAAGATGAACTCATTGAGCCCCAATCTCTCCCTTGGCTATGGTTCTTCGCAAGAGGTTTTATGGTATGTAAGGATGACAAGGATAAATCAGATCTAGGCGACATAACCTATCAATGCATCCAAAAAACTTATCCATAAGAAAAGATCCATATCTCCAAATAAAGTATGGAACCCTAAGCTTTACTTCTCAATTAGAATGGTCAATAAGTAGATGTTCATTCACTCTTACTTCTTATTTTGATTCTTCTTATCAAATGATGGAAATGAAATTGTATTTATAGGTAGAGTTAACCCTAAACCCTTCCAAAAATATCAGCTAACAGGGTCGACCTAATCAACCTAACACAGTTTCAGATAATAATTCACTAGGTCATGAGCTAGGTTGGCCAATGGTCAACTAGCCCCTAAGTGAAAAATACCCCAAAATTGTACAGGGTCGACCCGGTACATCCATATGATAAAATGACATTTAGGTGAGGAAAAGGAGGATAAAATGTAGAAAATGCTTGGAATGGGTACAATAAAGAAGAACAAGCTTAGGGTTAATGGTTTTATGAGATAAGTGTGTAGATAACATGTGGTAAAAGGGATAACAATCATATGAAGCACCAATGGTCTACCCACCCCTTTCATGGTATACCCCTTAAGGCATGTACTTAGAGAGATTGAGAGTCGATAGGTTCCTTCAAGATACAAAGTATAAGTAATTGATAAAAGTTTGAAAATATTATGTGTATACATATACCCCACTTAAAGCTCATCACATGTCACATGAGTATAATAGGGATGGTGCTTCAAGAAATAGAACATGATAACATATAACATTGATGCTAAGTAAAGTGCAATAATTAGTAAATAAGATAAATGAAAGGACAAAATTAAAAAACACATACCTTTACTTACCTTAATACTGTAGATAAATAAATAGTCTGCAAGAGAGGTGAAGGTGTCCAATGTGAAGAACACTAGGCGAACATGTAAAAGTTAGTGCAAAAATAGCCAATAATCTAAATTTTTGGAATATAGGCATATGGTAGTGAAAAATATTCTTTACGTCATCATGATTTTATGGTTCAAAAAATGGATGAGTAAAAACAAAGATAGAGGCAAAATAAAGAATCTACCAGAAAATAATTGAAAGATTTGAATTGTGAACAGTTATTTTAAATAGGGTGAAATGAAAGTCATTTGTCATTTTTGACTTGTGAAGGAGAGAAAAAGAGCTTTGAGGGACCAAACGAGCTAGGATGGCAATGAGACAACATGCTAGGTGAGAGGGACCCCTAGAGATGACAGTGGTGTAGGATAGGTAGGTAACTGAGATTTTTAAGCCAATTTTTGAATATTTTAGTGTTTTAAGTATATTTTTATAAATTTGTAATTTTAAGCATTTTGAGACGTTGAAATGAAACCAAATTAAATTTTATGGGTAGGAAAAATCAATTAGGTGAATGGGTTTGAAGAGTTTGGGGAAATAACTACTATAAGGAATTTATTTCACAAAATGTAAGGGGTCAGTAGGGAAAAACAACTATGTCGACCCAGTTGACCCAGTAGGCTAAAATTTGGCAAAATCCACACTGCCAACCTAGTAGGTATGTGTTGACCCTATGCATTTTGCAGACAGCCAACCTAGTATAGTTTTACCAATTGAGTAGAAAAGTCTAGTATGACAATGTAGTACTAGGGGGGAAATAAGAGGGTTGACTTAGATTTTTAAGTCAACTAGGTCAAGGAGATTTTAGGTCAAACTAGTTTGACCAAAGATCCAAAATAGTACAAAAATGCATGCAAGTGGCTAAAAGAGTGCTAGAATGACTCAAGATGATCAAATGATGGCTAAAAGGGGTGAGTAGGTTTAAAAATATGTTCAAATGAATAAATTAAAGCAATTTAGGTTTATTTTTGATTAAAATTTAAAAAAGAATGTATTGTGACTATACATGACATGGAGGAGCTAATACATCTTTTGGTTTTTCTTGGTTGTAGGGGAAACCAAGATTCTAGCATTTGCTAGACACATCATGGCTACCAAATCTATTATAGCACCTAATGATAGAGGATAGGGTGAGACTTATCTTTGTAGGCCTAGGAGGCATAATAGATATATGTAGGATACTTCTAAGCTCAGATCTATTAGTCATGTCCCTAAGATGCTAAGAATGATTGACTAACACCTTCAAGTAAGAGGCGGAAGGGGATATGATAGAGGTGGACATCATCTTATAGGATGTACATGCCATCCTAGGATTGTTGATAATAGGGAGACTTGTGACTATTAGGATACTTGATAATGAGGATGAGAGGAGAGCCTTAGATGTATAGGCTATAGGCTTAGAGAGGATATACTCAGGTTAGAGGGTGAGTATGTTTGATGTGTATACCTTACAGGTTATAAATATTTGAAAGGTTGTGATAAGACTTGTGATAATATGAGTGTTGTGCCATAAGTCAGACATCAAAGTACCACTCTTCATGATAAACTTGAGATGGATGATACTAAAGGAGAGGGTGTTATATGACCTGGGGTCTATCATCTGGGCACAAATCATACATGATATATATGGAGTGTTTTCCATAGGGAATAATTCTATTAGACTGATCATATTATTGATGGCATGGATCTACAAGAGGTTACCCATGTATCAGTCAATTGGGTTGCCCCATGTGGTTGATGATAGGTCATCTCGAGTATAGATATGGAGACAAGACATTACACTTGGTGGATGGATCCACATTTAGTGGTATGAGTACTAGGGTAGATGGGTTTACCTCACCCAGTGGCACTGATAGTGGTGCCCATGTTTTGGGCCCAATATGTTAGAGAGCCATAGGGTAGAGGAGGGCTAGGGCCACCAATGGTGAGGCCAATTCTTAGGTTATGTTGTGAGAGAC
The DNA here is from genome assembly GCA_037957365.1 of Torreya grandis. Lineage (NCBI taxonomy): Eukaryota > Viridiplantae > Streptophyta > Pinopsida > Cupressales > Taxaceae > Torreya > Torreya grandis. The sequence goes on from JARHVA010001509.1 coordinate 385,135, forward strand.
CATGGACTGGTTGAGTATGATAAGTAGTGGAGCAAGAGGAGATGGGTGTGGAGGTAAGAACACCAGAGGTACCACCACTAGTTTCATAATAGGTGGACTAATGACCATTGAGGATATGATATTGATGGAGGTAGTAGGAATAGGAGATAGTAAATACCGTGGATGTCTTAGATGATGCAATAGGTAGGCCAGAGTAGAGTTGGACTATAGAGAGACCACTCAGGCATAGATTAAGATAGGTACGAGTGGCATCTCTAAGATTTATTTTTAGGAGGTGATCTATAAAGGAGGTTCTTAGAGGCCATGCAGATGGGGAGACTATGCTCGGTGATCATGTAGATGGAGAGACAGTATTGGCCAACACATAGACATGTAATAATAGATGGTTAAATTTTTACTTAAGTTTACTTAAAATATACTAGAGATAAATAGGTTTTGAGATATATCAGTGATCTAATATCTATCTGATATGGTTTTTGAAAGTGTGGCAAAGGATGAAAAGATCTGATGGGGGTCCCTAGTGAGGGGAACACTCCTTGATGTCTTGGATGAGGCACTGAAGTCTTATGACAGTACTACACTAGAGGATCCCAAGGTACCATTTTTCCCAGCTTAGGCAAGTTGGTTTAGACTAGCTAGAGAGGCAATGAGGCAAAAAATGAGCATATAGAGGGGTGTAGGAGAGACATAAACATGGTAGGCCTTGGCTAAAGAGAGAGCTACACATTTGGATATAATGACACTATGACATAGGCACATGCCAAATATAGAGTGACATAGGTAGCAACCCTAAGCCATATGACATAGATACAAGAGCATGAGAGAGTGACACACATAGTGACCCTAACCCATATGACACAGGTATAGGATCAAGAGAGAGTAACACATATGATGACCCTAGCTTAGTTGGCACAAGTGCAAGCTTAGGTGTTAGGACTGATATATTGGACAACCTCATTATAGCATTCTATTTGGAGGGGTCATACTGAGACATCTATAAGTAGCATGGCTAGGCCATGAGATAGGCAGGATAGGGCCTAGCTATAGAGCTAGAGTATTGTATATGATTGTATTAAAAAATCATGATATATATATATATATATATATATATATATATATATATATATATATATCATTTTGTTATTTTGGATTTTGGTTGTATATTGGTTATATGTGTTATCATTATGGTTGTGGTTGTTTATGCTTTAGATATATTTATTTTTATCACATGTATTTATTTGTTGTTGTATATGCTATAGGAAATATATAAGGTGTGGTTTCTTTTCTAGCATCATGTAGGACACATGCATGGTTAAAAAGAAATAGGCAAAAAGGATTTGGTAAAATATAATCAATCAAAAATGTACTACACACTATTTCAAGTTAGGAAATGTGTAATAACAAGAAAATGACTAAGTATAAATAACCAAAGGGTGGTAAACAAGATGGTAAAAAAAATTGTTTTTAGATCAAATGAAATATTAGCACCAAATTAAAATAAGTAAAATCACACTAAATCATGTTGGGAAGTATGAAAATAATGTAATAAAATGGAAGGCATGTAAAAGGATAAATGGTAAAAAAAAAAGTCAATTAAGTCAATCAATCATACTAAATCATGTTGGGAAGTATAAGAGAAAAACAAACTTGGCAAAGTTTGGTCTTAAATTTATCACACTAATTCATGATAGGAAATATGAAAAATTCAAAAAAATCGCTGAATTATTACATGCACTCAAAAAATGAGAAGATAAAAGTGAAATAAAAATTAAGAAAGCATAAACTATACTAAATCAAGTTGGGAAGCATGTCAATGATGTGTAACTTCATAATCAATCGTATCTTATCTCATATTTGACATATGTAATTTTGATTATGACTTGTATTATTGGAAAATTTTGTGAGGAGGGCTAGGTCCTATCCATGGTCTTACACTGCAACTCACAAAAGGAATAAAAATGAGGTGGAATAAAATGTGAAAATTGTATAACAAAGGAGTGGGTAATAGGAAGGTGAAATTATGGTAATTTATGAAGATGACTAGGTCATATCCATGGTCTTACAATGCAACTCACAAATGGAATCCTAAGGGGAGTGATCAATGAACAAAATAATATTTATCAAGAGGAATATGAGGAATGTATGGAGTGAAAAAGTGAATGTAAAAAAACATAATTTAGGCATATTATGAGAAAACCTTAGGAGACAGGGGGCATTCTAAGGACATGAGAAGACACTAAGTGACTAGTGACCATCAATGTATAAAGAAAACATGTTCGCTATAGACACTAAGTTGTGTAGGTAAATAAGCATGTTATTAATATAAACATATGAAGGTAGATTGGTACAAGAAAATAAAAATGGACCTACTTTCCCATGACATGTTTCCCATTCTTTAGGACCCTTTGTAGAGCCATGGGTCTACTACAAAGATTGGGTACTTGCCTGAGAAAGTAGGTAGCACTAAAAGATTTTTTTATTCTCCTTTTCTAATCTACTGGCCTACTGCATCCCAATAGACCTTGACTCTATTGTGAGGCCACTTGTGGAGTTTGAGCTTTACCTAGAAGAAGGGGACATGCTTTAAATCACATCTTTTAGTGTGATTTAACTTTTAAGAATTTTTGAATGTTTTTGCTTTTTGTATCATTACCTTTTGTTAAATTATTTGGATTTTAAATGTTTTTAAGGCTTTTTAATATTCCTCCTCCATATGGACTTGGAATGACCAATCATGAGAGATAGAGTGATACATGTGAATGTGCTGTAGGCTTAAGCTAAAGTAAGCTAAGTAACCAAAGACAAGACTGACTAGGACACTTAGGCTTAACAATGAATCATCATGTTGAAGGAATTAATAGGAGATACACATGATCCATAGGATCAGTCTAGGAGAAAGAACCCACAACAAATAACGTACAAATATTTCCAGAGAATAAATAAATTTGTCACACTTAGAAAATAGATGATAATCCACAAATTTCTCTATATCCTCTTAATAATCTCTCATTCATTTCTCATATAATGCAAAGTATTTATAATACAAATAGTTTGTTTCATGTTAACAAACTATTTGTAAGATTACAAAATAGAGAAAACAAACTATTTGTTTTCTCATACTACGAACAAATATATTGTTGAGAGATTCTCAACAATAAAATAAATTAACCGAGGTAAATAAAATTAATCTTCAATAATAAATAACTTACCCTATTAACCCTAGGTAAGCTTAAATATGGATTATTCCAACACCCTCCCTTAAGTGAAACATAGGGAGAATGACAAACAAGGATGGGTCCCGGCTACTAGGCTTGATAAGGTACCCATGTACAAACCAATCAAAATATATGAAAAATAAAGGAAGGACTTCATGGGAAATCCCCCTAAGGACAACTTCCTTCACCCCAAGCATCGCTCGCAACTGAAGATAATGAGGAGAAGCCAAAGGTTTAGTGAAGATGTTTGCAATCTGCTCAGCTGTAGGCACAAACTCCAAAGAAAGAACTCCATCCTGAATAAGATGTCGAATGAAGTGCATGTGAATCTCAATGTGTTTTTTCTGCTGATGCTCAACAAGATTGTGTGAAATAGAAATTGCACTTTGGTTATCACACCAAAGAGTAGTAGGACCTTGCTATGTGAAGCCAAACTCTCCAAGCAACTGTCGAAGCCAAAGTATCTCCTAACTAGCTTTGACAACACCTCGATACTCAGCCTTAGTAGAGGACAATGCAATAGCAGTCTAATTTTTGCATGCCCAAGCAACTGGACCTAAACCAAGTGTGAAAGCAAATCCACAAGTGGACTTCCACAAGTGGACTTGTGAGTGTCAACATCACCATCCCAATCAGAGTTAGTGTATCCAACAAGCTGTGTAGAATTCTATGGTGTGTAATGTATACCAAAGTGAGTGGTGCCCTGAATGTAGCCCAAAATATGCTTGGTTGCTTGCCAATGACTCTCATGAGGCTCATGTGAGAATCGAGAGATAAGGTTCACAACAAATGTGATGTCAGGATAGGTATGAGTTAGGTATAAAAGAATACCTACAAGTTACCTAAACAAAGTGGAATCAACAAGAGGAGTCATACAAGTGGCAGACAACACAATACCTGACTGATATGGAGTGGGTGTAGCCTTACAATCAGCATGCAAAATCGATGAAGAAGATCTGTCGCATACTTTTGCTATCTAATAGAAATGCCCTCAGAAGACTGAAAAACTTGAAGACCAAGAAAATAATGTAGAAGTCCCAGATCTGTCATATCAAACCTATCTGCCAACTTGTCCTTGATGTCATGTATCAAGGAATCTGAACTTCCAATGAGGATGAGATCATCAACATACAAAACCAAAATGACAAGCTCCTCACCTTACTTTAGGATGTATACATTGTGATCTGACTCATAATGAATAAAACTAGAACTCAAAAGAAAACTATCCATTTTCTCATACCAAGCTCGAGGAGCTTGTTTGAGGCCATAAAGAGAATGACAGAGTCTACAAACCAATGATGAGTCCTGCAAAAATCCTCGAGGCTACTCCATATAGATCTCCTCATGGAGATCACCATGCAAGAAAGCACTCTTCACATCCATCTGAAAAACTAACCAAGAATGTGAAGCAACAAGAGAGAGTACAAGTCGAATAGAATTCATCTTAGCTACAGGGGAAAAGGTCTCAGAGTAATCAACCCCTTCAACCTATGAAAAACCCTTAGCTACTAATCTAGCTTTGTACTTATCTACTGATCTATCTGCAACATATTTGGTCCTATAGACCCATTTACATTTTATAAGTTTTCTTCCCTTAGGAAGAGGGACAAGATCCCAAGTATCATTCTTCATCAATGAAGAATACTCATCATACATAGCAACATCCCACTCGGGTATACCAATAGTCTCAGAAAACAACACTAGATCATCTGTACAAGCTTGTCCCAAAAGAGTAATACCAGATGTCTGTGAGCGAGTGCGATGAGAATTAGATGGATCACCAACAAAAGAACCAGCTGCCTATAGAGTGCTCTTTGCCCACTTGGGCAAAGGTGGTGAAGAAGATGGCTGTGGTGGCTGAACAAGTGTAACATCATCATCATCAACAATAGAAAGCAAATCCTCACTATCCTACATAGAAAGAGGGGGAGAAGAAGAACTAGATGTACACTCCTGTGGAGTGGGTAGCTCATCAACCTGAACATCCCATTGAAACAACACATCATGTGTCACAGGATCAAAAAGATGGTAGGATTTTACATCTTCACAATAACCAACAAAAATGAGTGGTTGGCTTTTCTTCTCCAATGCTTTACGTTTGTCATCAGGAATGAATGCCCATGCTTGACTCCCAAAGATGCAAAAATCTGAAATATAGGCTTAATCCCAAACCAAGCTTCTTCTAGTGTCATATTTTGCATAGCTTTGTGAGGCATATGGTTTTGAATGTAGTTTGCACAATTTATAGCTTTAGCCCAATATTGTGGACCCAAATTTTTAGAGTGAATCATACAATTAGCCATTTCTTTCAATGTTCAATTCTTCCACTTTGATACCATGAAGGAATTAACAAGAGATACACAAGATCCATAGGATCAATCTAGGAGAAAGAACCCACAATAAATAAACTCTTTTTCCAGTAAGGCGTGGTGGTCAGGGAAATATTTGAGAAAATTTTGTAAACACAGCCAAGGAAAAACACCTCTCAGCAACTACAGAATGGCTCCACTGGATCTGCCCAAAGGACTGTACGGCCTGCTCAAAATCCATCCTTCTCAGCATGAAATGAAATATTTGGAAGTCTTCTATTACATGAAATTTTCATATTTTGATTTTATATAGAATAAGGCGTTCAAAAATGAGAAATCCGTACGGCTATACAGCAGGCAAAAAAAAATAGTTTTTAAATTCCTGTTGTTGGCTTCCAAAACATTGTATGGCCTAATCCAAATTCATCAAAATTTATATGGATAGAAAGATATAACAGTCAAATTTCATTAATAGGGCTCAGATTCCAAAAAAGTCAACCGTACGATCTGCCACATCAAAAAAATGAACAGGTACTACAGTCTGCCAACAGGGACCAGTCAGCAAGTTTTTGAATGAAAGAGCTGTACCTCCTAATCCAAATGAGAAAATTTGAATTGAAATGGATTCCTGACTTGATTTCCTATGCCTTTATGAAAAAAAATCTGATTTTGGAAATCTGTACGGTCATTTAATGAGCATAAAGTATAGAATTTTCCAAAAAAAAAAGTGTAAACAAGAACCAAATTTTGAGAGAATAAAAAAGTATCTATAACACATCAATAAAATAATGTTTTTGAATGTGTTAGCAGATGAAAAATTTCAGGGAAGAGGATCTTCAATTGGAACTCCAAGCTCTAATACCATGAAGGAATTAATAGGAGATACACAGGATCCATAGGATCATTCTAGGAGAAAGAACCCACAACAAATAACCTGCAAATATTTCCAGAGAATAAATAAATTTGTCACACCTAGAAAATAGGTGATAATCCACAAATTTCTCTATATCATCTTAATAATCTCTCATTCATTTCTCATATAATGCAAAGTATTTATAATACAAATAGTTTGTTTCATGTTAACAAACTATTTGTAAGATTACAAAATAGAGAAAACAAACTATTTGTTTTCTCATACTACAAACAAATATATTGTTGAGAGATTCTCAACAATAAAATAAATTAATCAAGGTAAATAAAATTAATCCTCAGTAATAAATAACTTACCCTATTAACCCTAGGTAAGCTTAAATATGCATTATTCCAACACATGTTATCTTAAGTCTCAACCATGTATATTCTTAGTTTGTGAAAAGGGGAATAAAGGGGAAAAGGAGATCCAAATTGGACTGGTATAAGGAGTGACTATCATGAGATGATTTTTTTTGCTAACTGATCACATGGTAATAGGAAAAATGACTAAAGGAAACTAGGTTTGTATAACCAAGTCATAATGATAATTAGCCATGGAAAATAGAGATAAGAAAGAAAACTATAAGGAAAATAAAAACAAGGGAGTTTTAAGAAAGAAACCCAAAATGGAAAATAGAGCAATGATAAAGAAGACATCCATAAGTCAACATAAATGATAGTATACGTAATATAGAGTGCAAAAGTAAAGTCACCATGTAAGATAAATAAGAATTTGACATAGTGTCAAATGATATAACATATAGATAAAGATAAGATTGAATACATGTCCAATCCAAACAAAAATGTTAAAACACCATGCATGTGCTCATAAATAATGGTCAATCTTCTCACACACTTTATCCAAAACATCAGATAGATCTCTATGAAGCTGAATATGAACTGGTGCTAATGTCTCATCTATCTTTAATGAAAAATAAGAAAATAGTTCTCATCTAATCACATCCATATAAAAATTAGGAATGCTATATGGATCATGCTAATGAGGGAAATCAAGCAAGGGATGCTCAAGAAAATGTGTGGGATTAGGTTCTATAGGAGTTGCATGAATCACTTGTGGAGAAGGATCCATAGGTGAAGGAAGATCCATGACTGAAAGAGTCACATGTGGAGGAATAAAAGGTGATGAAGGGACCATAGGAGGGGATGGAACCATAGGAGGTGGAACCATGGGATAAGGAGGAACCTTCTTATATGAATGACCTATGGGAGTAATAATATAAGGTCTGAGAATAACTATAAGGTGATCCTTATGGTGTTGCTAAAGGATGTGGTAACAATCAGTGTGATGGGTGCCACATTGGTGCCATTGATAATATACCTCACCATACTTAGGCATATATTCAAGTAAAAGCTTTGGGGGAGGCATGGCTTTGTTTAAGGATTGAGGAGAAGAAGGTTGTAAAGTATCAATATATTATTGTAGCTTACAACAATGGGTAGATGAATGATTATCTATGCTATGGATGCAATAGATACACTTGTGAGTGGTCTTAGTATAATCACTCATAATAGGAGGTGTAACAAGAGTGAAAGAAGTTGGGGAAGGCTCATCAACCCATTTTGTGGGAAATGAAGCCATCTAAGGTAAAGGAAGAAAACCATTACCAAGGGAATGTGATGGTGGGGAAGGAATGGAACTAAGCTCAATGGAAGGAGTAATGGGATCAGAAACATGGATAGAATCAACAACAGTGGAAGTAGGAACAAGCTCAACTATAATGGGAGAAATAATGGGATCAACTATAGTAGGAACAGGAGTGGGCTCTGATGTAGGTTCCACTGAGGGAGGGGTAGGATCTCCAAAAGGCCAAATAAAGGTCGCACACATCTTAAAGATAAATAGGCTATAGGGGTCAGGGTACCTAGCAAAGTGGTAAGGACCAATCATAACATGATCCATGAGAATACTCCTATGAGGTTACCCAAAAATTGGAAGCATTGGTACCATATTTACCCTATGATAAAGAGGAAAAATACTAAAATTAGGAATTATAAATGAGGGAATATGGGAAGATATATGAAAATACTCAAGCAAAGAAGAACTATAATGGATAATCTCAGCATTATGGGCCTAAACAAGACTGCCTAAGAATGGATTATCTAAGGAATAACCATCATCATAATCAAGGGTTTTGAGGTCAATGACGCAAGTAGGGATGACCTTATCATCTGATTAAGTGTGGTGAATAGAATGTTGAGTCTTGGTCAAGACAATGAGAATGTCATCATAAGGAGGTTTGTGAGAATGAAGATGCAAAGAATCTAGAAGTTGAGAGATGAGATGAGGTGAGAGATTGGAAGTTTTAATCTTTAAGTTAATATCATCAAGCTCATCATCTTTGGAGTCTAGTAGGTTAAGAGGAATGTTCCTAATGAATTTGGGATGCCCATTGTAACCTTGAGTCAAATTAATCAAAAAATTAAAGTGTTGAGACTCATAGAATGGAAAATTAGGTAAAGGTTCAAGAGTAATAATCTTGAAGACACCAAGATCTTAGAATTAATCAAAATTCTAAGGGTTAGTATCACCCTAAATCCTATAAATGGATCCATTATGAGGGAATTTAATTCATTGGTAGGCATAATAATCAAATGCTCTCATACAATGAGTCCACAACCTACCAAACAAGAGGTTATAATAGAGAGGAAAGTTAAAGATCATCACCTTCACATGAATGGTGATAGGTGGGACAATAATGGGAAGCCACACACAACATAATAGAGGCATTTGAATTCTATCATATCCTTGGCATATGTTGTGTGTGGATTTGAGATTGCATTTAGAATATCCAAGGGTTTTAATAAAATTGAGAGAGTCAACACAAGTGCTAAAACCCTCATCAATCAATGCACACTTGACTTGGATATCACCTATTTGGACACTAATGAATAAAGGAGGATCATCTACACGAAGTAGAATCTCATCAAGAATCATAAAAGTGATAGGAAATTTTAAGGGAAGAGAATTGTTTATTATTTTGTCAATATGGATGGATATCTCTTCACATTATTGTAATATGCTATCCTTAGATCTAGATAAGGCTACTTCATGTCCTGCTAGGGGAGGATGAGGGATGTTCATTTCAAACAATAGTTGCATAAGATGATTTTAATGACATAGAGAGGTCCTCATAAGATCAAGGAATAGAATTTGGGTGGGAGATTAGTGATCTCTATAATGGGATCCCACTCATCATAGCCCATAAAAAGGTTATTATAAATAGGTGCATAATGATTAAGAAGGTCCTCAAAAGGAGGACCCGAAGTGGATTGGAATTTATGTTGATAAGGAGGAGAAGGTTTAGAAAAAGATTGTAAATTATGTTGTGAAGATTAAGTGGTTGGTTCAGGTTGATTTTGAGAATTGGTAGAAGTGTTAGTAGAATCTTGATTATCATTAGGGTTGGAAGATGAAGGGATGGTAGAAATAGAATGGGAAGTGTTATCCAAGGGATAATTGGGAATCAAATCATCAAAGGTTATAAGGTCATCTTGCCCCAACTCATTTAAATGAGTTGGAGAAGAATCTTGGATAACACATAATGTTCAAGATAATGGAGTGTAGATAGGTTGGGAATCAATAAAATAAACCACCCTTTGTAGATTAGTCATATTAACCACATTCTCTTCAGAAGTGGGGTCAACAAGACTTTTTACATTGTTAGTGGAAGGGGTGGGGTTATCTTGGGCATCTTGATTAGGTTGGTGAATAGGAAGAGGGTCTTTAAATATAGCCAAATGAGCATTAGCTTGATTCAAGGCTTGAGATTTAGTATGTGATTTGTGAGCCTAAAAAGCAATGTCATAGGCTTGTTGATGTTTTCAAATGATAGAATCATGATAAAAATTAGGACCAAGAAGAAAATATATGGCTAAATTATGAAGCTACCTACATGTCTCATGAGAATGACCCCAACTAGTGTGAAACCAACAAAACTTGTTAGGATCATACTAAGATTTCATAGGATGAGTAGGGTCAAGTTATCATGGAATAGGCCTAGGTAAACACTTAAGTAATTCAGCCAAGGATAAAGGTTTGTGAATGTTGATAGTATTTGGTGAAGATAAATGAGGATTGTTATATTGTTGAGAAGGGGGAGCTAGTTTTGAAGATTGGTTAGGAATGAAAACTTGGATAGTGTGAATGGTGTTATAAGAGTTTGTGACACCATCATCGGTATCATTATGATTTTTATTCTTAAGTAAGAGATGAGGACCTATAGAAGGTTGGCTGGCTTGAATTGATGCATAAAGAAATCTCGATGTTTGGCTTGGTCAATAGCCTCTTCCAAAGTATATGGAGAAAGAGTACAAACCTGATATTGTAACTTCATAAAAAGAGCATTAGTGAAGAGATGAAAAAGGTTATCATCAACCATATTCTGTTCACACTTGTTTAACAAAATTTTCCACATTTTAACAAAAGCTTGGGTAGTTTCATTTTCAAGTTGTTTACAATTTATGAAGTGGGCCAAAGTGTTTTTGGGAAGATCACTAGTTTGAAATTCTTGAACTAAATCATTCACTAAATATTCCAAACTATCAATAAAATGAGTTATAAGTTGATTGTACCAATCTAAGGCATCACCCATGAGGGTTTTAGCTAAGATCTTGGTAGCAGCAAAGGTGTTCAATTTGACCAAATCCTTATAAATATTTCCAAATGTTTTAAGATAAAGGGTAGGATCAGTTGATCCATTATAAGAAATTTTAGAGGTGATACCTCATATATAAATATTAGAAATTTGAGTGGTAAGAGGCTCATTTTGAATATGTCTAATGGTTTTGTTGACCAAAGGAGGCTAAGGGATGAGATTACCTTGGGAATATCCAAGATGAGGATGGGGAAAATTTTGATTATGCATGCCCTAAGTCATTGGTTGAGGATGACTTTGAGGATGAAGAAGGTGATTTTACATTCTCATCAATTGATTTGTATTATGAGCTTGAAAGGTACTCATTTGATTGAGTGTTTGTAACAAGATATGGTGGGTTTGATTGACACTATTACCATTATTTGTGGTATTAAAACTAGTATGAGTGGCTTCGGTACCACTATTGGTATTGATAAGAGCTTGAGAGGAACTATGAGAATGAGAGGCACTAGTGGCAAAATTTTCTTATGAAGCAAAAGATAGACTAGTGAATGGATGAGAAGAGGAAACACTAGAAACATGGTTACCTTGGGTAGAAAATGATTCACTAGTAGAAGGATTAAGGATATTGTATCTTATAAGAGGCCCATTAGATGTAGAACCTGCCATGTTAATGGAGATACAAGGCATAGAGGTAGAAGAAGTTAAAGAAGAGAGGTCATGGTGTGAGAAGGGGTCATAATTGAAGAAAAATGATAAGAATCAAAGAAGGTGGTACTTCAAAATCCATTTTAGAATGTGGGAGTAGGTGAATGAGGTTATTTATATTGACCACTAATCATAAGATGGTAAATGGTAGAGGGATCCTTTCTTCGATGTTGAGGAAATTTAGAGATAAAGAAGAGAATTTTAGGGGTATACTCTAATTTAGGTTGGTATTTTAGGGAGAAGAGAGGATTACGCTATGAAGAGGTATTAGGAGGGGTCCCATAGTTCATAGTGTGAGTGGCTATATGAACATTACTCTCATCTAGGAGAGGATCCCTACTTTGCATATGGGAGACCCTATGAGGATTGGTAAAACTCATCATGTTTGTTAAATTAAAATTAGTGTTGTCTTCAAATAGAAAATTCATGATGAAGGGAAAGGACTAAAAAAAGATAATAAAAATTAAAAGATAAGGAAATAAGAAGTGATAGAAATAGTATTAGGTTGACTAGGTCAACCTAGCATAGAAAATAGGGCCTACAAATAATATAGGGTCAACTGGGTTGACCTAGTACAACAAATAGAGGATAAAAAAGTGTATAGGGTCAAATGGGTCAACCTAGCACAACAAACAAGTAAAATCAAATAGCCTATAATAGACTGTGTCAACTAAGATGACTGTGTACTAAAAATAATTTTGGAAGTACTTTGAAAAGCAAGAATTGAAAGGAAACAAATAATTAATTGAATCAATGAGAGTGATCCAATTGAGACACACAACATAAAACCTTGCACCAACATTGGTTAATGTAAGTTTTTACAATACAAAATACAATTGAGGAAAGAGCAAGAAATCACTTGAAAAGTAAAAGCTAACTAGATGGTCAACTTGAACATTGTTAGATTATTATAATATTATTTTAGATGTGATAGGAAGTTGGCTGATAGCAAGGAGCTAAAAATCAATCTAAGGATAGTTTCAAGACATTTGGGCTAAAAGGAATCTATATTGGTAATGGTATAGGCTTGGTATTAGGGCCTACCCCCTCACTTCACACACCATAGTGATAAGGGTATCAGGTGCTTAGCCAAAATATACCATTAACCATGTGTTTATACTTGGATAGAAAACCAAGTTGACTTCCCTCTTGGTGATGAAATCCAAGTAGGTAGGCCTTGGGTAGATAATTGTTAAAATGTTTGTTTAAGATTTTGTGATTTGGTCATGTGTGCATAAAATAGAAAATAGTGAAACTAAATGTTAAATTGAAAACCACATAATTAGACTATGTGATCTATTCTAAACATGCAAGCAAGAAGAAATGGAAGTGTGAGATAATTACTAGCATATAAATGTTAATTCTAACTTTGAAACATGGTATAGTGTCGATGCATTCGACAATGTATGCACATAATACAAAACAAGTTTGATAGTGTCACCTCTATACTATAGAAGCAAAGGTATAAAAATGAATAGGGTTAGTAGAGTTGACCTAGTTATTTAGACAACACACAGAATATAGAAATGGGTCGATAGGGTTGATCTAGTTGACTGTGTAGGGGTGGTTTTAAAGAATCCAAACTATGAAATAAATGACTATAAGAAAAGAGAGAAAGAATAGAAAGGAACCTTGGTGAGTCTAAAGATGAAAATAAATGAGATTGTTGTCAAAAAACCTTGAGAAATGCCTATTAATCCTACTAACAGGGTCAACTAGGATGATCTAGCTTTTGTAGAAGCCTGTTGTTGAGTGCCTAAAATGTACAGGGTGGACTGAGTCAACCTAGTAATCTAGACTGGATGTCTAGAAGTCTCAAAAACTATATTGGGTTGACTGGGTGGATCTAGTAGCTTGTACATGAAAAATATCTTGCATAGAAAGAATAGAGTCGTATAGATGTAACTATTTGTTGAACCTGCACACATAAGTTAGAACTATGTCGACACAGTTGACCCAGTATAGAAAATATATGATAAAATAATGAAAAATAAGTGAATAAATCTTGCAAGGGTTAGTTTATGTTAGGTTCACTAGAATGTATGCAATCAAAAATGGATCATGTCTATAAATCAATCCTAGCTCAAAAAAGATAGAACATACCTACACTTCTGATTGAGAATACATTTGTTAAGTAGGAGCATGAAAAATATGGGGATTTAATAGACCTAATTAAGGGATCATTTATCACAATACAATATGCTAAGGAGGGTTCCAAATCCTCCATTCTAACACAATCATTCATTAACCCTAAGGGGGTCCTAGGTTTTGATATTTCACCTAATCTACTAACAAGAAAAGTAAATCTAATCTAGTGCTCACCAAAGCTTGTGGCACAAAGTGGGGGTTAGAAATAATAAAAATGAATATACATAGGAGACATATACTCATTTAAATGTATATGAAATCCTAATACATGGAAGAGAATATCAAATGCATATCTTTCTACCCTTATAAAGGATAAATAAAGTTAAGAATACTTACGTTTGAAGATGAACCTGTCGAACCTCAATATCTCCCTTGGCCAAGGTGCTTCATAAGAGGTTGTTGTGGTATGTAAGGATGTTAAAGATAAATCAGCTCTAGGCTACATAACCTATCAATGTATCCAAAAGACTTATCCATAAGACAAGATTTGTATCTCCAAAGAAAGTATGGAACCCTAAGCTTTACTGCTCAATTAGAATAGTCAATAAGGAGATGTTAATTTGCTCTTACTTCTTATCAAATGATGGAAATGAACTTGTATTTATAGGTAGAGTTGACCCTAAACCCTTCTAAAAATCCTGGTTGATAGGGTCAACCTATTCAACCTAGCATAGTTTCAGATAATTATTCTCTAGGTCATGAGCTAGGTCAACTAGCTCCTAAGTGAAAATACCTCAAAACTATAGAGGGTCAACCCAATACAACTGACTGATAAAATGAGATTTAGGTGAGGAAAAGGAGGATCAAATTTAGTAAATGTCTAAAATGGGTACAATAGAGAAGAACAAGCTTAGGGTTAATGGTTTTAGGAGATAAGTGTGAGATAACATGTAGCAAAAGGGACAAAAATCTTGTAAAGCCCTTATGGTCTACCCACCTATTTCTTGGTGCACCCCTTAAGGCATGCACTCAGAGAGATTGAGACTCAGTGGGTTCCTGCAAGATATAAAGTGTCAATAATCGATAAAAGTTTGAAAATATTGTATGTATACAAGGTCTTCCTTACCTGATTATGCACTTGACATGTGCACACTAATTTCCAAAAAAAACAACTCATTTTATTCTTCCTTGTCATATATATCACTATTAATGTCTTCCATCATGGTCTATAAAACTTCTTGTTCTTTGAATCCCATATCTATTAAGTCACATTCACCTATATCTCTCAAACATCTAGATTATCCAACTAGGTCTTTATTTGATGCATCCTCTTCTTGGGTGGTGGAAGTGAGCCTCATCATTTGGGTGCCTTTTTTTTGCCTTTATCTTGATGTGATGGAGCTACTAATATTTGTGGGGGGATTGTGGCCATGATTTTTATTTTCCTTGTGCCTATTCTATCACTAGTTTGTATGCTTATGGAAGAATAGATCACAGAGGTGACATTGACCTCACAACTAAAGATTTTTGCCTCCACACTTTGGCATACACATTAATGATCCCTCTTATTACTTGTTTGGCCTAATTTTTGGCCTACCAAAAGAATTTTATAATGCATTCAACTAAAATTCACACTGAAGCATCCTCTATGGACTCAATTGGTATTCCTCTAACCACCCTTGTATATTTATTCTTAGTATCTAAATGGATTGGTGGGGTGGAGGAATTATAAGGGAGGAGGGATTTGATGAAATGTAGGAGGCCTGTAACTCATGAAATAGCTTGAACATCGATCCAAATTGTGATATCTTGGGATAAATGCATTTTTTTATCTCTTATAAGACCTACATAAATTGAAACATTAAATTCTTTTCAGTAGTAGGATCGATATATTTGTCATGCTATAATTTTCTAATCCCTTGATCTGTTATCATTTATAATGGTGGTAATCCTTATTCTACTATTTGATGTCTAGTGACCGCTTATATAAATGCATTTTCCTTAGGTTTAAAATTGATTATGTTTACATTGCACATAGGTTTCTCCCTCTTCTAATTTTCAAGTACTGGGTAATCCTCCATATAGTTTTGCCCTTCATTTTGATAATAAACATAATATACTTACCTCTATGGATTTGTAGAGTAGTTCCACATATATAACATTGAATTTGTTGTTGAGGTGGTCTGCTATCATTATTTCATGCTCCTTGATATCCACCTTTGTACCCACCCCTTTATCCTCCTTTATTTTATTAAAAACCCCACTATTGTAAATTTTTATTATGAAATCCCCCTTGTTACTATTGTGGTGCAATATATCCTCCATATTGATGTTGAGGAGAAGTGGGAACCCAGTTTGATTATTCTTGTTGAAGGGTCACATTAGTCCAAGGTTGTTGGCATTGGACAGTATATTGATATGATGGAGATGAGAAATTTTTACATATCTCCATACCTTGAGGTTGATATTGTAGAAATGAAGGCATCTGTCTTAGGCTACCTTTAGTCACACTTGTCATCTCCACATCTCATCTAGATGTACCTACTTCACAGTTGGTATTTGTTTTGTTGTAATTGTGAAGGCATTTTTAGTATTATCTTCCTTCAATTCTTGTAAGGCTTAGTAATTATTTTTGTCATGGTTATTAGAATTATAAACATTATAGAAAAATCCTTAAGATTTTTGTATATAGTGCTATAAAATATGGATTTTTGATATCACATTCCCTAGTACCCTGCGTATCTCACATAACTCTATTTTTATCTTAAGATAATCATTCATGTGATGTCCTTCTCGATCATGATATGTAAACCAAAAGATTAGTTTATGCTTTTAATTTTCATGCATATCATCTATATTCCTCATAAATTCATCTAATTTTGCCTTGAACTTAGAACTGTTCACTAGAGCATCTACATATTCTTCTATTTTTTCTATTTTGATCAAAGTTACTCAAACGTTAGCCTTTGTTGAAAATTGAGTCTACACAATAGCAAAATTGATTTTTATTCTTAGAACTTACACAAACCATGCAACCTTGTCCTTATCTTCCATTATAAATTCAATCTTATTCATCACATCTGAGAACCTTTGATCATATTCCCATATTAACTCTCCACTCCTCTGATGAATTTCTTTCATATCTTGTATAATCTAGCTTGCACACTTCATTTTGAATTATGTAATAAGATTATTCTAAATTTTTTTCAAATATAGGGAATTAACATCCCTTTTACAAATGAATTCTCAATATCTTTATGTTAAATCCCTTACAAGATCACACTTCTTCACATCATCTAAAGTTATTCCTTTAACTCTCTACTTTATATCACATGTCACTAAATATTATTCTAGGTTTGTAGAACCATCATATGACATTAGAGGCATAAACACGATTGTATTTATTGTTATATTTGTCGGAGGTTTATTATATATAAGTGGTATCTATGCACTAGGAATTTATACTATAGGTATTTATGTACCACTAGATGTAATGACAGGGTTTTACACACTATCAACTATGATCAATGCTTATTATTCCCTAATGACCATTGTTTCAAATTTATGTACACTCTTTCTTATAGGTTTTTTGAAACTAGGATTAAAAATGCATTTTAATTCTTCTAACATATTGTTATCCAGGGTCTTTTTTTCACTCAATTTTTTGAAATTCTTTGTAAACAAATCAAACCAGCATTTTTTTCTTTCTTCCTTTACACTCTTCTTTCCTTTATCTAATAAAATATTAGGATTGAGGGGTGCATACCTATAAAATAAATGATATCCAACTTCTATTTTTTTAATCTATGATCTTGAACCTATAATATTTATGTGCTCATGTACCATCTTCTTTGCTGATATAAATAATATCCTCCCAAATAACTATGATCTATTACTAGTTTCTAATTACTTTATCCTACCTTCTTCATCTTTTGCACCCTACTTTATTTCCTCATTGTCTCTACTTATTTCTTATTCTATCTTAGGCCCATCACTTTCATGTTCCTCATCTTCTTTACCTTCTCTACTTCTTGCATCCTGCATTGTTAGAGGTAAAATCACTAAGAGGGGGTGTGAATTAATGATTCTAGATAATCCAATTCAATTTATGACTCTTAAACATTTAGCACATATAATCATGATGCATATAAATTAACCATTACAATGAACAACAAATATATACCAAGATCAAGCACATAACATATGATATATGTGGGAAACCCTCTTGGGGGATAAAACCCATTGAACCCTGCAAGATGGACTAAAGTCCTATAAAGACAAGATTCAAAATTTAGACCAACACCAACTGATCAAGGAACACCCATACCTTAATTTAGTGAGACACCCATCCCATAAGGAGGAACCAAACCAATAGGAAACCAAGCACCAACACATAAACCTTGATTTGATATCCACCTTTGATTTGATGTCTTCTACACCTGATGATGGAATTCTCCTACTTTCTCTATTTCCCCTTTACACTCTCATAAACTTGAACACACAAGCAATGCATCTAAAATACCCTTTTGGATCACTCTTCACTTATTAGCACATACACAATCATAAAACCTAAGAAAAATATGTCACAACATCAGAAACATGACCTATAGTTCATACACACAATCCTTAACCTTCTTTGCTCTTTAATTCATCCACTAAACACACTCACTCAATCAACCTCTAGGGTTTACTCGCTTAATTTGCCTCTTCTAGGCTCATTAGGTCTAATGACATATGTGTTATCCTTCATCACCTTGATTATAAAAGCATGAATAATCATTTTCACTCTCTATTGGTCCTTAATGACCTATAACTTCATTTTAAAGGTTCTCTCCTTTGCTTAATTCCAAGCTCTCTCTTCTCCATACCAAATAGGCCAATTATGCCTAATATTTATACCATACACTCATCTAACCCATCTTGGTTGGCCAAGATGCTTACCATAATTTTTCTAACTTTGAAATAGGTCTTCATAAATGTTAAATTTTAGAATCATAAACTCCTTAGGTTGGACAATACCTCATTATCCCTAAACCACCATTAGGTCTTGGTGAGACCTAAAACAATTAGGCCTACTCAACCATACGTTACAACTTTAACTCCTTGGGCCACTTTCAGCTTCCACCAATGATTTTAACACATCAAAAATATACAAATGAACACTTGAACCTACCAATTAGGGATACTCGCTCTATAGGCCTTCGAATAAAGGAAACATAGTCTCAAACTTATGAAGTAACAAATCAAATATTTCACATATCCATATGATTATATCACATGGGTGAAATATTTAGGACCTATGGAACACTTACATGTGCCTTAGACATTCCAACATAGTCTCTAAGCACTCAAATCAACTCTCTCAAAATGACCACTCAAACTGGTCACATATAGTCAAAATATAGTCAAGCTATTTTGATTATCCACAACTGAATATGGGAAACATAAGATATAAAATATCTTCATGAACCTTAAATACTTATATAACATCTCCATATTCATTTTATTCTTTAATTCTACTCAAAATACCTTCAAATCACTTATTGTTGACACCGTGGATTGCACCTTTGAAAGAAGGCTCGGCTTTTCTCTTCCACGTAGCACAATGGAGACTCCCCTCTTGCTATGGGCTTGGAAAAACTGAGGGAATAATCTCTAAATAAGGGCTAGCTCCTTTTGATACATCTTTGATGTCTTTCACTACTACTACTAACAATAAGCAGGGGGGTAAAAAGGGAGAAGGATATAACCAAAACAACAACTAATCTAAACGGTGATGCACCAAATGATTTTGATCTACTCAGCTATATCAACACTTCAAACCAAAAGGGGGTGGATAGACATTTTATCTGACAAAAAGACTAGACTGTAGGGAAATTTAACAAGGGGGATTAATAAAGACATAAGGAAAAGGAACCTACCATAGGTGCTACAAAAAACACACTATCAAATAACTACTTTCCTATCTTTGCGCTCCATATGAAGCACTTCTTATTAACCTAGAGAAATAACTTTGGCTACACTAGGTATGTTGGTTTCAATCTATAAAAGCATCAAGATAAAATGACTGAACACAGAGTTGATACATAGACATACTCAAAAGTATAACCAGTTAGATAGAAGTAAAACACATTTTTATTGATTCAAAGGTGAAATTTGACAGGGCTTCACCTTACAAAATGAGAGATATCTTTCTCAATTGAGAGGTTACAATATATAGCATGAAGAAGAAGACTTTATCATCTTCCAAAACAAGTGGCCCATGGTACGTTGAATGCCTAAGAAGGAGGAGTATGCTGAAAGAACCATGCTGTGGCTATCGTTAGTCTTGACTTTGGTGTTTAACCCATATTAAATTTCACTACAATAGCATGGGTTGCTTTGTATATTTGAATGACAAGGTCACTTCTCAGTGAAGTTCATGTGACTATCTTCTCATTAATGTAAAATGATGAAAAATAGGCCACACTATTGAATGTGTGCACTCTTTGATGACCACTTGGTGGAGATTGTTTCATATGTAGTAATAACTTCTCCTACCAACATTCTTTTGCCACCTGGGTTGATCTGATTCATGTCTGTGCTTGGCTGGGTGCATCCTTTGGAATATTCCAAATGTTGTCATATATGTGTGTAGCTATGTTTCGGATTCTCTATTTTGTTCCCTCTTTCCTTGCTATTTCTTGTCTCTTTTTAGCAATTTGAGATCTCAAGACATTCTTTTCATCTTTTCTTGGCTACTTGGGCTCCTTTCTCAACGGGTCACCACATTTCCTTTTGGCCACTTATCATGAGTGATTTTGAGAAAGATGCCTGAAAGAAATCGGTCCTTTGGTTTCTCTTCAATGGCTGACACATCCCATCAAAATTTATGTTGTGGGCTTGTCACTATTTGAAAACTAATAGCTATTTTACTGCCTTGAATTTGACATTTGTACACCCATCATCAGACATTTGAACCTCCAACAGCTAGTTTTCCATGCTAAAATTGATGTACTCAAACCCATCATTACTTTGGTAATTCCTTCAGCTTTCTGCAATTGAATCTTTAGCTTTTGCAATTAAACCTTCTTAAAGGGAAGGTGACCTTTCAAAATAGAGGAGAGCATCCCTTTTTGGCAGCTGAGAGTTCCCCATAAGGGCACTTGTCCTTCGAGCTCCTTTGTCTTCTCAATTCCTTTGGACAAAATGCCTGAAGGAATTCTTTTGGACATTTTTTCCTGAAGGAAATCTTGTCTCCCATCTCGACCTTTCTTTGGGTTCCCAATCCCTTCAAATTCCTTTAGATAAAATGTCTGAAAGAATTCCTTTGGACATTTTGCTTGAAGGAAATGTGCCTTTAATGCCTTGACCTTCTCTTTGTAAATTCCTTTGGAGAAAAGTCCAAAGGAATTCCTTCAGTAATTTTGTTCGAAGGAATTTACCTTTGTTTCTCTCTTTTGGATTTTCTTTGAATAAAATGTCTGAAGAAATCCTATCTTTTGAATGGATTTTCTCTGAAGGAAGATTTACCTTTCAATCTTCTGCCTGTCATTTTTTTGAAGGAACTTCCCTTTCGGGCCTTATGCCTTGCTATCTTGAAATGCAATTCTACCTTCCATAAGGGTATTTTGGGTCCAAATGTCTTTCAGAGCCTACTTAAATGGTATGATTTGTCACCTATCTACCTTGTGCAAGGGCACTTGACCTTCAGGGCCTTGTAAAAGACTTGTATTTATTTGAAACTGGCTCCTTCCTTTGTCAATAAAAGGCTTGCTTAAAGGAAATTTGTTAAAGTGAAACAAGTCCTAGATCAACCCAAAAACTTGTAGGACTCAAATCACTCAGCTTTTTTATGGAATAGGCCTATGACAAAGGGAAAAACCATGATTGCATCAAGGTGAAAGCATCAAAGATTGGGACAACAAGGTAAGAAAAAAGAGACTGATTTTTGGCCTGTAAGACCAAAAAATGGTCAACAAATTGGTGATTTACAGGGGAATCATGCCTGCTATACTAAAGAAGACTGGTAGCCTCAAAGTCCATTGGGCATGGAGTTAGGATGCATCTTGAAAAAGTTAACAATAGCCTTATAAATACTTATGAACCAATAAAGCTTTACCTCAAGCAACAAGGAAAAAACAACACCTAACAAGGCTAAAAAACACTACACCTATGTGAACAACACTTAGGGAAAACAAAGACAACTGAAAGCAAACTACTATGTACAACTAACTAGATATATTTACCTCCCTCCTAGATCAAAGGGAAAACTTCTCAAGTTTCCATGGTAAAGAAACTTATGGTTTTACACAAGTGATTGAATGGAATGGAGACTTAGTGACTTGAATTTCTTGCTTGCCACCTTGATTGGCTTGTATCCGAGTGGATTAGGGTCAAACATGTCTCCAACATCTATTTATTCACTTTGCCCCTTGAAACTTGATTCATGTTGGACCCTCATGCTGGTGTATTTTATTAATAAATAAATGGCTGCTAGCTTATCACCATAAGCCTCATTTAGCTCATAGCCCCCTTGACATGCATCATGGATCGACTTGTTCCCTTCAGCCTTATTGAAGAGCCTATCAAACTGATCTTCTACTTCATCAAGGCTTTCTTGAAGAAGGATGTATGTTGTGATGTCTAAAATGAGATCACAAACCACTTGCTTATCCCATAGAATGTCACCTTCTTATTTAAGGCTCTCTTCTTCAAAGCTTTCATCAAGATGGATAGGCTTCTCCTTTTCTTGCTAAAAATAAGAGTCTCTAGTTGTTCAAAGACCTGCTCCTGATCCTCCTCCAACTCAGATCCCATGGCATTGTCATTCTCTTCATCAAAGCAATGAGGAAGTTCATCAAAAAAGGAGGGAGAGAGTTCACCATGCTTACTTTCCTCATCATCCATTATTGACAAATAAATTTTGTTAACCTCTTCTTCATATTGCTGGAACATCCCCATGTATGCATGACCTATGTCTTCTCCATTATTTCTGATGTATTCAAAGAGAGCATCCAATCCTCTCTTCTTCACTTTCCCTTTTTAAAATAGGTTCCTCCTTGAGAAAGAATGGAGTGGAGGGTTGATGGACAGACTCATGTGGAAGAGCAGGCAGTCCTTGAGCTATAATCAAATGCTTCTCTTCCTTCCATTTGTCCAACACTTTATCTACATTAGATGTGGCTTGATATCTCTCTTAAATGAGTGTAGATGGGGTGTGTTCAGACATGGAATCTGCTGTTTGGTCTAAATCATCCATCACATCCTGGCTGAGGAATCTCATTTTGGACTCCAACTCTGTAACTTGCTTGGCTATATTATCTTGGAAGAGCCTTTCTTGGAGATCATGAAGATCACCATGAGTAGGAGCAGCTTCATCATTTCTAAATCCTTGAGCTGGTTCATGGCATTCCCTCCAGCTTGGAGTCTTGACATCATGTTGAAAGACTTGAGGAGGTTGAGGAAGATGAGGAAGAGTCTACTGATGCATATGAATAATTTCTTGAAGAGAGACGTGCTATTTTTTGAAAGGCATAGGATGATTCCCTTCAAAGGAGGATTCAACATCTAAGGAATTGAGAAGGTTCATTTCCATGGGAAGTTGCTCTAATGCCCTTTGATGTTGGAAAGCTAGGTGTAAGGGATTAAGAGCAAGAGTGGCTACTACATCAGATGAGCTAGAGTGAGCAAGTGCTATTTGGTAGAAAGGATTTGGTACATAAGAGGAGGCCTTCCTTAGAATAGGAGGGGGATGCATTGGAGAGAGAGAAGGCACACAAGATTGATTGCCTTGAATGAATGGACTTTCCCATTTTGGTACTTCCTCCTTCATGGATTACAAGGCCTGAGCTTACCTAAACAAGCACTCCTCATTATATAAAATATCTTGCTGATATCTATTTTTCTTCTCCAATCTATTTATCTCCATCAATTACTTCTCAAACTCCAACATTACTTCCTTTAAACTAGGTGAAGGGCAACTATGAGAGCTACTTGAGGTGATTCCATGAACAACCTAAGCTTGATCAAAGTTATATGAAGGAACACAAGGCCTATGCTATTGAGCAATGGAATTATACATACCAAAATGTGATTTATTAATGGCACCAGAACTGCTTAACCAGCTGATTCAACTCAGAGTCACCATTGCTGTTGGTTGAAATGCCTATAATGGCTGATTAGTTGAAGAACACACCAAAAAATATTTTAACTCCTTGAACAAATGAGTCCCATCAGGTGTGCCAAAAATTGTTGAAACTTTGGATTGCACCCTTAAAAGAAGGCTCAACTTCTCTCTTCCATGTGGCACAAGGGAAACTTCTCTCTTGCTATGGGCTTTACAAAACTGAGGGGAGAATCTCTAGATAAGGGATAACTCCCTTTGATGCATCTCTGAGGTCTTTCACTATTACTACTAACAATAAGGGGGGGGTGAAAAGGGAAAAGGATATAACCAAAACAACAACGAATCTAAATGGTGATGCACCAAATGATTTTTATTTACTTAGCTATATCAACACTTTAGACCAAAAGAGGGGAAATAAATACTTTATCTAAAAAAAAGACTAGACTATAGGGTGCTTTAACAAGGGGGCTTAATGAAGACACAAGGAAAAGGAACCTACCACAGGCACTATAGAAAACACACTATTAGATAACTACTTTCTTATCTCTATGCTCTAGATGAAGCAATTCTTGTTAACCTACAAAAATAGCTTTGGCTACACTAGGTATGTTGGTGTCAATCTATGAAGGCATCGAGCTAAAATG
Source organism: Torreya grandis (assembly GCA_037957365.1). Taxonomy (NCBI): domain Eukaryota; kingdom Viridiplantae; phylum Streptophyta; class Pinopsida; order Cupressales; family Taxaceae; genus Torreya; species Torreya grandis. The sequence continues at coordinate 409,735 of JARHVA010001509.1, forward strand.
ATTGAACACAGAGTTGATACACAGACATACTCAAAAGTATAACCAGTTAGATAGAGGTAAAACACATTCTTATTGATTCAAAGGTGAGATTTGGTAGGGCTTCACCTTAAAAAATGAGAGATATCTTTCTCAACTAAGAGGTTACAATATATAACATGAAGAAGAAGACTTTGATGCCTTCCAGAACAAGTGGCCCATGCTGTGTTGAATGCCTAGGAAGGAGGAAGTACGCTAAAGGAACCATGCTATGGCTATTTCTAGTCTTGACTTTGGTACTTAACCCATATTAAATGTCACTACAAGAGCATGGGTCACTTTATCTATTTGAATGACAAGGCTACTTCTTAGTGAAGTTCACATGACTATCTGCTCATTAATGTAAAATGAGGAAAAATAGGCCACACTATTAAATTCTTGCACTCTTTGATGACCACTTAGTGGAGACTGTTTCATTCATAGTAATAAATTCTCCTATCGACACCTTATTTTGCCACCTGGGCTAATCTGATTCATGTTTGCACTTGGATGGGTGCATCCTTTGGAACATTCCAAATGTTGTCGTATGTGTGTGTAGCCATGTTCTAGATTCTCTATTTTGTTCCCACTTTCCTTACTATTTCTTATCTCTTTCTAGCAATTTGAGCTCTCAAGATATTCTTCTCATCTTTTCTTGGCTACTCAGTGGGTCATCGAGTTTCCTTTTCGCCACTTATCATGAGTGCTTTCAGGCAAGATGCCCAAAAGAAATCGGTCCTTTGGTTTCTCTTCAATGATCGATGCATCTCATCAAAATTGAGGTCTATGGGCCTGTCACTATTCAAAAACCAACTGCTATTTCACTACCTTAAATTTGACATTCATGCACCCATCATCAGATGTTTGAACCTCCAATGGCTAGTTCACCATGCTGAAATTGATGTGCTCAAGCCCGTCATTACTTTGGTAATTCCTTCAACTTTTTGCAACTGAACCTTTCAACTTTTGCAATTGAACCTTCTCAAAGGGAAGGTGACCTTTCAAAAGAGAGGAGAGGGTCTCTTTTTGGTAGCTAAGAGTCTCTTGCAAGGGCACTTGTCCTTCAGGCTCCTTTGTCTTCTCAATTCCTTCAGATAAAATGCTCGAAGAAAATCTTGTCTCCCATCTCGGCCTTTATTTAGGTTCCCAATCCCTTCGAATTCCTTTAGATAAAATGTCTGAAGGAATTCCTTCAAAAAATTTTCCTGAAGGAAATGTGCCTTCAATTCCTTGACCTTCTCTTTGTAAATTCCTTTAGACAAAAGTCCAAAGGAATTCCTTCGAGCATTTTGTCTGAAGGAATTTACCTTTGTTTCTCTCTTTTGGATTTTTTTTAGAATTTTTTTTTGAAGAAATACTTTAATTGTTGCATGGATTTTCTCTGAAGGAAGACTTACCTTTCAGTCTTTTGCCTTGTCATTTTTTTGAAGGAACTTCCCTTTTGGGCCTTCTACCTTGCTCTCTTGAAATGCATTTCTACCCTCTGTAAGGGTATCTTGGGTCCAAAATGTCTTTCGGAGCCTGCTTAAATGGTCTGATTTGTCACCTGTCTACCCTCCACAAGGGAACTTGACCTTTGGGGCCTTGTAAAAGACTTGTATTTATTTGAAATTGGATCCTTCCTTTGTTAATAAAAGGCCTGCCTAAAGTAAATCTCTTAAAGTGAAATAAGTCCCAGATCAACCCGAAAACCTACGTGACTCAAATCACTTAGGTTTTTTATGGAATAGGCCTACGACAAAGGGAAAAAACCATGATTTTAGCAAGGTGAAAGCATCAAATACTGGGACAACTAGGTAAGAAAAGGGAGACTAATTTTTGGCCTGTAGGACCAAAAAATGGTCAACACTTATGTAACATGGTCACTCAATCTGCTAGTGCATTCAACAAACATAGTCAACTTCTAAGTAGTTTTTCACATTAAATATGGATTGGTCAAACTTCCATAATCCACAAAAATTTTCCTCATAGAGTTTATAACACTTTTAAATAGTTATCTCATCTTGAAACATCAAAATACCATCAATAAATCTTCAATTACCCTTCTTGGGTTACTTGCAGAACATGGTCAAACACACAATCAACTTTGGAGCTCAATATCTTTGACTGTAGGAACATTCAAATCTTATAATAAAATTTTATGGATTCAATTTTAAGTCCTTTACAAATTTTCATTTTAAATCACCTTCAAAATTATCCTATATCAAAATATATAAGCAAAATACTCAACACTAGTTTTTCCTTTGTTAATTTCAAATACCAACGATCACTGGTAAATACAAATATTACAGACATATGTATTCATATCATGTTGCTTGGAAAATTTGTCAAATTCACTCCATTTATCTCCTTGTGATCCTCCTTAATTTAACTCTTTTATTCTCACTGTTGATCATTGATATGTGCTTCCATGATTAAGACACTTGACACCCTCACGTGCCTTCTAAGCACATTGATGCTAGTCCCTGCTCTTGTGCCACTTGGTAGTCTTGCATGCCTTCTAAGAATTTAATATTTAATTAAAAATACACCATCAATCTATATATACATGAACACCTGCATGCCATTTATATTTTATCAAATCATTATGATTGAGACACATGTCACTAACACGTATAATTTTAGGAACCTTTGACATATTAACTTAATATGCACCATTGGATCACTATATGACAAGATCATGAAATACATTAGATCCTTATATATTTAAATTAATTAATCTCCATATATCTTCATTTCCTAATTAAATGCTTATCTTAGATCAATAATACAAATTTAGCTCAAGTGTAGAAACCACTACAATCTGCCTTGAAGGCCAAATTTACACCTTAATAACTTTTGATACTATCAACCTCATGACCTAAAATATGAACCACATGATCAAATTTCATAGGGGAATCCATCCATGTATCAAAATGATCTTGAATCCTTCACATGTGTTAATGCTAATGTCATCAATCTACTCACTCAACTTTATCTATCAAGATGACTACTTGAAACTAGACACTCATATGATTGCTCTGATGAATTCCTTTCACTTACATAAGTATTATAATAACTCATAACACCCCATAGGGTTTATACAACATTTACATACCATCAATATCATCTATCAATTTTCTATCCAAGTCAAACACTGATGAATTATACAAGAACACTAAATCACACTTTGTCATTGTCATTTTAGCATACATGACACCTTATCAATATCCTTGATCACCTTGGGGACATCATTGAAAAACATCCAACAATATCCCCCTTTTTCATTGATGTCAAACACAAATAAAAATCTTATGCTTAGACTCTATCTCTCTCTTCAATCACTTTTTACCCTTTGACACAATGACAAAGTGAGCTCAACTTCTGATCCTGTGGACCTAAAAAGACTTTAAGGACCAATAATAGGAAAGGACCACCTCTGAGAGATGATATAGACTCCCCCTAAAATTTTGTATACCTATTCTTAACCATTGTAATGAACAAGGAATATATAAAACCAGCAAGCACATAACATATGATATATGTGGGAAACCCTCTTGGGGGATAAAACCCACTGAACCTTGCAAGATATACTAAAGTCCTACAAAGAAAAGATTCAACATTTATACCAACACTAACTAATCAAGGAACACCCATCCCTTAATTTAATGAGACACCCATCCTATAAGGAGGAACCAACCCACTAGGAAACCAAGCACCAACCTACCTACCTTAATTTGATCTCCACCTCTAATCTAATATCTTATACACCTAATGATGGACTTATCTTACTTTCTCTCTTTCCCCTTTACACTCTCATAAACTTGCACACACAAGCAGTGCATCTAAAATACCCTTTTGGATCACTCTTCACTTATTAACACATACAAAATAATAAAACCTACAAAAAATCTATCAAAACATCAGCAACATGACCTTTAGGTCATGCACATAATCCTTATCCTACTTTTCTCTTTAATCCATCCACTAAGCACACTCACTCAATCAACCTCTAGGGCTTACTCGCTCAATTTACCTCTTCTAGGCTCATTAGGTCCAATGACATATGTGTTCTCCTTCATCACCTTGATTAGACAAGCATAAATAATCCTCTTCACTCTCTATTAATCCTAATTTACCTATAACTTCTCTTTCAAAGTTTCTTTCCTTTGCTTAATTTTACGTTCTCTCTTCTCCACACCATATAAGCCAATTATGCCTAGTATTTATACCATACACTCATCTAACCCATCTTGGTTGGCCAAGATGCTTACCATACTTGTTATACCTTTTAAATATGTCTTCATACATGTTAAATTTAATAAAAACACACTCCTTGGGTTGACCAATACCTCATTATCCCCAAACCACCATTAGGTCGTGGTGAGACCTAAAACAATTAGGCCTACTCAACCATTTGTTACAACTTTAACTCCTTGGGCCACTTTCAGATTCTACCAATGCTTTAAACACATAAAAAATATATCCAAAATACCCTTTATAACTCCTTCATGGTTCCATGCCACTTGGAATACCAACTCAACACTTGACCCTACCAATTAGGGATCTTCGCTCTATAGGCCTTTAAACAAAGAAACCATAGTCTCAAACTTCTAAAGCAACAACTCAAATATTTCACATATCTATATGATTATATAAAATGGGTTAAATATTTAGGACCTATGCAACACCTTCATGTTCCTTATACATTCCAACATAGGCTCTAAGCACTTAAATCAACTCCCTCAAAATGACCACTCAAACTGGTCATATATAGTCAAAATATAGTCTAGCTATTTTTATTCTCCACAACCAAATATGGGAAACATAAGATCTTAAATACATTCTCATTAACCTTAGATACTTATATAACATGTACATACTCATTTTATTCTACAATTTTAATCAGAACACATTCAACTCACTTCTGCAACATGGTCACTCAATCTGCTAATGCATTCAACAAACATAGTCAATCTCTAAGTAATTGTTCACATTGAATATGGATTGGTTAAACCTACATAATTCACACATATTTTCCTCATAGAGTTTATAACACTTTTTAATATTTATCTCATCTTGAAACATCAAAATACCATCAAGACATCTTTAATTACCCTTCTCGGGTTACTTATAAAACATGGTCAAACACACAATCGACTTTGGAGCTCAATATATTTTACTATATGAATATTAAAATCTTATAATTAAATTTTATGGATGAAATTATAAGTCCTTTAAAAATTTTCATTTTACATTACCTTCAAATTCATCATAGATCAAAAGATATAAGCAAAATACTCAACACTAATTTTATCTTTGTTAATTTCAAATATCAACGATCATTGGTAAATGCAAATATTGTAGACACATGTATTCATCTCATGTCCCTTGGAAAATTTATAAAATTAATTCCATCTATCTCTTTTGGATCCTCCTTATTTTAAATCTTTAATTCTCATCATTGATCGTTAATATGAACTTTCACGATTAAGACACTCGACACCCTCACATTCCTTATAAGCATATTAATGCTAGTCCCTGCTCTTGTGCCACTTGGCAGTCCCACATGCCTTCTAAGAATTGAATATTTCATTCAAAATTCACCATCAATATCTATCTACATGAACACCTACATTCCATTGATCTTCTATCAAATCATTATGATTGAGACATATGTCACTAGTGCATGTAAATTTAGGAAACTCTGACATATTAACTTAATATGCATCATTAGAGCACTATATGACAAGATCATGTGATAAATTAGATACTTATCTATTTATATGAATTAATATACATATATATTCATTTCTTGATTAAATACTTATCATAGATCTTTAATAATACAAATTTGGCTAAGTATGGGAACCACTACAATTTGCCTTGAAGGCCAAATTTACACCTTAATAAATTTTGATACTATCAACCTCACAACCTGAAATATGAACCACATGATAAAATTTCATAGGGGAATCCATAAATGTATCAAAATTATCTTGAATCCTTCACACATGTTAATGATGATGTCATTAATCTACTCACTCAACTTTATCTGTCAAGATGACTAGTTGAAACTAGACACTCATATGACTGCTCTGATGAATTCATTTCACTTACATAAGCATTATAAGCACTCATAACACCACATAGGGTTTATACAACATTTCCATACATCAATATAATCCATCAATCTATTATCCAAGTCAAACACTGAATAACTGTGCAAAAACACTGAAGCACACTTTGTCATTGTCATTCTAGCATACATAACACCTCATCAATATCCTTGGTCATCTTGAAGACATCATTGAAAAACCTCCAAAAATATCCCCCTTTGTCATTGATGTTAAACACCAATACAAAGCTTATTCTTAGACTCTCTCTCTTTCTCTCTCTTCAAGCACCTTCCCCGCCTTTGACACATTGATAAAGTGGGCTCAACTTTTGATCCTATAGAGCTAAAAAGACTTCAAGGACCATTAATAGGAAAGGACCACATATTATAGAAGATATAGACTCCCTCTAAAATTTTTCATACCTCTTCTTACCTTAAGATTTTTAGACATGCTCCATGACTACACTCTTATTTGATCAAACTACGTTGTATGAAGACAAAACATATAAGAACAATATGAACTACTTGAACTTATCTTGAAAAAATTAAGAGAGACTCCCCATAAGTCACCTGATATTAGGTACCATTTTGAGAATTTTCAAACCATTTTCAACAATGATGAATCAACATAATTGCCTTCATACCTTTTATCTCAAATTCTACTACACAGTCCTTTGATCCTAGGACCTAACCATTTACAAAGCTCCCCTTTTATTTATGAATGAGGATTTAATACATTGACAAAGCACCTGACTTAGTTTTATTAAGTCATCAAGTCAACATACTTGAGTTCACATCTATAGTAGACTTCTTCATATCTCCATTATGACTATAACATCTCACATATGCTCTCCTTTACATCATGCACAACTCTTCAAGCCTTTTAAACTTTCTGAGTTAGCCCCCATAACTCCACACTCTACCTATAACCTGATATCTTCAAAAAGACTTCTCAATGAACTAGATCTATCATCAACTCTTCAAAACTATCACACTCAGTCAATATCCTTATGAAACCACTAATAGATCTCATATATTCATTAGATCAACTTAAACAACTGAAGCAAACATGAATAACTCTCATATGGATCACAAAATAATTTCACTTTATCCTCCACAAGCTATCATGGTTTAGAATATTTTCAAAGCAATCTCATGGAACTATCTCATCTTTAGAACACTGTGAACTCCATGACAGACACAACTTGTCATATAGAGAACTCTAAGACCTTCTTCATGATACCAAAAATATGACAACACATTCTCCTCATACTCTATACCAACCTTGCTTTTAGTCTTCATCATTTTGACAATCAATTTAAGCAACAAAAATTGAAAAGTTCTTATCTTCAGGACCAAAAAACCCTAAACACACCTTGAACATAATATAATAAGATCAACATACCTTTCTATGCAATAAAATATCTTGACAACTCATCATCCTTCATCAGACATCTAGAAACTTCCATTCCTTGCTTACAGACCTTGCATACATAGTTTCATTCTTTACTATATTGACCAACTAGACCATCCATCAAAGATTGACCAAAACTTTGACTTTAGGATCACTGTCCCTAAAAATATCTTTTGAATCATTCCATCATAAAAATTTGGAGTAGTTACATAAAATTCATTGCTCCCCCTTAACCAAGCATATCTTCTCATGAATTTTCTTGCCCTATAATATCAACCAAAATTCAACTAACATCCACCATGCATCATTTTGTTGACAAGTGTCTCCATGAAGCCTAGAGAGAGACATCCCTTTGACATAATGAGACTAAAAGTCTCAAAACTTTGGAGACTCCCATATCTCTATACTCTCATTTGACTTGTAGTCCTGTCTCATCACCAAATTGAATTTGAATAGATCGTTGACTTCATTATTTACTTTGGAATTGTCAATAAATGTAGATAACAAAAACTCTTGATTGTCCTTCATGTCTATCATGGCAAACAAACCATCTTTGGTCTCAGTCTAATCTCTCCTAATAGTCTTAGGTTTCCACAACTATTTGTGACCTCTTCCTTACATACTAGGAGCTCCATACACCTTATTTTGATTTGAGACCTCATTCAACTTGTTCTTGCAATACCTAGCAATTTGAACAACTCTATGACATTTGAAACAAACAAGATCATTCATACCTTTTTCTTGATGATGATTTTGATCTTTCTTTGACTAATTTCTCCTCCTCTTGCATTCTCTAGCAATGTGGCCAAATTGATAGCATGGATAACAATGACTTTGGGATGAATATCTCATTGCATTGATTTGTCTAGCTTGTATTCTTTCTTGCACTCTAGGAGCCTAATTGAACTTATCTTGGCTTGATGGTATTTGGTTGTAGAACCTAGAAATGTGACCAACTCTTTGAAAATTATAACAAACAATGTCTTCCATACCTTTTGTTTGAATATGGTAGTGATCTCCCTTTGAATGATCACTTCTTCTTACACAATCCTTTGCCCTATGACCAATAAGATGACAAACAAAACAATGGCCTATAAAATATTTGGCATACCTTGAATCATTTGGTTGTTTGATTGGCTTCTTCATTTTTCCTTTATCTTAATTTGACTTGTTATATTTCATGCTATCATCCTCTTTACCTTGTTCTAATTTATTTTGTTCATCTTCAATCTTGCCTATCTTGATTATAACCTTTTCATGCTCATCCTTTAGGGAAACAAGATTAGCCTTTAATTGAACACATTCATCTTCTTTAGCTCTCATGCTTGAACTTGTAGCCTCTAAGTGTATTCTAAGATATTTTATGGTCTTCTTATCCCCCTTAGCTTCTTTGGTCATGTCATCCTTCAATTGACATGCTTGTTCTTCCATAAACTTGATCAATTCTTGACTCTCCTTTTCCTCTCTCATGGATTTACCTAAAAAACTCCCCTCAAGAGACTTGACTAGTGATTCAAGACCTTTTATCATATTCCTAATTTTATGATTCCTCTTCTTTTGATCCTTTAGATCACTAAGTGCACCCATAAGCTTAGCTTCTAGATCAACTTCTTCTTCCTCACTGTCATAGAACACTTCTTATTATCCACTATCATGGCAAACATTTTCAACACACATGATGTCCTTTTCTTTGAAATAACTTTCCTTTTTAGCCATATTGTACCTTGGATCACCTTTAAGTGGTTAAACTTGAAAAAAAGGTCTTGCTCTAATACCAATTTTTAGAGGTACATTATTGAGAGAGAGGTGAATCAATGATGCTAGATAATCCAATTCAATTCCCAAATATTAAACATTCAACACATACAATCATTATGCGTATAAATTAACCATTACAATGAACAAGGAAGATATAGAAAGATCAAGTACATAACACATGATATATGTGGGAAACCCTCTTGTGGGATAAAACCCACTAAACCCTATCAGATGGACTACAATCCTATAAAGACAAGATTTAACATTTAGACTAATACAAACTGATCAAGGAACACCCACCCCTTAATTTAGTGAGACGCCCATCCCACAAGGAGGAACCAACCCCTTAAGCAACCAAAAACCAACCTAGATACCTTGATTTGATTTCCACCTCTGATCTGATGTCTTCTACACCTGATGATGGACTTATTTTACTTTCTCTCTTTCCCCTTTACACTCTCACAAACTTGCACACACAAACAATGCATCCAAAACACCCCTTTGGATCACTCTTCACTTCTTAGCACATACACAATCAAAAAACCTAATTTTTTTTTCTCATAACATTAAAAACATGACCTATATGTCATGCACACAATCCTCAATCTGCTTTACTCTTCAATCCATCAACTAAGCACATTCACTCAACCAACCTCTAGGGCTTACTCACTCAATCTCCTTTTCTAAGATCATTAGGTCCAATGACCTACGTGTTCTCATTCATCACCTTGATAAAAAAATTATGACTGATCCTATTCACTCTCTATTAGTACTCATTGACTTTTACCTTCTCTTTCAAAGGTTTTCTCCTTCACTTAATTCTACACTCTCTCTTCTCCACACCAAATAGGCCAATTATGCCTAGTATTTATAACATACACTAATCTAACCCATCTTGGTTGGATAATATAATTAAAATACTTGTTATAACTTTTAAATAGTTATTAATACAAATTAAATGTAATAAACACACACTTATTAGGTCAAACAAAACCTCATTAATTCCAAACCACCATTAGGTCTTGGTGAGACCTAAAAGAATTAGGCCTACTCACCCATATGTTACAACTTCAACTCCTTGGACCAATTTATAATTTAACCAATGCTTAGAACACATAAAAAATAATATAATATACCATTTATAACTCCCTCATTAGTCCATTCCACCTAGAACACTCACTCAACATTTGTACCTACCAATCAGGTCTCCTCGCTCTTTAGGCCTTCAAACACAAAAAACATAGTCTCAAACTTCTGAAGCAACAAATCAAATATTTAAAATATTTATATGATTATATCACATGGGTAAAATATTTATGACCTATAAAACACATCTATGTGATTTATACATTCCAACACATGCTCTAATCACTCAAACCAACTCTCTCAAAATGACCACTCGACTAGTCATATACAGTCAAAATAGAGTCAAGCTATTTTGACTCTCCACAACTGAATATGGGAAAAATAAGATCTAAAATAAATTTTAATGAACCTTAAATAATTTTAGAATATATCCATACTCATTTTATTTTTAAATTTTTCTCAGAACACCTTCAATTCACTCCTATAACATGGTCACTCAATCTGCCAGTGCATTCAACAAATACAATCAACTTATAAGCAATTTTTCACATTAAATATGAATTGTTAAAACCTACATAAAATAAAAATATGGTCCTCATATATTATATAACATTAATCAATATTTATCTCATCTTGAACCATCAAAATACCATCAATAAATCTTCAATTACCCTTCTCAGATTACTTGTAGAACATGGTCAAACACATAGTCACCTTTGGAGCTCAATATATTTAACTTTATTAAAATTCAAATATTATAATCAAATTTTATGGATGTGCCTTGAATTCCTTTAAAAAATTTCATTTTACATCACCTTCAAATTCATCCTAAATCAAAAGATATAAGCAAAATACTCAACATTGAGTTTTCTTTTTTTAATTTCAAATAGCAATGGTCAATGGTAAATACAAATATTATAGACACGTGTATTCATATAGTGTCCCCTATAAAATTTCTCAAACATAATTTTTTTATCTCCTTGTGATCCTCCTATATTTAACTCTTTAATGTTCACCATTGATGATTGATTTGCACTTCTATGATTAAGATACTTGGCACCCTAGCGTGCCTTCTAAGCACATTGTTGCAGTCCCCACTCTTGGCCAATTGGTAGTCCATCATGACTTATAAGCATTGAATATTTGAATAAAACCACACCATTTAACTACAAATACATGAACACCCATGTGAAATTTATCTTATGTCAAATCATCATGATTGAGACACATGTCACTAACACATGCAATCTCAAGAACCTTTGACATATTGACTTAATACTCATCATTGGATCACTATATAACAAGATAACATGACCCATTATGTCATTATCTGGTCATATTAATTACTCATTGTAGATATTCATCATCCTATTAAATGCTTATCATATATCTTTGATATTACAAATTTGGCTAAGTATGGGAACCACTACAATCTACCTTGAAGGCCAACTTTACACCTTAATAAAATTTTATACTCTCAACATCATGACCTTAAATTTGAATCACATAATCATATTTAATATGGGAATCCATCCATGTATCAAATTTCTCTTGATTTCTTCACATGTGTTGATGCTAATGCCATCAATCTCCTCACTTAGCTTTGTCTATCAAGATGAATACTTGAACCTAAACACTCATATGACTGCTCTAATGAATTCATTTCACTTACATAAGCATTATAAGCACTCATAACACACCATAGGGTCTATAAAACATGTCCATACTATCAATATCATCCATCAATTGCCTAGCCAAGTCAAACACTGAATTAATATGCAAGAACATTGAAGCATATTGAAACACACTTTATCATTGTCATTCTAGCACACATGACACCTTGTCAACATCCTTGGTCACCTTAGAGACATCATTGACAAACATATAACAATCTCCCACTTTTTCATTGATTTCAAACACTAGTGCAAAGCTTATGCTCAAACTCTATCTCTTTTCAATCACTTTCTCCCCCTTTGACAAAATGAGCAAGTGGGCTCAACTTCTGATCTTATGGACCTAAAAAAACTTCAAGAACAAATAATAGGAAAGGACCACCTATAATATATGATACATACTCCCCCTAAAATTGTGCATATCTCTTCGTACCTTGAAATTCTCAAACATGCTCCATGGCTACACTCTTCTTTGACCAAACTCTATTCTATGAAGACAAAAAATATAAGAGAAACATAAACTACTTGAACTTACCTTGAAAACATTAAGAGGGACTCCCCCTAAGTCACCTAATCTTAGGCACCCTTTTGAGTATCTTTAGACAATTTCCAAAAATGATAAATCTACATAATTGCCTTCATACCTTTTCTCTCAAATTCTACTACATAGTCCTCTGATCTTAGGACTTGAACATTTACAAAGCTCCCCTTTGTTTATGCATGAGGATTCAATACATTGACAAAGCACCTAAATTCATTTGATCAAGTCATCAAGTCAACAAACTTGAGTTCACATTTGTATTAGACTTATTCATATCTCCATTATGATTGGAACATCTCACATATTCTCCCCCTCACATCATGAACAACTCTTCAAGCCTTTCAAACTTTCTGAGTTAGCCCCCCTAACTCAATGCTCCACCTGGATCATGATATATTAAAAAAGACTTCTCAATGAAATAGATCTATCAACAACTCTTCAACACTATCCACATTCAGTCAATATCCTTATGAATCCACCAATAGATCTCATATCTTCAATAGATCAACTTAAAGAACTAAAGTAGACATGAATAACTCTCATATGGATCAAAAAACAAATTCCATTTATCCTCTACAAGCCATCATGGTTTAGAATCTTTTCAAAGCACTCTAATGGAACTATCTCATCTTTAGAATATTGTGAACTCTATGATACACACAACTTGTCATATACAAAACTCTAAGACCTTATTCATGATACCAACAATATGACAACACATTTTCCTCATACTCTATACCAACCTTACTTTTAATCTTGATCATTTTGACCAATCGATTTAAAAAATGGAAATTTACAATTTCTTATCTTCAGGACCAAAATACCTTGATCACACCTTGAGCACAATAAAACATGATCAACATACCTTTTTATGTAATATAATATATTGACAAATCATCATCCTTGGTCAAACACTTGGAAACTTCCATTCCCTACTTGCAGACCTTGCATACATAGCTTTACCAACTAGATCATCCATCAAAGATTGACCAAAACTTTGACTTTAGGATCACTTTCCTTGAATATATATTTTGAATCATTTCATCACAACACTTTGGAGAAGTTACATAAAACTCATTGCTCTCCCTTAACCAAACATATCTTCTCAAGACCTTTCTTGTCCTGTAATATTAACCAAAACTTAACTAGCATCCACTATGCTTCTTTTTATTGACAAGTGTCTCCTTGAAGCCTAGAAAGAGACACCCCTTTCACATAGTGAGAGTAAAAGTCCCAAAACTTAGGAGACTGCCATATCTCTATACTCTTATTTGACTTGTAGTCCTACCTCATCACCAAATTAACTTTGATTAGATCCTTGACTTCATTATGTGCTTCAAATTTGTCAATAAAAGTATACAACAAAAACTCTTGACTTTGCTTCATGTCTATCATGGAAAACAAACCATAGTTTGTCTCAATTTGATCTCTCCTAATAGGTTTAGGTTTCCACAACCATTTGTGACCTCTTACTTGCATACTAGGAGCTCCATACACCTTATTTTTCTTCGAGAACTCATTCAATCTATTCTTGCAATACTTAGCAATATGGCCAACTCTATGACATCTAAAATAAACATGATCACTCATACCTTTTTCTTGATGATGATTATGATCTTTCTTTGACTAATTTATTCTCCTCTTTCATTCTCTAGCAATGTGGCTAAACTGATAACATGCATAACAATGGCTCTATGATGAATATCTCATTGCATTGATCTATCTATCTTGTCTTCTTTCTTGTACTCTGGAGCCTAATTTAACTTATCTTGAATTGATGGTATTTGATTGTATAACCTAAAATTATTACCAACTTCTAGACAACTACAATAAACAATGTCTTCCATACCTTTTGTTTGAAAATGGCAGTGATCTCCCTTTGACTGATTGCTTCTTATTACACAATATTTTTCCCTATGACCAATAATACGACAAATAAAAAAATGGCCCATAAAATATTTGGCATGCCTTGAAGCATTTGGTTTTCTAATTGGCTTCTTCATTTTGCCTTTGACTTGATTTGACTTATTATCTTTCATGCTACCATCCTCTTTGCCTTGTTTTGGTCTCTTTTGTTATTCTTCAATCTTGCCTATCTTGATTATGACCTTTTCATGCTCATACTTTAGGGAAAATGTTGTCACTTGGATTTTCACCCTATTTAGGAGATGTCTCATCTCTCCTAATCCAAGTGGCACAATTAAAACACCTCAAGGCTATGGGTAGCCTAATCGTGAGATGAATCTATAGATAGGGCTAGTTCCCTTGATGTACCACTTGTAGATCACTACTACACCTATGATTGCAAGGGAAAGGGAGAGCAAACTGAAAGTAAAATATCTTAAAGGTGGTGATACACCAAATTTATTGATGACTACCAACCAACTGCATGTCACACATGAGACCAAGAGACTAACTAGGCATACACTTCTCTAATATGAATCTTCTCACATCAATGTTTCATTATAAGGTTGTGATGAATGCTTAGGCTAGGAATACTAGACAAGAGGCCTATAATGTCACTATTTGAATAGACTAACTCACTCAACCTTGAAAATTCATAGAACACTTCACGTGATCTACAAGAAGAATCTTTCAAGCTGCAAATAGGTGTGAGAATGAGATAAAAATGTTAAGAATCCAATACTCATCACTAAACAAGATCAATCATTCAAGTGAACACACTATGAATAGTCAGAAAAAGGTAAAATTAGTATTATTTATTAATCTTATGGTATGAAAATAAGTAGGGCTTTGCCATACTCAGAAAATGGATAATTTTTACAGAACTTGAGAGAGAAGTGAAAAAATAGAAGTCCAAAGGTCATAAAGACACTTGTCAAGCTGAGAAAATGAGTTACATGTACATGATAATGGAATGTGAAAATTATCATGCAAAGTTAGGAAGCACAAGTGTCAACCCAAGTCATGAAGCTCTTGAAATGTGGCATAGAAGTTATCATTTTGCACAATAAAATTGCTTTCATCATTCACCCCTATTTAAACATCCCAAAAATAACTAGGGATAGGTCTAATGTTTGTATTGAGAGTTAAGGGTTTAATACATGCTTCTCCATTCATTGGTTGCATTCTTAATCATCTAGAATCTTCTAGAAGTGGGCCATCACAACCTATAGTCAAAGAAACTCCTCTTTCCCATACCTTGCACACTTGTCC
This sequence comes from Torreya grandis, assembly GCA_037957365.1. Taxonomy (NCBI): domain Eukaryota; kingdom Viridiplantae; phylum Streptophyta; class Pinopsida; order Cupressales; family Taxaceae; genus Torreya; species Torreya grandis. Next base: position 425,496 of record JARHVA010001509.1, read on the forward strand.
TCAAATTTGGCTTTATTTTCCCATGAAAATCCATATAAGAGTGTGAATTACATGTTTTAATACCATCCATGACCTTAGAGGAATCAGGCACACCTTAAACATAACCTACTTGAAGCTTTTCACCCTTCTCACTATCATGTTCACTATGCCATTTCTGATTGGTTGAGATGAGGTAGCTAGTAGGAACATGTAGGAGTTTTTATAAGGCATGAAATGGACATGGGGGGTTATATTAAGTCTGTAACTTCCTCCCAAATTTTATTTCATCTTTTTAAACCTCTTGGAACATACACAATGCATAAAATAGTCAAGAAAAGTAATTATGTACCCTGTCCATACATGCATGAAACACAACAAGTGGATGGAAAGGGTCATTGGATAATATCCTACAAGTTTCAATAATTTTCATTCCCATTACATCTTATTTGAATATCTGTCCAACCTTATTTTCTTAGTCATGTCATTAACCAAGGTTTGTGAGGGTTTTAAGTGCTTTAGGCTCTTAAGCTTTGTTCATACAAATGAAAAGTTAGAATTAAAAAAAATTGAATAATATCAATGTTTAGGACCTCTGTTAACATATCAAAACTTCTTGGATCTCTATGCATAGTTTCCAAGGAGATGTAAGAATTTCAACTTAGCCTATCAATCTTGTTTCTCCATTTCCTATAGGCCCGAGTTGCTTCTAAGCCAAAAATGGCTCTTTATGTGGTTATTATGCAAGGTGAAAGATTTAAAACATTTTAAATGACCCCATAAATATTATACCATCCATTTTAATAATTACCTAAGGCTAGAATTGAAAATGACCTCCCATTTGGATTCGAGGCATAACCTTGCCTAACAGGTCTGCTTGCAAACTTAGCAATCTAGACCATCATATTGGGTTCCCTCATTATGTGAGGTGTTTCTCATGTTGGTTTAGATTCCCTAAAACTTATCACACCTACTAACAATTTTCATTTATCCGTTGATTCATCCTTTATCTTTATTTTCCAGAACCTACCAGTTTGTGCATAAAGGGAAGTACCCTTTATTTGAGACAAAATAGAGGGTACTTATCTTATTTAATCATACAAAATAAAAGTTGGAGGAGTTAGTAAAAGTTTAAAGGATGATATGTCCCAATTTTTGGCCCTTGATAAGGTCATTTGACCCTCCAAAAGCTTTAAAACCCAAGATAGACCTGTGTGGAGTGGACTGTATGCAGAGTTTGAGGAATGGATTGAATATTGATTTATTAGGAACTTATCTTTGATTTATATCCATCATGAGATTATCATAAGGATATTTACACCATTATGAAGATGTTAATTTTTTTGTAAAACTCTCATAATCCATGCTTGCATCTTGAAACCTATCCTTACTCAGTTAGGCCTGACTAGTAAGCTAATTCTATCTGTATACTTCCCCAACCTGTAGGTGTATATTACACATATGGAGTTACTTAACTTGATATAAGGTCTTATGAAACCCTTAAATCCATTTCATAGTCATTTTATTAACCTATACTATCCATTTTTCATGCCAAAAACATAGAATAAACATCGACTAGGTCACTATCAGCTACAATCAAACACAATCAATTATGTTTGGACTAAAAGGATCTTGTTGGTGTTTATATTTGAATTAGGCCTTGTTTGAATGTTTGGTGTCCCTATTTAATCTCTCCACACCATTATATATCCATAACTATTCATTTTATGCTTGGAGTGAGGTCTGTTATCAAGGATATATAGCCATTCTTCATGGTAACCCTACAACCAGCCTATAGGTACATATTTTGTGGTGCAAAGGAGACCTATAAGTGTGTATAGAGTCTAAAAAATAGTACACATATTCATTAAATTACCATTAGATCATAAATGATTTATTAATCCATCTAAAACTATTTAATCATAGAGGTATAGTGTGTTATTGTAACATTGGGTGAAGAGTCTAGTTAGAGTTCAAACCTTGTAGGTTTCACTAATTGAATTTAGTGCATGAAAGTGTAACTTTGGGTCTCCCAACAACCAATTTTCACTGATCATTTATCCTCAAAATTTTTCATTTCTTTTATCCTATGTAGGGACTATAAGGAAAGCATACTAGGATGCATCAAAACCATTGACAACCCTATTATATGGCCCTACCAAAATGGCTTAGGTGCTCTATTTTCTTGTTTTAGGGAGAAATCCCTAACTACAGTCATTTCCTTTGGGAGGTAATTCCCACTTCCATTTTCAACCTAGAATTTTAAGTAAGTATACCATGATCTCTAAAACACATTAGGACTTCAAGGAGGGTTCCAAATCATGATCCAACACTTCAATATGGCTCTTTAACTCTCTATTAAGGCCACCTATAGGTGGGCATTCTGATGCATAGATAGACAATGTAAATATTTTCCAAAAAATACATGATGTATGGTCATTTTATCACTCTATCCTATTTTAATCCTTTCAAATATATGTTTTCAACCTTGAAATGTTTCAGTTAAATATGTTTTTTCCAACCTGGTTATCTTCTTGTAGGGCACCTATAGGTGCATTTTGCATTGTATGTAGGAAGACAATGAGTTTAGGTAGTGAAGATCAGTCTGACCTTATGAAAATATCCCATTACAAAGGCTCAAATAATATATGATGACATCAAATATCTTGAGGCAAACTTTCACACCTCATTTCAATGTTTGAAACCTTTCAAGCACATGTGGTGCACTTTCCAATGGTAGACTATATAAATGTGTTGTATATGACTGAAATAGTCCTTTTTACACTCTTTGGAAGGTCTAACTTGCTTTTTAATACTTAAAATCATGATTAACACTTTGAAGCCATACTTAATTCTCCATGAATTCTATATAGACCTTCATTAAACGTAACTTACCATGATTGACTGTGTATGATAATCATAAATTAGACTGACTGTATGGTGTCTTATGACAACACCCATAGAACATTGTTTGGAGAATGAGATTGAGAAGTAAAATGAAAATAAGATGGAATTTAAAACATGTAAATCAACCTATCTTCACCTTCAAAAACCATTATCAAAGCATGGAGATCTGAAAATGGTGGAAACATGCCTGTCATCCCCAATGAGAGCAATATGCAAACTTGAGATGATTTACTTATCAAAACACCTTGAAGCACTAAAAAAAGAGTGGAGAGAATTATTTTAATATGTCCATGTACTATGGAGTCAATTCTAATATCTATATTGTATAGAATCATCCAAACCAAAGTAAAACCTATAGGGCACATGAAAAAGTGAGTAAAAAAAACATAATCAACTTGTTAGAGATAATTTCATATATCATGGTTGACCTTAAAATATTTTTATGGAAATGGATCTCTCTGAGTTTAATTTCACCTCCCAAAGGCATTTGGTCTGAAACCTCCTCAACAAGCTATACCAAGCATAAATATACTGACCACTACAGTGTGTCTAGAAGGGCAAAGAAGGAGCAAAATGGTTTTGGACCTTTTATTTCACTTTAAAAGAATTTAAAATGTGAAATTGAGTTTGAGGAATTTGAAGAGACATTTTATGATCTTCCCTAGTGTCACCTTCCCTCATGGGTTGTACAAGTGCCAAACTCCTCCCTTTTCAGTTGGTTTCTTGATTTTTAGTTATATAACTTGCAAGTTTTAGATGGGATTGATATTCTTGATAGGGAATATAAATTATTGTACATTTTAAAGGAAACTCAGACACTTGGACACCTTGAAAACCATGCCACTTGTATATATGATCCCTAAATGGCTCCTAAATGACTCAAAATAACATAAGGATTAAAATGACTAAGACCAAGGCTAATATAACATTAAATTACATCAAATAGATAATAACATACCCCATGAAAAAATAATAGACTCCTAAAACATCTAAAGTCAAGTTTTTACCTATAGGGGTCCCAATTTGACCTGTAGGGTCAAATTTGGTCAACAAAAACAAGATTAGCTTTCAATTGAACACATTCATCTTCTTTAGCTCTCATGCTTTAACTTACAACCTCTAATTAAATTTTGAGATCTTTGATGGTATTCTTATCCTCCTTAGCTTCTTTGGTCATGTCATCCTTCAATCTACATGCTTACTCTTCCATAGACTTGATCATTTCTTGATTATCCTATTCTTCTTTTATGGACTTACCTGACAAACTCCCCTCATAAGACCTTTGATCATATTTCTCATTTTATGATTCTTCTTTTTTTGCTCCTTCAGATCACCAAGTGCACCCTAATAGGTATTGTAGGAGCTATATGCAAATAATTAATTCATGCAATTGATAATAGAGAGCCAAACATAGTAGATAGTTATATTTTAATCACACTGATATTATTCTATTGCACTCACTTTCATATTGTAATACAAATATATAAAATACCATCCTATAATCATGAAGATCTTCTCTACCTATAATATCTCCCAATCTCCTATATTCATGACTTGGTTGAATAAATCCACTCATTTATAACAATATAGTAACAAATACTAATCATAATATTGTTATATAACAATATTCTGATTAACAAAATAACTAATTATATTTACCTCTTGATTGATATCAATCTGTAAATACTCAAAATTACACAATGTGACAACTAATCCCAACATCCCCTCCACAGTTTTTACATGGTACAATATATCTCTTTTTTTATTGTAGTATGCCACCTCTATGTGCTCATGATCTTCTCTACATACATCTGCCATCACACATCTCTTCCTTCACACTCATCTGAAATTGGATTTCTAGGTTCACCAATAACCTTGAAAAATGGATTTCATAGGTTCACTACTAACCTTAAAAAATAGTTTTCCCAGGTTCACCACTAATCTTACAACATAGTTTTCTTAGATTCACCACTAACCTTATAATATGGTTTTCTCAGGTTCACCACTAACCTTTCATCATGATTGCTACAATGATTTTTAGATCAACATTCTCTAATGTAAATATACAAAAGGGATTGCATAGGAATATCATTCACAAGTGAGCAGGTACAACTATTCTTATTTTTCACAGATGCTAAAAAATAAATGTAACTACCACACCACATTGAAAAAATGAATCCACACAACTAAAAATAACACACCACACAAAATGTCACCACATCATTGGTGTGGCCCCATCATTGGTGACTGACAAGAGGTCACTGAAAGACCTCCTTCCTCCATGTATCCTCTAACCTCCATCATCTGATACTGCTTACTCAACCAATGAATATTTATTCTTTAAGTGTCATATGTATTATTTTGTTGTCAAATTTTAATGTTTTATCAGTTGAGCATTCTTGGTTTCGGTATTAGCCTCATATCCATCTTTAAGATTTTTTTTAGATTTTAATATCTTGGAATTACATAAATTGGACATAACGTTTAAGTGATAATGCATACTTATGCTTTCAAACATTTTTTGACATTTTTACAATATTACAAGACTCTTTAAAAATGACTCAAAATACTTCATTGATATAAATGACATTAACACTTTTATTCAACTTGACTTTAAAAAAAAAATTACTCTTACACTTTTGAATTTTGGACTGAGAGACACATCTAAATAAGAGACTATGACTCCTTAATGTAGATGACATACCAAAAAATGAAAAATAATGATTTCAACATCTAGTATTAATGACACATTAAAATGACTTGACACAAACATTAATTATGACATACCTAAATAAAAATTCTAACAAACTCAAACACAAAATAACAACTATATTATTTATGACATTCAACTTATAATTTGGTTTTTATACTTTTGACTCTTTATAACATGATAAATAAACCAAATTACAAAATAAAATCTAAACTTAATGACCTAAGACTAATTTAAATCAACTTTTTAATCCTACAAAATAATTAAATTCTTAAAACTTAAGAACTTTGATATTGGAATTGGTGATGGAAGAATGGAATGCTTATTGTGCATGGAGATAGGTGTATACCAAAATATCTAACAAAACCATACGGTTATTACATGGGATATTGGAGAGTTAGTACAAAAATGACATGGCAGATCTCTAGAGATTGATTCAAAATGGAAGAGACAAGTAGGTTTTGTAGTCATATACAACTGAAACATGTTGACCATAATTCTAAATAGATCAATGTAGATCTGAATGCAAGGAAATTATGAGTCAATGGAGTCATCGTGCAATATAGAATAAACATAACTTGAATACATATGAAGGTAGACTAACATAGGTTTGGAAAGATTGATAGAGGATTCTCATAAAGCTGACAAAACTATAATATATAGTTGCTCAAGAGATATCAAGAGTGCATATGGATAAGACCTTAAATGATTATATAAAGATAAGGACATATCCCCCATGAATTTAGACTGCAAAGTAGCTTTATGAGATAAATGATTGTCAAACCAAGCATGATGGAGATTATATAGCTCATGGTAAAGACTTGAATATGGTGCATGAAAAAGAACACAACTTATGATTGTACCAAAAATGAATGTGGGTGGATTAGATTACAAAGATAATGAAGAAATCTATGTAGTATCTAACATGATGTCACTGAGAAAGTCCAAATGTAGGATGTATATTATCCTTTATAAAACATGGATCAGAAGTTATAGGACTCGTATAGAATCTCATCTTAGATAGACCTCAAGACTCCATAACCAAGACAAAATTTATGCTGCTTTGATACCAATGATAGGTATTGTAGGATATATATGCAAATAATTAAATCATGTAATTGACAATAGAGAGCTGAACATAATAGATAGTTATATTTTAATCACACTGATATTATTATATTACACTCACTTTCATATTACAATATAAATATATAGAATACCATCCTATAATCATGGAGATCTTCTCTACCTATAATATCTCCCAATATCCTATATTCATGAGTTGGTTGAACAAATCCACTCACATATAATAATATAATAACAAATACTAATTGTAATATTGTTATATAATAATATTCTTATTAACAAACTAATTAATTATATTTACCTCTTAGTAAATATCAACCTGTAAATACTCAAACTTAAAAAATGTGAAAACTAATCCCAACACACCCATGAGCTCAGCTTCTAAATCAACTTCTTCTTCCTCATTATCATAGAACACTTCTTCTCCATTATCATGGTAAACTTCCTTATCACACATGATGTCCTTTTCTTTTGCACAACTTTCCATTTTAGCCATATTATACCTTGGATCACCTTTAAGTGGTTAAACTTACACAAAAGGTCCTACTCTGATACCAATTTTTAGAGGTAAAATCACTGAGAGGGGGGTGAGTCAATGATGCTAGATAATCCAATTCAATTCCCAACTCTTAAACATTTAGCACATATAATCATGATGCATATAAATTAACTATTTCAATGAAAAAGGAAGATATAGAAAGATAAAACAAATAACTCATGATATATGTGAGAAACCCTCTTGGGGGATAAAACCCATTGAACCCTACAAGATGGATTACAGTCTTATAAAGTCAAGATTCAATATTTAGACCAGCACCAACTAATCAAGGAACACCCATCCTTTAATTTAGTGAGACACCCATCACATAAGGAGAAACTAACCCCTAGGAAACCAAGCACCAACCCACATACATTGATCTAATTTCCACCGCTGATCTAATGTCTTCTACACCTGATGATGAACTTCTCTTACTTGTTCTCTTTCCCCTTTACACTCTCACAAACTTGCACACATAAGTAATGCATCCAAAACACCCTTTTGGATCACTCTTCACTTATTAGAACATAGAAAATTACTACATAAAATCTATAAATACATTATAAACATGACCTATAGGTCATGTACACAATCCTTAACCTGATCTACTCTTTAATCCATCCACTAAACACACTCACTCAATCAGCCTTTAGGGATTACTCGCTTAATCTAACTCTTCAAGGATCATTAGTTCCAATGACCTATGTGTTCACCTTCATTACCTTGATTAGACAAGCATGATTGATCCTTTTCACTCTATATTGGTCCTCACTAACCTTTACCTTCTCTTTCAAATATTCTCTCCTTCACTTAATTCCACACTCTCTCTTCTCCACACCAAATAGGCCAATTATGCCTAGTATTTATACCATACACTCATCTAACCCATCTTGGTTGGCAAAGATTCTTACCATAATTGTTTTAAATTTGAAATAGGTCTTCATACACATTAAATTTAAGAACCAAACACTCCTTAGGTCGGCCAATACCTCATTATCCCCAAACCACCATTAGGTCTTGTTGAGACCAAAAATAATCAGGCCTAGTCACCCATACATTACAACTTCAACTCTTTGGGATGATTTCAGCTTCTAACAATGATTTGAACACATAAAAAATATCTATAATAGACCCTTGATAACTCCTCATGGGTCCATGCCACTTGGAACACCAACTCAACAATTCAACCTACCAATTAGGTATCCTCACTCTTTAGGCCTTCAAACATAGAAAACACAGTCTCAAACTTCTCAAGAAAAAAATCAAATATTTAACATAGCCATATAATTAGATAATATGGGTGAAATATTCAAGACCTCTTCAAAACCTTCATGTGCCTTAGACATTCCAACACTGTCTCTAAGCATTGAAATTAACTCTCTCAAAATGACCACTCAAACTGGTCATATACAGTCAAAATATAGTCAAGTTATTTTGACTCTCCATAATTAAATATGGACAAAATAAGATATATAATACCTTATCATGAACATTATATAATTATATAAAATCTGCATACTCATTTTATTCTTCAATTCTACTCAGAACACCTTCAACACACTCTTGCAACATGTCACTCAATCTGCTAGTACATTCAACAAACAATCAAATTCAAATAAAATTATTCACACTAAATATGGATTGGTAAAATGTCCATAATCCAAATATATGGTCCTAATAGAGTATATAACACTCTTTAATATTTATCTCATCTTGAAACATCAGAATACCATCAATAAATCTTCAATTACCCTTCTCAGGTTACTTGCAAAACGTGGTCAAATACATAGTCAACTTTAGAGCTCAATATATTTGAATATATAAATATTATAATTAAATTTTTTGGATGAACCTTGAATTTATTTAAATTTTTTCCTTTTACATCACCTTCAAATTCATCCTATATCAAAATATGTAAAATACTCAGCACTAGTTTTTCCTTTGTTAATTTCAAATACCAACGGTCATTGGTAAATGCAAACATTGCAAACACATGTATTCATCTCATGTCCCATATAAAATTTATAAAATAAATCAATTTATCTCCTTTGAATATTATTGAATTTAACTCTTTAATTCTCACCATTGATTATTGATCTACATTTTTGTGATTAAAACACTTGGCATCCTTGCATGCCTTTTGAGCATATTGCTATCAGTCCCCACTCTTATTTTACTTGGTAGTACTTCATGCCTTATAAGCATTGAATATTTAAATTGAACCAAATCATATATATATATATATATATATATGAACACCTGTGTCATTTATCTTCTTCCAAATCATCATGATTGAGACACATGTCACTAGTATGTACAATCTCAAGAACCTTTGACATATTGACTTAATACGCACCATTGGATCACTATATGAGAAGATCACGTGATATATTAGATCCTTATCTAGTTATATTAATTAATTTATATATATATTCATCATCCAATTAAATTATTACCATAGATCTTTGATAATGTTGATTTGGTTAAGTATGGGAACCACTGCAATTTGTCTGGAAGGCCAACTTTGCATCATAATAACTTTTGCTAGTCTCAACCTCATGACCTAAAATTTGAACCACATGATAAAAATTCATAGGGGAATATATAAATATATAAAAATAATCTTGAAACCTTCACACATGTGAATTTTAATGTCATCAATCTACACAATCAACTTTATTTGTCAAGATGACTACTTGAACCTAGACACTCATATGACTGCTCTGATGAAATTTTCTCACTTACATAAGAATTATAAGCACTCATAAAACCATATAGGGTATAAAAAAATATTTACATATCATTAATATCATCCATAAATTTCCTATCTAAGTCAAAAATTGAATAACTATGCAAGAACACTGAAGCACACTTTGTCATTATCATTCTAGCACACGTGACACCTCATCAACATACTTGGTCACCTTGGAGACATAATTATAAAACCTCCAACATGAATATCCCATATTTTGGATTCTTTCCCCATAGTATATTCTATCTTACTCCTACTCTTATTCATAATTAAGTTCATATTACTCACTTTATTCCATCTTCTTTGTTGTCATAACTCTCTTTCTAATCCCAAAATTATTCTCACTTTGACTCCCTTAGTTCTCCATATTTTGGGTTTAGGTTCAAGTTCCTTTGCTTAGATATGCATCATTCAATCCTACCTTGTACACATCCCCATAACCCTCATAGTGACTACTCCATATTAGTTGGAGTAGGCACCATGGCCTTTTCCATAACTAACATCTTGATTATATTAGGTATTAACTATAGAAATTTACCCCTTATTCCTATAATGAATTAGTCTTGTGAAACTTTGAAACCTATATATCTTTATACAATGAATTCTGTGATGTAACTGTTAATTATAGTTTGGGTCTAATAATCTATTACATGGGTCCAGTCTATATCTAGATTATGCAACCTATCCGATTTTTATTTTGTTAAAACTATCAACTTCATCCTTCTTGGATTGAAATAATAATACACTAATCTGGATAACCACATAACTAACAAGCCTACCAATTTGTACCAAAATATTTCATAGATTTTTCCATAGATATGCTCTTGAATAATTTCCATCGTAGTTACTCTGACTTTCCTCGCTTCTTTTATAAAATTTTGAATTCTTTCATCTAACCATCTCTCTAAATCCCTTTGTTCAAGAAAATATCTCAACATATTTCAACAAAATGTGTCCATGCTCACTGCACCATTGTTAACATAGGTTCCTGGAAATACTCTAGAACATGATAACTATAGGGATAACTTATACAATAAAGATCAAAAAGGAAACCATAGAAACAATACAGATTTTCAAACCATTATTTATAGACAAAGTTGCACTTATAAAGAAAAAGAACACAATTACAACAAAGGTAGAACATATGGTATAACAATATGAATAAGAGATTAAAGCAAAATAGAGTATTGACTACATATTGAACATAGATAAAATAATATCAAGAAAACCATCTTAGAACTATTATATTAATCTCTATCACACATCAGAATCATATTCCTTTACAACGTAGTGCTATATATAGACTCTTAGAAAGCATTGTTTCTTCACATTCCACCTTTTATTTACTCAAAAATGAAATAATCTTCATATTATTCTAGTGCTTATGCTTACAAGGTTGAATACATACAAAAGGCAAAATCATATAATTTTCACATGTGTCCCTCTATTATACTTTGTGTTTTTGTAAGTCCCTATTCCTCATCCAACAAAACATGTATAAATTAGTCCTTAGCTAATATGAAAATTTAAAATTAAAGAAAAGGATAGATTAAATAACAAGGAATAGATACACATGATTAGGTATGTGAACCATTATATTTCTAGTGAAAAAGTTGTAATTATAGAAGGTAGGATCCTTGGAGATTTCCATTAATCAAAGATCTTAGATTGGACTGTGCATGCCCCAATCCTCCTTGATAGAAGAGTATGCATAATAAATCTAGTTATGCTTGAATCCATCATTGCACACCCAAATGATTTGGAAACCAAACTTTTGAAGGCCATAAATTTTGATATGAAACTCCATTTGAGCTCTCATTTATGCCAAAACAAACATCTTCAATAGTTTAATTCAGACATAACCTACCCTATCTAGTTAGGTACACTTTTATAACTTTTTAGAGATAATATGTGACCATCTAAGGGTCCAAAAATATATTTTAATGATTTTTTGAGAATTTTCTATTTTTAGAAATAAGATATTTTTGTTATTAGAATGAACTTCAGTTATAATTTTCCCATTAGGTTAATTTTAGTGTTTATAGGTTATGTGGAGATTTTAAAGCCGATTTGAACTTTCATGTAAAACTTACTAAAAATAGCAGTTGAAAATTCCTAGAATATAAACTTACTAAAAATAGTTTTTTTTTTTTTTTTTTAATAATTTCATAATTGGCCAGTTAGCTTTAGGTAGATTTTAATTTATTTATATTTTGAATTTATGCATGTCAACTATAAATTTGAGTTGAGATTTATTTAAAAATTCTTATGTACGTATTTTATGCCTAGAGAAGTTTGCTTTCATATATTTTCTAAGTTTATGCCTATTGATATTTTGATTAGCTAGTTTGAGTTTTCATCATCTAGTATCAAATCAAGTTTGAATCTTGGAGTTATAAGAGATGGTGAGAGGAAAAGGAAGAGGAAGAATTGATCAAATGAATAGGACTATAAAATATTTGTAGAGTTAAGTGGAATAAATAAATGGAATTATCACAAATCAAATATAAAATCAAGTAAGAGAAGAAATAGAGGGGGACATAGATCATGAAGAAGAAATTCAAAAAGAAGATGAATAAGAACAACCACCATTAATAGAAGACAGGATGGTTAGGGTTTTATAAGGAAGGAATGAAGGAATCAAGGTTGACGTTCTAGAGTATGGATGAATTTTAAAACCAAAGGAGTTGATAGATTTGATGAACAACATGGATAAGTTTTTCAAATGGAAAACTATGAGAGAAGATAAAAAAGTAAAGTTTGCATGCACAAAAATGAAGGGCCATGTAACGACTTGGTGGGATCACCTATAGAAAGAAAGACATAGAAAAGGGTAAAGATAAGATCAAAAAGTAGATTAATATGGAGAAGAATTTGAGGAATAAATTTCTTCTTGTGGATTATGCACAAACCCCATAACATCATGTGACCCTTCAACTTGGTTTGCATAACCTTTATTTGCTATGGATACTTGACATTGTCAAAATCAAAATGTTCTTCTATATCTATGATCCAATTAATGAGATATTATAGATTCAAACTTCCCAAAAAACATAATAGTTCCATATTAATTCCTCATCCAATTCACGAGATATCTCTTAAGAGCCTACCTTTACATGCATCCACTTTATTTTCATCATATTCATCTCTACAAATAGATTCCTCACATTGTTCTTTCTCCTTAGCTTCATTCTGTTCATCCCTTTGAACAAAGCATCATCACTATATTCTTAAACAATATCTAAGCATTGTTTTATGACATACATCAAATCCAAGACTTTATCAAGCCTTTTAGCCATGCCAAATACTACCTCACCTCTACTAAAAAATCTTTGGGGAAATATCTTAAATTCATCCCTTCACCACCTATCTTCACTCCATTATTATCTACCCACCTTCATCTGAGTGGAAAACAACACTTGGTAACTTCCTCACCTTCAACATTTTTATAACTTCTTTTTGCTCACCAATCTTTCCATAGGCTCAACCTGTTCTGATACTAGTTGATGCAGTTATATTTAGGGGTCCTAGTAAAATAATTCATTACACAACACAACCAAGTGATACTCTCACCAATAACTTATAAACACATAACTGAAGCACAAATTCAAGCTTATATTAATGTTGAAATAATATTATATGATTATTTTTATTATGCATAAGCTACAAGATTTGTTAGGTTTCAAGCTATAATATGTAATATTTCATTACTTTTACAGAATCCCTTAGATAATCCTTTCACAAGATAAGGCTATGGGCCTTTGTAAGAGCTTACTATTTATTTTTGAAATTAGGTAGAAGGAATAATACCTTCTTCATCTAAGCTCCCTTTTTTCATAGATCCCTCAAACTCATAGGCAACTTGATTCTAGATCCTAATATATAGCTGACATTTTAATTTAAGAATGTGTAGTGTATTTACACACTAAATTTTGTAGGCCTAGATAAGAATAGTCTTTCTGAATATTTTGTTGTAGTGAATCCCAACTACTTGTAAAGTTAGTTCTAACCAAAGTTAATTTAACCATCCTCTATCTCTTTGAATGAATCATCCCTCATGTGTTTGGATAGAGTCAAAGCCAACTAAGATAATAGGATGATGTGTCTTAAAGTAGGTTTTTTTTGGTATTGATGATTCTACCACCTTTCTTGTGTTGAAATTCTTAAGCATCCAAGCACCATCCCTCATTCTTGAAAAATGGAATTTCATCATGTGATACATCATCTAAACTTAATATCACACCTTTTTACTCATGTTAAAATATAATTTAAAATTTGATTAGAAGATTCATTGGAATGGGGAAATTGCATACAACTACACAACATGCAAACCTTTGAGCAGAAAATTCAATAGCCTACAAAAATTAACTTAGCCATCCTTAGTGATGCAAGACTAACTTGACCTTGGGATGATTATGCATTAATGTGGTGATTGAAATAAAAACATTGATGTTGATGACCATACCATAAAATGCAAAACAACTAATGATGTTACCGCACTTTATTAAAACTAACTATAGATGTTTTCAATTAATGCAAGGTTACACCTCGACTTGGATGCTCCAATATGAAAGAATAGCTATATAAAAATTAATCCCACTTCATATGTCTTTGATTCAACATACTCATACTATTAATGAATTGTAGTGCTTGATGTATATATATATATATATGTGAAGTGAAAATATTCAGTAGATGATCAAAATTTCCATGTAATTGTACAAACATTGAAGAAATGGAGGCATTATTTATTAAGGAATTTCTACTATATATATATATATATATATATATATATATATAGTAGAAATTCCTTAATAAATAATGCCTCCATTTCTTCAATGTTTGTACAATTACATGGAAATTTTGATCATCTACTGAATATTTTCACTTCACATCATTAAACATGCCATTAAAATATGTTATAGGTCTCTCTTCTTAACCCAAGATGAATCCTATTGTTGTGCTACTTGTATCATGATCTACCTCAAATACCTTACCAAAATTTGTCAATGCCAACACTAGTTATTATGTTATCTTCTTCTTAAACTATCAGAAACTATGGTTTGCTTCTAATGACTACAAAAAATCATTTTTTATCTTTTCACATCACATTTGTGATCTATGCACATGTTCCATTAAAATTATAGATGAAATACCTATAAAATATCACGAATTCATGAAATCTACATACCTCAAATGTACGTTGTGGTGATAACTAATGCAATATAGTCAACACTTTATCTAGATCCATCTTTAATCCTTATTGAAAAATAAAAAATCCCAAAGTATACTAACTCTTTTTGCATGAAATTACATTTCTTCAAATTTATGAGTAACTTTCCATCTTGAAACTTCTCTAGAACTTGGTGCAAATGTCATAAGTCTTCTTTCTCTATTCTACTAAAAATAATTCTGTAATAAATATAACCAATGAAAAAATTACACAAAAATGGATTAAGAACTTCATTCATCAATCTCATGAATTTACATGATGCATCCCTCACCATCCCTTGTAAAAATATGGTGATATCCATTCTTTAAATGAATCTTTCTTAAGTATCTTACTCCATTCAAGAAATCCATCAAATAATCCATACACAATAATGGAAAATCTATATCTTATGGTTATCTTGTTAATGACTCTAGAATTAGTGCATATTTCCCATTATCCATTCTTATTAAGTGATTATACTATTGTTATTGCACATGGGTTCAAAATTTATCTGATTGGAGCTTTATCCATCAGCTCTTGTACTTATCTTTTCACCTTTACATTCCTTTTTAGAGTCAACCAATGTGTTACTTTTTTTGGTAGACTCAAACTAGGTATCAAATCATACGATGACTTAAGCTTCTCATCAGTAGTAATCCATATGGTAGATAATTAGATGTAATCTCCTTAGATTGACAATATTTACCTTACTTCACATAGAAGTAATTTTTATACTACATTTCCTATATTCACTTGTACTAACTTAGAAATCAACACATAACAAGCACTCTAATATTTTAATTCTTTGATGAACTCCTTTCATAAAATCATCAAAAGCTTTGGACTCTTGTCCAAGTATTCATGTTTATCCTTTAATGAATTTAGTGTAAGTGTGACTCCATATTTCCACAATGTATATGTATTCACATAGCCATCATGTTGTACCTTGTGATCAAACTCCCAATGCCTTCCAATAAAAATATGAAAGAAATCTATAAGAATTATATCAAATAATAACTCATATTTATAAATTCCAATCTTGAAAATTACCTAACATTGTTCATTTACTAGAAAAATTATATGGCTTTGAATGGAAAAATATCTTTAAACCAAGTTTTTATACAATTTATTGTGAAACTATATTATTAGTGCCACCACTATAAACAATCATTTTACAACACTTATAGCCATACTTACACATAGTTTCAAATAATTTATTTCTTTATGCATGAATTTTATCCTCTTTCACAATGTTAAACAATACCCTATTCATCATGGGAGCTTTGTTAATTTTTGGTTCATATACATTATTAATAAACACAACACTTTATTCATCTATTGTGTTATGTGTTTACTCACATTAGTTCTTATGTTTCCTTTAGTAGTCATATAAGGATACTCAAATGCTTTGAGGCTAGTGTTGAGATCAACACACCCCATTTTATAAAAATAAGGACCCCATGAAAATTTTAGATCATTCACCTTAAGAAATACCTTACCTTAGCACTAAATGACTAGAAACCCCTTGTATGACTTGAAAGATTTAGAAGTCATGTTAATTCATAACAAGTGTTAACGAGATATTTTTCAATATTTCATTAATGTCTAAATCACTAAGATTTATAATGATTTGGATTATATAAGTACTCTTATGAGGGATTACATTCAAATATCTAAGGTATGATCCCTAGAACTCAACCAAGGTTACTTAATTAAGGTTTTTCAAATCATGGTTTAACTTTAACTATGATGAAATTCATGTTCGAGACTATGGCATACCTTTATCTCAAGTTTTAGACTATAGTCCAAGTCATATTTAGTGTTTAAGGTTTATGAATTTATACTTGTCCCTTTTTTATCTCACGATTCGCTAACTTTTACACCTTTTTATTTGGTAGGAGCCCGATGCTAATTCAACCTCAATTGACACATAATAGTGTTGCATTCATTGGTCACTCAGCTGCATAAATTTCTAAACTTTGTCACATATTTCTTAGCCTTTAAAAGATTGAGTGACCCTATGACCCAATGGGATTTTTATACTTGTCCAGTCACAATGTTTCAACTTATGAAGACGTTACAAAGTTCATGACCCTATGACCTAGTGGGAGTTTGCCACTTGTCACTTAGTTATAATGCTTCAACTTATGAAGAAGATACAAATTTTACAAACTCATGACCCAATGGGACTTTACCACTTGTCACTTAGTTAGAATATTTCAGCTTATGAATAAGTTAGAAAGTTCACAACCCTATAACCCAATGGGACTTTGCCACTTGTCAATCGATCACAATGTTTTAGCTTACAAAAAATTTACAGAATTTGAGACCCTGTGACCTAATGGGAGTTTTCCACTTGTGACTCAGTCATAAAATTTTAGCTTACAAATAAGTTACAAAATGCATGACCCCATGACCCAATGGGAGTTTTCCATTTATCTCTCAATCATGATGCTTTAGCTTATGAAGAATTAGAATAAGCTATGTAGTGCCCAATCACAACCTTCTAAGGCTTTAATTATTTTCTAAAGACTCATGATAATGTGATATTATCACATCATGACACTTGGCACTCAGTCATGCCCCCCATATTTAAGGTTCAATGTTTCAATTTCACAGTACTATGATTGCATGACAAAATGACACTTGGTAGTTAGTCATTTAATCTTGGGTAGCTAGATGCAACATGGAAGCCATGTAGTAGTTGGAGGCAATGGGATGAAGACATGTAAACCCATATATCATAGTAATAACATGGTCAAAATAATCCATGAATCCTAGTGATAATGCAATCAAATCAAAATGTGACACTTAGCAATCCATGCGGCATTTGGGTCCATTAAAAGTTTCACATAACAAAGCCAAGTGATAACATGAGCCAATAAGAACTTACCACTTGGAAAAACAACATAATTTTTGAGGCTATGTCAGTTAAAGGATGAAAGGAGTCGAGCCACACAAAAATTAGAGATAAACAATCCAATTTAAAAATGACACTTGGTAGAGTATCATACGATCCACTTGGATGGTTTAATATTCAAAATAGAAGTCTAAAATGCTCAAGAAGGTGCCAAGTGTTGTATACATGTCAAATACATCATCCAAGTGGCATAAAACTATTCACAAAAGTTTAGTTGTAGGTGAAAATTAAATGTTGATGTGGTAATTTTGGTAGATATAAAGTCAAGTCACTTTACTAAAAAATTCAAGCCTATGATGGTAAGATACATAAAGCAAAGACGATGATTGGCTAATTTTCTCAAAATAAAATTTTGAAGTCGTTAGATTAAAAATTAAGAGCCAACCCAACATTAAATCAAGGAAAATTAAACCACTTTGTACTTATGACCTGCATTGTTCAATTTATATTTCAAATTTTGAATTTAATGTTTACCATCTCAAAGCAAAAGGTTCACCTTTAGTTACTCTCTACTAGTGTTCGAAGCATATTTTGAGTTTTCTAAAGAATTATGTGCATTCCTCTACCATTAAAACAAGATGTAAGCCCATAAATCATATATTATTAAACCATGACTAATGTTTAAGTATCCAGAGCCAACAAGTACAAACAAGTTCCATTCATCTACTCTTATGGGACAAATATCATCTTTATAGATACCAATTTCAACTCTGTTACATTGGCTACCAAAGATAAACATTATAATGACTTGTTATACCATGTAGAGAATATTTTTGACTAAGATAATGATGATGAATAAATATTTAATGAAATAGATGACATATTAGACATTTTGTTGCTTAAATCTACAGGTTTACACAAAGTAATGTCTAACCTAAAGGTACTCCCTTGCATAGACTTAGTCTACCATATGTTCCTTTAGTCTCGTTGCATTGATAATATGATTAAATATTTGAATTTGGGCTAAGATATTGCCTTCATATCTAGATTATCCATTTAGTCCTACTATGATATGCCCAAACTAGAGATTAGATACAATTACGAAACTATGACTCAATGGCTCCAAACCCATGATATTGGGGAATTTTTAAGAGACTAGGATGAGAACAAAAGAAATTTTGTATGCAAAACTAAAATCAACCAAATTCCCATCACACAATTCATAAATGGAGTACAAATGGAACTAGTTATGATAAATCAATTGCATGGGACTAAAGATACAAGTCATGTGGATGAAAACTGGATCCCACTTCTATCTATGATAATTGGCCATGGAAAGACTCCCCCTTTAGGATAAATTATATCCTATAACCTGGTAACACAAATTATAAGAGTTATGGCCAACCAAAGAGATCATTTTTATATGATGTCTTACTTGGTGGATGCCATTTGTGCCACCCAAAAATTTCCTTAGTTCACTAGTTGGGACGCTAAGCTGAAATGGACTGTTCCTCATACCTTTTCCAAGGTCAAAATGTACAAGTACAAGAAAGAGATGAGGGCCATAGTTGAACATTTATATCCCATAATATACAAGGAAATCCATGAAAGTCCCATGCCTAGATTATTAGAATAAATTAGAGTAACCTTGAGTACCTTGGGAGCCTATTGGTATTACTAAGATTGCACAATTGTGAGGATATTTGAAAACAAGACATCCCCATTAAGGTTAACCATTACAGGAAAGCTGAGTAAAAAATTGATTATTAGTTACTCATAGGGGTGGATGGATTATATATATAAAAAGGAAAAGATTGGTTCATCCTTAATTTATAACATTGGCTAGTTTTGAATAGAAAACTAGAATTTTTTCATTGTTATTGCCAAGCAAAGACCTACTTTAGACTTGGAAAGGGATGACAATAAGGAATGGGCCTTGGAACATTTATATTTAAAACATTGCATCAAACATAGGTTAGCCTTAAGAATTACTTACCACAATGAGCATGAGGATGAGGACAAGTTCTACATCAATACGACAAATGATTAAGAGGTAAAGCAATGATTGAAGGATTCTAATGTCCCACTTGTTAAGGGAAGATTGAAAGATGTTGGTTATTATGAAGTTTTAAAGCCCAAAGGTGCTCAAGTAGGTGCATCCAAATCCATAATTTAGGTTATTGATGTTGAATAAGAGAGACCAATTGACCCTCAACTTAGTCAAAGAATCTTTTAAGTATTATCTCCCACTTTGGGGAAGGAAGAGCTGAGCCTAAAAAACATATTGAGTAGGTCTCTATGTTGGAAGTAGCATCCAACACCCCATCCTAGGTTTAAAATGTTACCTAAATGATGACAGAACCTTTTGTGGTGCCTCATTCACCTTCGATTGAGGTAGTAACACCACCTACTATGACACCAACAACTTCTACACCATAACTGCCTCCCCTACTTCTTGTCAAGGAGGAAACAAGGATGATAAGTCAGGAATGTGTTTATTTTCCTCCCTTATTCTAAAGTATCCAACCCTAGGGTAGATTATATGAGCCATCAACCCTCGATAACATGAACCTAATGACCTATAATCCCTTCAGTATTCTAATAATTAGGCCCATGACTATGGACCTACCCACTTTCAATCCTTTTATTGTATAATCCACCTCAAAAGTTTCTATAATGGATAATTTACCTCAAATTCTACCCAAGCCCATGCTTAGGCCTGATCCTCATTTACCTAAGAGGACTACTATTTTCATACCTCAGGTTCTTTTATTCCTAAAAAGTGCTCTAGGCAGCACTAGTTCTTCATCATACTCAAAAGTAACACTTCCCACTTCATCCCTTAGTTATGCCTTCATCCTTGCCACCTCCATAGTTACTTCTCAAACACATGCATTCTAAGGTTTGACACTATCTCCTCAGTTGCCATCATCAACTTAGCCTCAAGATGACATTTCAGATAAATCTTGGATAAAATATATGTAGTTGGCCATAATAGAAAGGCAAGATTATATTTTAGTAGACCCTCCCCAAGTCTCACTAGAATTTGAAAAGGAATCTAGAGTAATGAAAAGAGTAACCAAAATAAAAATAACTCATCCAGATCAGATAATTGTATATGAGTATGAAGAAAACTTATTTACACTAACCAAGAAGAAGAAAGCTAAGCCTATCTAATAAAAACAATATGAAGAGGACCACCTCTTAGCTCTAAAGGCATATGATGATGTGGCCACTAAATTGGTGAAAGGGATACAATAGAGGAAAACTAAGTTAGAACAACAAAATAAAGCCACATTGTCAGAAGAGACTATCACCAAAATGGAATAGGAAATCGAGGTCATATTTAACACTTTTAAGACTTTGGCTGAGTATAAATTAAAAGGATTTGAAGTTTACAACTTTTTAAAGGTAAAGAGCACCTATGGGATTTATAATAACAAAGTAATCAACTAGGTCAAGATGATTAGGATGAATAAATTTAAGGAATTGAACCTAGTACCCTTAGATGATTTGAGTATTACTCAGTCCTATATCATTATAAGAAGGAAAGCCTTGAATCAATAGATTGATGACATGAGATCCTTGGGCCAGTCTCTCACCCAACTAGGTGACAAAGTTATAACTTTGCTCAAGGAGGATGAAATCACACACCTTGCAAATAGAGACTGTACCATCATTAGCAAGGATTCTTTCAGGGCCCAACTCTAAAATTTCATCATTAATTTTAGAAAGTAGGCTTTGGCTTGAGAGTAACCTTTAGGAAAGAGATGGTGGACTTGGTATCTTTAGCCAATTAGAGAATAGAGAATATAGTGGTAATCAATGAGGCCTTAAGATCTCTATTAAATAAACATGATGCAATGTCATATTTTAGCATCAAATTGCTAAAAGAACCCATTAAATATTTGAAATTGATTGATAGTGATTATAATAAATTCTCTGAGACATAGAAGGGATAAATAAAAGCTGAGAAGCAGGCAAGTAACAAGCCACAAATGGTCACCATAGGATATTATTCCTCATTAGCCCCTCTTGTAATTTCTTCTTCTTCAGCTACACTAGGAATTAGTCCCTCTTCAGCTGCTATGGTCTCACTTTCCTCTTCTACTACATTTGGAGATTCATCATTGTCAACATTAGTAGGATCCTAGCCTAACACCTCAAGATCAAGATAACCAATTTTCAAGCTTTTTCTTGATGAATTTCATGTTTTAGTTCTAATCAACATGTAAAAATATTCCCTCTTTGAATAGGGAATATTCTTTAGTTTTTTTAGAACATAAGGAACTTCTATCTAGTGATAGTTGCCATGTATTCAGTTCTTTTGTAACTAATGAGACCATCTTAGGCATGAAAAGAGGCCTATATATAGGGGTTTTATCCCTCATTTATCCTTGAGAATAGAACTTTGTGAAATTAATACAAATAAAAAGAGGAATTTTAGTTATTGGTTCACTGTTTCATTGATTTCATATTCTCTTATTTCTCAAGTTTTACAAATGATAGATAGTTTCATCTATCTAATGGTAAAATTTGAGAGTAGTGACTCCAATGCATCTTGTTAGTTTGTATTTTTTGTTATTACAAAATAATTTGTCTATTTATGCTCTATTTTCCTTCTATTCTAAAAATAAATATGTTTAAGTTAATTTGTTGTGGGTAGTCATTTCAAGGCATACTTCTTAGATATATACATTTCAATTACCCCAGAATCATCATTTGAGTCCAGCACTAGAATTTCATGAATCTTAGTTTTATTTGCATTGTCATAAGAAACAACTAAAGGAAATTTATTGATCTTTGTTATTGCAAGGAAAACCTTCTTTTATGCTCAACCCTTCTCCCCATTTTTATTTTTTTTGACATGAATCATCTTAGCTTACTTCTCACTATAAATATTCACATGATTATTTAAATTTAGGCATTAGGTTGGAAAAATATAAAGTAATTTTCACCATAACAACAAGGGGAAATCTCAAATAAATTGTGTCACTACAAAGCTACTATTGTCCCTACAATAGGGTCTGCTTTCAGGCTAAAGGTGGTAGTCATATAATCATTCCAGTAAAACTAAATTAAGCTCTAAGGTCTTCCATAACCTACACAATAAAATGATAAATTACTTTGTTGTTAGCATTGTATCCTTGACACATATACACATCAATAGGGGAAAAGTTGGTACTAGAAGGAAGGCCTTTCTCCTTTGTTTGTTTTGAGTAAAATTTTAATGTATTTCAATTGAAATATAGAATAATTTATTTAAATAGACAAAGAGTGGTGTAAAAACTATAGTTTCATTTCATCCTCTATGGAATATTTACAACCTTTGAAATATATCTATGAATATATGTTTATTCCAAAAGGTCCTTGAAATACTCATTCAAGTCTAAAGACATTATGTCATTACTCCCCTGATCCATTTAAATTTCATCTAAAGGATACTCATGTCATTGAATTCTTTGAATATATCAGACTCTATTTCATCTATATTTCAAAGGCTACATAATTTTAACTAAGAACTTTATATTTATGACAAATATGTGTAAAGATCAATGTCTAGTTGATTATTTGTTAAAAATCACTAAACCAAGGCTTTAGAGATTCAAATTGGGTTCATTCACACAACATTAAGATATTATTTACATGATTTTGATCTCAAACATTCTAATAAGAATGATATACTGAGGGTTTCTTGAATTATTTTGTCTAATGTTGATCTTTGCAGGTTAAACTAAGTTTCTGATAGAAATTTGTATAAAGTATGAAGTTTTGAAGGATCAAGATAGACAGAGGTAAAATAAGACCACTCCACTTGATTTTAGACCTTTTTGTGGGGTCCCTTTATGTTGATTTGACTAGTAATCACCTTCTTTAGTGATATTTGATGAACCTTTCAGTATTTTGGATTTCTGGCATATATCCTTTGTGTAGCATCCTAGAGTTACCTAGGGTCTGGACTAGATCCTACTCTAAAACTAGAGTTTTCCTTGGATTTTTAAAAACCCATCACAAATCTAAAGCTAATAAAGGGAGATGTATGAGGTTCAAATCCCACCCTACCTCTCTAGTAAACTAACATCCACCTCCTCTATTTTACATCCAACCAGTCATGGCATGGTTAGGAGGATCCTCTATCAATGTGCCCATCTCTAAGCATGATTTAACTAAGAACCTTGAAAAGTACCTCCCCCTCTTCAACGCCTTTGGAGGCATAACTACTGAAGAGAAAATTAAGCCATTTAAGGCATCTCTTAAGCTTTTGAATGTCATCTATGAAGATGTAGCCTACAGACTCTTCCCATTTACCTTTAAGGAAGTAGCCTATGACTGATTCCTTAATTTGCTAGAGGATTCCATCACATAGTGGAACCAATTTAATGATATAATTTGGAAGGTTAATTAGCCCAAGGATTATTTACTAATAATTCACTATCATAAAATGAGACTTGAGTGAGCCCATAAAAACTTTTAACACTAAACTCCATAAGATGTATAACCTCACCATAACTCCCTTTCAACCTAAATATGACATGTCACTTAAGATTTATAAAAATGCCTAGACCTAATGACTATTGTCTTTCTATGTAGGGACATGAAAATCAATACACTTTCAATCACATACACAGAGGCCATATACATCGACGAGTAGATGCATCCACAAAGGCACCCTACCTTTGTTATCCAAAAAATCAACCCAACCTTGCTTGATCTAAACCTAGTTCTAATCATAAATCAGAATGTATCTATGTTGAATTAAGTACCTAGCCACAATCAATTGCCATTAAGCCATGTAGCTTCTAGTCAACAACTAGGATTATTCAATTAGTCTAATGCTGGGGTTCATACCCAAAACAATAGTCTAGCTTTGGTCCTTGTTAACAACTCTAATACCTAAAATGTTGTCCAAAACCTAGTCTAGAATGCTAGGCTTGAGCCATCAAAGGGAGACCTAGAAGTAATTCAAAGAATGGTCTAAAAACTAGGTAGTGACTTTCTAAATTTACAAATGCAAATGGGAAACATGGGGGAAAGTTTTAATAGAAATTACATGTTTCAAAAGTACAATAGACCTTTCAATTGGTCTAATAATAATAACAACAATAATAATCCCCTAGTTAATAAGATGCCTAAAATAAATATCTATGAATTGGCCTTGCCAAATAGGTGAAGGGTCCATAACACAACCCAACATGGAGAGCTAGACTACATATGATTTTGTAACACTTTTGAAATGTTCCAAGGTGAGATGAAAAGTTATGATGTTATCCCAAAAAATTAAAGCAATACTGGTAATTTTGAAAATACAAGAGCAACAGAAAATGGGTCTAAGACTACCAAAATGGCCCTTATGGTTGAAACTTATGAGTTTCCAATCCAAGAAGAGAATGAGCCTAAAATCAACATGGATGAGATTTATGCTTTTCAATAGTACTAAAAGAATAATTATGCCTTGAGGAATAGAGCTCAAAAGGAACCTATAATAACTTCCACACCACCCAACAAAGTTGACACTCCCCTGGATCATAGAACCAATAATGATCCTCCTCCCCCTAAGGGAAAGGATACTCAACCAACTGTAGAGTCTAATACAATAGGATCTAAAGGTGGATACAACATTGTGGAAGATATGAAGAAGATTAAAGCCAATATTACCTTGCATGAGCTTGCTCAAATCACTAAACAACATGATTTTCTATTGAAATCATTAAATGATAATCTAGATAAAGGTAAAACCAAATCTATGAATGCAAACGTGGCCATGTATAAAAGTAAGGTTGAAGTCCCTCTATTTTTGTTGACTATTAGAATTTTTGGAAAGAATGTGCATAATTATTTACTTGATTTTGGGGCATCTGCTATCATAATGCCTATAGGTATTTATGAAAAGATGGGACTAAGTCCAATCAAGTTTGACCAAGTTATTGTTTAATTAGACAAGTCAAAAGTCAAAGTGGTAGGAGAACTATTGAACATTCATATGCAACTAGTACATGAACCTAGAATTCAATAATTCATCAACATTAAAGTCATAGAAATCTCAAAAGCATATGAGATGTTGTTGAGCAGAGACTGGATAAAATCCTTGAATGAATACATGTCAATGGATTGCTCACACATGTGGCTACCTTAGAGTGGTGTACCTAATCAAACTATATCAAGTGAGAACTGAGAATGAAATTTATGATTACAGAGTATAATGCCAAGAATGAGAAGGTAAATTTCCAATCCATAAATTTAGGCATGTACACTCTTGATACTATTATTTCAAATGAAATCAAACCAATGACCAAAGATGAAGAATTTTGGATAATGTACTCGATGGTGAGAAAGTTAAACAAGGCTTAGGGGTAGGTATCATATTAACAAATCTAGTTGGTAAACAATATTTGGTATCTTATCAACTCTAATTTCCATGTACTAATAATCTTATAGAATATGAGGCCCTGATATTAGGAATTCAATTCACTATCAAACATAAAGTAAGGAAATTATTTATCCATGGTGATTCAGAATTAGTCATTAAATAAGTATGTATTCAGTATCAATGCAATCTTTCTTATTTGAAGAAATATAAATTTAGACCCTAGGATTTGATTGAGAGTTTTGAAGTATTAAACATTGTCTTTATGCCCAGGGATTAAAATCAGTTGGTAGATGTGTTGGCTTCTAAAACAACAAATTTATCCCCACTTGAGGCTCTCAAATTACAAAAGTTTACAGTCAAAATGATATCATTCCCTTCTATTCTAGATAACATCAATCACTTTTAGGTATTTGATGATGATAAATAAATCATCAATTTCATGACTAGTTATGGAGTCTTTGAGTTGCACATAATTGATGAAAAGGATGAAGAATATATAAAGGAGGTTAAAACTAATGAAGACATAATTAAACTTAATAAGAATAAAATTCCTAAGGGCATGGTCTCTCTAAAAAGGATATTTGATCCATATAAGTTAACAAGTGATGCCAAGGCACCCAAAGCAAGTGGCAAAGATTACAAGTAAATTAATCTAGTTAATTGATTAATCCACAAAATATCAACATTGGGCTGCCTTGTACCAAGGAAGAATTGACAGAAGTGATTGAAATATTATCCCAATTCAAGGAAATTCTTACTTGGTCTTAATAATATCTTAGAGTCTTTGATACTAGGGTCATCACTCACACGATCCCTTTGAAGGAAGCATGAAAACCTTTCAAGCAAAGGTAGAGACCTATGAACCCACTCATAAAGCCTCTCATTTATAAGGAAGTGAAGAAGTTACTAGATGTAATAATTGTCTTCCTGATCAGAAACTCCACATGGGTGGAAAACTTGGTCCCAGTTAGGAAGAAGAATTGTTACATCTTGATTCTAAGCAAACTATTTGATTACTCGTGGATATTTATGGTTGACAAATTTGATTTAATTATTTTTAACTAAGCCTTGTAATATATGTTGTTATGGGATAGTTGGATATTGATTAGGTTATATTATTACACTGTTTTGATTTAGTTGTAGTGTATATATTTACATTACAAACATGTTGATTTGTTATTTTAGCTATATTTTATGATGTATGTATATCATATTGTTATGGTCTAATTAATTGCTTGTTGTGAGGTGGACATATGATAACTCATCCCTAAAATAATGATAAAGGGAGAGAATCATTAGAGAGTGTGATATAGATGGATTTTTTGGAGGATGACAGAGAAACCAACTAGAAGCCTGCCCACACCACATTAGCTAGCATAGGTTAGATGCATAATAATTGGTTAGCATAATGTGTTTTAATGTTACTTGCATTAGATAGTTGTTTATACATGGATTTATAACATAGCTCAATGATTTTAAGGAACTCATTTTGCATTATTTGTGTGTATGACCATTAAATTATTTTATAAATGTGATTTTCATAATTAAATTTAAATTTGGATTTATTGATTGATTTATCATTAAACTGTCATGATATTTGAAGAGCTAATTTAATTAGCAAATATACTAATTATTGTAATTAGCGATAAAATTATTAAAATATGATAAATTATATTTTATGGGGAAAAAATGGAAAAAAATAAAATAATAAATAAATTAAAAAAAGGCCTAAAATTAGAGAAAAACAAAATTAAGATTTTAATAAAAAAATAAATAAAGACAAAAAAAGAGAAATTCTTAAAAATAAAATCCACACCCTTTTTCATGGGAGAATAAGAAAGAATTTAAGGAGAAGGAAAAAGGGTGCAACATACAAAGAAGAGGCATTTTTGGAAGGAGACATAAAAAAGAGAAATTAGAGTAGAAGGAGATTGGAAGGCTTTGACAATTGATTTTGAACATGGAAATCAGGTAGGTGATGCCTTAAAATTGTATTATGGTATTCATCAAACTGTATAAACATGGGTATTTATTTTTAAAAATATAGAATTTGTATATAGGCATATGGGGTGATGCAAGTTTAGAATTAAACTAGTTCCATAGGAAAAACTACAATGACTTCCTTCATAAGGAAACTGTAGTAAAAGCAAAACAACTTTTATACTAAATTTAGATGAAATTTATAACTTATTAGTATAATGCTTATATAATATTTATTAGTTGTTATTTTTATGTGTGTGGTGACTACTATATACTCTTATCTATTATAAACACTTCTATAAACTGAAGTAGATATTTATTAACTCAGTCATAGGATTGATCCCCTTCAAACAAAAGTATAATGAATAGAAAATTAGATATACCTAAATGCTTATATCACTATTTTAATAGTAGGATAAATAAATACCTTGAAACAAAATATTAAGCACAAATAGGTATCTATTTGACTGATTTTGTAATTATGGAGCCATATATACATATAACAATGCCTTATGTATACTAGTCGACCTATCTTAGTGAACTATTATTATTTGCTATAATATTAAATTACCAACTATAATAAATAGCAGACAATGCTCTTATATGGTGACTTAAGAGAATGGTTTATATTTTTTTTGTATTATGGTCTAATTTTATAGATCATTGTATAAAACTGAGTATAAAACCTGTATATGCACCTATTGGTTTGGTTTCATGTTTTAGGAGTCATTTTTATAAATTCAGTGATTCATGAAGGTAATTGATCTAATTTCTTGATAGCCTGATGATATTTATAATAAATATAACAACATTTATTGATTATAGGGCATTGTAAAAGATGTGGCTTAGGGTGACATGGTATATTAATGAAACATCTACATAACCCTGAATTAGTGGGTTTAGTGGGGCGATTTGGGCAATAAGATTTATATGGAAACTCATATATTTTATCACCTATTTTTTGATGTATCAACATATAATTAGATGTAATGTGCTTATATAAAATTGTATAACCTGATGTATATGTGTGTTTCCATATGATAATATGTTTAAAACAAACCCATATATGATAATATCACCATATAACTGATAATATGATAATATATGTTTATATGTATATTTTAAACATATCCCTGTATATGATAATATAAGTGGTTATATGATAATATCATCTTATAAACCATATTATCATAATTTATACATTATTTTGTGTTTAAAATAAACCCGATGTATATTTTATATGTAGGTGTACAATGAGCAAAAATATAAAATTATACTATGAAGATTATGCAACATATTTAAAACCTAGCCATATATTCATCCATTTCCTTTTACATCAATATTTTAATGGAGATTATAAATTTTAATAGTTGATGTTCATAAAATATTAATATATATAGTTATCAGTGATCTTGTTGAGTTTAACTTATAGCTAAAATAAGGCCAAGATTAGTAGATCGCTCTAAATAGGCATATGGCTTGTATCTTATGACTAATAGTGGTGGACCGACAATAAAGTTCACCTACTATATATGTATTATCATGTTAATAATCAGAATGATTATGCTTCTTATATTGGCATATATGTAGTTATAATCATATTGATATCATAATATGGTTTGGGTAAAGCATGTGAGACACATATAGTTAAAACATAGTCTTTCCTTATATCATAATAAGCTTTATGATATGCATGAGTTTAATTATCATATATATCATGTGAAACACAACATGTGGTGTGGATATAACATTATAATAAGCTATGTATTTATGAATTAATAATAATAGGCTTAAAGTGAATATAGGTATACATGTGCCTGTTGGTATATACATGTACATAGGGGTGTGTACTTATGATTTTAGTTCCATAGGTGGTTATAAACTATATTATAGATTTATGTGTAATAGAATCTTTTAGATACATGCATACAACACCTTGAGTGTATAACAAATTCTAGAATGGAATATTATGTGTTTCGTGGGAATTGAGACTTTCCTTTTTATGTCTAGTTGCTTGAATAAAAGCTTATGTTTCCATTGATTTATAACTAATTTATTTAATTGGTTGTGGTATTTAGTAGCTATACTTAAGAACACTAGACTATGATAATATGGGTTATCATAAGGTGTAGTATGTTTAGACACTATTTATAATAATTATAATTTGTAGTTAGATGTATATTATACCCAAATGGTATAAATTGTAGTCATTATTTTTATTATGGGATAGATATTAATGTGAAATTCATTCATACATTTGATGGAATAAATGTATAATATTAGATGATCATGTGCTTATCATGTTATGTGATATTATTGCTATTAGGATTTAAATTGTATAAATCTATTGGTTATATTATATTAACTAAATCTCGCATTTCTAATACTGAGTAAGTAGTGAAATGGACTTCACTACTTTACTTGCATCATAATGTCATATGAAGGTAATCTAATCAAGTGGCATGTATGAATTTTTATTGATCTATATATAATTTATTATTTTAAATTTTGGCCAAAGTAATGTTTAGCGATACATTGTCATTTCATGAGTATGATTTACATGTTTGTGAGATATCTGGAATATAATGGGTTTCTATGATACACCACATGTTTAGTTTATAAATCATACATCACACAGGTACTAGTTTATCTATCTAGATTCCCATGCCTCCACTATCTACTCATTTATGAAGGGAGGGATATTCTTTGATAGGATTAGTGTGGGGGATTGTTGGTCTGTGGTTGGTGTAGAAAATTTCTCGGATGATGCTCTCCCTCCCCACAATAGTACCAATTTTGAGATGACACTTGAGATTGCCATAGATACTAGAGTCTAGATAACTATGCTTCAAAGATCAATGTATTTCATATATATACATTGTATTATATTTATTATTGAAACATTATCATGATGAGTTGTAATTACTTATTCATTATACATTGACAATAATGGTTGTAATCATGTATCAGCTGTGGATGGTTAATTATAATTACTTTATATATTCATATTATGATGTGTTTATTATGATGATAGTGATTCGTGATGTATGATTTAATATACTCCATTTACAATTATCACACATTGAGAATTTTATATGATCATTGGTTAGATTATCATGGTGTAATCAATTTATAGATTATGTGTTTAAAAAAAATTCATGTATTTTTAGGTAGATCCCAATGGGGATGTTACATGTGGTAGCAGAGGTATGGATCAAACTCTACAGCCTAATGAGTCCACTAATTTATTCATATCCTTTTATTTATAGAAAGGAGGATGCTAAAAGCTAGAGTTTATGGAGAGGGTCCATCAAATGTCAATGATAGTAACCCTTTATTTGATCCTAGTCGATTTACCACTGAATAATTAGTAAAGATGGATTAGGTTCTCGTAGCCATGAATAAAACTAGGGATAGGATTATAGTCTTGAATTATGTGATTCATGGACATGAAGAATTAGGATGTACCTGAAGAGCATCTTACTGAGCAAAAAAATCCTTAGGATGTTAGAGCTCAAGTAGTTATGGAGTTGGCTAGAGACATGAAGAAGGTTAACTTACCTAAGTTTGATAGAATTATTATGGGTGATGGCTTTAAGGCATGGATGACTGACATGGATAAATATTTTGAGATTTTAAACTACTTGAGGTCACCAAGATAGTTTGAAGAGCATACCGGTTAGTCAATGAGGCAACTACGTGGTGGGCCAATAAGAGGTTGAAAATGAATCATAACTTGACCACCACTACTTAGGATCAATTTGTTACATTATTTAGGTCATGGTGGTTCCCAAATATTTATTTTGATTAGAAACTCATATATTTATAGAATTTGATGTAGGGAGACTTATCGATGAATGAGTACTAGGAGCAATTCACCAAACTTTTGAAGTATATACCTTAGTATTAGGGAGATGAGAGGTTCAAGATCAAAAAGTTTATCATGGGATTGAGACCCCAGATTCGTGGAGAGGTGGATGTTTATAGACCTTCTACCATGGACTAAGGTTTTGGGAAGACAGTCAAACAAGAACAAAATTTGAAGTCTCTTTCACAGGCTAGGGATAAGTTCAAGAAAAAGTTTAAAACTTCTAAGTTAACCTTCAAGAAGAAGAATTAGAAATAGAAGAGTGGAGACTCTAGGAAGGAGTTAAAAATCCAAAATTCAAAATTAAATAATGGTTCAGGTAATAAGAAACACGGCAATGATTCCAAAGGCAATTTCAAGGGAAACCAATAGACTGACATGAAAGGACCACCTGAAGGTTGTTTCATTTGTGGAGATGACCATTATGTTCATGAATGTACTCAATAAAAGTCAAAGGGAAAAGGTCCTAATATTTAGTAGGGCAGTTTTCAACAACAAATTCATGTAATAGTTGATAATTGGCAAGCCAAATTTCAAGTATTACCCATAGAGCTCTCAAGTACTTTGTTTGACCATCTAGTTTCTATTTTGATAGAAGCATGGGCTACAAATTTGTTTATAGCTGCTAAAATTTTTAGTAAGTTAACTAGAAGAGCTAGAGTAATAGCAAATGCATGGTCAGTAAATTATGGGAATGACTCAAAAGTCATGGTTGAAAAGTGTTTAGTTGAAGCAAAGATTAAGTTTCCTAAATTCATAATAGTTATGGACCTATATGTAGCACCACTAGGGTCATATGATGTGATTTTAGGATTCAATTGGTTTTAAAAACACATGGGAAAGGTTTATTAATACCTAAAGAAGGTTGAGTGTTTGGATGATTTTAGAAATTAGACACAAATTTAAGGTAAGAAAAGAGAGTTAAGGTTTAGGCAGATTTTTGCAATGCAATTTAAGAGAGCTCAAGGAAAAGGGTGCTAAGCATTTATCACCAAGATAAATTAAATGGATGAATCTAAGGAATCATTTCTCAAAGATTACCCATTTTTAAGAGATTTTCATGATGTGTTTCTATAAGAGTTACTAGGATTGCTTTTTAGACATGCATTCAATTTTTCTATTAACATCATACCTAGTTTAGAACCACAGTCTAAGACACCATAAGGGATGACAACCACTAAGTTGGTTGAATTGAAGGCTCAACTCCAAGAATTATTGGCTAAGGGGTTAATTAGGTCAAGTGTGTCACCATGAGGTGTACCAGTTGTCTTTGTTAAGAAAAAGGATTGTATAATTCAATTTTGTAATGACTATAGAATGTTGAACAAGGCAACTATTAAAAATAGGTGTCCACTACCTCATATAGATTATCTTTTCAATCAAATGTAGGGAGTAATGGTCTTTTCTAAGATTGATCTTAGAGAAATATACCAAAAACTGAGGATATTTTGAAGATAATGTTTAGAACTCATTACATGCACTATGAGTTCACAATGTTATCATTTAGATTGACAAATTCTCCAACCACATTCATGAATCTCATGAATAGTGTGTTTAAAGATTATATTGATCACTTTGTTTTGGTTTTTTTGGATGGCATTCTTATATAATCTAAGAATGATGAGGAACACCTTCAACATCTAAAACTAGTTCTACAATGGTTGTGGAAGCATAATTTGTATGGTAAATTGTCTAAATACACATTTTTTAGGAGAGATTTCAATATCTCATACATATTATCTCTGTAGATGGTATATTAGTAGATCTAAGAAAGATAAGAGCTATTATGGAATGGATGGTGCCAAAGAATTTACATGAGATAAGAAGTTTCATGGGATTAGTAGGCTATTGTAGGAAGTTTGTGTCAAAATTTTCCAAGATAACTAATCTAATTACTTCTTTGCAACGTAAGAACCAAATATTTATCTGGTCTAAGAAATGTGAAGTAGATTTTTAGGAATTAAAAAGAAGGCTTACTTCTACACCAGTGTTAAGAGTTCTAGATCCCAATGGTTAATTTTTAGTGATCATGAACATGCTAGGGGATGGAATAGGAGGAGTCCTTATGTAGGATGGTGCAGTGGTGGCTTATGAATCGAGGAAGCTAAAGTATTATGAAGTGAATTATGACCCTCATGACCTAGAATTTGTAGTAATTGTATATGCTTTGTGAGTTTGGTAGCATTACTTATTGGGAAAACCATTTGAGCATAAACTTATGTAACCTCAATAGATATTCAAAAAAGGATAACTACCCATTTCTCTCTTTGGATGAGGTAATTAAAATGGTTAGTAGTTATAAAATGATGTCCTTTTTAGATGGCTTCTCTAGCTACAACTAGGTGTTGGTCAATAAAGAAGATAGGATGAAGACTGCCTTCACAACTAGGTGGGAAATGTTCACATATAGAAGGATGCCTTTTGAACTCATCAATGTTGGGGATACCTTTTGACATGCCATGGATCATGAATTCTAAGGACTAATTGGTAACTACATTATTATTTATATGGCGGACAACCATTTTTATAAAAATAGAAAGAATCACATGATGCACCTCTAATAAGTTTTGGAGAAATGTAGGACCTTTGGTATCTCTCTAAACCCCAAGAAAAGTATCTTTATGTAATAGAAGGTAAGATCTTGGTGCATATAATCATTAAGAGTGTTATGGCTATTGACTCAAAAAAATTAATCCTATTTTTAAGGTTGATTTTCCCAATAGCATAAAAGAGTTAAAATCATTTTTTAGAAAATTAACTTCATATGAAAATTCATTTTAGGTTTCATCAAAACTATCAAACCCTTAAATTATATGTTGAAAAAGGATGTGAATATTGAATGGATTCCTGAGGCTAATTAATCCTTCCAAGACATCAATGAGGCCATAGTAAAGGCACCTATATTGATTAGCCTAGATTTTGGTAAAGATTTCTACCTTTATTATTTTTCTTATGATCACACGATTGATGTTATTTTAATGTATAAAGTAAATGAAAAGGAACACCCAATAACCTTCATGATTACAAAATTAAAGGATGCCTATTTGAGATATCTATTCTTGGACAAACAAGCGTATGCTTTGGTAAAGACCATAAATTTTTTCAAACACTACATCCTCAGAAACAAGACTCATGCCATTGTACTTGATCCTATTATTAAGCTTTTGCTCAAATAAATTGAGTTAGGGGAAAGATGAGGGAAGTGGATGACCAAACATCAAGAATATGACATATAAATTAAGTTGACCAAGATGGTATGCAGGCAATATTTAATTTAGTTGATTACTAAGACTGCTCCTTGGATTGATGTTTTACAGGTAGAAGTATACCAGGTCTCAATTGAAGATTGGTACAAGTACATTATATATTACCTATTGAGTGGAACTTATCTCTTACAATTGAAAAGGGAATAGAGGAGAGCACTCAGGCTCAAAATTTCACACTTCATGATCAAAAGGGGAGTGCTCTATAAAAATAACTATGAAGGGATCTACTTGAGATGCATCTATAAAAAGGAAGCTGAAGACATACTCAACAAATTCCATGAGAAACTATGAAGCATAAATACTTTAGGTAGAACCACTAACTACAAAATACTTATAACATGCTATTACTGGCCTACAATATTCAAGGATATGCATGCTCATGTTTAAATGTGTAATCAATGTCAAGTATTCGATAGTAGAGAAGTAAGGGCAGCCATGCCTTTATAACCAATGATTGAAACAAAAACATTTGCCCAATGGGGATTATATTTCATTGGAGTCATTAATCCCAACTCTTTGGCAGACCATAAATTTGTGTTAATAGCCACTGTTTATTGTACCAGGTAGACTGAAGTAATTGCCACTAAAAAGTACAACATAATTGATGTCATCAAATTCTTAAAAGAAAATATTACAACTAGGTTTGTGACCCCCTTGTCTATGGTATGTGATAATGGTCTGGTTTTCTAATATGCAAAATTCATAGAGTGGACCTATGAAAAAAAGATTGTTGTCAAGTTTTCCTCAAACTATTATCTGTAAAGAAATGGTGTTGCAAAATCAATTAATAAGAACTTGATGAATTCAATAAAAAAATCATTAGATAAAAATCTAAGGGAATGGTAATCATTATTGAAATATGCTCTCTGGATAGATCTAACTAGATATAAGTAGGCTCTAGAGTCATCTCCATTCCTACTAGTGTATGGGAAACAACCAATATTTTCCATCACATTGTAGTTACTTACATATGAGTTTATGGATGAATATATGGATGATGATAAAATAATCCAATCAATAATATTAAACATCATCCAGATGGAAGAATCTAGAGATGAAGTCCTTAATAATTTTAACAAACACCAAGATACAGTCAAATGGTGGTTTGACAAAAGGGTAAAAATCAAAACTTTCCAAATCTTAGACTTGGTCTTAATATGGGACAATTCCCACAACAAAAATGTCCAACATGATAAATTCATGCCCCTTTGGATCAGGTTATATCAAATTACAGAGATATTGGGTGATAATGCATTTAAACTAAAGGACTTCTAAAGAAATAACTTAACTCCATCAGTGAATAGACAGTACTTGAAGCACTAATTCTTCGCTTCCCCTACACCCTTGACAAAGGACTGTGAGTTTATTTAGTTTAGAAATAGGTAGGGGTAGACTAGTTTTTTTTGCTTTGCTTTGTTATGTGTTTGCTTTCAATTATTTTCTTTCCTTAGATTAGTCCCTGTGTGGTGTATTATAGCTTAGTAATAAGACATCTAGGAATTTTTTTGAGTTTCTTTAAATTTTCCCAAAGTTCTAAAATCTGAAGATTTGAAGTGCTAAAACATGTGTACACCCCAATAACTAGTTGTCCCAAGTGATAAATTACACTATGTGTTGGTTTGGAAAATTGGAAGGATCTAATTTTAAAGCTGCCATTTCATGGAGTATGTCTTTTTATTATGATTGTAATCTAGTTCTAAGAAATATGCATTTGACTAAATGAAGGTATTAAAGTTTTGAAAGTCCATTCATAATGGTACTTAATCCCACATCATAAGATTATTTGGGTAGAATTTAGTCACTGAAAGTGAGTTGTCTTGAGTAAAAGTTCTGAAACCCCTTAAAACTTGGCCAACAAATTGGTTTCCAACCTTCATGGGTTTTGTAAAAAAAAAGTATATGTGAATCAAGTTGAAACTAAATTGCCACTATAAGTTGCATTCCTTTTAATGTGATTCATATAACTTCCACTTAGGCTATAGATGCCTAGTTAGCAGTGGAACAAGGCCTAGAGTGAAGCTAAAGGTATCTTTGTTGGGACTATGAATGCTTAGATGGTAGTAGAGTAATGCCCATGCCATCCCCTTAAAATTTGAGCATAAATATATATATCTAAAATAATAATGCTTACTCAAAACCTATGTTCAAGGTCATGAAGCTTGAAGCTGCTAATTCTAAAATCCAAAGATATATTGGTCAATCAATTCAAAATACACACATAGTATAACCAATTTTTAGAATTTCAGGCTTTAGTCCATCAAATAGAAAGTTGTTAGTTCTAGAGAATTATTTCTAATATTAGTTACATCCCCCCATGAATGACAACTTAAAGATTATATTCTAAACTAGGATATCTGAATTCTAACATATTGTTATGTTTCTTGCAGAGGTCGCCATTTATTGAGATCAACATGCCCCATTTTCAAAAAATGAGGACCCCATAAAAAATTTGGATCATTCACCCTAAGATATGCCTTACCTTGGTATTACATGACTAGAACCCCCCTTATATGACTTGAAATATTTATAAATCATGTCAATTCATAACAAGTGTTAACAAGGTATTTTTAAATATTTCATTGATGTCTAATTCACTAAGATTTCTAATGATTTGGCTTGTTTAGAAGTACTCTTATGAGGTGTTATGTTTAAATATCCAAGGTATGATCCCTAGAACTTGACCAAGGTTACTTAATTAAGGTTTTCTGAATCATGGTTTAACTTTAACTATGATGAAATTCATGTTTGAGACTATGACATACCTTAATCTCAAGTTTTAGACTAGGGTCCAAGTTAGATTTTGTGCTTAAGGTTTACGACTTTAGACTTTTCCCTTTTTTAATCTCATGATTTACTAACTTTTTTACCTTTTCATTTGGCAAGATCCCAATGTTAGCTCAACCTCAATTGACATGCGACAGTGTTGCATGCATTGGTCACTTAGCTACATAAAGTTATGAAAATTTTCACATATCTCTTAGCCTTTGAAATATTGAGTGACCCTATGACTGAATGGGAGTTTTCCACTTGTCATTCAATCACAACATTTTAGATTATAAATAAGTTATAAAGTTTATGAACCCATGACCCAATGTGAGTTTGCCACTTGTCACTCAGTTGTAGCATTTTAGCTTATGAAGAAGTTACAAAGTTTGCAACCTCATGACCTAATGGGGGTTTGCCACTTATCACTTAGTAACATCATTTTAACTTACAAAGAATAAGAACATGCCTCGTAGTGCATAGTTGTAGCCTTTCAAGGCTTCAATTATTTTCTAAAGTCTCGTGACAATGTTGTTAGGATCCTACTCCTTAATAAGAGTATATATGATTACCTCTTGTATAAGCAACTAAACATGGAATTTAACCAGAATGAATAAGTAACTAGAAATATGAAATAACACAGGATATGAGAGACAATACACAATTGTATTAATACTCAATCAGAAGAAAATACAATAAAGAAGATGCCACACTTCTTCTTCCCACACCTCTAGAGCTCCCACACTTCTAGGGTTCACCTGTAATTCTCCTTCTTCACTTCACTCTCTCATCATGGTCACAACAATCAACTCAAACACAGAGTTGTTGTTCACCTCCACCAATCAGTAACAATGCTACCAGTACACCAAGTACACAACCGTACTCCAAGTAGATCTCCCTTTCCTTGCTGCCACCTATAAATCAATAGACCTTACTTACCATGTAGATATGTCTACACCCTAAAGAACCCTTGTCCTTGCCTCACTAAGTCCTTATGATTATTCAACCAGTACCCCGGTGGATCTTCTACTAGAACTTGCACATCTGCAACTCTCCAAGATCATACACACTCAGCACCCCTTTGGAACTAGGAGGAGCTACTCTTGCTCTCTCTTCAAGCACAATGGATTTATAGCACCCTTTTACAATACAACCCATGAGTCTATTATATAGATCTCATGCATAATAATTAGACATTCTTAATTACAATAATTAGACTCGCAACTCTAAGACCAAAAATAGTCTTTACATTCAAACTGACTATCCAAAAATAGACCAGTCTAGAACCCACATGCAAAATGCATGCACACACAGGTTGCCGATGTCAGCTCCTTCCTGACCGATGTCGATCAACTTATAACTGATGTCGATTGCTTCTGCACTGTAATATGATCGATGTCAATTGATCAGATCAATGTCGGTTGCCCTGCAACTCATTTTGCAACTTAGCAATCCTCTGTAACCTCAACAACCTCCTTCCCTATTTGCATCAGTGAAGCTTTTAGCTCCACAACCTAACAATCTCCCACTTGGAGATAAATAGCTACACTGTACCTATACCTGTACACCATCTAATTTGTTTCCTGGCTTGTATCCCTCTTCAAGCTCAATCCTGAAGACCAACCACCACATAACCTATGGTGCACCTCCTGTCATCCAAGTAACCTGCCACATCCAAACCTACAACTCCATGTAGTGAAGACCTTGACCCTGCATAACATGTTAACCTGCTGCTGGTCCCTCTCAAATACCTGAGAATCCACCTTCCCTGAATTGGCTCTAAACTCTCTGACAACTCCCACTGCTTGGGAAAACTTAGGCCTACACTAGACCTTATGTGATTTTGAACACTGTTCTAAGCTCAGCTTGAACTGTCCAGCCCTTGGTGTGCTTACCGGTTCTACATCTTGCGTATTGAACCCCAACTACACCTTCTTCACATCAACTCCCACTAGAGATCAACCTATGATCTTCCATGTCTCTTATGCCAAAGAATTTCACTGCTCCCAAATTCTTCATGACATACCTCTAAACTAACTTTACCTTTAGCTCAGAAACTCCTTGCATGTGTAACCCTGTAACAAGCAACCACACCACATATAGTAATAAGATAATGTTGCGACCATTATCCAACCCAGTAAAGAAAACACAATAATTACATTGACCTTGACCAAAGCCATGCTTTATCATACACCTGTCAAACCTGTACCACTATCCTGCAGCTTCCTCAAGACCATATACCCTGGCCTTCCATCTCACGTGTCCATTCCCACTCTTCTTCATCCTGAACATCCATTCATCTCTCAATGCTTTCTTCCAGCTGGCAACTCCACCCAAAAACTCCTATTTGGTTCTTCTCCAAGGAATCACATTCTTCATCCATGCCAAGCTCCCACTATTTCCTGGATCTACCTACTCTACTTCTTTAACAAATTCTTGATTCTTGACCATCAGTGAGCAACAAGTAGTGTAAAGAAGGGAAATGATGAATTTGAGGCTTACTTACCCTTTCAGTCCTCCATATGGGTGTTTGAGACTCCTTGACAGCTTGCTATCTTCCCAACATCTATTCCAGTGACCGATCTCGACCATCTCCCAATTTGCACCTGATTGACATCGGTTCTTTACGACTGACCCTGTCTATCGACATCAGTTCCTTGACCGACGCCGGTGTACATTCTACCGACATTGGTTCCTATATGACCGACGTCGGTTCCTGCTACCCGACACCATTGACTCTGTTGATCTGCACATGACTGACATTGGTGCGTATCTGTTTGATGTTGGTTCTTCCTAACTGACGTCGGTACCTGTGTTCACCTGTGAGTGATGACTTTTTACCCATGAGCTCCTTTTAGATCAAACCCTTGTCCATATCAACACAACCTTGCTCAAAATAATTCAGTCCCCTCAACTAATCTCTGTCTGTCATCTCCTCCATGAACACCAAAGCTTTCTAGTTTTTAAGTTTATCAAAAACATCTATCTTCCACTTAAGAACATGCATTCCCTTCTTACATATGTGACCAAGCCTATAAAGCCACATATCTATAATAGAAGTGAATCAGTAATATAAGTAGATAGATAAAGGATACCTACTTTCTTACCATCATCTAATTCAAGTGAATTCGCTGTGAGAGTTACTATGCATCTCCCATCACCCAACTTTCCTGAAGAAATTAGACTCATCTCCAAGACTAGAACCTGCATGACCTTCTTCAACACCTGTGTGT
Organism: Torreya grandis; assembly: GCA_037957365.1. Classification (NCBI taxonomy): domain Eukaryota; kingdom Viridiplantae; phylum Streptophyta; class Pinopsida; order Cupressales; family Taxaceae; genus Torreya; species Torreya grandis. Next base: position 467,015 of record JARHVA010001509.1, read on the forward strand.
TACTTGTCTACAATTTCAGCTTCACTTCCCCTTTGCCAACAATCTAACAAGGCTCACCAACCCCTAAATAAATCTCTCCAAAGTCTCCCTCGACATACCCATGAAAAGATGCTCTATTTTGGGTTGCATGGAAAGAGGCAAAAGAATCTATAAACCAAGATTCTAATTTATCCAGAGCAACCTATGCAACAACACCTGCAACATCTGCTTCTACACGCTGATCTTCTATCGACCAACAATCTTCCTTTACCTGCTCTTTCTTTCCATTAGTCAGACCATTCGTGCTATTCAGTTTCTCCATTCATAGCTTACTTTCTTCTGCCATTGCTATACTCCCACTCAATCAGAAACCCCTGTGAGTAACTTGTAATCAACAAACACTAACCAGATCTGAACCACCTGTTAGTCAACCCAACCAAAAGCTCTGATACCAACTGTCAGGATCCTACTCCTCAATAAGAGTATATATGATTACCTCTTGTATAAGCAACTAAACATAAAATTTAACTAAAATGAATAAGTAACTAGAAATATGAAACAACACAGGATATGAGAGACAATACACAATTGTATTAATACTCAATCAGAAGAAAATACAATAAAGAAGATGCCACACTTCTTCTTCCCACACCTCTAGATCTCCCACACTTCGAGGGTTCACTTGTAATTCTCCTTCTTCACTTTACTCTCTCATCATGGTCACAACAATCAACTCAAACACAAAGTTTTTGTTCACCTCCACCAGTCAGTAACAATGCTGCCAGTACACCAAGTACACAACCATACTCCAAGTAGATCTCCCTTTCCTTATTGCCACCTACAAATCAACAGACCTTACTTACCATGTAGATATCTCTACACCCTAAAGAACCCTTGTCCTTGCCTCACCAAGTCCTTATGATTCTTCAACCAGTACCCCGGTGGATCTTCTACCAGAACTTGCACACCTGTAACTCTCCAAGATCATACACACTCAGCACCCCTTTGGAACTAGGAGGAGCTACTCTTGCTCTCTCTTCAAGCACAATGGCTTTCTAGCACCCTTTTACAATACAGCCCATGAGTCTATTATATAGATCTCATGCATATAATAATTAGACATTCTTAATTACAATAATTAGACTCACAACTCTAAGACCAAAAATAGTCTTTACATGCAAACTGACTGTCCAAAAATAGACCAGTCCAGAACCCACATGCAAACTGCATGCACGCACAGGTTGCCAACGTCGGCTCCTTCCTGACTGATGTCAGCTGACTTATAACTAACGTCGATTGCTTTTTCACTATAATATGACTGATGTCGATTGATCAGACTGATGTTGATTGCCCTGCAACTTGTTCTACAACTCAGCAATCCTCTGCAACCTCAACAACCTCCTTCCTTATTTGCATCAGTGAAGCTTTTAGCTCCACAACCTAACAAATGTGATCCTATCACATCATGCCACTTGGAACTCAGTCACACCCCCATAATTAAGATGCAATGTTTCAATTTCATAGTAAAGTGTTTACATGATTAGATGACACTTGGTAATTAGTCATTTAATCTTGGGTAACTAGATTCAACATGGAAGCCACATGATAGTTGGAGGCAATGGGATGAAGACATGTAGACCCATGTCTCATGTCAATAATGTGATCAAAATAAGCCATGAAACCTAGTGATAGTGTGATCAAATCAAAATGCAACACTTGACAAAGCCACGCAACATTTGGGTCCATTAAAAGTTTCACATAATAATTCCAATTGACTATGTAGGCCCATAAGAACTTGCCACTTGTCAAACCTAAAAAGTTTTGAGGCCACATCATTCAAAGGATGAAAGGGGTTGAGCCATGTAATAATTAAAGATAAAAAATCCAACCAAATTATGACACTTAGTAGAGTATTGCATGATCTACTTGGATGGTTCAATATTCAAAATAGAAGGCTAAAATGCCCAAGATGGTACTAAGTGTTGATACATGTCAAGTACAACACCTAGGTGGCTTATAGTTGTTTAAAAAGTGTCAGTTGTAGGTGCAAAACAAATGTTGATGAGGTTCATTCCAATAGATATAAATCCAAGTCACTTCATTAAAAAAGTCAAACCTACAATGATAAGACACGTGGACAAAGCAAAGATAGTGATTGGTTAATTTTCTCAAAGTAAATTTTTGAACCCGTTAGATTAAAACTGAAGAGCCAACCCAACTTTAAATCAAGGAAAATTAAATCATTTGCCATGTATGACCCACATTATTCAGTTTAAATTTTGAATTTGGAGTTCAATGCTTACTATATCAAAGCAATAAGTTCACCTTCAATTGTTATCTTCTAGTGTTTGAAGCATCATGTGAGCTTTCTAAATACTTTTGTGCATTCCTCCATCATTAAAATAAGTTGTAAGTTCATCAATCACATATTGTGAAACTATGGCTGAAGCTAAAGCATCTAGATCTAACAATCAGGAACATGTTATATTCATATACTCTTATGGGATAAATATCATCTTGCAAGATACCAATTGCAACTCTATTGCATTGGCTATCGAAGATAAACATTATAACGACTTGTTATACCATGTAGAGAAGACTATGGACTAAGACAATGATAATGAAGAAGGATTTAATGAAGTAGAGGATAAATTATACATTTTATCACTTCAATATATAGGTTTACATAAAGAAACATCTAACCCAAAGGTACTCTTGTGTATAGACTTAGTCTTCCATATGTTCCTTTAGTCTAGGTGCATTGATAATATGATTAAATATTTTAATTTGGGCTAAGATATTACCTTCATAGCTGGGTTAACCTTTCAGTCCTACTATGATCTGCCTAATCTAGAGATTAGATACAATTGAGAAACTATGAATTAATGGCTCCAAATCCATGATGTCAGGGAAGTTTTAAGAGACTAGGTTGAGAACAAAGTAAATTTTGTATGCAAAACTAAAATCAACCAAATTCCCATCACACTATTTATAAAGAGAGTATGAATGGGAATGGCCATAATAAATCAATTGCATGGGGCTGAAGATACAAGTCATGTGGATGAAAAATGGATCCCACTTCTGTCTATGATAATCAATGATGGAAAGACTCCTCCTTTAAGAGAAATTATATCTTGTAACCTAGTAGGATAAATCAAAAAAGTTATGGCCAACTAGGGAGATCATTTTTATATTATGTCCTACTTGGTGTACGCCATCTATGCCACCTAAAATTTTTCTTAGTTCACCAATTGGGATCCCAAGTTGAAATGGATTGTTCTTCATACCTTCTCCAAGGTCAAAGTGTGCAAGTACAAGTAAGAGATGAGGGACATAGATGAAAATTTCTATCCCATAACATATAGGGCAATCCATGAAAGGCCCATGCCCATATTATCAAAAGAAATTAGAGAAAACTTGAGTACCTTGGGAGCCTATTAGTATTACCCAAATTACACAATTATGAGGATAGTTGGCATCAAGACATCCCCCTTGAGGTTACCCATTACAGCGTAAGATAATTTGGATAAGCAAGAAATTACTTATCAATTACTCATAAGGGTGAATGGATTATGAAAAAATTAAAGGAGAGGATTGGTTCATCCTCAATTATCTAACATTGGCTAGTTTCAGATAAAAAACTAGAATTCTATCATTGTTGCTGCCAAGCAGAGACCTAAGTTTGACTTGGAAAGGGATGACAATAGGCAATGGGATAAGAATATATAACTTTAAAACATTGCATAAAACATAGGTCATCTTTAAGTATTACTTTCCACCCTAATATTGAGGAAGAGGACATGTTCTAGATTAGTGTAACAAATGATCAAGAGGTAAAGCAAAGATTGAAGGTTGCTAATGTCCTACTTGTTAAGGGTAGATTGAAATATGCTAGTTATTATGAATTTTTTAAGCCTAAAGGTGCTTAAGAAGGTGTATCCACATCCATAATTTAGGTTATTGATGCTGAATAAGAGAGACCAACTAACCCTCAACTTAGTCAGAGAATCTTTCAAGCATTATCACCCACTTTGGGGAAGGGAATAATTGAGCTTGAAAAACTTACTGAATAAGTATTTATTTTGGAAGCATCATCCAACACCCCATCCTAGGTTCATAATGTTACCTCAAAGCCTTATTTATCTTAGATTGAGGCAATAACACCACATACTATGACACCAACAACTTTCACACCAGAACTACCTCCCCTGCTTCCTGTCAAGGAGGAACATTGTATGACAAGTCAAGAATGTGTTTATTTTACTCCCTTGTTCCTAAGTATCCACCATGGGTAGATTTTGTGAGCTAACAACCCTAGATAACTTGAACCTAATGAACTATAGGCCCTTCATTAGTCCTATAACTGTGCCCCTGCCCACTATCAATCCTTTTGTTACATCATCACCTCAAAAGTCTATATAATGACCAATTTATCTCCAATTCTATTTAAGCCCATACCTAGGCCCGATCCTCAATTTCCCAAGAGGAGGCCTATTATTTTCATACCTTAGGTTCCTTTTTTCCTAGCAAGTGTTCTAACTAGAAATGGTTGTTCATCATCCTTAGAAGTAACACTTCCCACTTCATCCCCTAGTTCTACCTTCATCCTAGTCACCTTCAATGTTACTTCTCAAACATCTACATTTTAGGTTTTGACACCATCTCCTCAATTTCCATCATCCACTTAACCTCAGAATGACATTTTAGATAAATAGTGGATAAAATAAATGTAGTTGGCCATAATAGAAAGGCAAGATTTGGTTATAGTATACCCTCCCCAAGTCTCATTAGAATTTGAAAAGGGAATCTCTAGCAATGAAAAGAGTAACCAAAAGAAAAGTAACTCTTCTATATCAAACAATTATATATGAGTCTGAAGGAACCATATTTTCACTAACCAAGAATAAGAAAGCTAAGCTTGGATAATAGTGATAGTATGTAGAGGACCCCCTCTTAGCTCTGAAGGCATATGATGATGTGGCTATCGAATTGGTGAAAGGGATGTAACATATGACAACTGAGCTAGAATAATAAATCAAAGCCACATTGCCAGAAGAGACTATCACGAAGGTGGAATGAGTAGTTGAGGTCAAATTTGACACTCTGAATACTTTAGCTCAATATAAAGTAAAAGGAAATGGAATTTACAACAAAATTCTTAAGGCAAAGAAAACCTTTGGGATTTATGAAAACAAAGCAATCAACTTGGTCAAACTAATTAGGATGAATAAATTTGAGGAATTGAACCTAGTACCCTTAGAGTATTTGAGCATTACTTAGTCCTATATCATTGGAAGAAGGAAATCTTTGAATCAATGGATTAATGACATGAGATCCTTAGGCTAGTCTCTCACCCAGTTAGGTGACAAAGTTATAACTTTGCTCAAGGGGGCTGAAATCACACACCTTAGAAATAGAGATGGTACCATCATTAGAAAGGATGCTTTCAAATCTTACCTTTAAAATTTCATCATCAATTTTAGAAAGTAAGTTCTAGCTTGAGGAGTAACCTTTGGGCAAGGGATAGTGGACTTGGAAGCATCAACCAATCAAAGAATAGAGAAGGTAGTGGAAATCAATGAGGCTGTAAGACTTCTCTTAAAAAACATGATGCAATGTGAGATTTCAGCATTAAATTACTAAAATAACCCATTATAGATTTGAAATTGATTGGCAGTGATTACAAAAATGCTCTAAGGTATGGAAGGGACAAATAGAAGATGAGAAATAGGGGAATAACAAGCCATAGATGGTCACCACAGGAGCTTCTTCCTCTTCAACTCCTCTTAAAACTTCTTCTTCTTTAGGTACACTAGGAATTAGTCCCTCTTCAACCATTATGGTATCAATTTCCTCTTCTTCTACATTGGGAGCTTCATCATCATCGACATCAATAAGATTCCAACCTGGCACCTCAGGATCAAGATAACCATTTGTTAGGATCTTTATTGATGAATTTCATGTTCTAATTTTGATCAATATGTTGTAAAAAGAATCCCTCTTTGAATAGGGAATATTCTTTAATTTTTTTAGAACATGAGGAACTTCTATCTAGTGATAGCTACCACGTATTTAGTTTTTTTTGTTACCAATGTAACCATATTAGGCATGAAAAGAGGCCTATATATAGGTGTTTTCACCCTCATTTGTCCTTTAGAATAAATCTTTGTGAAATTAATGAAAACAAAAAGAGGGATTCTAGTAATTGGTTCACTATTTCATTGCTTTCATAATTTCTTGTTTCTTAAGATTTGAAAATGATAGATGGTTTCATTTTTTCTATTGGTAAAATATGATAGTAGTGATTCCAATGCATCTTGTTAGTTTATGATTTATACTATTCTAATATAATCTGTCTATGTATGCTCTGTTTCCCTTTAACTCTGCAAATAAATATGCTTAAGGTAATTTATTATGGGTACTCATTTCAAGGCATACTTCTCAGATATGTGCATTTTAGTTACCCCAAAATCACTGATGTATTTATGTTATTTTGATTCCAGCACTAGAATCTCATGAATGTTAGTTTTATTTTCACTATCATCAAAAATAACTAAGGGAAATATATTGATATTTGTTATTTCAAGGCAAACATTCTTTTATTCTCAACCCTTATCCCCCTTTTTATTTTTTTTGACATGAATCATCTTAGCTTACTACTCACTATAAATATTCATCTACTTATTTAAATTTGGGCATTAAGTTGGAAAAATATAAAGCAATTTTCACTATAACAATAAGAGGAAATCTCAAATAGATTTTGTCACTACAAAGCTATTGTTGTCCCGAAAAAAGGGTCTGCTTGCAGGGTAAAGGTGGTATTCATATAATCATTCCAACAAAATTAAATTAAGCCCTAAGGTCTTCCAAGACCTACATAATAAACTGAGATATATTACTCTATTATTAGCATTGTATCCTTGACACAGATATACATCAATAGCTAGTCTCACCACATCTAAAAAATATGCCAAGGAATCCAATACCTCTACCTTGTCCATATGATCCCTACCTATAAAATTTCCTCTTCCTCTTTGGGTATTAATATCATTGCATTGCAAAGTAATTTCTTCACATTCTTGCACTTATGCAAAATATATTCTTCCATTTTGACCTTGTCCACATCCATGTGTGAACATTATTTTTCCTCATACTAATCCTTAATACTTACATGATAAATTATCTTATACCTTTTATAAACATTGATAGGCTTATTTAATAGGTCTTATTTTGATTATCCCAAACTCATCTTGAATTTCCATGCACAACCCATTCACATGACTTGATATCTTCTCAACATCATCTTCAACATGGCCCACTTTGATGGTAAGTCTATAATAATCCTCAATGTAATATTTCACACTCATTTCCCTCCATTACAAGTTTTGAAGCTTCTTCAAAAAAATCATGTTATAGTTCACATGAATGAATTTAGTCTTTTGCTTTACAATGAATCTATTATAAGTATTTATCTTATCTTCACCTTTGCATAATATTTTAGCTTGAATGTGCTTCCACCATAAGGATGTGTGACCTTTACTCTTTGATCATGAACTCATCCCGCTTAGGATCTTCCATACTTTCATATTCAAATTATTTGTCTAATTCAATGATCTAGTTAGTGAGCTTTCAAGACTCCAAATTATATAAAAATTTATGGTGTCTAACTTTGGTATATTTTTGATTTTTTAATAGATGGAAAGAACTGATTTCTAGGTTCATCAACCTCTTCTTTTGCATCCTGATCTTCAGGTGCTTGTTCCACAACTTTAATATTGCTTTTCTCATCATCCATTATCATAACACCTCATATTTGCATTATCTCCCAAGCCTCAATTTGGGCTTGCATATCTCTCATTATTCCAACTATATATGTAATTCTTGATGCACCATATACTAGATATAACACAAAGAATCTAGATGATATACCCTCATAGATTATGATTCTAGATATGTAAATAAAGTATCCAAATGTTGCATTTTTTTATTTTTATTTTTAATAATCACAAATTTGATATCCTCAAACTGTGACCCTAAACTTCTGATGTCATAGTACTTCCATATTATTCCAATAGTGAGGTTTATTGATGACCAACACACCGCACTTACAATGGAATTTAAATTACTCACTCACACTTCCTGCAATAGCCCTACAACATACATTATAATCAAATCAGACACATATTATGAATAGTCCCCAAGCAAAAATAAATGCAACATATACCAAAAAATAACAAAAAAATTAAACTATTATAAATAAAACTTTTAAATAAATCACCTCTTAAGAGATATACTTTCAGTTTGTTAGCCACCTCATAGATGGTATATTGTGTTTCTCCTATCATCACCTTAATCTCTACACTCATTTGCAACAAATGATTTAAGAATTTAAGCCTTTCATAGTCCATAACAATGAAAAATGCCTTTGGTAAAACAACTTAGATTTCTATTGCAATTGAATATTTCAGATTATATTAGATAGTCTATGTAATTTTAATTAACCAATTATATTGATTATTTATTATTTCTTAAAATTATTTTAGTGGATATTTTATACTTCATAGAGGAGTTATCTATATTAATAACTCTACTTTATAATTTGTACATATGTTTCTACATCTTAATGAGGATTATCTAATTTAAAGTATCGATAATAATAAAATTCTAAATAGTTTTACAAAAATCTATTTTCCAATAGAATTCTTTTAAAAATAATGTAAAGGATTGCTTAAGATTTTTTGTTATCAAAACAAGAATTTTGATTGCCTTTCTTACAAATCTCTTTTGCATGAGATAAAATTTTTGTGTAATGAGGTTTTCAGTTCTTCTGGCTATGTCCAACACATGATGCCCTATAAATGTTGTTACTACTGAAATAAAAAAATTATAAGCATGATATTACTCACTTAAAGAAATCAAAGGATGGGTATAGTAAGTAGCATGGCCTACTAATGCAATGTCAAATTTCAGCATTACATTGATAAAGGAACCCATTATAGATTTGTAATTGATTGACAGTGATTATAATAAATGCTCTGAGGCATGGAGGGGATAAATAGAAGCTGAGAAGTAGGTGAATAACAAGCCACATATGGTCACCATAGGAAATTCTTCTTCTTCGGCCCCTCTTAGAATTTATTCTTCTTTAGGTACATTAGGAATTAGTCCCTCTTCAACCATTATGGTCTCTATTTCCTCTTCTTTTACATTTGGAGCTTCATCATCATTGACATCAACAGGATCCTACCCTGCAACCTCAGGATCAAGATACCCATTTGTCAAGATTTTTATTGATGAATTTCATGTTCTAGTTCTAATCAATATGTTGTAAAAAGATTCCATCTTTTAATAGGGAATACTCTTTAGTTTTTTTAGAACATGAGGAACTTATATCTAGTGATAACTGTCATGTATTTGGTTCTTTTGTAACTAATGTAATCATATCAGGCATGAAAAGAGGCCTATATATAGGTGTTTTGCCCCTCATTTATCCTTGAGAAGAAATCTTTGTGAAATTAATGCAAATAGAAAGATGAATTCTAGTAATTGGTTCACTATTTCATTGCTTTCATATTTTCTTATTTCTTAAGATTTGAAAATGATAGATGGTTTCATTTCTCTAATGGTAAAATATGATAGTAGTGATTCCAATGCATCTTGTTAGTTTATGATTTCTGCTATTCTAATAAAATTTGTCTATGTATGCTCTGTTTCCCTTTTATTCTAAAAATAAATGTGCTTAAGGTAATTTGTTATGGGTACTCATTTCAAGGCATACTTCTCAGATATGTGCATTTTAGCTACCCCAAAATCACTACTACATTTATGTTATTTTGAGTCTAACACTAGAATCTCATGAATGTTAGTTTTATTTGCACTACATAAAAAATAACTAAAGGAAATCTATTGATATTTGTTATTGCAAGGCAAACCTTCTTTTCTTCTCAACCCTTATCCCCCTTTTTATTTTTTTGACATGAATCACCTTAGCTTACTACTCACTATAAATATTCATCTACTTATTTAAATTTGGGCATTAAGTTGGAAAAATATAAAGTAATTTTCACCATAACAATAAGAGGAAATATCAAATAGATTTTATCACTACAAAGCTATTGTTGTCCCTACAATAGGGTCTGCTTGCAAGGTAAAGGTGGTATTCATAAAATCATTCCAACAAAATTAAATTAAGCCCTAAGGTCTTCCAAGACCTACACAATAAACTGAGATATATTACTCTATTATTAGCATTGTATCCTTGACACAGATATACATCACTAGCTAGTCTCACCACATCTAAAAAATGTACCAAGGAATCTAATACCTCTACTTTGTCCATATGATCCCTACCTATAAAATTTCCTCTACCTCTTTGGGTATTAATATCATTGTATTGCAAAGTACTTTATTCACATTCTTGTACTTATGCAAAATATATTCTACCATTTTGACCTTGTCCATGTCCATGTGCGAACATTATTTTACCTCATACTAGTCCTTAATATTTACACGATAAATTCTCTTATACCTTTTGTACACATTGATAGGCTTATTTAATAGGTCTTATTTTGATTATCCCAAACTCATCTTGAATTTCATTGCATAACCAATTCACATGACTTGATATCTTCTCAACATCATCTTCAACATGTCTCACTTTGATGGTAAGTATACAATAATCCTCAATGTAATATTTCACACTCACATCCCTCCATTGCGAGTTTTGAAGTTTCTTATAAAAAATCATGTTATAGTTCACATGAATGAATTTAGTCTTTTGCTTTACAATGAATCTATTATAAGTATTTTTCTTATCTTCACCTTTGCACAATATTTTCACTTGAATGTGCTTCCACTATAAGGATGTGTGACCTTTAATCTTTGATCATGAACTTATCCCACTTAAGATCTTTCATACTTTTATATTCAAATTATTTGTCTAATTCAATGATCTAGTCATTGAGCTTTCGAGACTCAAAATTATATAATTTTTTTTGGTGTCTAACTTTGGTATATTTTTCATTTTTTAATAGATGGTAAGAATCGATCTCCAAGTTTATCAAACTCTTCTTTTGCATCCTGATCTTTAGGTGCTTTTTCCACAACTTTAATATTGCTTTTCTCATCATCCATTATCATAATACCTCATATTTGCATTATGTCCATAGCCTCAATTTGGGCTTGCATATCTCTCATTATTCCAACTATTTATGCAATTATTGATGCACCATATACCAGATATACCACAAAGAAGCTAGATTATATACCCTCATAGATTGTGATTCTAGCTGTGTAAATAAAGTAGCCAAATGTTACATTTTTTATTTTTATTTTTAATAATCACAAATTCGATATCCTCAATGTGTGACCCTAAACTATTGATGTCATAGTACTTCCATATTATTCCAATAGTGAGGTTTATTGATGACCAACACACTGCACTTACAATGGCATTTAAATTACTATCTCACACTTCCTGCAACAACCCTACAACATACATTAAAATCAAATCAGACACATATTATTAATAGTACCCAAGAAAAAATAAATGCAACATATACCAAAAAAAAAACTTAAACTATTATAAATAAATTTTTTAAATAAATCACCTCTTAGGAGATATACTTTTAGTTTGTTATCCACCTCATAGATGGCATACTATGTTTCTCCTATCATCACCTTAATCTCTATGCTCATTTACAACACAATTATTTAAGAATTGAGGCTTTCATAGTCCATAACAATGAAAAATGCCTTTGGTAAAACAACTTAAATTTCTATTGCCGTTGAATATTTCAAATTATATCAGATAGGCTATGCAATTTTAATCAACCAATTATATTGATTATTTATTATTTCTTAAAATTATTTTAGGGGATATTTTGTACTTCATAGAGGAGTTATCTATATTAAGAACTCTACTCTGTAATTTGTACATATGTTTCTACATCTTAATGAGGATTATCTAATTTGAAGTATTGATAATAATAAAATTCTAAACAGTTTTACAAAAATCTATTTTCCAATAGAATTCTTTTTAAAATAATGTAAAGGATTGCTTAAGATTTTTTTTATCAAAACAAAAATTTAGATTTCCTTTCTTACAAATCTCTTTTGCATGAGATAATTTTTTTGTCTAATGAAGTTTTTGGTTCTTCTGGCTATGTCCAACACATGATGCCCTATAAATGTTGTTGCTGCTGAAATAAAAAAGATTATAGAAAAAAATTACAAGCATGATATTATTCACTTAAAGAAATCAAAGGATGGCAATTTGCATGCATAAGAATAAATTTTTCATGCTCTTTTTGATCGAGGATATTATCACCTCTTTTTGGCAGGATGATTCAAAATTTAGTAGGTACATTTTCAGGCTATAATTCAAAATTTCAAACTAGTTAGGAAGAATAAATTAGGAATTATAGGATGGGAATGGTAGGACATCAGCTAGTTAATGGTAGTAGGTGGTTAATGATAGTGGAATGACAAATTTGGTTAGTCATATGGCGGTGATTTTGGCTATTAGGTCATATGCTGATATTGATGGTCAGGGTAAATTTTGAAAGGTCAAAAAAAGTTGAGATGATGCTAGCACACACGTAATTTGTGTGTATTGGTTAAGCTTAGTCATATTTTTTCACCTTGGTTCATGTGAAAACCATGAAAAAATATCATACCTATTTCAAGAAAGTTCAAAGTTCTCAATAATATAATGAATGGCCATTTCAACATATGTATTCTTAATCAATCAATTAATCCAAAATAAGAAAATTATACTGGTATAAACAAATTTGTAAAGATAACTATATATAGTAATTTGTACATGTAAAAAATGACTTACAATTCACAAATAAAGCAATCATCCACATGTTTAACTCCATAACTATGGGAGATATTTTGATCTGTGGAATGTAGTGCAAAAATATGATACATGGCAAAGGTGGGTTTTATTATAAATTTACTAAATAATTTCTAGAAAATTTTAGTAGGTTGTATAAGTAATTTATATATAGAACCTTTGAATATTTGAAGTAATTAATATAATTAATATCTCATAAACTATTTAGTCTTGTGGACATAATTAAAACCATTTCATTTCATATATATGATAATTAAATGTCAAACTAAGTCTCTCTATGAAATCTTAGATGTACTAGACTCTAAATGAAAATTATAATAACTGTATTTTAATAAATAATGTGCACTCCATTACTTTCTTAACCTTTTTGAGATATTTTGTTATAAATATTAATGTATTGCTATGGTGTAAAACTAATAAATTAGAAGTGTTTTGTACTATATATTGATGTAATGTCATGACAAGTGTAATATTTTTTAAAATTTTAGATTTTATTAGATTTGCCCCACCTTTACCTTTGAAACTACCAAGGAGGACAAGAAATGTGCATGACTTATGCAATTAACTACAAAGTATATTTTATATTCTAATCTTTACTTTCATTGACTTCTTGTTCACGATGATTCTCAATATGAGTGACAAAATCTTGTAAGACATATTTGATTGGTTGGAAAAAACATAGTTTATTGATTTGGTAGTACTACGGAGTTTTACACATTGCCGGGTATTTGATGATATAATTTTTTTAGATTATTGAATAATATTTTAAAAATAAAATAAAAAATAAATCGATTATTACAAATAAATGGAATATGTTAAAATAATATTATAAATTTTGATATTTGAAAACCAAAATTTAAAGTTTCTAAAATAATATATCATTTCAAACCCTTTTATTGATTAACACCAAAAAAAATATTTGAATAATTTATATAACTCTACTTTGACAAGTACTAATAATATATCATAAGGTTTTTTTTAAGTGATTATGGATGGGGGGTTTGGTTTGATACTTATGATTTTCCTTCATGACTTTAATTAAATAATTGAAAATAACCATTATTAGACATGAAGTCTGGAATAAATATATTTTATATTTTGAAGGTAGGGTTTGAGATATACAATATTGTGCTTTAAATGTTGGGTCTATGTGATTTTACACTTCTTAAAGTTCAATATCCCACATTTCAAATGTATCATAGAGGGGGACAACCCCTTAAGTGGTAGGTCACATTCATCATTAATATCCTTACTAACATTTTTTTTTGTGTTTGTATGTTTAGTGGATTTCATTACCTAAAAAATGTTATTAAGGTAATGATTAGTCATGGATGTCAATTTGAGATATTTAAACATGTGATAAAAATCCACTAAAATTAATAATAAACTTCAAAACGCTAGGTCTAATAGGGGGAAGGACCCAATACACAAGCACCCTATATTTAGAGTCTAATAAATACATCATATGATGGACATAAGTTGTATGGAAAAGCTCAAACAGTAATATTATTGTGTCATTAATTTACCATTTTATTCCAAATATGTTTTGAATTCATTTACTACAAAATAAGTTCCTCCTAAAATATGTGAACAGCATTGTAATGCATGTGGCATGTTATAATTGGCTCTTACACATTATTATTGAATAAAAGTTGAATACTTATTAATCCCACTTTATTTTAAATTTAATACTTTATGCACATGTTTTATCATAGATATTGGGTCTTATCATGGGTATTGGGTCCTTTCCCATATTGATACTTTAGATTATAAGTCAAGTATTAATATGTCATACGATAGACAGACATTTCAAATATACTTTGTAGATTGGACTCATCATTTCAAAATTGCTTAATATGTTGGCTCTAATATTAATACTTCATATAGTGGGTCCATCATTAGACAAATACTTTAAATGCTAATATGTTACTAATACTATGTCAAAAATTCTTGCTTTTGAACTCCATTAAACTACTTTATGTGCTAATGTCATATCCCCCCTTTGATCATGACACTATTAAAGACCGTTAGCATTTATTGGTTTCCTGAGGGCTAAGGAAAAAGAGGAATAAAAAGGGAAACATTTGGGTTCTTAAGAACACTTGTGAAAAGGCACTTTATTGTTATAAAATTAACTTAAGTTTGGACACTTTAAGGGTAATGGGTGCCCAATCCACTTAATTAGATTATAAGAGATGTTCTTTTGATATTTTGAAAAGGTGTTCCCCTCCATTTTGGGTATACCCCTTTGGGGAGGACTATAAAATCAGTGGAGTTTAGTCCTAAAATCAATTGTATTTGAAATTTTGAGCTTCAAGTATGAAAAACTTAAGCCAATTGACTTGAAGAGGAATACCTTTAACCCAAAGAAAGATTGGGGATACAACCCTCATTCCTCATTAAGGTTATCTTCATCTAAAGGTTGCCATTGAACATCAAATTCAAAAAATACCAAAAAGAAGGGATTAAAGGTTGGATAATTACTTTTTGGGGTTGGAGACTAGGGTAGGAAGCCTTAGATTTTTGTGGTTCATGTTGACTACCCATCATTGGAGGGATACATTGGATTTGTTGATGGAAATATTATTTTCTAGCTAGGGTGACCTGGTTTGGAACTGATTTGTTAGGGTTTGAAGGGTTATTTTATGCCCAAAGTAATATTCTAATTTTTTTATATTATTTTTGAATTTATTATTAATTTTTGGGAAGGGTTTTGAAGGTCATTTGGACATCACACATGTTTCTAAATTGTAATAATACTTGCATATTTATTCAATAATTTTTGGTAAATTTTAGTATCATATTTTGGGGTGAAAAACATTTATGATAGCCAATAATATTTTGTGATTTATTAGTACTTTTTTGATTATTAAGTTGATGGTTTTGAGTATGATACGTCTTCAAAAAGGCTAATAAAATTTTTAAGTGGGACACCTAGATTTTGAAAACAAATTAAAGATTTGGAAGGACTAAACTTGCTTGTAGGACTGCCTACTAGGTTCTTTGAGTTTGCCATATTTTATAATAATATTGAAGGGTTTATTGTAGCTAGGGTTTACTATCATAAATATGTAAAATTAAAATTTGGCTATGGTTTATAATAAATTCTATAATTCATAAAATATCCCCCTCTTGGGATAATATAGTGGTATAAGATCCATATCTTGGCTAGTCATGGGGTTTCTGAAGTGATTCATGCACAAGGGTGACAAGGAGCTAAGGTAATACTATTTTCATCAAATTGTGCACCCTAGGATGTTCTATGAAATTAATTCAATTTTATGCAACATTGAACCATCCCTCAAGTTTGTGGGAGTTTATAAGAGAGATTAGTCTTTAGGATTGAAAAGGGATTGCTCCCTGTTCTCTAAGTGTGTATCACCTAATATACTACTTGTTCATGAAAAGAGTTGAGAATTTGCATAAAATAGAAAAACTATGCTAAAGAGCTGATCCACCAAGAATTTATCCCACTGACTATCACACTTATACTGAGTAACAATGTTTTCCAAGACTAATTCCATGCATTGAAAGATACTAACATAGTGTTTCAATGTGAAGGTAACATGCTTGAGACAATCAACAAGATAATCGACATAAGGGGTATATTGCACACCATAGATACAATTTGATACTTGAAAGAAATTTTAATACATTCAACACACTTCACATGACCTATTAACATCAAAACCTGTATTCAAACATGAAGGATAAAGGGTGTAAGGAGAATGCTATCACTCAACTCTACTATACATCACTCACATACTCAGACATAAATTCACAACTTATAATTAGTCTTGTGTTCAATGTTTAAAAGAAAAGTGCAATGTCATTTCAATAGGGCTTCATCATACCAAAAATGTGGTTATCTACAATGGTCAAAATGGCCCAATTTATAGAACTTTGAGGAAGAAAAAGAAAGGAGAAGTTGAAGAGGCACAAAGACATGTGTCATATACATGAAAATCAGTTATAAATCCATGAGAGAGATGTATGAGCGATCCATGCCATGTCAAGAGTCTTACTTGTCCAAAACAAGTCATGATAATGGTGGTAAGTGGCATCAAACCTTTAGGAGTGGCACAGGAAATTGCTTCTATCAAAGATCATTCATGAGAGTTTGAAATTAAAAATAGAAAAGATAACACATCACACTGCTAGAACTGATGATGATAGTTAAAAAATTCTCTTTCTAACTGATATTTATTCTCTAGACACTTGTATTTGTTAATTTCATAGAAGCTCTTTGACTTGGTCAGCTACTAGTAATGAATCACTCCATCAACTTATCTATTTTGATCACTTAGTCTGCTCCAGATGTTCAAGATTTGACAATTTTCCACGTCTATGTCTATTCTTATTTTATCATCAATTCTTTTGAATAGAAATGAATATTCTCCATAGTTTAAAATTGACTTTTTGCAGGCCATCACTCCTTTGGGTACTTTCCTTGAAATTTTATTTTTAGACCTTTTCTTCAGACATATTGTCTGTGGCTATTTGTTGTTGTTTACTTTCTCAGACCTTTTGTCAAGTATTTTCCTTCAGGCTCCTTGCTTGTTCATTTCCTTTAGAAAAAAATTCTGAAGGAATTCATCCTATTTATTTCCTTTGCACAAAAAGTCTAAAGGAATTCTTTTGGAGTTTCTTCTCTTCATTTCCTTTCCTATGGATTTTTGATTGGTCCCTTTGGAGAAGTTGAAATGCCCTTCAGAGAAGTTGTAATGGTCCTTTGAGCTTTTAGAAATGGTCCTTCGAGAAAACAAGTGCACTTTCAAAAAAATGAAAGTGACCACTTTTCAAAGAAAATACCCTTCAGGAAAGTTGCAAATGATCCTTCAAAAAACTAAAGTGGACCTTTTCTTAACAAAAGATACCCTTTGGAAAAATGAAAGTGCCCTTCAGAAAAAGTGAAATATACCTTTCAGACTTTTTATTTGGTCCATTTTGCTTGAAAAGTGCCCTTCAAAAAAATGAAAGTGCCCTTTGAAAAAATTACAAGGGCCCCTTTTGGATTGAAAGAGTCCTTTGGAGAAATTGTAAAGTACCTTCAAAAAAATTGTGTGAACAAATTATCTAAAAGAATTCATCACTTAGCCGGAAGAAAAATCAAAGAAATACTCTTAAGGAAAAGCCTTGGACAAAAAGTCTGAAAGAATTTAGTTAAATGCTTCAAACGAAAAACCTAAAAGAATTAGGCAAAGTCTTAGAATAAAAGCCAAAATGGACTTTTCAAAAGAAATATCATTTGGTATTTTTGTGGGATTTACCAAAGAACATTTATTTCAAAGAAAAGCTAAGTACTGGGCTTGGCTAAATTTTAAAGGTGCAAACCTGGGGGTGGAAATTGGCCAACAAATACCCTATAAGCAATAACAAGGTTAAGGAAAATCAACTAGAAGAAGCAATGGCTCACTTGGATCAGCCAAGGAATGATGGTGAAACTATAGAGTAGTAAAGGCTTGATAGATACACAAAATCTCAAGAACATATAATAGTGGTTATGGTAGAATTTATTTGCATAATGAGAGAGATGAGGGGTGAAAAACCCTCCAATGGTATGGTAATGATTTTAAAAGTCACAACCTCATAGATCAGCCCCAAAGGTAGAATGGAGGAACCAAATGTATGCTTAACCAACTTAATTTTTTACAAAAAGAAGTAGTCATTCTTAAAAGAGAGGAGCAATCCACCTTATGAGATAGTTTAATGGGGGATTATGATGATTACATGACCTATCCTATTCATTTTAGGGATCAAATAAAGTTTTCTGAGTTCACATATTGAAAGTATGGGTAATAAGGAGGTAATAGGGCTAGCCAAAGACCTAGGGGCAACCAAAGAGAGATCCATCATCCTTTGGTAAAGTTTTAACTTTCCAACTTTGATGGATCTTTAAAGAGATAGGATAGGGCTTGGATTCAAAAGATAGATACCTAATTTTCACTTACATCTATAGTGGAGAATGATGCTATTTAGTTTGATACCTTGTACTTATAGGTATCTACTCTCGAGTGGTGGTATCATGGGTTAATCACCTAAGGACACCAACTCATGTTGGCATGTTTTTTTCATTGATGTCAAAAGGGTGCATCATATAAAGGCATAATGGTCATTGATGTCAAAGGTCTATTTGGTCAAGTGCTTGAGCATAACAGTGGCATAAATAGTGTTTCATTGAAGGATGTTAGCAAGAGAGAATTGATGATAAGATGCATTTGAAGGTAAGAGATAATTTGAATGAAACTAATGACTTATGGTTACATGAAGGTACAAGTCAAGGTTTGAAGTGCATTAGAAGCTTGAGCCTAGTCATGGCATGGTGAAGGTAAGAGCTTGTGGCATGATGAGGTGAGTGAAATCATGCAAGTGAGAGGTTGTGTGAGCATGAAAATAAGGTGTATATTCACTTATAAGTTTTTCAAAATGAGTCTTTGAAGGTAGGTCCTTTAGTCTTGGTTTGTACATAGACCATGCTTTAGCCATGACTAGCCTAATGAGGCATGAGGATCAGACTTTAAGGTTAATATGTGAATGCGAGCATAAATATAGGTAATCTATGTTTTTTTAGGTGTGATAATGAAGTAGGAGGTCATGGTTTGCAAGAAATAACATGAAAAGTAGTTTTAAGGTCTCTTGAGTGCACAAAAAGAAGGTATGAAAACCTAAGAAGGAATTTTATGTGTTAATTAACATGATTAACCTCTACATGGGAACCTAATATGTTAAATATATATGGATAAGGGTCATATATAATAATTACATGCATTATTTTTGTATTTAAGGGGCAATTCTTTACGAATAATCATTAACACTAAAACCTGTGTTAAACCTTCCTAAAACCCTAATAAGGACCCAATGTAAAATATATTGTCTAAAATATCTTATAATGGTCTCAAATTACTATAAAAACTATTTTATCATGTATTCAACTCTCCCAAGTACCTCTAGGTTGTGATGGTCAATCAAATGAGAGAGAAAATGTGTAGATACAAGTTTGTTTGTGAAGAATTTGTTGTAGAAGTCAAAAGTTGCATTGGTCAAGAAAATAAAATGATTGGAAGAAGGATATATAGAATAATAATAAATTCCCATGATGGTTTCTATATAATTTCCACCTTTTAAGTGTGTTAAACTAATCATCTAAGTTAGCCAGTCGTAGACAAACCTAATGGTGTGAACAGTGAAAAAACCTAGGCAATAGTGAGAAAATGAATTGGAGTGTGTTTTCATGATATAATGATGAAACCAAGTGCATGGAGATTTTTTTAAATACTTATAATATATTTTAATTCTTGGAATAATACTTTAAGGTCATGTGTGTGGTGAAATAGTTACTCATAAAATGACTAGTCTATTTTAGATAAGACTGTGAATATGAGCTCAAGAAATTGGTTTGCAAGAACAATATTTATCATTAGACCATATGATTTTTCCATTTTAGGATGTCTATAGAATATATAATAACCATATACATTCATCAAAAGTTATGAAAAGTTTTTATACATCTGTTGGAGGTCTGAGTCACCATGACTAGTCTTTGATGAAAATTGACAGTTCTGAGTGAGTGAGTTGCAGAGGTATTCTTGAAGCCTTTAGATTTGAGTGAAAGTGTATGATTAATTTATTAATGACCCTAAGTTCATGAATATTCTATATATATAATTTTTTTATCATGTTTCAATATTTTAAGGGTGTTTAATCTTCACTTTTGCAAGATAAACATTTGAGGCACACATGCCTAATAGGACATTTTGTCTTAAAAGAGGTTTCATGATATGAATGATAGACACAGGTCCAATAAAACATGAAGGAGTTAAGTAGAGGTCTTATTATAAGTGATTTAATGGTTTTAAATTCTTTGATAAATCCATATGGACCTAAGATGATCAAGATTTGATGCTAAAAAGATAGACCTAATGTGATCAAGTCTCCATGAGACCTAAAAGTGAAATGAGGCCTAATAGAATTATGATAGAGAAAAAGTGACTTAAATATCATTTGAATAATTTTTATGAGATTTATTAAGATATATTATTTATACTTGCTAAGAGGTTTATAATTTGTGTCCTACCAAGTGATATATGAACAAGAGATGAGTATATATACAAGGCATTTTAGGCCTATTTGAAGAAGTTGAGAATAAGTGAATGAATTGATAAATAAATGAGCCTGAGGAGGTTTGGAAACATGTTTTAAACCCTAAATATATATAATATAATAATTTCATAATGATAAACCTTTCAAAAATTTTGTTTGGTCCATTTTTATTAAAAAGTGCCCTTCAAAAAAATTATAAGGGTCCCTTTTGGCTTGAAAGAGTCCTTTGAAGAAAATTTAAAGTACATTCAGAAAAATTATGTAGACAAATTTTTTGAAAGAATTCATCACTTGGCTAGAAGAAAACCTGAAGAAATACTCTTAAGGAAAATCCTCGAACAAAAAGTCTGAAAGAATTTGAAAAAATGCTTTAGATAAAAAACCTAAATGAATTAGGCAAAGGCTTAGAAAAAAGGCCAAAATGAACTTTTTGAAAGAAATATCACTTGGTATTTTTGTGGGCTTTGGCAAAGATCATTTCTTCTAAATAAAAGCTAAGTACTGGACTTGGCCTAATTTTAAAGGTGCAAACTTGGGGGTGGAAATTAGCCAACATTCTTGGTGATTCCTAGGTATGACATGCCTACTATGCCTAAGACCAATTACCTAAATCCTTCCATTGGGCATGGAGTCATGCAAAATGAACACTCAGATTGTCATGAATACACCTTAAATTGACCACAAGATGATGACATTACACAAGACACACACAAGCAAAGATGCACTTGTGCTACTAAGCACTCAGGGAACATAAAGCAAAACAAAGGAAACATGAATGTGTCAACTAGAGCACTTAGGGAACACAACAATCAAAACAAAACTAGATTAAATACACACATCTATGCTACTATTTACAAGATAGACCTACAAGGACTAATAGCAGAACTTTAGATGTATCCCATTCACAGGGATAGGCAATTCTTCTCCATTCATCTTAGTTAGCTGAAAGGAATTGCTTTGCTTGCACTTGATGATGGTGTAAGGGCCACTCCAAAAAGCATCAAACTTTGTATGTTTACCTAGTTTTTCTCTTTCCTCATCCCATTTCAGAACCAAGTCACCTTCCTTGAACACTCTTGTACTTGCTCTCTTGTCAAAGGATTTCTTCATGAGTACTTGGTGGTGTTCCATGATCTTATGTGAATTGTACCTTACTTCTTATAGTTACATTAGTTCTATCAATCTAACTTCCATTGGAGTATTTTCTAGTAGTTTCAGATGATGTGCAAGTCCCAGAGTAGGGAGCTCTTAAGAGATAGACAACTTAGCTTCTTTCCCATAGACAAGCATAAAAGGAGAGTTACCAATTGATCTCTTAGGAGTAATCCTGTCAACCCATAAGGTTGTCTTCAACTTGGTGTGTTATGCTATTTAATTATTCTCTAATGTCCTCTTGATGATCTTGATGAGGTTATTTTTAGTAGACTCAGCGAACCCATTACCTTGAGGGTAATAGTTGGATGAGGTACTCAAGTAAATTCCATTCTTATTTGCCCACTCAAAAGTTTTAGCACTCATAAAAACAAATGCATTATCAAAAATGATAATATAAGGGACTCCAAATCTTGTTGTGATACTCTCATAAAACTCCAATATTACATTTTCATTTGCTTCATTTAATGAGATAGCCTCTACCCACCTTGTGAAGTAATTAGTAGCAGTCAATATCCATTTATGTCCAGCACTTGATGGAGGGTTGATCATGCCAATGAAATCAAGGCCCCATTGCATGAAAGGCTGGTCCACTTGGACAGGATTCAATGTAAGGGCTACAAGTTTTTGTTTGCCTATAAAGAAGGCACATTAAAGACACCTCCTAACCCAAGAGTAAAAATCCTTGAAAAGGCTAGGCCAATAATACCCTACCCTCATTATCTTTATAGCTATTGTTTTTGGGGAGAAATGGCCTTCATCTACACCATTGTGAAACTTTTCTATCAAGATGCCGAATTGATCATTGTCAACACACCTTAGTAGTACACCATTCACATCCTTCTGAAAGAGAATACCATCTATAAGAAAATAAGGAATGGTTTGCAATCTAAACTACCTTTTTTGTGACTTTTTCAAACCATTAAGACAATCACCATTTTGGAGGAAACGAATGATGTCATGTGTCCAACTTTGAATTGGTATGTGACCAGTTGGTTGAGGATGAACATGATTGACCAAGACCTCTTCCTTTGGCCCTTGAAGATCTAAAACTATATGTTCACATATCCCCTTTGATCTTACCAAGTTGGTTACCTTGATATCAACATCATATTCCATTACCTTTGTGATCCACCCAACTCTTTTCTCATTGAGGTCTTTGCTTAAGAGGAAATATTTGGTGCTAGGATGAGAGACCATGACATGTATCTTATTGTTTTAAACCATGTGCCTAAACTTTTTCAAACCTATTATCACAGCTAGAGATTACTTCTCAACAAATGTGTACTTGACCTCATAATCTTCCAATCCTTGACTAAAGAACACAATGGGTTGTTCAATTTCCTCATCATTCTTTTGCATAAGCATAGCTGATATTGTGTCAAGGTTAGAGAAATTATAGAGTATGAAATCATTACCAAAGCTTGGGTTTAAGAGAGTAGGAGATTGGGAAATTACTTGTTTGATTGCCTCAAAAATGTTCTTACCTTCCTTTGTCCAACCAAAGGCTTGGTTCTTCTTGAGCATGGTTGTAATAGGCTTTACCAAAGTAAAAAATATTGGAATAAACCTTCTTACAAAGTTGATCTTGCCTAAGAAACTTTGTAAACCTTTCTTGTGTAGAGGTAAAGATAGGCCTAGAATGGCTTCAATCCTTTCAGGATCAATAGATATGCCTTCTTTTGACACAATGTGACCCAGTAATTTGCCTTTATGAACAACAAAGATAAAAAAATTTAGATTAAGAGAAACTCCAAACTCTCTACACTTCTCAAATACTTGCCTTAGATGTTTAATTTGGTCATTAGCATCCTTCAAAAAAATAATTATATCATCAAGGTATATAAGCAAAAAATCGTTGATCAAACCTCTAAAGGCCATGTCTATTGTCCTTTGGAAGGTAGCACCAACATTAGACAAACCAAAAGGCATATTTCTATATGCAAATGATCCCCATTTTGTGGATAATGGTATCTTGAACTGATCCTCCTCATTTACCAATATTTGGTTATAACCTGAATAGCCATCAAGTATTGAAAAGTGTTGAGAACCTGACACCACTTACAAAATATGCTCCATGGAAGGTAATGGGTAATGGTATTTGAGTGAAACTCTATTAAGATCTCTAAAGTCCACACAAATTCTGATCTCTTCACTCTTATTTTGAATAGGTACAAGGTTAGCTACCCAAGTTGAGTGCTTGATAGGAAAGATAATCTTAGACTCAATCAATTTGGTAAGCTCTCTCTTCATGAGTTCCTCTATCTTGGGATTGATAGGCCTATATTTTTGTCTAACTAGTTTAGCTCCATGTTCTAACTTAATAATGTGATGAGCTAGACCTATATCAAACCCTTTCAAATTGTTGTATTCCCAAGCAAATATATCATGAAATTCTTTACACAATTTAATGAAGGCTTGTCTTTCAGAAATAAAACATATCTTACCAATTTTCAAAAGTTTATCCTTAAATATCAAGATTTTTTCATAGTTATCTTCCTTTGTAGACATACTTACCCTTTACTTTCTTCTTTGATCATCTTCATTGAACACACTCTCCAAAGTAACCAACCCCTTTGGTATCTTGTTTGTCTTCAACTGGATAACTTGTTCTTCATATTAATTATGAAGATTTTTTTAATTCTTTGAGGAAAATTCGACTTCATTTTGAATGAAGTGTATAATGTGTTTATCACTATTAAACACTTACCAAGACACTTCATTATCTAGAATATAAGGTCTCATAGTGACCTTGATGTAAGGTTGGTCCTTCTCTTTGCTTACATCAAAAACTATATCAAAATGTGTTCCTATCACAACCAACATGTCAACATGTTTGTTTGAGTCTCTTGGTATAGGTTGGCTATTGAAATCATCAAAGTCCTCAATTATATCCCACACCCTATGCCTTTAACACTTAAGTAAAGGGTTCTTGGTTGTAGCTTGGTTTCTCACTTGGTGTATAATCAATTCACTATCTCCATATACCTTCAAATTCTTGATTCCCTTTCTCTTTGCCCATTGGAGGCCATGAACCAAGCCTTCATATTTAGCTACATTAAAAGTAAGACTAAAATTAAATCTATATGAAGAATAATACTAGTTCTTTGAAGGAGAAACCAACATGACACTAGCTTCTACCCCTATCTTGCTTCTAGAGCCATCAAAAACATTTCTTATATCCCTTCAAATTCATGATCTTCATTAGTGAGTTATGGTATAAGAGTGTTCTTATCATGCATATAATATACTCCAAATTTAGTTTCCTCTATAAATGCATAGGGATCATGCTCATAAGTTTTAGTACCATACTCATCAAGAAAAAGGTTAGAAATACCTTCAAGGGGAAAGGATGTTTCACCACCAATGGCACCTCTTATTTCTCACTAATCTTATAATTTGTAGACACCTAAATCTGGCCACCAATAACCTCCAATCAGGATTTTGACCAATTTCCACCCAAAATGCACAATTTGGCCTAAAAACACTAAAATATACTAAAAGATGTGAAACTGACATATTCAAGGGCTAATTTTGGCTAGGGTATCCCTAAATGGGTCAATGTAATTTATGGGCCAACTAAATTTGATCAGATCATTCTATGTCAAAATGCCAAATTTGCACTTGGGTACTCTAGATTACTGTTTCCTATCAAATATCTTACACAAGGCATGTGCCTTCGTTATTTATTATTAGTAACATCTTAAATGGGATAACATATCCAACACATCTGACAATGACTTCCAATTCTAATCTAGTCAAATTTTGGACCAATAACAAGGCATTCTGATCAATTTGTGCACAAAGTTCTTAAACATGCTTAAGATCTTATTAACCCAAATCAAGGCATTGTTGAATACTTGTTTTTAGAAATGAATATTGAATATTTGCATCATCAAGTGACCTCATTTATTGGGAAGACATCCCTAGGCCATAAATTCCATAAATATCAGGATTCATGCCCTCCATACCTCATCAATGCCTTCCATGATGCGCTCCATGCCTCTTAATTGCCCTTTCTTCCAATGTCATGATGAGAATAATTATAAACATAATTCCAAAAATTGAATTAATCTTCAACCACACATCTCAATCTTAAGATAGATGTTTCAAGTTGATTCTAGACATTCTAAAAATTCTATAAATAGAGAGGCCATAAACATCATCTTTAAGCTATTTTGGTGCAAAGTTAATATGTTCAAATATCTTCAAGAAAGACTTGATAATGCAAAGTTATAATGCACAAATGATTCCAAAATCCATTGCAATTACTGTTACCATACAAAATTGATTCCAAGCCAAGCCAAGCCACAAGCCAAAGGTGCCAAGGAGAGATGGAGGTAGCCAAGCTCCCATTAACAAGGACTTCATGAGCACAAGCTGAGCAAGCCACTACAACAAGCATTTTGGAGTATCCAAGGAAGGTAAAAGAGAGTTTTTTTTGAATTTTAGTTGTGTGTTTTATTCATGTTTGTTAACTAAGCTCTCCCTAGTGTTTAGGCCTATAGATATTATGCTATATAGTGTATTTCTTTCATTTTATTTTTATTTTAGAACTAACACGATCCTAACCATCCTATTTTGAGTCCAATTCCTAGATCACATAATGGCATGCTTGGTGGGATGAGATGCATCCCACGCATGAAGAAGATCATTTTACAACTTTAAAATATTCATATGGACCATTAAAGATCTTGCAAATTGATTTTCTAACTTTATTTTGATGTTTTTGTTTGCCATGGGTTTACATAGTAATTGATGTCAGCTATTAAGACTGACATTAATGGATAGCTTAACCAATGTTAGTTAGTAAAACTGACATCAAATAGATACCTATCGATGATCACATTGGTATAATCGATGTTGATTAGATAACTGACATTGGTTAGCAAAAGTAACCATCATTGATTATATATAACCGACATCGGTCCCTGTGCTTTTTCTTAAAACACAGACTTGAGAGCTCTTTTTTTAAAGTCTATTATTTTAAACCTAAAAGAGCTTCAAGGCTAAAGGATATGCTATCATTTTTATTGCAATACCAAGCTTGACATTTGCTAAAATCATGTTTTAGATCACCTTTTGCATGCTTAAAAATCAATTAGGAACCTTATTTTGATGTTTAACAAAAGAATTTAGATGTTTATGGTGAATGTTTTCAAATTTTGCAACTAAGACCAAGGGATCAAATGAACACCACCTCATTTTCCATTTGGGCTTAAAAATGAACTCACATTTTCAAAGCTTTTTGTATTTACTTAGTTATTTAGATTATATTTTTTTTTAGCAAAAAGAGGGATGTTGCATGTATGCTCTTCCATTTGTCCCCTTTAACGAACCCTTAGAATCAAAAGTGCCATTCCCATTGCAAATAATATAGTCCAAGGCTTAGAAAGGAAGTCATCTAAAGCACTCCCCAAAAAATTATCAAAGTTTGGATGACCTTGAAAATGACTCTAAAGTATTTCTAATTTTATGCTTTCTTTATTTTTATGCAAACTTGGCTTGCGAGAGGGACATCATTACTTCCCATGATTTATTTTAGAATGCTTTGACCTGGGGTTTCACCTCCTAGCATTAACTTCATTTGGCTCGTAATTGGAGTTGCACATGGGATGTATCTACATTTGGACATTGCACTACACTGAGTGAACAATAGGATGTAGTGGCTGTAAGACATTAGACCTTTTTATAACTAGCCAATACCACAGTCACCTAATTTTTGTACTTTTATTTTGCATTGTTTGACGTGAAAGTCATTGTGTAATTAATTCCCCTAGAAATATTTTAAATCTTTCTAGTTTAGTCAACCCCACATTGACATACCCTTGTTAGGATTTGGATGATTATGCTTAGTGTATTGTGGTCATTTTTTCTTGGTATGTTTTGAGACTAAAAATTGTTTGTTTGTTCATAAGTCATGTCAAAACCAATTTTTCTATATGTCACTCTTTTGTCTAAAGAGGTGTTATGCTTGCCATTTTACACCACACTTATGCCTTGAAAATTTTGATAAACTTGTTTGTGTGTGTGTCATTTATGTTGAGGAGAGTAGTGTTATGCTGCCCAAATCATGTTAAAACCATTTTACCTTTGAGTCTTTTGAAGCATAACATAGATTGCATCATTCAAGCATGCTTACGTTGTTAGGATACTAAATTTGTTTCAAGACTTGTTTCACCTTGTGCCAAAAAAACCATTTGTTTCAAACCATGTCATGTATACCATTTAGACCTTTGTCTTATGCTGTCACCAATCTTATCTAGCTTGTTTGATCAAATCCTAGTTTTTAACATTGAGTTTTCAATTAGCCTTGTCAAGTTTGGATTCAAACATTGATTGATTTCTATTTAGGCTTTAATTCATGGGGCTGATACATAGATCTTTTTCTTTTGGGTTGTATAACTTCAGTTAATTGATTACCCAAGTTTAAAAACTATTGATGGTTTGTTTGTTTAATGCCTATCCTCATCATTGTTTGTGACTTTATTTGGGAGAACATAGCCTTTCTCAAAGAGCCTTTTATCTTATGTCTTATGCCTTATGCCAATTGATCATGTTTAAGTTTGATTCCATCTGTCAGGTCTATGTCAAAGTTATTTTCAAACTTGTTAGATTAAATTAAATCATATCAACCTTTGTTTCAAGTCTAGCTTTTGATGACATTTGGCCAAATGTCCTAGCACATGCCTATTTTTTTGAGTCTAGATTTTGACTTCTTTTTTGGACAAAAGACGTAGTAACTAAAATTTTCCCTTTCCTAGTTTAGACCTTGTTTAGAACACTTTAACCTAGACCTTTGACATGCTAATTTTTATTCAGACACTTGACCTTTTGTGCATATAACATTTGACATTAGACATTTGATGTTACACTATTTTATGCCAAGTCTTACCACAAATCATTTTTGAGATACAACTCCACTTTCAGACCATATTGGAGATATAGCTCCACCCCTTTGACCAAGTTAGACTAAGATTAAACCATTTGTCCTTTAGAATAGTTTTTTAGAGTTTGTAGAATGCTAAGCCTTTTAGTTTCAAAGATTTCATCATTTACATAGATATGTCTAGCTACACTTATGGTGGAGTCACTTACAATCTGACTTATTATAGAATGGCCACAAAAAATGACTTTTATGGCTTTAGTCAAGACCCCAATGATGCTAATATAGTTTGTGAGACATATTTCTATCCACCTCATATTAATCATTCATGGGAACAAAGTCATGAAACAACTTATGATCCAACTCGAGACCTTGATTGGTATGAAGAGGCTTATGAGGAAGACTTTGAAGACCTAACTATAGATAATGTTGTTTGGGATATGAATACATACCTTCTTTTTAATAATTAGTATATGGAACATAGTTAAGAACCATCTTATGAGACAACTCACAACTGGGATGATATGGTTTATGAGGAAGACTTGGATGCTTTTGCTTATGTGAGTAATCAGGTTCCACCACATCATATCATTACTACTCTAGGACCATAATGTCACACCATTCCCATACCAAGACCTCATCTTTTGGTTTGTGTGAGCAATCAAGCTCCACAACACCCAACCATTTTTATATCAAGACCTTATCCTTTGGTTTGTGTGAGCAATCAAGCTCCACAATGCCCCTTCATCATTCTAGAACCTAGTCCTTTGGCTTATGTGACCAATCAAACCCCAAAACACCCTATTGTTACCATATCAAGACTTTATACTTTAGCTCATATGAGCAATCATGATCCCTAAGGCCCTAACATTATCCAATCATAGACCATTCCTCATCTAGTACCAATCCCATCCAAACCTCAACCCATATAATCATTCAAAGACCAAGCTATGTTTAAAAATGGTATTTTCCAACTCATTAAAAACCAAGGCAAAGAGAACAAGCCAATCCAATATGTTGAATCAACCATTTTTGCTAAGTTAACTTGTGATTAATTGCCTATTGATCCTATACTAGTTGTCAAGGAGTCTCACTCTGACAAGCCAATCTTTGTTGAGTCACTTCTTAATGATTATAACTATAATTGGGAAAATCATTACCTCAACCATGTGCCTATTTTTCAAGAGCCTCCTATTGACATGCCAGTCTCTAAGGAGTTATCTCTTGACTTATTTCCCATCTTAGAGGAGTCTCACTTTGACAAACAAGTTTTTATGGATTCCATTATGCCATCACAAGCTATTACTTGTCTAATACCAAATATTCAGCAAGACGTCATTGTAATAGAGTACCCATCAAATGAAAAATTAAATTTAGAATCTAGTTTTATTTTTGAATCAACATCAGATTTAGCATCAGAATTAGAATCAACTTCAGTCTCAACATTAGATTTAGAGTCTATTGAGTCAAAATCAGATTCAGAAGAAGAATATATGCATGGCTATTATAGCATTGGTTATGCATGTTTTGTAGATAAATTTGAATACATTTGTGATCCTTCTACAATTTTTGAGGATGAGTACTTCAGCTTTGACACAAGTTATCCTAGTATCTTCTATGAGGATTATGCATCCTTTCCCTATTTTATTACCATTCCATAGGCCATTACCATCAACCAAAATAGCCATATTATTGATATTTCATCTCCCACAAGTGTCTATTATGATCAATAGATTCACACTTTGTTAAAATACATCCATGGTGACATAGCAGTTGAAGAAGAACAAGGAGGTCAAGACCACATTCATATGGTAGAAGAACACTCTCCTAGTGAAACCTTTTTAGAGGTGCTAGGGGACAATCAAAGTCAAAACTCAACATCTTCTAGTGAAACTTTTTTGGAAGCACTAGAAGAAAATCAAAGTCAAAATTCCACATTCCTTAGTGAAACCTTCTCAAAGAAACTATGAGACAATAAATAAAAATTCATTGGTGAAAACCTCTTTGAGGCACCAATAGCTGAGCACAAAATTTCTTCACTGCTTGATGAAGATAAAATCAAAGATCAAATCAAAATAGCTTCCTATCTATAGCCTAATCATATGGTAGCTACTTTCAATATCAAAAAATATGATAATATGGTGGTCCTATCGAGAGAACAAGTCTTTGACCCCACCACAACCAAAATTATGTTGAATCTGGCATCAACAACATTACGTGTGATTGAAAGTCCTGATCTTCATTTATTTCCCCACCATTATACATTCCATTATCATCAACCATTTCATTTCAAAATAAAACCTACCATCCATTATTTGTCCTTGTTTACCATCTAAAGCTACACTTTCCTTTGTAGAGGCTACAAAGATACCTTGTATTGGTGTTTGAAGGAATCAGAATCAACAACCAATGAAGATCACAAAAAAATTCTTGACATCCAAATCTATAGTGAGTTCTTGACATAGTAGATTTTTAGATGAGGTGTGGGATAGAAATTAAAATGATCAAGTATTCTATTTGTATCATTTGTTGATTGAGATGTGCATCTCCCCATTAGTAGGAATAATAAAATCAAAAACCATACATAGGCCAAAAACATGTACTATATCATTTCACATTGCCATGCCATTGTTGTTGTTACATATCCATTTGCCATTATTGCATATTCCTAATTTTAACCCCATCACTTGGGGGAAAAACTATTACCATTTTATCCTATCTATCAAAAACCATCATTATCTTAAGCAAGACTATACCGTCCTACCATTCCATTCCTATCTAGGTGAAAGCCTATTTTTAGTCATCCTACCCAATCCTATTTTGATCTTGGTTACTTTAGTTCTTCTTACAATTTTTGTGAGAGGATTACAATTAGGTTTCAATAATCAAGTCTATGTTTAAATTATAGTCTATGAAATTAGTGTGGTAGTTGATCTAGCAAGACATCTTTCTTCCTATATCCATGTTTGTTTATGTGAGCTTGATTATAACTGCCTATGGGCAAAGTAATGTTTCACCAGTCTTGCTACTAATTATAACCACCTATGGGAAAATTAGTATCATTGACCTATGCAATTGTATCCTAGTTATAACCACCTATGGACAAATTAGGGGCAAAACTTGTTTACCATGCATTGCCACATCACTTTGTCATCATTGTTTTCATTTGACTGGGCATTTGCCAGATTTGAGAACTTGTTGGGACCTAGTTGGTTTTTATTCACCTTTTGTGTGGATAAAATTACTATGATTTGAGGTCATTTTAGGACTATGTGGGTCATGATCAATTCATTTTTAGGTCACCTCAGCCCCCTTTCCATATACTTTCACTATTTTGTGAGTAACCTAAGCCATGCTCTCACTATTTTGTGAGTAACTTAAGCCACGCTCTCACCATTTTATGAGTAACCTAAGCCAAATTATTTTGCCATTTTTCAAGTAGGTATCTTGTCATTCTCTAATGAGTTAAGATACCTCAAAATGATAAAAACATTCATAATATTTCATAATCCAAAAATATTTGTCCTATCTAAGCCTAGTCAGTTATCCTCAATCCACCTTACTAGGGCATTATCATTATTAGGATGATTTCCTTTGATTTTGTTTTTAGGCTTTCTATTTTTTATTTATTTTAGGTTATTTATTTATTTATTTATTTATTTACTTTTCTATTTGTTTGATTTCAACACTGCTGCCTTGACTCAGTCTATATGTGTTGATTGGGTGATTGCTTGAGCACATTATTCTTAAGTCTATCCATATTTATATGTCAATATTATCATCATGGTTTTTATCATTGGTGTATTATTTTTGAGTGTTTATTAGATATTAGGACTCATTTCTTATGCATATTTTGGCCAAGTCTTCATGGTGTTCTATCATGAAGCCTACCATCACATGCTATAGCAAAAATTAGCTTCAAGAAGGCCTACAATCAATGGAGTTTTATAAGTTTCTCCTTGGCACCTTGCCAAATCCTTCAATCCCACCCTTGATCAAATCAACCCAATGACCATTCTAGTTGTATCATTGCTAGTCAAGATGAGCATATCCTCATTGGTAGTTACAACTAAATCATTCATACTGATCAATCTTATTCTTCTATTCATCTATTTCATCACTCTGCACCCACTCATCTTTAATCTATATTCTAGGTTATATCCTTGAGTTATGCTTACTAATCAACCCTAACTAGGGCATAATCATATTTAGCCAATCTAGGCTCTCTTAATGATTATAACTATTGAGTTGTGGAGCTAAAAGCTTCACCAGATGAGAAATGCAGAGGTTATTGGAGTTACACAGTCCTCGACATCGATCAGGATTGACCAACGTCAGTCAGGGGTCGACCAGAAGCTGCCGATGTCGGTTATAGATCGTCTGACATTGGTCATATGTAGATAGATAGGGACTGACGTTGGTCACCTATGCATTCCAGAAGTCTATTTTTGAAGAAGAACAGATTTTTTGCATGAAAAGAGTAACTGTTAGTCTTGAGTCTGCATTTCTATTTTTGGCAAGACAAATTTGAACCTTTAATTAAGAGGTGCATCTAACGGTGGAGAATGCATGGCTCATGATCCCTAGTTCTATATAATAGGGTTAGATCTTCTTAGCTTGTATGTATGAGAAACAAGGTGAATCAATTCAAGGATTGAATTGGTTGTAATTGAGAGAGAGAGAACTCTTGAGGGAAAGAGATTTGTACATATGAGAGGTGTGAGAAGAAAGAGAGATTTCTTCATTGTATTTTCTTCTAGAAGAGTTTAATACAAGATTGGTTGTTTCTTGTATCTCCTATTCTTTGCTATTTCTGATTTCTAGTTACTTATTATTTCTGGTTTAATTTCATGTTTAGTTGCTTATACAAAAGTAATCAATTGTGCTATAAGATCCTAACAAGTGGTATCAGAGCTTGTGTGTACACTAACAAGTGGTATCAGAGCTAGGTTAGTGTTTGTTGATTACAGAATTCACTCATAGGGGTTTTTGATTGAGTGGGAGTAAAGCAATGGCAGAAGAAAGTAAACTAAGAATGGAGAAATTCAATGGCAAGAATTATCAATTATGAAGGATGCAAATAGAAGATTATCTATATCAAAAAGATCTGTACTTACCATTGGGTGGGGTTTCAAGCAAGCCCACAAATATGCAAGATGAAGAATAGAATGTTCTTGATAGAAAGGCTCCTAGATCTATAAGATTGAGCCTGGCATCTTTTATGATTTCCAACTTATCATAGGTAAAGACAATGGTAGAGTTAATGGATACTTTGACAAATTTATATGAAAAGCCCTTAGCTTCGAATAAGGTATATCTTATGAAGCAATTATTTAATTTGCAAATACAAGAAGGTGGATCTGTATCTAGTCATCTTAATGATTTCCATGTAATAGTAAATCAGTTAAATTTAGTCAAAATAGTTTTTGATGATGAAATTAAGGCTCTCTTAATCTTATGCTCTTTACCTAAGAGTTGGCATAGTTTGGTAATGGTAGTTAGTAATACTGCATCTGCTTCAAATATCTTGAAAGTTGATGATGTTGTTAGTGTAATCTTGAATGAAGAAATTCACAGGAAAAGCATAGAGAAAACATCAGGAAATGCTTTAAGTATTGAAAGCAGGGGAAGGCAAAGAGAGAACGGTAAGCAAGAGAGATCAAGGTCAAAGTCAAAGATGAGAAGTAGATCTAAATCCAAAAATGGAAGAAGAATAACCTGCTAGAATTGTGGAAAGAAAGGGCATGTAAAGAAAGATTGTTGGTTGAAAGTTAAAGAAGAAAATCAGCATGAAGGTAATGAAAAAGCAAAAGTTGTAGGTATTGTTGCACATGATGCTCATATATTTTCTTTGGATAATAAATTAGAATCTTGGGTTTTAGATTTTGGTGCCTCTTTCCATGCAACCCCAAATAGAGAATTTTTCAATGATTATGTCCATGGAGATTTTGAAAAAGTTTATTTAGGGGATGATGAGCCTTGTCAAATTATTGGCAAAGGAAAAGTGTAGCTGAAATTGCAAAATGGCAACACATGGGTGTTGAAGGATGTCATGCATGTACCCATCCTGAAGCAAAATTTTATTTCTGTAAGAAATTTGGGTGATGAGAGTTGCACATAACTCTCACAGCAAAATCTTGGAAACTTTCCAAGGGTGCACTTGTATTAGCTAGAGGTAAGAGAGTAGGTACACTTTATCTATCTACTTGTATTACTGATCATTCTCTTTTTATTTTATCTACTTCAGATGTAGGTGCAAAGTTGTGGCACTGTAGGCTTGGCCACATGAGTGAGAAGGGAATGAATATTTTTAAGTCAAAAGGTAAGCTTTCAGATTTGAAAAGCATAGATCTAGATTTTTGTGAGCATTATATTTTTTGAAAATAGAAGAGAGGTTTCTCAAAACTGGGTCAACAAAGAAGAAGCACAAGTTGGAGCTTGTTCACTCAGACATGTAGGGACCAGCTCAGGTAGCTTCTATTGGAGGATCACAGTATTATGTTACTTTCATTGATGATGCTACAAGAAAGGTATGGGTTTATTGCATAAAGAGAAAATCTGATGTTTTTGACATATTTAAGAAATGAAAAGCTTTGGTTGAGAATAAAATAGGTTTGAGATTAAAGTGCCTTAGATCTGACAATGGTGGTGAGTACTGTAGTAATAAATTCAATAGTTACTATTTTATGAGTGGAATACATAGGGAAAGGATGGTTCCAAGGACACCTCAGCAAAATAGAGTTGCTAAAAGGATGAATAGAACAATAATAGAGCATGCATGGAGTATGAGGTTGCATGCTGGTTTGCCCTTATATTTTTGGGCAAAAACTGTAGATACTGCAGTTTACCTGATTAATAGAGGACCTTCTACTACACTGGATGGTGGAATTCTAGAAGAGGCCTGAATAGGTAAAAAGGTAGATCTTTCATTTCTCAGAGTTTTTGGTTCTAAAGCTTTTGTGCACATTGATAAAGAAAATAGAAAGAAGCTGGATGCTAAATCTATGTGGTGCACTTTCATTGGTTATGGCTTTGGAGATTTTGGATTCCAGTTATAGAATTTAGAAACTAAAAAAATTATTAAAAGTCGTGATGTATTTTTTAATGAGAAGGTGATGTACAGTGATCAACTCAAGAAGCTGAATAATTCTCAGCAGGACAATGTTGATTTAGATGAAGTTATGATCCAAAATGAGCTCACAGGTAAAAATAATCACACACAAAAAAACACAGACACTAATGTTGGTCAAGCAGAAACTGACATCGGTCATATAAGAACCAACATTGGTTAGATAGGAATCGACATCAATTAGGCAAAAAATAACATCGATCAGGTGGAACCGATGTTGGTCAGGTGCAGACTAAGAGATGACCAAGATCAATCACTGACAGAAAGAAATTTGGGTGGACAACAAGCTATAAATGAGTCTCAAACGCCCATGAGGAGGTCTGAAAGGGTAAGTAAACCTCCAATTCATTATTCCCCTTCATTATACTACTTTTTACTCACTGATGGTGGAGAACCATAAAGTTTTGATGAGGCAATGTAGGTAGAATCCAGGAAACAGTGGGAGCATGGCATGAATGAGGAAATTGATTCCTTAGAAAAGAACCAAATGTGGGATTTGGTTGAGTTGCAAGCCAAAAAGAAAGCACTGAAAAAAAAAATAGGTTTACAGGTTAAAGGAAGGAGAGAATGGACAAATGAGACATAAGGCCAAGTTGGTAGTAAAGGGATTTACACAAAAACTAGGTATTGATTTTTGTGAATTTTTTTCTCTTGTAGTAAAGATGACTTCTATTCAGACTGTATTATCTTTAGTTGTTATTGAGGATTTGCATCTTGAGCAGCTTGATGTTAAGACGGCATTTCTTCATGGAGATTTGGATAAAGAAATATATATGGATCAGTCGAAAGGTTTTGAGGTCAAAGGTAAGGAGAAACTTGTGTGCAGGTTGAATAAAAGCTTATATGGTCTTCAGCAAGCTCCAAGACAATGGTATTTGAGGTTTGACAGGTTTATGATAGAGCATGGCTTTAGTAGATGTCAATCTAACCATTGTGTTTATTTTAACTGATTGGATAATGGTAGATATATTATCTTGTTACTGTATATAGATGATATGCTTGTTGCAGGTTCACACATGCAAGATATTAATGAGCTTAAGGTAAAATTAGATCACACATTTGCCATGAAAGATTTAGGAGTAGCAAAAAAAATCCTTGGCATGTGTATTAAGAGAATAGGAAAAATCATAGTTTGATTTTGTCTCAAGAGGATTATGTGAACAAGGTGTTGGATAGGTTCAATATGCAGGATGCAAAACTAGTAAGCACACCTATGGCTGGACACTTCAAGTTGAGCAAAGAACAGTGTCCTAAATCATATGATGAAGTTGAGTACATGAGTAGAGTTTCATATGCTTCAGCATTTGGGAGCTTGATGTATGTAATGGTATGTACTAGACCTAATATTGCCCAAGCAGTGGGAGTTGTCAGTAAGTTTATGGCCAATCTAGGAAAGGAACACTGGAAATCAGTTCAGTGAATTCTTAGATATCTGAGAGGGACCAACAGTAGGCATTTATGCTATGGAGGGTCAAACACTTCTCTACATGGGTATGTAGATTCGAATATGGCAAGTGACTTGGATGGTAGGAGAAGCACCACAGGATATGTGTTCACTGTTGGTGGAATGGTGGTTAGCTGGATTTCAAAGTTGTAAAAGGTTGTTGCCTTGTCTACTACAGAGGTAGAATACATTGCAGTCATAGAGGCTAGTAAAGAAATTATTTGGATGACTTAGTTCATGGAAGAGTTGGGAAAGGAGCAAAAGAGTTGCAGATTGTATAGTGATAGTCAAAGTGCAATTCATTTGGGAAAAAAATTAGCCTTTCATTCAAGAACCAAACATATACAACTTAGGTACCACTTCATTAGACATGTATTGGAGGATGGTGAGTTGAAGCTAGAAAAGATCCATACGGATGAGAACCCTGTTGATATGTTAACAAAGCCGGTAACAAAGGAGAAGTTGAATCTTCATTCAAATTTTGTTGGTCTTCAAGATTGAGCTTGAAGATGGAGAAATAAGCTAGAGGATGTTGTTGTACACGTACATGTGTAGCTATTTATCTCCAAGTGGGAGATTGTTGAGTTGTGGAGCTAAAAGCTTCACTAGATGAGGAAATGCAGAGGTTGCTGGAGTTACACAATCACCAACATCAGTCAAGATTGACAGATGTCGATTAGGGGTTGACCAAAAGCTATCGATGTCGGTTATGGATTGGCTGACATCGGTCATATGCAAATAGACAGGGACCGACGTCAGTCACCTATGCGTTCCAAAAGTCTATTTTTAAGGAAGAATAGATTGTTTGCATGAAAAGAGTAACTGTTAGTCTTGAGTCCACATTTCTATTTTTGGCAGGATAGATTTGAACCTTTGATTAATAGGTGCATTTAACGGTGGAGAATGCATGGCTCATGATCCCTAGTTCTATATAATAAGGTTAGATCTTCTTAGCTTGTATGTATGAGAAACAGGGTGAATCAATTCAAGGATTGAATTGGTTGTAATTGAGAGAGAGAGAACTCTTGAGGGAAAGAGATCTGTACATCTGAGAGGTGTGAGAAGAAAGAGAGATTTGTTCATTGTATTTCTTTCTGGAAGAGTTTAATACAAGATTGGTTGTTTCTTTTATCTCTTATTCTTTGTTGTTTCTGATTTCTAGTTACTTATTATTTCTAGTTTAATTCCGTGTTTAGTTGCTTATACAAAAGTAATGAATTGTGTTATAAGATCCTAACAAGTGGTATCAGAGCTTGTGTGTACACTAATAATAACCACCTATGGACAAATCATTATTTTGATTTTTATTTCTAATTATAAATACCTTTGGGAAAATTAATAATCTTTTTAAATCAATGCATGTAAGAATTTTCTTGTTTGGATTAATCTCAACCACAAGTTAACTCCACCTTTCTTATTTATTTTCAAGGGACCATCCATCAACAAATGTGATGACCACTTCCTTAAGGGGGCATCATCATAGGCTTCATAAAATCATTTAGAGATTTGTTCTTCAACCATCATCTTCTTTTTGGCATATAGGCCATATCTCATTATTTGAGAAGACATTGCTTTGCCTATGGTTTACAACATCTTCCCAAATAAGGGCAAACTGTAGACACCTAAATCTAGCCACCAATAACCTCCAACTAGTCTTTTGACCAATTTTCATTTAAAATACATAATTCGGCCTTAAAACATGCTAAATGATGTGAAAGTGACATATTCAAGTGCTGATTTTGGCTAGATTATCATTAAATGGGGCAATGCAATTTGTAGGCTAGCTAACTTTGATCAGATCATTTCGAGTCAAAATGCTAATTTTTCACTTAGGTGCTCTAGATTGATCTTTCCTATCAAATATTTTGTATAAGACATGTGCCTTTGTTATTTATTTTCAGTAACTTCCTAAATGGGATAATGGATCCAATGCATCTGACATTGCCTTCTAATTCTAATTCGGTCAAATTTTGGACCAATAACAAGGTATTCTAACCAAATTGAGTAATTTGTGCACAAATTGCTTAAACATGCTTAAGAGCTAATTAATCCAAGTTAGAGGCATAATCAAAAACTCCATAGATCTTTTTGAATGTCTCATTATTGGAAATAAATTTTGAATATCTGCATCATTAGGTGACCTCATTTCTTGGGAAGACATCACTAGGTCATAAATGTCACAAATATCAGGATTCATGCTTCCCATACCTCATCAAAGCCCTCTGTGCCTCTTAATTGCTCCTCTATCCCAAATATTGATGAGCCTATTTATCAATTTTAATTGCATAATTGGATTAATCCTTAGCCACACATCTCAATCTTGAGATGGATGGTTCAGGTTGATTCTAGACATTCTCAAAAATTTATAAATAGAAAGGCCATGAACATCATTTCTAAGCTATTTTAGTGCAAAGTTATAATGCACAAATATCTTCAAGAAGCCATTAAAATTAGTGTTACCATGCCAAATTGATCCCAAGCCAAGCCAAGCCATAAGACAAAGGTGCCAAGGAGAGATGGAGGTAGCCAATCTTCCATTGCCAAGGACTTCATGAGCACAAGTCGAGAAAGCCACTACAACAAGCATTTTGGAGCATCCAAGGGAGGTAAAAGAAGGTTTCTATTGCATTTTAGTTGTGTTTTTTATTCATGTTTGTTAACTAAGCTCTCCCCAATGTCTAGGCATAGAGATGTTATGCTAGTTAGTGTGTTTTTTTCATTTTGCTTTCATTTTGGAACTAACCCCATACTAACCATCCTCTCTTAAGTCAAATTCTTAGATCACACAATTCTGATTTGAACTTCTCTCCATATATGGTTCAATGTGGAACCTTTCCAAGGGCTATGTTCTTATAGTTACTTTGGTTCCATATCTTATCTAAAACCTAAAAAATACCAATCAACTATAAGGTACCCTCCAATCTTAGCCGTGAAGTCTCTTGACAAGAAAATAGCAAAATGAGTTGGAAGATCAACCACCACACTGTCTTGTAGGATGGGGAAGATTGGAAAATCATGCAAAAAAAATTTCAAACCTTTAACCAACCCCATAGCCTTGGCTGTAGTTCCATCAAGCTGTAACACACCCTTGCTATGAGTCTCATATTTCAGTCGCAATTTATCAGCAACCATTTTAGGCATAACTGTGGTATTGGCCCCACTGTCCACAATGCAGTTGTGAACCAATTTGTCTCCCATAATGAGCATAAGGTAGAAAGGTAGAGGCTTTTAAGATATGGTGTAGGGATATAAAACATAATTATGTGTGTTGGTAAGGGCTAAACCATTTTAATTTGGAGATTAAGGAGTTACATTGATATTGTCAAGTTGTTCTTGTAGGATTTCCTTTTGACTAGGCATATGCAATACTTCCCAAAGAGAAATGCTAGTTTTGGTATTCTTTAAAGAGTCAATAATATATAGAGAGGAAGTATTCACCTTGTCTTGAAATATTGAAGGCAATGAGGGAAATTGAACTTGTTATACTAGAGGTTTGTTATCTTTGATCACATTTTGACTTTGAGGAGTAGTGTGACTAGTAGGATCTGCTACATTGGTACTTACACTTTGTGACCTTGGAGAGGCACTACCTAGAATCACTTGTGGTGATGGAATATCTCCCAAATCCCTCTTTTTATACCTTGTGTTGGTTGCAATTGATGTATTTTTATTCAACACATAATCATCTTCTACTTGGAAATTCATAAAACTAGTACTTTGGTTGCTACCTTCTCTTTGAACATCTCTTTGCATGCAATTTACTTCTTCTGATGTAACATAAGGAGTAGCTCCTTTTTGAGTTACCAAAGGTTGATTACCTTCTCCACCATTATACATAAACTAACCTTGAGATTTCCCCCAGTGATCCAAATGCTCCTCTCTTTGAACTAGATTGGTGTGGACTAGAACAACAACCTTTGTCGAGGAAATGGAATTAGGATTATATGTGTTGGGATGCCTATTGAAACCTCATTGGCCTTGTATTCTTCCTTGGTTAGTGTATTGGGGTGGATGTCTATAGCCATGTTGAGGATAGTATTAAGGATTGGGTAGAGCATTTGCATATGTTTGTGCTTACTTGAGTTGGGCTTGTAAAGACTGAATCATCTCATCCTTATCTATAGCATCATCCACCTTCTTGGGAGAATTTTTAGGTTTAGAATTAGTATTGGGAACTTGTGATATGCTTGGGTCTTCAACTAAATTATGAGACAATAAAGGCATGGAGACTCTTGTAGGTAGTTTCCTAGCTTGTATCAGACTATTCTCAACTTCAATGGCTATCTCATATGCCTAAGGTAAAGTAAATCCTCCCATTGATTGCAATATTACTGCTACATTAGTGTCAATATCCTTAAGATAGGTGGGGAATATAAAGCTTGGAGGATGCCTCATAATAGGTGGCACCCTATGCCATGTTTTTTGAAATCTCTCATTAAAATCTCCCATGGATTCATTAGGACCTCTCTTTATCACATTCAACTGGTGAATTAGTGAAGTATGGTCACTCTTATTTTTGAACCTATTTACCAACAAATCTCTAAAACTATCCCAATTAGTAATATATCCACCTTCCAATGTCTTATACCAATCAAGTACCTTCTCCTTTAGAGACATGGCAAGTAGTCTAATAGCGATGTTAGCTTGGGTGATATTGTGGAAATTGAATTTTTTTGAAATGTCCCTAATATGCTCAGATGGTGTAACATAACCCTCTCCATTGAAATTGGGGAGACTTTTGGTAACATTAAGAGAAATAGGATCATACGTAGGAAGGTTAATTGGATTTTGGCTGTTGAAGGCTAGGAAAGGATGTCTCCTAGCCATTTCTTCTTCCTCTTGATCTACTAATTATTCAACCTCCTCTTCTTCCTCTTCAAAACCTTCTTGTTTAGGATCTCTAAAGGTTAGGAATGGTTTAGGGTGTTGTTCTTCAAGAGGAGTTTTAGGCTGAGGAACTTGATTGAAAAGCCTACTAGAAGATGATCTAGTGAGGACCATGAAGTATACCATGGAAAAATGATCTACAAATAGAGATTATCACCTTTTGGAGTCACCAAATGCTAGATTAGAATTCTTCTAAAACCTTATAATTGTTGAGGCCAACATTGACCTTGACATGGAAACAATTAGGACCAGCTATCACATCAGGCATGCCAGAACTGTTGTCATCAAATTGTGCACCCTAAGACATTATATGAAATTCTTTAAATTTTATGCAACATGGAATAATCCCTCAAGTTTTTTGGAACTTGTAAGAGAGATGAGTCTATAGGATTGAAAAGGGTTAGCTCCCTGAATTATTCTCTAAGTGTCTATCACCTAATCTATTGCTTGTTCATGAAAAGAGTTGAGAATTTGCATAAAATAGAAAAACTATGCTAAAGAGGTGATCAACCAAGAATTTATCCCATCTACTATCACACTTATACTAAGTAACAATGTTTTCCAAGACTAATTCCATGCATTGAAAGATACTAACATAGTGTTTAAATGTGAAGGTAACATGCTTGAGACAATCAATAAGATAATCGACCTAAGGGGTAGATTACACACCATAGATACAATTACATACTTGAAAGAGAGTTTGATACATTCAACACACTTCACATGACCTGTTAACCTCAAAACATTTATTCAAACATGAAGGATAAAGGAATTAAGGATAATTCTATCACTCAGCTCCGCTATACATCGCTCACATACTTAGACAAAAATTCACAACTTAGAATTGGTCTTATATTCAATGTTTAAAAGTAAAGTGAAATGTCATTTCAATAGGGCTTTTTCATACCA
The DNA here is from genome assembly GCA_037957365.1 of Torreya grandis. Taxonomy (NCBI): domain Eukaryota; kingdom Viridiplantae; phylum Streptophyta; class Pinopsida; order Cupressales; family Taxaceae; genus Torreya; species Torreya grandis. Next base: position 510,360 of record JARHVA010001509.1, read on the forward strand.
AAAATGTGGTTATCTATAATTGTCAAAATGGCCCAATTTATAGAACTTTGAGGAAGATCAAGAAAGGAGAAAATAAAGAGGCACAAGGAGATGTGTCGTAGACATGAAAATTAGTTATAGATCCATGAGAGAGATGGATGAGTGAACCATGCCATGTCAAGAGTATTACTTATCCAAAACAAGTCATGAGAATGGTGGTAAGTGGAATCAAACCTTTAGGAGTGGCATAGGAAACTACTTCTATCAAAGATCATCCATGAGAGTTCAAAACTAAAAATAGAAAAGCTGACACATCACACTATTGGAACTCATGATGATAGTTAAAAAATGTTATTTCTAATTGATAGTTATTCTCTAGACACCTATATTTTTTGATTTCATAAAATCTCCTTGTCTTGGTCAACTACCAATAAAGAATCACTCTGTCAACCTATCCATTTTTCTCACTTAGTCCACTCTAGATGCTCAAGATTTGACCATTTTACACCTTCATATCTATTCTTATTTTCTCAGGTCTTTTAAATAGCAACAACTATTCTCTATAGTTTAAAATTGAATTCCTATAGGCCATCACTCCTTTGGGTATTTTCTTTGAACTTTTATTTATGGACCTTTTCTTCGGACAAATTGTCTGTGGCTATTTGTTTATGTTTACTTTCTCAGACCTTTTGTCAAATCTTTTTCTTTCAAACAAAAAGTCTGAAAGAATTCTTTCAGAGTTCCTTCTCTTCATTTCCTTTCCTATGGGTCTTTGATTGGTCCCTTCGGAGAAGTTGAAATTCCCTTTGGAGAAGTTGTAATTGTCCTTCAAGCTTTTAGAAATGGTCCTTCGAAAAAGCAAGTGCCCTTTCAAAAAAATGAAAGTGACCACTTTCCAAAGAAAATACCCTTTGAGAAAGTTGCAAATGATCTTTCAAAAAACTAAAGTGGACCTTTTCTTGATAAAAGATACCCTTCAAAAAAATAAAAGTGCCCTTCAGAAAAAGTGAAATATACCTTTCAGACTTTTTATTTGGTCCATTTTGCTTGAAAAGTGCCCTTCAAAAAAATGAAAGTGCCCTTTGAAAAAATTACAAGGGTCCCTTTTGGATTGAAAGAGTCCTTTGGAGAAATTGTAAAGTACCTTCAAAAAAATTGTGTGAACAAATTATCTAAAATAATTCATCACTTGGCCGGAAGAAAACTCAAAGAAATACTCTTAAGGAAAAGCCTTGGACAAAAAGTTTGACAGAATTCGATAAAATGCTTCAAACAAAAAACCTAAAATAATTAGGCAAAGTCTTAGAATAAAGGCCAAAATGGAATTTTTGAAAGAAATATCATTTGGTATTTTTGTGGGATTTACCAAAGAACATTTATTTCAAAGAAAAGCTAAGTACTAGACTTAGCTAAATTTTAAAGGTGCAAACTTGGGGGTGGAAATTGGCTAACAAATACCCTATAAGCAAAAATAAGGTTAAGGAAAATCAGCTAGAAAAAGCAATGGCTCACTTGGATCAGCCAAGGAATGATGGTGAAACTATAGAGTAGTAAAGGCTTGATAGATACACACAATCTCAAGAACATATAACAGTGGTTATGGTAGAATTTATCTACATAATGAGAGAGATGAGAGGTGAAAAACCATCCAATGGTATGGTAATGATTTTAAAAGTCACAACCTCATAGATCAGCCCCAGAGGTAGAATGGAGGAACCACATGTAGGCTTAACCAACTTAATTTTTTACAAAAAGAAGTAGTCATTCTTAAAAGAGAGGAGCAATCCACCTTATGAGATAGTTTAATGGGGGATTATGATGATTACATGACCTATCCTATTCATTTTAGGGATCAAATAAAGTTTTTTGAGTTCACATATTGAAATTATGGGTAATAAGGAGGCAATAGGGCTGGCCAAAGACCTAAGGGCAGCCAAAGAGAGATCCATCGATCCTTTGGTAAAGTTTTAACTTTCCAACTTTGATGGATCTTTAAAGATCTTGGATGGGGCTTAGATTCAAAAGATATATACTTAATTTTCACTTAGATCTATAGTGGAGAATGATGTTATTCAATTTGCTACCTTTCACTTAGAGTTATCTATTGACCCAATTTTGCCCCTCTGGCAAAATCTCGGTCGCCTTCTACACTTGCTTTGCATGGCCAATTAATTTTAGGTTGCAAGGTCCACCTTCAAGGTTCGACAGCTCTGTTTCAAAGCATTGGCTCATCGGCCTCGTTCGTTGGCGTTCATGGTAGCATAAGGCAGAGTCTTCAAACATTCACAAAAGAGGAGAGGAAAAAACTAGGGCATTTAACACTAAGGCAAAAAAGAGGGCAGGCATTTACAAGAACAATGCAAAGGGCAGCAAAATCACCACCCACAACACTGGTGGGTAAAAAGAGACCGCCAACACAAGTAATGGGTGGCAAAATTGCCACGTGAAGCAATCGATAGAGAAAAGGAGGCTGTTAACATTGGTCGACGTTGGCAAAACTGTCGTGGTCGATAAAAAAATTGGCTGACATCGGCAAAATTGTCGTGCTTGGTAGCCAAATTGGCCGATGTTGGCAAAAGTCTCGCATGCAGTCCACAGCAGCGGGTGGCAAATTTTCCGCCCACAACATCAGGTGGCTAAAAAGCCCTATAGAACACAGGAAAAGGCCCACCCAGCTGCCAAAGGAGTAGACCAGCACACAAAATAAGGAAGCAAGCATGGTCCACAAACTTATGATGTCATCTACAGTATTCTCCCTCTTCCCAATGGAGACTCAAGCTGCCCCTTGACTCCTCTTGGCTCTTTCCATATAAATATGTAGACTTGGTCATTTTATAAGAATCTTCCCCAATTTTGTAAAGAGCACTGCTCTACAAAATTTCCACCTAAATCAATAAAAGACAATTTTTACCTCTATTTGGATGGATTGTGCAGAGTATGCCTTGAATGTTAATATGTGTCCAGTCATTGTCTCTTGATGCTCTCACAGGTTCAACACCAGTAACCCTGTAATCTATAAAGTGCCACTGTTTGCTACTGCCAGGAGTAGAGTTCTGTTTTGGAGGTATAGAACAGATGAGGTCACTTACAGTGTGTATTTCTTAGCACCTTGGTGAGTCCCTATTTCTTGTGCTTTCCATAAGAACCTCCCTGTCATCCCAGAGACCTGGTCTTTTCTGCCAAATTTGAGTGTATGTATGTTTTGTTTGGTCTCGAGTGTGGATGTGGGAAGGTCACTTTCATTTTTGGTGTATCACCTCTTTTAGAGTAGGCTATTTGTTTTCATGTATTTTCTTTCTTCCCTTTTCATCCCCCCCAAGTATATCTATATATCTATATTTTTGCACTACCTAAAACAAACAAGATACATCAGAGGGAACTAGCCCATACCTAGAGACTCTCCTCTCTTGCTTCACCATCCCACAGGCGAGAGAGGGGTTTCCATGTTACGGGGAGAGGGCAGGAATCCATTTTCCTACCAACTGGGTGCACTTTTTAGCGTCAACAGTTTTGGCACACTCGGAGGGACCACAAGTTGATAATGTAGTAGAGTTGCAGGATTGATGCTAGTCCTGTTACAACAAATCAAGTTTCTTCAGCATCTGGCGACTCTGAGTAAATACGCTGGTTAAGCATCCTGGTGCCTTCAGAAATCCACTTCTTGTATGTATACTTCTTTTGCACAAAATCATGGATTTTTTTCTCCTTCATATAATATCAATCAGACTCAAAATATTTATGGAATCCCCTCAAGTAGCTCTCCCAGTTGCCCTGCAACTATAAGGGAGGTGGCATTGGAATTTGAGAGGCAGACAATGGAAATCGACAGGTTGGAAGAGCAGTATAAATATCAGCAAAAGCTGATATATAAAGAGGAGTGCTTGTTTAGGCAAGCACATGCTTTGCAGTCCATGAAGAAAGAGGCACCAAAATGGAGAAATCCATCTTTTCAAGGTAGCTAGCCTTGTGTGCCCCCTCCTACTCTGAAGAAAACCCCCTCTTTTGCACCAAATCCATTTTATCAAATTGCACTTGCTCACTCCAACTCATCAAATACAGCTGCTCCCAATCTTGTGTGCCTGGCTTTCCAACACCAGAGGGTATCAAAATAACCTCCCATGAAGATCAATCTTTTCAACTCCTTAGATCAGGGATCTTCCATCGAGAATAATACCACCAGCCAGCATGTCCCTCTTCTAGAGGCTCCTCCAACAGACCAACAGTGTTTTCCTTGCATTCCTCAGCCTCCCCAAGTTTTCCAGCATGATGTGTAAACTCCAAGTTGGAGGAAAGAATGCCAAGGACCAGCTCAGAGCTTTGAAGAGGATCATGTAGCCACCTCCAAGAAAGACTCTTCTAGGAAAACCTAGCCAGACAAATTGAAGACTTAAAGGCTAGGATGAAGCTGCTCCTTGAAAAAGAGGGAAAATTTACAGACCTTGTGGAAAATGAAGTTGCTGCCTATTCACAGGAGCAGAATTCAAATTCAGAGATCCTAAATTGGGGGAAGACAGTGGAGTCATGGGGCAGAATAGAAGAAGAAGAACAGGGTTTTTCCTAAAACCTTGAAGAAGCTGAAGCTGTGCCTACCTATGATGATGCTGGAGACCTCCAGGAAAAGCTTTTCCAAGAGGATCTGAGTAGGAAAATTGTAGATTTGGAATCCAAAGAGAAATTCCTCAGCCAATGTGTGGCAAACGGTTCAGGCCAAACAACATATTCCATGCCTGAACACACCCCACCTACACATTTCCAAGAGAGTTATCAGGGCATGCCTGATATAGATGAAGTGTTGATTAAGTGGAGGGAGGAGAATCATTCGATTCTAGCTCAAGGGCTGCCCCCTCTCCCACATGTTTTCTCCACTTCGTCACTTCTCGAAGAAGAACCTGTTTTGCAAGAGGCAGGTGAGGGGCAAAAGATCCAATTTGCAAGTCTTCAAGAGGCTGTTATGAGTGACAATGAAGAAGAAATCATCATTGATACTCTTTGTGAAGACCTTATCAGCAGTGGAGAAGATGCAGGCCTTGTGTATATGCGGATGTTCTAGCAATTCAAAGAGGAACAAATGCATGGTAAGCTCTCCTCTCCTCTGATTGATGAACTTCCTTGTTGTATTGATGAGGATGACTACATGGAAGACCCTGAGTTAGAGGAAGATCAGGAGGGTATTTTTGAAAATCTAGAGAACCTGATCAGCAAAGAGGAAAAGGAGAGGTCTATCTTCATGGAGGAATACCTTGAAGAACTAAACTTTAAACAGATAAGTGAAGTCTTGTGGGATGAGCAATCATTTTGTGAGCCCCTTTTGGACATCACCACATTCACCCTTCTTCAAGAAGGCCAAGAGGAAATAGAGGATGAGTCTGATAAAGTTTTCAGCAAAGTAGAGGGAAACAAATCAGACCTTGATACATTGCAGAAGGAATGTGTAGATCAGAAGGCTTACAGTGATGAGCCGGTAGCCATTGATTTCTTAGTGAGGGGCACCAATATCAGGGAGCAGCATTTAACAGGCCTCCAGGGACAATCAAAATATGTATATATTGGAGGCATGTTTGATTTTGATCCCCTCGGTTTCCAGCCAACTCAGGTGACAGGCAGGAGGAGTAAGTCACCAAATCTCGTTCTCTTCTAGCTACTTGCCTGCCACGATAAGTCTTCTCACCAGGAAGGGGACTTGAGAAGTTTTCCATTCGATCTAGGAGGGATGGAAACATTCCTGGTTAGCTGTATATAATAGTTTGCTTTCAGTTGTTTTCCCTATTTTCCCTAAGTGCAGTTGCACAAGTAGTTATTTTTAGCCTTGTGTGTTTCCCTTCATTTGGGGGTAAATTCTATGTATTTGATTTTGGGATTATCAACACTATTGTGAACTTTCTTCAAAGTCACCATCTAACTCCATGCCCAATGGATATGCAAGGCAACTGGGTTCTAAGCATAGCAGGCATGCTTACCCTGTGAGTCACCAATTTGTTGACCCAATTTTGCCCCTCTGGCAAAATCTCGGTCACCTTCTGCACTTGCTTTGCATGTCCAGTTAATTTTGGGTTACAAGGTCCACCTTCAGGGTTCGACAGCTTTGTTTCAAAGCATTGGCTCATCGGCCTCATTCATTGGCATTCATGGTAGCATAAGGCAGAGTCTTCAAATGTTCACAAAAGAGGAGAGGAAAAAACTGGGGCATTTAACACTAAGGTAAAAAAAAGGGCAGATGTTTACAAGAACAATGCAAAGGGCAGTGAAATTACTACCCACAACACTGGTGGGTAAAAAGAGACCACCAACACAAGCAATGGGTGGCAAAATTGCCACGTGAAGCAGCCGACAGAGAAAAGGAGGCCGTCAACATCGGTCGACGTCGGCAAAACTGTCGTGGTCGATAGAAAAATTGGCTGATGTCGGCAAAATTGCCGCACTCAGCAGCCAAATCGGCTGACGTTGGCAAAAGTCCTGCACGTAGTCCATAGCAATGGGTGGCAAATTCACCACCCACAACATCAAGCAGTAAAAAAGCCCTACAAAACACAGGAAAAGGCCCGCCCAACTGTCAGAGGAGTAGACCAGCATGCAAAATGAGGAAGCAAGCATGGTCCCAGCAGACTTATGACATCATCTACAGTATTCTCCCTCTTCCCAATGGAGACTCAAGCTGCCCCTTGACTCCTCTTGGCTCTTTCCATATAAATATGCAAACTTGGTCATTTTATAAGAATCTTCCCCAATTTTGTAAAGAGCACTACTCTACAAATTTTCCACCTGAATCAATAAAAGATAGTTTTTACCTCTATTTGGATGGATTGTGTAGAGTATGCCGTGAATGTTAATCTGTGTCTAGTCATTATCTCTTGATGCTCTCACAGGTTCAACACCAGCAAACCTGTGATCTACAAAGTGCCACTGTCTACTGCTGCCAGGAGTAGAGTTCTATTTTGGAGGTATCAAATAGGTGAGGTCACTTACAATGTGTATTTCTCAGCACCTTGGTGAGTCCCTATTTCCTGTGCTTTCCATAAGAACCTCCTTGTCATCCCAGAGACCTGGTCTTTTCTGCCAAATTTGAGAGTATGTATGTTTTGTTTGGTCCTGAGTGTGGATGTGGGAAGGTCACTTTCATTTTTGGTGTATCACCTCTTTTAGAGTAGGCTGTTTGTTTTCATGCATTTTCTTTCTTCCCTTTTCATCCCCCCCAAGTATATCTATATATCTATATTTTTGCACTGCCTGAAATAAACAAGATACATTAGAGGGAACTAGCCCCTACCTAGAGACTCTCCTCTCCTGCTTCACCATCCCACAGGTGAGAGAGGGGTTTCCATGTTGCGGGGAGAGGGTAGAAATCCATTTTCCTACCAACTGGGTTCACCTTCCAGTGTCAACAGTATCTACTTATGAGTGGTGGTATCATGGGTTAATCACCTAAGGACACCAACTCATGTTGGCATGTTTTTTTCATTGATGTCAAAAGGGTGCATCATATAAAGGCATAATGGTCATTGATGTCAAAGGTCTATTTGGTCAAGTGCTTGAGCATAATAGTGGCATAAATAGTGTTTCATTGAAAGATGTTAGCAAGAGAGAATTAGTGATAAGATGCATTTGAAGGTAAGAGATAATTTGAATGAAACTAATGACATATGGTTACATGAAGGTACAAGTCAAGGTTTGAAGTGCATTAGAAGCTTGAGCCTAGTCATGGCATGGTGAAGGTAAGAGATTGTGGCATGATGAGGTAAGTGAAATCATGCAAGTGAGAGGTTGTGTGAGCATGAGAATAAGGTGTATATTCACTTAGAAGTGTTTCAAAATGAGTCTTTGAAGGTAGGTCCTTTAGTCTTGGCTTGTACATAGACCATTCTTTAGCCATGACTAGCCTAATGAGGCATGAAGATCAGATTTTAAGGTTAATATGTGAATGAGAGCATAAATATAGTTAATCTATGTTTTTTTAGGTGTGATAATAAAGTAGGAGGTCATGGTTTGCAAGAAATAACATGAAAAGTAGTTTTGAGGTCTCTCGAGTGCACAAAAAGAAGGTATGAAAACGCAAGAAGGAATTTTAGGTGTTAATTAACATGATTAACCTCTACATGGGAACCTAATATGTTAAATATATATAGATAAGGGTCATATATAATAATTACATGCATTGGTTTTGTATTTAAGGGGCAATTCTTTACAAACAATCATTAACACTAAAACCTGTGTTAAACCTTCCTAAAACCCTAATAAGGACCCAATGTAAAATATATTTTCTAAAATATCTTATAATGGTCTCAAATGACTATAAAAACTATTTTATCATGTATTCAACTCTCCCAGGTACCTCTAGGTTGTGATGGTCAATCAAATGAGAGAGAAAATGTGTAGATACAAGTTTTTATGTGAAGAATTTGTTGTAGCAGTCAAAAGTTGCATTGGTCAAGAAAATTAAATGATTATAAGAAGGATATATAGAATAATAATAAATTACCATGATGGTTTCTATATAATTTCCACCTTTTAAGTGTGTTAAACTAATCATCTAAGTTAGCAAGTCGCAGACAAACCTAATGGTGTGAACAGTGAAAAAACCTAGGCAATAGTGAGAAAATGAATTGGAGTGTGTTTTCATGATATAATGATGAAACCAAGTGCATGGAGATGTTTTTAAAGACTTATAATATATTTTAATGCTTGGAATAATACTTTAAGGTCATGTGTGTGGTGAAATAGTTACTCATAAAATGACTAGTCTATTTTAGATAAGACTGTGAATATGAGGTCAAGAAATTAGTTTGCAAGACCAATATTTATCATTAGACCATATGATTTTTCCATTTGAGGATGTCTATAGGATATATAATAACCATATACCTACATCAAAATTTATGAATTCTTTTAATACATCTGTTGGAGGTCTGAGTCACCATGACTAGTCTTTGAGGAAAATTGACAGTTCTAAGTGAGTGAGTTGCAAAGGTATTCTTAAAGCCTTAAGCTCTGAGTGAAAGTGTATAATGAATTTATTAATGGCCCTAAGTTCATGAATATTCTATATATATAATTTTTTTATCATGTTTCAATATTTTAAGGGTGTTTAATCTTCACTTTTGTAAGATAAACATTTGAGGCCGACATGCCTAATAGGACATTTTGTCCTAAAAGAGGTTTCATGATATGAATGATAGTCACAGGTCCAATAAAACATGAAGGAGTTAAGTATAGGTATTATTATAAGTTATTTAATGGTTTTAAAATGTTTTATAAATCCATATGGACCTAACAGGATCAATATTTGATGCTAAAAAGATAGACCTAATGTGATCAAGTCTCCATGAGACCTAAAAGTGAAATGAGGCCTAATAGAATTATGATAGAGAAAAAGTGACTTAAAGATCATTTGAATAAATTTTATGAGATTTATTAAGATATATTATTTTTAATAACTAAGAGGTTAATAATTTGTGTCCTACCAAGTGATATATGAAAAAGAGATGAGTATATATACAAGGCATTTTAGGCCTATTTGAAGAAGTTGAGAATAAGTGAATGAATTGATAAATAAATGAGCCTGAGGAGGTTTGGAAACATGTTTTAAATCCTAAATATATGTAATATAATCATTTCATAATGATAATATAGGTTTTCTATAGTTTAAGATCAAGGACACATGACTTATTCATTCTTGATGAGGGTTAGTTGAGTGAAGAAGCCTAGAGGCAGTCTTGAGAGAGGTCAAGTGGAGTTGAGCTGAAGGAGTGATCATTACCTATTTAGAGGATATCAGATTTTTATAAGAGAATTTTTCCTAATGTATGATATTGGATATATTATAAAAAGAGTTGAGTGGAATACTAGAATAAATAAGGTTGATTGGCTAAGTTGGTACTTGGTTAAAAAGGGAGTTGAAGCTTCCTTGTAGGTTGGTAATTAAAGAATAGGTCTTGAATGAGTTGGTGCTTGGTCAAGAGGGCTTAAAATATTCCTTGTAGGTTTGTGCTTTTACAATTTTCCTTTTATTTATTTTGTGCTTAGTTATAGGGGTTATAGCCTCCTAGCAAGTGGGCACTTGCTAAAGTCAAGTGAGTGCTTGATAATTTTGGGGTTGGTGCTCCATGTTGGCTTAGTGCTCAAATAAATTTAATACATTGTCTTATGGGATAGTTTGTATAATCTTTATTTTATTGGGTTTTATTCCCCATGAGTTTCTCCCACATATGTGATGTGTTATCTTATTTTATGCTCATGTGATTAGTTCTTAATACATTTCTAGATCATTGTATTGCTTTCATAGTTCATAGATGAGTGAATGTAATTGTTGAAAGTGTTTGAAGACTGATTCACCCCCTAGTCATTATGATTTTGACAAATCATTCATTCCTATAAATAATTCAAAAAATAGATCATTGAGAGGTTTGATAGGGTTGATCTAGAGCTTTGTTTTAGAGAGTTGGCTCTATTGAGGCAAATGGGTACAATGGAGGAATATATGATGGAATTTAAGAAACTTTTGGTCATATTGATGGATGTTTTGGAGAGGATATTATTGGTTTTGTTTAAGGAGTGATTGGTTGATTACATTCGTGTTTTGGTCAAGGATTTTGACCCTTCTCTTTAAGGAGACATTTAAAAGGCCCTTGATATTGAGTCTTCAACTCCCTAAGGTAAAATGATGCCCTTTGTTCACCAAAAAATAATTATTTTGGGCCTTTTGGATAGTAGAGAGACAATAGATGGGGGTAGAAAAATGGAAACTCTTATGACCCACAAAAATCAAATCTTTTGGGGCACCTTGGTAGACCAAACTAGTAGGGTTTGGGGCTACAAAAATAATTACTAAGATGGAGAATTAAGAAAAGAAAAGAGATAATAAATAAAAATCTTTGCTTCACTTACAAAGATTCTTGGACATCAAGTAATCATTATCATGTGAAGGGGAAGGTGCACCAAATTGAGGTGAATTCAGATGGAGAAGAAGAGGAAGAAGAAGGGGCAACCACCTTTGAGGAGGAGTATTTGGAGATCCTTCAAGAAGAGGACATGAGGGGCACTTTTTATTCACTAGCAGGAACTCCTAGATACTAACCCTTTCGTGTGAAGGGAATATTGAAAGGTAAGAGTGTTATTATTCTCATTGATAGTGGGGCCACCGATAATTTCATTGATAAGAGTTTGATTGATATATGTGGGCTTCAACCTATCGAATTCAAGGGATTTTATATGACCATGGTGGATGGATTCACCATACATTATACCACCAAGGTTCCCCAGCTTAGCATCATGTTGGGAACAAAACCCATTGAATACGACTTTTATGTGGTTGGCATTGAAGAGACCAACCTTGTCCTAGGCATCCAATGGTTATACTCTCTTGGAGAGTGCACACAAAATTACTAAACTATGGAGCTCAAATTTGACGTGGATGGGAAGGATGCAATCTTGCATGGCTTGAGTGATAAGACACCCCCATAGGTGACCTCAAAATCAATGGAAGGAATCTACCATGAGATAATTTTGCTAGGGGTATCAAGGAAAAATGCATTTTCTGAATTAGAGCATCCACCTCTACTTATAGTATTTGGTCATTCACATAGTTTGGTGAAAGAGTCAAACATGGGAAAATGTTACCCTTAAAAAGAGATCTATGAAGTGGGCAAAGGACAACCACTAAGGTATGCAAAAGAATATTTAATTCCTTGTTTTATGAGCTTAATGAATTCTATAAATGAATATTCTAAAAAAGTTTATGAATATATTGATTTTTACTTTGTGGAGAAAATAAAAAGTTATGAATGTTACATAAGGAAGAGACCTAGGGTGTGCTCAATTTTTTTTTAGTTTTTCATGAAAAAATAGAATTTCTCGTCCTTAGAAAGATCTTTAAAAGATGATTCATTTCAGCCTCTAATCACTTCGATAAATGAGGGAGAAGATGGACCCTTGGTTTTCCAACTAAAGTGTAAATTTTAAACTCAGGATCAACACTCCTGAGGCAAGATTTTTTGGTCTTTTTTAGACACAATAAATGCTCTACACAAGCTAAGCTCCATCCCCAAATAAAAATTGGAAAGTGGAAATATTTCAATATGTATAGAGAGGCTTTTTAGGCTAAAGGATATTTATTTTTCAGATTTTAAGGGTGATTTGAAAAGCATAACAATGCCTACTCACAAGAATATGAAAGGAGAGAAAAGACAAAGGGTTTGGGTGAGCGAACTGGGGTAGGGCTAGTTACAACACTTTAAAGGTAATTTTGATTACATGGAGGATCAAGAGGTTTAGATGGAGAATAGAATGGAAATGAGGGAAAACCATGGTAATTATTTCCACCATGTTATTCATGACAGTCCTAACCCTCTTTTGGTGAGTTTAAAGACCCCAAGATTCTTGGAAGGTGTTGATTTCATGATGACACCCCACAAGGGTGAGTTAGTGATAACCAAGTATTTATGGATGGGTCATAATAGGTCTAAAGTATGTACACCTATCTAACTAATCAAGAGGTAAGTGATTGATCCTACCCTTTATTTGGGGTATATGAATGCTTGTTGATGGATAAAGAGTGAAGGCTAGAATTCAAGCATAATGATGAAGTTTCCAACTCTTCTAATTGGAAAAATTATAAATTTGGAGGCAAATTTTGAGTGTGTAATAAACATGGTCATCCCTCCTATGCTCTCAAGAACATATACATACATACTTTTATCCATTTCACATATGAAGGACATTGTCAAGAGTTCAAACATGGAAGGGAAGGGGAAAACTCTTATTTTGACTAATGTGTTTGTGTCTTATGTAAGTGCTCATATACAGACAATCAAGGCCCAAAATTATGAAGACTACCTTGTTGGAATACACTTTTCTAGCTACCACAATATTTCCATTTCAAATAATCTCCCTTTTATTATTATCTTTTTGGTACATCCAAGGTATAGGTCCTCCATGAGATGGGAAATGTTGGAAGAAAAATGACTGAGGGGGGTGAATCAATCTTCAAAAAATTTCTTATACAATATTACATAAGTAATCATAGATCATTTATACCAGCATGTATATCTTAGCAAACATTAGCATAAATTCATAAGATCATGAAAAACATGAACACAATATGTATGTGGGAAACCCTCAAGGGGAAGAAAATCCACTAATGATGCAAATGGACTATAGTGCTATAAGATGAACACCAAATTTAGTGAACCACCAACTTCACATGGAGTATTAACCCTAACTTGCTAAGCACTAATTTAGTTAGGCTTTAGTGTGCACCCACTTACAAGGAGGCACCAACCACCTAGATGAATCAACACCAACTCAACCACATAAAACACTTGATCACCTTCATAACACTGTGTTTCTCATACAATAGATGATGATCTCCTTCTTTAGCTCTTCATGCACTTATATTCCTCTCAAACTAGCCTCTACCTTTCTTTGCTCAATTAACCGTCTTTTTGAGTTTATTATGTCATATGACCTTGATCCTTACACACATAACCTCTGTCACATGTTCATCACTGATCCTCTATCCCCTTTTGATGGTCTATAAGACCTCCTTCTTATCTCTAATATACTTTCTTGTTTGCTTACACTTAACTCACCTGACAAACCAATTATACCTAGAGGTGATTGGCAGATTCCACTACATTTTCTAATCAGCAAAGTAGGTCATTTAATCCATTCTAAGCCATTTTGATCAAGATATTTCTCATCGAGTCATTGTTAGGGTTTTAGAGAGGGTTAACACTATTTTTGGTGTTAATAGTTGTTTATAAAGCTTAGCCCCTTATTCTAGAATTCAATTCTTAGAAATTTTATTTAAGACCCTTATTAATCATGAATATATTAGGTTCTCGTGTATAGGTTACATGTGCCAATGAGTACTTGAAAGTTCTTCTCAGGTTGAGAATCCTTCATTTTGTGCACATAGGAAACCTCAAAACCACATTCCATGTCTTTTATTACAAAGTGTTACCTAAAAATTAGTAAACACACCTAAATAAACATGACATACCCATATAAATGCTCATTTTTCTGTGCTTATCTTGAAATCTGAAACTCATACCTCATTTGGCCACCATCTCTCTCTTTGTTTACTTAGACATTGACCTATATGACCTTCAAAACTCTTTCCATACACTAAAAACCTCACTCACATGCTTAAGAAACCTCTCACATACTCAAACACTACTTTTTATCCTTTATAGGCCTTGACAACACTTCATGGTACCTCATTGGGTCAAGCAAGGTCTAGAACGAATCTAGTTGCATGCTAGGTATGTAGGTCTTACCCCTATAGGCTCACCTTGAAACATACTAGAGTGTTACAATTATTCATATGAATAATAAAATAACCTTTTACTTCCTATTATGCCTCTGTTCATCCATTTCATTAGGCCATTAATCCAATACCTTCTCATAAGGTCTCTTCATGTAACGACTAGTGTCATGACTAGGCTTCTCAATCATTTAAAGTTTGACAACTAACCTTGAAACACTCATTGATGATTATACACCTTAATCATATGGATTTAATTATCCTTATATAGTATCATACATTTTTACACACCTGTTCATGCTCATCATGCATATGCTTGTTATGATTAGGCTTCTCAAGACACTTAGTACTCAAAACATGCTTACCTTGACCTGATCATCAAACCTCTTTGTGACAAAACTAATAGTTATCAAGATGACCTAAATCATGACATTAACCTCAAAATAATCATTAGGTTGCCTTAAAATTATCTCTTAATAGAGAGATAATAGGTTTCCTTCAAATTCTCTCTTTCCACATGGCTTTCTTATCACATACGTCTTCACCATGCATCTTTACTAGATGTATATTGACTCAATGACATCAACCTTGACATTGAAATAAATGACATCAACCTTGGCCTTGACATCAATGAAAACACTTCTCAACAAACTCCCCCTTTTTAATTAATGAAAAATCATTCTTCAAACTAATCATTCTCATCTTCCCAATTCTGGTCAATCTCCCTTCTTGGACTTTCTCCCCCTTTGGCAATAATGACAAAGGGTTCTACATAGACTGCCATATTGAACCATAACTTATTGTTATAGGATCTCAACATAAATAATATGAATCATTAAGGTAAAATGCTCCTGAATATAAGACCAATTCTTAACGTAGATCAAACTCAATCACAAACCTGAATGGCTTCCCCTCAAACCAAACATCTACCATGCTTATCTTACCTGAATAGTGTCTCCATGAAACCTAATGGAGTCATTAATTCCCATATAAAACTAAAATAACTCAAGTTTAGGAGATTCTTAGATCTCCATGTTCTCATCTGACTAAATGTCCTTCAATACCCTTTTAGGCTTAATTTACATTATAGGTTTGATCTCTTCATCATCTATTTGATCATCAATATGGGCTAACAATAGGCATTCCTTAATTGATTAAACATTTGAATCATGTTCTATCATATAAAGTAGTATTTTTGAGCTTGTAAACTGATCATGACTCATCTTCATTATCTTTGGTTTCCAAACATTCATTTGTCTTCTCTCTAGCACTCTAGAGGCTTCAAACCTCCTATTTGGCTTGATGAGCTTCTATCATTATTAGGACAAAATTTTATAATGTGTCCTACATCATGACAACTATAATTAACCACATTATACATACCTATTGATTGGTGTGAGTTGTGACTCCTTCCATAGTCCCATGAGTACTCAATCTTGGAGGGTCTTCTACATTAATTTGCTTTGTGACCAAACTAATTACACACAAAATAGTAACCATTGAATGAATTAGCATACCTTATATCATTGAGCTATTTGATAGGTCTTTCCATGTTGACCTTCTTGTCTTCAATAGTCTTATCCTTGACTTGAGGTGCCTCCTTTTGGTCTTCTTTGAAACCAAGACCTATTTTTTTACTTGTAGACTTTTGACCACTCAAGATATCATCTAAATCCTTAATGTTTTTTTCAAACTTCATAAAGGTCCTCACTTTTATAGATGATTGATTCAACTCAGCTTTTAAGGATACTATTTTAGTTTCATACTTGATGCATTCTTCCTCTTTAGTCTTTAGGTTTGCATTGACTACCTCCATCTATGCCTCAACTTGATTGATGATCTCATCATACTCTTTGGAAACATTACCCAACCTTTCCTCAAAAAAACCAATTTGATCCTCATAGTCCTTAACTAATGATCTTAATTTGTGATTATTTTTCCTTTAAAAATTTAATTCCTCTAGGGCACTTATCAATTCTGCCTAAAGATCTACTTTAGCTTCTTCTTCATTTGTTTCTGCATCAACCATAATGCCTTTCCCACTTGAACAACCCTCATTGTCTAATTCTATGGCCATAAACAAGGCTTCATTGTTGTCATGTTTAGGTTCATAACTACCATCATCACTATCAGATTCACTTGAGTCACTTACATCAGAAGAGTTGTCTTATTTATTATAGAAGCTTCTTTTGTTCTTGAAATTTATTTTTCTCCCTTCAAACTTCCTAAACTCCTTATTGTTATCAAACTTATAGGTTTTCTTGTCATCTCCATGATGTTCATCATGTTCTTCATTATGCTCAAATTTATCCTTGTTAGGACACTTGGATGAAGAGTGACCAATCTTGTCATAGTTGAAACATTTAAAGGGAAACTTACCTTTTTACTTATTGGATCCAAACCTCAACTTCCTTGCAAACATAGCTATCATTTGATCATCATTAATATCTAAGCATTCCTCATTTTTGAACTTCTTGGATTTTGAATTCTTTTCAACTTTGAAATTTATTTCCTTCTTGGGAGGTCTTCCTTCATTAGTTCTCATCTCATAGGTATTAAAAATACCATGAAGCCCATCCATCTCTAGTTTGTCTGAATCTTGCATCTCGTCTACTACAGACACCTTAGAGTCAAACTTGGGAGTTAGTGATCTCAAGACCTTTTAAACAATTGTATATTCTTTCATCTCTTCTCCCAATGCTAATGACATTAATAGCTTCATCAAACCTTAATAGGCAAGATGAAATGGTTTCATATTCATTCATATTTAGGATTTAAAACTATCTTCAAGGGGTCTATAACATGGCCATCTTCACCTTGATGTCTCCTTCATAGATAGTATTCAATTTGTCCCATATCTCTTTAACTAAGTCACAATGCATTACCTTAAAAAGATATACCTTTAATAGGCCACAAAGAATGGCATTCATTGCCTTGGAATTGTTTTCACTAGCCTTATTACCTATTGCATCTATTTTTGGAATAATAGGAATAATATAACCATCCATAACTGACTACCAAATGTCATGTCCTTGTGACATCAAATATATCTTCATCCAAACATTCCAAAAGGCATAGTTTGATCTATTAAACAAAGGAGCCTTACTAGTAAAGAAACCATCTTGAGCTTGTTGACTAACCATCCTTGCTTTTAAGATCTCCTTTAGGATTATAAACCTAATTTAAAGGACTAGGCTCTGATACCAAATGTTGGAAGTACAATGACTAAGAGGGGGGGTGAATTAGTTTTCAAAAAAATTCTTATATAATATTAATTAAGTAATTATAGATCATTTAGGCAAGCAAGTATATATTAGCAAGCATAAGCATCAATTCACAAGAGCATAAAACACATGAACATAATATGTATGTGGGAAACCCTCAAGGGAAATAAAATCCATTGATGATGTAAATGGACTACAGTCTTATAAGACAAACACCAACTTTAGTGAAGCACCAATTTCACATGGAGCACCAACCCCAAATAGCTAAGTACCAACTTAGCTAATATTTAGCAAGCACCCACATGCAAGGAGACACCAACCCCCTCAATGAATCATAACCAAATTAGCCAACTAAAACACTTGAACACCTTCATAACACTATGTTGTTCATATAATAGATGATGATCTCCTTCTTCATCTCTTCACACACTTATATCCCTCTCAAACTGGCCTCTTGCTTTATTCATGTAGTTATCCCTCTTTTTGACTTGATTAGGTTATATGACCTTTATCCTTACACATAGAACCTTTGTTAAATGTTCATCACTGATCCTCTATCCCCTTTTGATGGTCTATAAGACCTCCTTCTCTCTAATATAATTTCTTGTTCACTTACACTAAACTCACCTGAAAGACCAATCATACCTAGAGGTGCCTGGGAGAGTCTACTACATGTTCCAATCATCAATCTAGTTCATAAAATCCATTCTAAGCCATTCTAATCAAGATCTTTCTCATCTGGTCATTGTTAGGGTTTTAGAGAGGGTTAATATTATTTATGGTGTTAATGATTATTCATTAAGATTAGCCCCTTATCTAGAAAATAATGCTTGTAACTTTGATCTAGGACCCTTTTTCATTTACCATGAACAAATTAGGTTCTCATTAAAGGTTACACATGCTAATGAGTACTTGAAATTTCTTCTCAGGTTGAGAATCCTTCTATCTATGCACACAAGAAACCTCAAAACCACATTTCATGCCTTTTTTTTCAAACTTTGACCTTAGACTTGGTAAACACACTTGAAAAAACATTACATACCTATGCCAATTCTCATTTTTCCATGCTTATCTTGAAATATGAAACTCATACCTCATTTGGCTACCATCTCTCTCTTTGCTTTTTTGGACCTTGACCTACAAGTCATATTAGGTATTGAAACTGACCTTCAAGCCTCTTTTCATGCAGTCACAACCTCACTCACATGCTCAATCGGCCTCTCACATGTTCAAACACTACTTTACATCATTCATAAGCCTTGAAAAGACTTCATGATATCTCATTGGGTTAGGCAATGTCTATAACTAGTCTAATTACATGCTAGTTATGTAGGTCTTACCCCTATAGACTCACCTTGAAACACACCAAGGTGATCCAATGATTCATATGCATACTTAATCAAACTTTTACTACATCTTATACCTCTGTGCATCCATTTCATTAGGCCACTAAGATCATACCTTCTCACAAGGTCTCTTTATGTAATGACCAATTTCATGACTAGGTTTCTCAATCATTTGAAGTTTGACAACTGACCTTGAAATACTCATTGATGCTTCTACACCTTGATCACATGCATTTCATGTTCCTTAGATAGTATCATACATTTTTACACACCTTTTTGTGCTCATCATGTACATGCTTATTATGAATAGGCTTCTCAAGGCACCTAGTACTCAAAACATGCTTACTTTATCCTAATCATTAAACCTCTTTGTGAAAACATTGACAATCATCAAGCTGACCTGAATCATGACATTGACCTCAGAAGAATAATTAGGTTTCCTTTAATTTTTCTCTCAACATAGAGACAATAAGTTGCCTCTAAATTCTCTCTTTTCACATGGTTTCCTTGTCACATACCACTTCACCATGCATCTTTACTCTATCTATCTTAACATCAATGACATCAGCCTTGGCCTTGACATCAATGGTAACACTTCTCAAAAAAAGGAAGATTGGAAGCTATTGTTGTATCATTTCCTTATTGTATAAGAAATTAAAAATATTCAAATATAGTATTGAAGGGCTTCATCAAGAGGTATCCCTTCCATGGGAAGAATCAAGGATTGAGAATTGCATAAGGCCCATGGATGGGATAACCCACCAGTTGTTACAATTTCTTGAGGACAAACAATTTTGGGTGGGTAGGATTGTCATGTCCCCTTTTTGATCATGACACTATTAAATACCCTTAGCCTTTATTAATTTCTAAAGGGCTAAGGAAAAAGTGGAAAAAGGGAAACATTTGGGTTCTTAAGAACACTTGTGAAAAATAACTTTATTATTATAAAATTAACTTAAGTTGGGACCCTTTGAGGGTCATGGGAACCCAATAGACTTAGGTGGATTATAAGATATGTTCTTTTTATATTTTGAAAAGGCATTTCCCTCCATTTTGGGTATACCCCTTAGGGGAGGACTATAAAAGTCATGGAGGGTTCATTTGAAATGGAGTAAATGAATTATATTTAAACTTTTGAGATTCAAGAATGAAAATATTAAGCCAATTCACTTGAAGATAAAAACTTTCAAGCCAAAGAAGGATTGGGGATGTAACCCTCTTTCCTCATTAAGGGCATCTTCATCTAGAGGTTGCCATTGAGCATCAAATTCAAAAAATACCAAAAAGAAGGGATTGAAGGTTGAAAACTTGATTTTGCGGGTTGGTGACTAGGGTAGGAAACCCTATATTTTTGTGGTTAATTTTGAATACCCCTCATTAGAGGGTTGTGTTGGATTTTCTTCTAAAAATGTTATTTTCTAGCTAGGGTGACTTGGTTTAGAGCTGATTTGTTAGGGTTTGAAGGGTTGTTTTGTTCCCAAAGTATTATTTTGATTTTTATATATTATTTCTAAAGTTATTCCTAATTTTTGGGAAGGGTTTTGAAGGTAATTTGGACTTCACACATGTTCCTAAATTGTAATAATAATGGCATGTTTACTCAATGATATTTTGGTAAATTTTAATATCATATATTAGGGTGAAAAGCATTTATGATAGCCAATAATATTTTATGATTTATTGGTAATTTTTTTATTATTAAGTTTATGGTTTTGAGCATGATACATCTTTAAAAAGGCTAATAAACTTATGAAGTGGTATGCCTAGGGTTTGAAGAACAATTGCAGATTTGGAGTGATTAAACTTGTTTGTAGGACCGCTTACTATGTTCTTTGAGTTCGCCATATTTTTTATAATAATATTGTAGGGTTTATTTCAGCTAGGTTTGCTATCACAAATTTAGAAAATTAATAATTAGATAGGTTTTATATTAAATTATAGAATTCATAAAATATCCCCTTTTGGGATATTACAGCTAAGTCTATATTTTTACTTTTGACATTGGATTTGACATTCCAAAACTAGAATGTGGTAGAGGGCAAGTGATTGGAATATAGTGGGATTGCATCTAAGGCTATGGTATCATGGAGGGATCTTACTAAATTTTCTTAATAGACTTTGTTGAGGAAATTTAGAATCCTTATCTAATTCAATGGTCCTATGGTTTTTTAATTCTTTTGTGTTAAGAATATTTTTTGAGATATTCTACAAACTATAAGAAAACATGTGGTCTATATTTTTACGACATTGTAAAATATAAAGAATATATCATTCCATATTATGGCATGTGGACAAAAAGTCCCTAGGCTTATTGGGAAACCTATCAACCTCTTTTTAATAGTAGTTAAAATTCTATTAGCTAAAAATGAGGAGGTCATATATTGTAAGAAAATATTCATTTTATTCATCTAGATGTGTTTTTTTGATTCCATGGGACCAACCTCATAATAAAAATAGGATCCCAAGCCCATTAAATGGGATCAAATCATAATAACTTGAGATCATATTCCTTTATTGATTTTATACTATGTGTCAGTAGAGTTGGTTATCAATAAAATTATATTGCAAGAAATCCCTAACATAATTACAATAAAGTCTCCTAACAAGTCTCTTTAGAAACCTTTATGTACCAAAAAAATCTCTATAATAAGGAGATTTTTTTAATTATTTAATGATTAATGTTATCTAAATAAGATAAAACTATGAATATTTAAACTCAATAAAATAGGACAATAATAATTCCAATATAAATGTGAAAGTGATAGATTGATATTGCACTTACAATAGTTAAAATTGATAAAACAATGAAGGAGAGATAAAATTATCTTAATTATAATTTTTTTAACTCGTTGTGTTCATCATTATCCATAAAATAATTTTGTATATTCTCTATATCTGATTATATAAGGAAATACAAGCTCAAATCCTATGCGGACACTAAAATCAAAGCTTATAGCTTTACTATGACTGACATTGTCTAGGCTCTGCTAGTACAATATTTATTACCTCTTTAAGTATTTGGTACCTTAGAATTATATGCATGTAACTTTATATGACTCATGTATGTGTTCTCACCTTTGGTCTTGTGTGATAATCTTGGTTTATTTCTATTTACTTTAAAACCTTAATCATAATTTTGACATAAGATGACCCTTGAAAAATGGGTTAGTGAGTTAGGTTAGACAACCCCAACCATTTATCACTAAGTGACTAAATGTTGTCTACATTAAAATACTCTAAAGAGGTATCAAACCACATGTATTTAGCCCAGCTATATGTGTGTGTGCATCATTGTGATCAATATAGAATGTAATACAATGTTTGTCTTTCAATAATTGGCACCATGTAAATCTAACCTATATTTGTATTCAAACTTGACCCTAAGCCTTATCTTTTGAGGGATATTCTAATATTTATGCCTTTGTAATAATATCTCAAGTTTTTTTAGGAATTTACAAGATGAGTGCTAGGTAAGTCTAACCTTAGGATTGATTTGTATTTATAGATGAGTCTTTAGTTTTTCCTACTATAACTAACCCATGAAATGTGTCTAGATTGGCTTAATATAGATGTATCAATGTGAAAATTAGTCATCAAGTGTTCTTAGACACTGTCGGTAGAAGCAAACACTTGCGATAAAATTATAACTATTTGATTATTATCGATACTATCATGGTAGTGAAGATTAATGATTTAGGATATGTCGATAGTTTATTTAGGATTCTAGACTATTATTTCATAGACTAGGGTGATTTTGAATATATGTATCTAGTAAATTGGGTTATCCAAGATAATATATAGGCAAATAGATAGGGAAAAATGTGCACAAGATTAAAATGTGTAGGTAAAATCCAAGAACATCAAAGTATGCCAAAGTTGATGTTCACAAATGTCTAATACCAAATTTAGGTGTTTAAAGAGAGCAGGGTCATGTGCAATGTCATCTTGGATTGTCATTAGAATGTTTTTATAGATGTTCAGAGTTACTAATACTAATGTGATATTAATTGAGGTCAAGCTAACCAAGTTTGTTCCATCCTCCAAACTAATATTTATGAAGATGTATTACATAATGTCCAATATTATTATCATAATGAGGATGGTGGGAGGTAGTGGCACATATGGACTAAATTTAATAATTGACTTTGCTTGTCATTTAAAATTTTGATGACAATTATCTATTAAGTATTTCCCTTATTTTAGTCAAGTAAGGAAACATAAAATTATATATATATATATATATGCTATAAAATTTTATATTTTTTTAGGTCTACCCAAAATTTCACCTTACATTTGATACAATTCACAAATTAAATTAATTGCATTTTATAGGAATAACATCAATATGATCATACAACCATAAAGTTTAGCCCCTAGAACCATACAATGGTGATTGATATATAAATGATACATGGAATTTAATTAAGGACATAAAAACATAAACAACTATACATTTGGTTGAACATACCTGTAGACATCCAATTCCTAACACCATTTGTGTTGAAATTATCAATGTTACTCGAATTGCACTCAAATGCACATTTTAGTTCAAAATCCATAAAATGTGCTAAATAGTTTGAACTTGTCATTTACAAGTGCCAACTTAGGTCAAAGTATCCCTAAATGGGGAAATGTAATTTATGGGTCAGCTAACTTTGATCAATTCATTTTGATTCAAAATGATGATTTTGCCTGTTATGCTTTGGATTACTCTTTTCTCCTAAATTCATTGGTACACGCCACATACTTTTGTTATTTTATGTTAGAAACATCCTAAATGGAAATACGGTTCCAATGCATCTAATGTCACCTTCTAATTCTTCTCGAGTCAAATTACAATTCAATAATATGATTTTTTGACCATTTTGATTAATTGAGGGCCAATTTTCAAATAATTGCACAAATGTTGATTAACCTTGTTTAAGGCTAATTAATCCAAATCAAGAGCTTAAGTGGATTTTCCATGAGAGTTGTTCAATATTTATTTTTGAAAATTGATTCCTATTAACTGCATCATCAGGTGACATCATTTCTTGAGAAGACATCCCTAAGCCATAAATGCCACAAATATCATGATTATGGGTCACCCATGCCTAGTTAAAGCCTCCCATGCCTCTTCAATTCCCCTTCTTCCAAGGTCATGATGAAGATAATTATGAGTTTAATTCTAAATATTAGGATTATCCATGGCCACACATCTTGATCTTGAGATGGATGGTCATGGTTGATCCTGACCAATCTCAAAAATCTATAAATAGAGAGGTCATGGACATGAATTTTAAGCTTGAATATTTCAAAGTTATAATGTTAAATTATTTCCAAAATCTTTGGATTTGATCATTGATTTTTTTTTCAAGCTTCATTGATAGGCTAGTTTAGTGATTTGGAATTATGAGCCTAGGTTTTATGGAGTGTTTTTGAGACATTGGAGGAGTTTGCCACCTTTGTTGACAAAGACAAGGATGCTTGATCAAGGGAGAACATGATTTTGAGCTAATGGGTATGGTGAATCCATTTGGGAAAGTAATATGATGTTGCTTTATTTGATTTATTTCTTGATATCCTTTGTAATTCTCATAGGAATAGATAGGCTTAGTTAGTTCTTTATGCATTTTCCATGATTTATGGATTAATGTTTGACTAATTTGCTTTGTAATTTTCTCTACATCTTTACATGCCTAATGGGACTAGACACATCCCACACATGAAGAAGATAATTTTTAATCTTTAAAATATTCATTTGGACCATTAAAACTCTTACAAATTGATTTTCTAACTTTATTTTGCCATTTTTGTTTGCCATGGGTTTACACAGTAACTGATGTCAGTTAGTAAGACCGACATCAGTTAGGTAGCTTAACCAATGTCTATTAGTGAAATTGACATCGATTAAATACCTGTCATCAATCACATTGATATAACCAATATCGATTAGGTAACTATAATCGATTAGAAAATGTAACCGTCATCAGTTACATAAACTGATGTCGGTCACTGTGTTTTTCTTAAAACATAGACCTGAGAGTTCTTTTTTTAAAGTTCATTATTTAAAACCTAAAAGAGCTTCAAGGCTAAAGGACATGCTAACATTTTTGTTGTAGGACCAAGCTGGACATTTGCTAAAAACATGTTTAGATCACCTTTTGCATGTTTAAAAATCAATTAGGAACCTTGTTTTCATGTTTAACAAAAAAATTAGATGTTTATGGTGAAAGTTTCAAAGTTTCAACTAAGACCAAGGGGTCAAATGAATACCACCTCATTTTTTCATTTGGGCTTAAAAAAATGAACTCACATTTTCAAAGCTTTTTGTATTTACTTAATTATTTAGATTAAATTTTTGTTTCATAAATAGAGGGATGTTGCGTGTCTGCTCTTCCATTTTTCCCCTTTAGTGAACCCTTGGAATCAAAAGCATCATTCCTATTGAAAGTAGCCTAGTCTAAGGCTTAGAAAGAAATTCATCTAAAACACTCCCCAAAAACTCATCAAAGTTTGGGTGACCTTGAAAATGACCCTAAAGTCTTTCTACTTTCATGCTTTCTTTATTTTTATGTAAACTTGGCTTGCGATGGTGACTTCATCCTCCCACAATTTCTTTAGGGAAGCTTTGACCTAGGGTTTCATCTCCCAACATGGACTTTATTTGGATCCTAATTGGAGTTGCACATGAGACATATCTATATTTGGACATTGCATTACACTAAGTTAATAGCAAGATGTAGTGGTCGTAAAAAGGACTAGACCTTTTTACAACTAAATAATGCTATGGTAACCCAATTTACATGCTTTCCTTTTGCATCATTTGACATGAAAGTCATTGTGCAATTTATTCCCCTAGAATGATCAAAAACTTGCTAATTTTTTAGACCCCACTTTGCCATACCTTGTCAGTTTAGACTTAAGACATTTGTTTTTTATCATTAACTTACTTGGTCTTGATTTGTGTCTTAAACTACTTGTTAACTCATTAAACTTAATGAAAACACATTGTCCTCAATTTTCTTGAGCAAGGGAGGCATTACGCTGTCCAATTAGAAAATTCATCTTATCCTTGTTCAAATTATTATCAAAAACTTTGTATCATATCATCCACTTTGGTACAATCATGTTTCCCAATTGAGTCTATATCTTTCACCTAATTTGTTTAAATCCTTCATTTATAAACCACATTTCAAATTGAACCTTTTTGAGTTCTAAGGGTTGGTGTGTCAAAGTGGGTTCACCATTTGCACACTAAGCTTGTTCTAACTTGGGTTAAATTTTCCATTTGGATTGAAAGTCATTTATTAAGACTCAAAATCACATTATCATCTTGGTGGACTCAAGTCATCTTGTGTATCACTCACGCTTTGAGTCCTAGAACATATTTTATCCTATTAAAATCATGTGGTGATGTTGTGCTACCTATTTGGTCCTAAATTTATACTTAGTAATTCATGTATGTTTTTACATCTTGAGTTTTGAAGTCCATTTTGTCTTCTTCATAATTCAAAGAGATTTCCTCTAAACTTCTAGGGTCAACTTGTCAAAGTTGAAACTAGCTTTTACAATACAGGTGTATCACAAAGATCTAGGTTTTGGTGTACTAGTTTTCACCTTGGGTCTTTGAGTTACCTCACCCTCTTTTGATCTATATGATTTCAACCTTACCAAAGTTTGAGTAAACTCGTGAACCAAATATTCTAAATTATGTGTGGTTTCAAAGCACCCTCCCTTATATTCTCATTAGTACCTTGGTTATTTGTTTAAAAGAGAGCCAAAGCCTACATTGTTTGGTTACCAAGCTTTGGTCCAAAGTTAGTCAAACACATAAAATAACTCTTTTAGACATGACTCAAAGGTTCACTCGTAGTGGGGCCTCTTATGGCCTTAGTTATGAAGATGAGCAGTTTTATGATGGTAAAAATAAACCCATTGTTTTTTATGATATCCTTTCAATAGTAAGATCTAAAGATGATTGCAATGAATATAAACCCTAAGAAGATCAAGATGAATCCCTTCTTAGATTGATAGAATTAGGTGTTAGACTACCTTCTAACTTACTATAGAATAATTGCATACCTTAGTTAGAGAAGGAGAACAATGATGGCAAGAGCAAGCTTTTACATGAATAGACATACCTTCTTCCTCTACCAAAGGAAAAGAAATACAAATAGAGTCAAAACCCACAAATCCAGATCTTCTAGCTAAGATCAAGATAATAATTCAATGATATGTAGATCAACTTGTCATAGACTTAACTAACTCCCTAGTTGCCACTTCAATTCACAATGATGCTTCGAAAGAACAAGGAAATGTGGTTAAAATTATGCAACAAATATTATATGAGGACATTACCATAGTGCATCAAGGTAATCTAAATGAATAGTTAAAGTCAAAAGAGACCTTAAAAAATGTTCCATTTTACATGGAACATACATTATTCAATCATCAAGAACCTCTTGTTACTTTACAAACTCAAAAACCCAAACATTCAGTTCAAATTGAAGAAATCCCTCAAGACAATTTGGCTAGTTATTTTTAACCACCACAAAAATTGGTAAATAAACATAGAAATTTCCAAAATCAACAAAGTAAGAAACAACCAAATTCAAGGAATGCTTTATAATCCAAGAATCAACAACCTATATTCTCAACTCAAGGAGCAAAGCAAAACCAAGTCATGGATCAAAAGGTATACACTCCCTATAAATCCACACAAAACTAGGGGCACATTCCACCCCAACAGCAACAAAACTAGGGGTACATTCCACCCCAACAATAACAAAACTAGGGGCACATTCCACTCCAATAGCAATAAAACTAAGGGCACATTCCACCCCAATAGCAACAAAACTAGGGGCACATTCCACCCCAACAACAACAAAACTAGGGGCACATTCCACCCCAACAAAAATGAAACCAGGGGCACATTCCACCCCAAAAACATCTTATTCAATCCACAAATGCATCAAACATGCAAGAATGGAATTCTATGAAGGAAATTATTCAAATACTAGAGACAAATAATAGAGTCAAAAAGTACAAATTTGATGAGATATGCATATATCCATTTGATTTATCTATTCTCCAAAACCCCTTTCCACCTCATTTTGAGGCACCCAAATTTGATAAGTAAAAAATGAAAGGAGATCCATGTGAACACATACAGACATTATTCATCTTATGTTAAGAGGTTGCTTATAGTAGTGAGTACTTACTATGACTATTTACATGAAGTTTAGTGGGACAAGCTCTTGATTGAATACTTAAACTACCCAAGGGATCAGTTGTGGATTGGAATGACTTATCAAAAAAGTTTGTTAACGATTTCTCATATAACATAGGACATGAACTAACTATTATTGACTTATGCAAAGCCAAGTAGCATGATGGTGAAAGTTTTTTTGCATATCTATAAAGGTGGAGAGCATTGATAAGCTATTTTCAACATAATTTGCCAGATAAATAGTTGGTTGATATCTTTGCACAAAATTTACATCCTAAAGTTTTGCATAATCTATAGTTAGCTTATAATAACTCATTTGAAGAAATTATTAACAAAGGAGTGTAGATTGAGAAGGATCTTATTTCTAAGGGCCTTGTTAATATTTTTACACAAGGTCAAATGTCTAATCAAACTAAATCACCAGTTCAAATAGTTATGCAGGATAAGCCTAAAGGCTTTAGAAAAAATAAGAACATGGTTGGAAATGGGGTGACTAAAACAAGACATGTACAAATGGTATAGCTATGCCTCCTTCAAATATACAATTAACTCCCCCAAATCCATTACCTACTTTGCAAAGACAACCTCCATGAAGAACATTTCAAAATAGTTTTAGAATCTTTAGCAAGTTAGGAGAATTGGTTAAAATAGTGTTACAAAAGCTCATTGCAACTAATTTAATTATATGGCTAGTATCAAGGCCATTTTCTCCAGATAAACCAAAACTAGATTGGTACAAAGAGAATGAATGGTGTAACTTTTATCATGTTGTCGGTCACAGTGCATATTTTTGTGTTCAATTAGGACATATTATTGAGGACTTTATTGAAAGTGGTGAACTATAAATTAAGTTGGTCCCTAATCAGGACACAAATAAAGATATGAGAATATAAGAAGACCCCTTTCCTTGACATGATCCACCACCACTAAGAAATAATCAAAATGGTCACAATCAAGGATAGAGGTAAAATCGAAATCAAAAATAAGGTTACAATCATAATGAGCATAATCAAGATAATAGTGCCCATACTAATAATGTGGCTTATAACAACATACCTTATGACTATAATAATACTATGGGATGCATTTATACAACCCACATTATCATTTTTACTATAAAACTATGTGGCTAATCTCATGTTCCTCATAACATGGGTCCCATCATTATAGGGTCAACACCCTCTCCCCCTAGTAATACCATGTCAGGTTTGCATCATCATGTTGCTACTCTATTCACATAGGTTACTAATCCTAAACAACAACACCTTTCTTCTAATTATAAAGGCTCCTCATTGACCCCAAATTGTAGCAATATAGTTAGTCACCCATGAGTCACCATCCAAGGCCCTTTGCCTTCCTCTTCTAATTATAATAACTCCTTGCCACCTCTAGGTTATGTAGTTGTAATTTGACACCCATGAGTTACCATCCAGGGCCCTTCACCCACTTCTTTCATAAAACCCAATGATAACATTATGCCAATAGTTCCAAAGTAAAATATTATCTCAACAAAGACTAAATCGTTCAATCCACAATTCAAAGGCCTTATAGTCTAATGGATCAATTAGATAAAACCCCTGCACAAATTTCCATATTATAACTCTTGTAGACATCTGATGTCCATAAAACCAAAACTTTTTCAAGATTCTATTGTGCCTAATGATATAAATATTGATCAGTTCTAGAACCTAGTTAGACACTTGTCTTCATTTTGGCAAATCACATTTAATCAAAAAGACATGTCCACCCATGGCCCAAACTACAATAACCCACTATACATTGAGATAATCATTGTGGATCATAAGATCAAGTGGGTTCTTATAGATAATGGTTTAGGGTTGAACATCATATCTATTAAATTGGTATGATGATTGGCCTACATGGATAAATACATTCAACCAAAAACTATTACAATTAAGGCTTACAACAACACTGAGAGGTAGTCATTCAGTATAATTTGGTTGCTAGTCATGGTTGGGTCTATTTCTCATCATAGATTATTCCATATTATAGATATTTATCTTCCTTATAACATACTTCTTGGTCATCCTTGGATCCATGAAGTACAAGCAATTCTATCTACTCTTCACTAATGCCTTAAGTTTCCCCATGATGGGATTGAGGTTACTATTCCCACTAATCAATAGCCATATCAATAGTAAAAACATCTTAAAGCAAAGTTTCATAATTATAACTATTACCCAAGTTTTGAATTCATTACAAAGAAGAACAAATCCATCATTTCTCATCCATCTCCATCTAATTATATAGACTAAGGTGATCTAGCCTCCACTTCAACTGATCCATTTCCTACAGCTCTAGCCAAGCATGTTATTATTAAAGATGTAGGCATTTCCATGTACCATCTAAAGGACATCCTCTATATTGGAAAATTACCAAAATATCATAAAACATTTGGTAAACCTAAAACTTCCCAGACTCCTAACAAACCTAATCAAATTTGATAACTAAAGAAGAAACAACCAAAACCTCCTGTAGTTTGTGTACCTGTAATCATACCAAATAAAGATCGAGAGGCTTTTACCGAGGGAGATTGGTTATATTCTAAAGGCCTTGCTAATTATTTTTAGAATCTAAAGTATCCTATCCCTAATAGGATAATAGATCATCTTGACTATATAGGGAAAGGCCTTGGCCCACAGGCACAAGGAATTTTAAAACCCTTATCAGATGGAGTTGTCAATTAGAATCATGGTCTCATATTTAAACCACTAGAGGATGACCTCATTACATTTGATAGTTACTCTTCTAAAGTGATTATTAATGAGACTCATAGCAATGACATAATGTGTCATTATAGCCTTTTTGATGAGCTTGTTGACTCAGATTTATTTGATTGAAATGCCATATTAACCATAATGCCTATTGGAGCTTCCCATCCTAAAGCAAAAATCCATCCTAGTGGTGCTTCCCTTCCTAAAGTAGGACATTATATATTTACCATTAGCACTTCCCATCTTAAATCAAACCCTTATTGTAACCTATGCCTTTGCCATCCTAAATTCATATATTGGGATCAATAAAATTTGGTCATATACCTTGATGAGTTTCAAAATGAAGAATCAATTGCAGAATACATGGGCCTACGATATGCATTCCCCATTTGTGATCATAAGTAGGGTTTTGATTTTTCATTAGATTATTCTACCTACTTTAGAGAGCAAACAAACTTTCTTGGTCATAATAAAGAACAAACATCAAGATATTCAAGTGAAAACCTCTTTGAGGCACTTGTCAATCAAGGAAATAGTAAAGAAAAATACAAGCCTTTGAGTGAAAACCTATTTTAGGCACTCCTAGGTGGGAAAGTTTGTTCATCCCCTCAAGACGTAGAAAGCTCATCTAGCCCAAGTTCCATAACTAGTACAAACATCTCTTTAGAATAACATCAAATATTTGAGCATCTTACTCTTGAGTTTCCAGAGGTTTTTTCCAATTGGCCATTACCTAAGAAGGTAGATTCATATTCTTCATATTATTTAGATCTTTGGGAGGAACAACAAAAAGATATAGTAGAGGAAAATGATCATGACCATACATTGCCTACAATTCTAGAAGATGGATCCACACTCCTTATGGAGAGCACAACATAAGTGAATTTGGGAACTTATGAGGATTCCAAAATTGTTTATCTTGGAGCTTCCCTTACTGAAGTAGAATGTGAACATATTATATCCATTTTTAAGGATTATATAAACATATTTGCATGGGCATAATCTGGCATGCCAGGCTTAGACCCAGATTTAGTTGCACATCATCTTGTTGTTTACCCTGGTGCTAAACTAATCAAGCAAAAGTTGAGAAAGATGCATCCACACATCACCCTTTTCATTAAGGCTGAGTTAGAAAAATTGTTAGGAGCCAATTTTATCAGACCACTAAACTACTCTAAATGGGTTTCTAACATTTTACTAGTGAGTAAAAAGACCCAAGGCATACGTATTTGTACTGATTTTCATGATATCAACAAAGCATTGCCCAAAGATGATTTTCCTCTACCCAACATCGACATGATCATCGACTCAATTGTTGGGTATGAGATGTTATCATTAATGGATGGATTTTCTAGTTACAATCAGATCAAGATAACCCCTAAAGATTAACATAAGACTATGTTCACCACTCTATGGGGGACATTCTACTACCAAGTCATGCCATTTGGTTTGAAGAATGTTGGATCCACATATTAGTGTGTAATGACTATCATTTTCCATGACATGATGCATGACATTGTCGAGGACTATGTTGATGTTATACTAGAAAAATCAAGAACAAGAGCTAGACATCCTAACATTCTACAAAGAATATTTGAGAGGCTTCGTATATATAAAGTTCACTTGAATCCTAAGAAATGTGTCTTTAGAGTCACATCAAGAAAATTTCTAAGGTTCATTATATCACAATGAGGGATTGAATTCGACCCTGCAAAGGTCAACACGATTATGAAAATGCCTCCACCAAACAATATTAAATAGTTATGAGGTCTACAAAGAAAGATTCGGTCTATATGTAGGTTCATTTCTCAATTGGAAGATAAGTGCCACCCATTTACCCATCTATTAAAGAAAGGGGTAACATTTCAGTGGGATGAATATTATCAGATAGCATTTGCAAAGCTTAAAACATACTTGTCCAATCCACCAGTCTTACGACCTCCAACACAAGGAAAGCCACTGCTTCTTTATATATCAGCCACTAAACATGCACTTGGGGCACTTTTGGCTCAACATGATGATCATGGTAAGGAACATGTTGTTTATTATTTAAGCCACACATTAGTATCTTATGAACATAATTATATGCCTATTGAGAATGCATGTTTAGCTATGGTGTTTGCCACTCAAAAATTATGACATTATATGCTAAATAACAAAACTATTACTATCGCTAAGGTAGATCCTCTCAATCTCCTCTTATCTAAATAAGCTCTTCAAGGATGCATGGATAAATGGATTATGATCCTCAATGAGTTTAATATTGAGTACCAAAATCAAAAGGAAATCAAAAGACAAGTTCTTATTGACCAAATTGCAAAATATCCTATTACAACCACTCAACCTCTCAACTTTGACCTTCCAGATGATTCTATCATGACAATAGAATAAGCATCACAAGAACCTAAATAGTGGATGCTCTATTTTGATGGATCCTTCACATACCAAGGTTTTGGAGCTGGAATATTATTGATTACATCATAGGGGGATTTGATCCCCAAAGCATTCCATATACAATTTCAGTGTACAAATAATATGGCTGAATATGAGGCATTGATTGCAGGGTTCTATCTTGATATATATTGAGATATTCAAAGCTTAAAGGTCTATGGGGATTCATAGCTAATCATAAATTAGACAACTGACTAGTATCAAACAAGGGATGATAAGCTTGTTCCTTACAAGCAAATTGTCGATAACCTCAAAACACATTTTAAATCTCTACATTTTGAGCAAGATTTATGAGTCAATAATAGATCTATCGATGCCATGGTAACAATTGGTTCCATGATTTAAATTCATGACAGTGATAAAGAGTATCAGTTCTTGATTGAAAATCTTCTTTAGCTAACACATATTTTATCAGATTTAGAGAGGATATGCACTATTTGTGATCCTAATCCCTCACATGAGCTACCATGGTACCAAGATTTTTATAACGATTTCCATAGTCATGTATTTCCCACCAACCTTTCCAACAACCAACAAAAACTAGTCCTTCATCACTCAACACATTATATCCTCCTTGGAAACATGCTTTATCATAAAGGCTATGATGGAATGCTTCTTCATTGTTTATCTTTGGGAGAATCCAAGTTGGCACTAAAGGAGGTTCAAGAAGGAATGTGTGGGGCCCATACCAATGGTGTAGTCCTAGTAAATAAACTCCTCAGAACATGATATTATTGGCCCAAAATAGAGATAGATGCTTGTAATTATGTAAAGAAGTGTGTTCCTTATTAGCAGCATGAAAACTTGATACATGCACCTTCCTTACCATTGTATCCG
This sequence comes from Torreya grandis, assembly GCA_037957365.1. Taxonomy (NCBI): domain Eukaryota; kingdom Viridiplantae; phylum Streptophyta; class Pinopsida; order Cupressales; family Taxaceae; genus Torreya; species Torreya grandis. The sequence continues at coordinate 544,400 of JARHVA010001509.1, forward strand.
ATTACAACACCATGGCCATTCTCAACATGGGGTCTCGATCTCATTAGAAAAATTAACCTAACATCTTTAGATGGCCATAAGCACATTTTGACTGCAACTGAGTACTTTACCAAGTGGATTGAGTCCATTCCTCTCACTTATGTTACTAAGAAACAAATAGCCAAATTCATTCATTACCATATCATCTATCGATATTGCATCCCAGCTCGTATTATATCCGATAATGATAGATCCTTTGTGAACCAAGATGTGAAATATCTTTGTGCAAAATTCAAGATCAAGCACAAGAAATCCACTCCATATAACCCACAAGGTAACAGATAAGATGAGGTGTCAAATAAAACCATTCTAGCCATCTTAAAGAACATTGTCAATGATGTTGGCCATAATTGGCACTTGCAACTCTTTCCTACCCTATGGGCTTATAGAACCAATCATCATACCCCAACTGGAGCTACTCCATACTCCCTTGTTTTTGGCACTAAAGCTATCATCCCAATTGAGATTGAGATCCCATCATTAATAATATCACTGAAGCACATTGAAGATAATGAAAACTATAGAGCCTCATGACTGCATGAACTAGAGCTTCTTGATGGTAAGCATTTGGCTACCCTAGAAAACTTGCAAGCCTATCAAAATAGATTTTGAAGAAGCTACAATAAATGCCTTCTACCTTGAGACTTTGATATTGGTGACTTTGTTTTTAAAGAGAACTAGAAGAATACGAATGTTGAACCCAAAAATAAAGGCAAGTTTCAACTTAATTGGTTAGGACCATATATTGTCACAAAAAACTATGGATCAAGAGCATATCGATTGGATAAACCTAATGGTGAAAAACTTTCAGAGCCCATGAACATCATACACGTTAAGAGGTTCTATGCATGAATAGATTTGAACCATTGTCTATAAGACCCCTGACTTGGGGGAAATTTTCATTATCATAATTTTTCCCACCCTTTTATCTTACCTTGAACACATTTTATACTACCATGGTCCACTTTTCATGATTCCCGATAGTAAAGGATTTGAATCCTTGGTACTCTGAACATATTCTTCATCCCATTCTAGATTTATCTCTTCGAGAAGCATATTATTTATTATGTCTAAGGCATGTTATAATATTAAACACTTTTTATCCCTTGACCAATTATGATCTTGATTATGTCTCATGAACATTATGAACATCTTTAGTAGTAGTTCTACAAAGCAATTTAGCTAGGATAGTATTGTGTAGCTTCAAACAATTGAACAGAAACATCTTCTTAGTTATAGACCATTGTTACACTATTATAGATAGGATCCTCACTCTCATCGATTTATGATCATGGTTTGTTATAGTTGGCTTAGTTATCTTATTGGAACCTCTACTCTTAGGATGTGCATCTCCTCAACTAGATGGTCCTACCTTGTGCATATTGTATCCCAAAAACACCAAAACATGATCCATAAAAGAACAAAAACATTACCTCATGATTTTATACATTTATACATTCTCATTCCACCATGTTATGCTCTTTCCATTTTTCAAGCATAGAAACACCAGTTCATTTCATCTTATCCCATGCACTTGCCATTTTACAAGATCATTCTTTCTCATCTCATCAACTTATTTTCTAGATCATTCTCATTTTTTTATATATCATCCATTTCTTCTTTAAATCATGTTTGACTGATCATCATTTTTCTTATATCCCATTCCCTAGGATAAATACATTTGGTATGAAGTTCATGTTGGAACATGCATCCATAGAACTATGTAGGCAGCGTCCACTTGTCTGATACATCTAGAGTTAGCTCAGCTAACCCCTTCCTTTTCTTCTCTTCCCCCATTTCTTCTATCATTGTTCCTCTTTAATTAGGGAACAATTATCATTGTTCTTTGTTATGATGTGGTGGAAAGTAACGCCTCTATTGTACATGCATGAACATTTGTCTTTAAACCACACTAACTTGGTTTTTGTTTATGTGTATTTATTTGAGTTTTCTTGGTGTTTTATTGTGTTTTCTTAGTGCTTTTTTGTGCTTTCACACCTCTCCTTTTATTTATTCTTCTTTTCTCTTTTTATTACTTCTTATCTCTGTTCTTGGTCTTGTGTTTTCTTGATTATTTTTCTATTTGATTTTGTTTTTCTCTTTTGTGTTCAAGAATGCCTTAATGGTCCACATGGATCTTGATTATTCATATCTTGGTCTCATTTTATTAAGACGTTCTTACCTTTAGTTTTAAAAAAAAAAAAACATTTTATTCCTACTTAAGATCATATCTTGATTTCAAGTTAGGTTCATTTATGTTTATCTTTTTCTTTATTTTTGCTTTTTTGTTTAAATGTAAATCATTATATCTCTAGTTTTGGTCATTATTTTACCATTATCCTTATTTATAGGTATTCACATCTGAACTAGCTCAATACAGTTAAAATCTTATGTCATTCTAAGTTATTCATACTTATGATGCCTAATTTCTTTTGCTATAGCAAGCACTTTGTGCTCAGGTCTCAAAGTCTTAACGTCAACATCAACTCTAATGAATTATTCTCAAGAACACTTTACAAAACCTAGGCTCATGATATGGAATTAGGCTTCTAGGTAACATACATATCAGGCTTCTTTGTCTATGCTTAGATGTGCATCTCTTTGCATACATTATGAGTCTAATCAAATCTTGGTCATTTTTCATCATTCCTCAATCCATTCTCTCCCAAACTTGGGTGAACTACATTGGCCTAAAGTTCATGTTGGAACATGAGTCTATGGAACTATGTAGGTAGTGCTCAATTTCTACTGAGGTCAACTCAGCTATCTCCATTCTTATTTTCATCTCTATCATCACTTTGTGCATTCTCATATGCTTGGTTCTATATGACTTTCTAAGCCATTACACCATCACATGTATGTTTGCACCTACTCACTTTAACCTCTCTTTTCAATTATATCCTTGAGTTATTTTTACTTTCCAATAACCCATGTTGGGGCCCAACATCTGAACCATGTCTGAATCAAATCATCTATATAGGGGAAAAATCATTATTTATTCTTTATCGATGATTAAAACTCACCCTATTAGAGTAAAACTATCTTATCACGATCAAATATACTCTTCTGGATTACTTATTATATTCTCTTTAGAGACCCCATTCTAGTGGTGCTTCCCTTCCTAAAGTAGAATGTTCTCTTTTTTCCTCTAATTCCAAGCTCTCCACATTAAAGCCCATGATGTAAATATTTTAGTGTGTAACTTATCTTAGGATTGATCAATGCCATAAGCGTGTAGCTTGTACTCTCAGATTGAGTACATTTAAAGTGTATCCCTTACATTTATGGATTGTATCTTTCCCATTCCCCTCATTTTTAGGGCCTATTATACCTCTAATTATATTTTGATCATTGATGATAATTATGTGTGCAATCATGAACTCCTCTAAATGTGATCTATTCCATGGGTTAACCTCTCACTATCTCTCTCTTTTCGAGAGTTCATCCTTCTCTTTCATCCTAGTATGTCCTCTTGAGGGGGCATCATGGGTTTGTTCCAATTTCTTCTTGAAAACTCTTTTATTTGAAAATATTTTTCTTCACTTGAATGTCTTTCTACACCTTCTCAAATAGAGGCAAAATGTAGACATCTAATTCCTAACACCATTTATGTTGAAATTGTCAATCTTACTTGAATTGCACTTAAATGCACATTTTAGGTCAAAATTCATAAAATGTACTAAATGGTTTGAACTTGTCATTTACAAGTTTTAATTTAGGTCAAATTATCCCTAAATTAGGCCTTGTAATTTATGTCTCAACTAACTTTGATCAATTCATTTCAAGTCAAAATGATGATTTCACCTCTTATGCTCTGGATCACTCATTTCTCTTAAATTCATTAGTACACACCACGTACTTTTGTTATTTCATGTTGGAAACATCCTACATGGAAATATGGTTCCATCACATCTAACGTCACCTTCTAATTCTTCCTAAGTCAAATTACAACTCAATACTGACTTTCTAACCATTTTGATTAATTGAGGGCCAATTTTCAAATAATTGCATAAATGTTGATTAACCTTGTTTAAGGCTAATTAATCCAAATCAAGAGCTTAAGTGGATTTTCCATGAGAGTTGTTGAATATTTATTTTTGAAAATTTATTCTTATTAACTACATCATCAGGTGACATCATTTCTTAGGAAGACATCCCTAAGCCATAAATTCCATAAATATTAGGATTATAGGTCACCCATGCCTAGTTAATGTCTCCCATGCTTCTTCAAGGCTCCTTCTTCCAAGGTCATGATGAAGATAATTATGAGTTTAATTCTAAATATTAGGATTATCCATGGCCACACCTCTCAATCTTGAGATGGACAGTCATGGTTGATCCTGACCAATCTCAAAAATTTATAAATAGAGAGGCCATGGACATGAACTTTAAGCTTGAATATTACAAATTTATAATGTTAAATTGTTTTTACAATCCTTTGTATTTGATCATTGATTTTATTTTCAATATTCATTGATATATTGGTTTAGTGATTTGGAATCATGAGCCCAGGTTTTATAGAGTGTTCTTGAGACATTGGAGGAGTTTGACACCTTCGCTGACAAAGATAAGGATGCTTGATCAAGGGAGAACATGCTTTTGATCCACATGGGTATGGTGAATCCATTTGGGAAGGCAATATGATGTTTTTTCTTTCATTTATTTCTTGATATCCTTTGTAATTACCATAGGAACATATATGCTTAGTTAGTTAGTTATTATGCATTTTTCATGATTTATGGACTAATGTTTGACTAACTTACTTTGTAATCCTCTCTACAATACCAAATTTATTATATTTTTAATATGGAAAATGTTAAATACCTAACATATTCTCATTGTAAATGAAGAACATATTAGGTGTATAAGTTATTTTAATTGAAAAGCACACTTATATTAATAAATTATTTGGTATAGTTCTAGTCATACAAAAATATCTCAATGGGAAAAGTCACAACCCACAAGCAAAATCACACTGGGCTAGAAAAAGCCTTGGGAGATGAACTAGTCTAGTAGAGGGTCAATAATGACCACACATCAAGTCATATAATCACATAAAGAAAACAAGTAACAAGAAATTCATTAGGTAGTAGAAGAAAACATATTAGTCAAAGGGTGCATAGGAGAAGGAGGATCAAATAGATTTCCTCTCTAGCCCCATTGAGTAAGGGGTCATCATCATCAAGTATAATAGCCCACCCATCATTATGTTAGTTATCTTCATTGTGATCAACTTGCCTTGAGGGAAAGATAGTAAGGGTCAAGCACAAGAACTTTTCATTTGGAAGAGGGCCCTATCCTCCCATCCACCACCTCCTTTGCTATAACAATCAAACTCACTGTAGTGAGGGCATGATCAAAAATAATGAGGAAAGGGGCTCCTAATACAGCTTCAAAAATGATTCCTATAAAAACCACATCCTCGCCCATGAGGAGGAGAATGGAAATGTGATAGATATGAAGGATCATGATTTATCATGCATGGGGCATTTCCCTAGTGATCTAACATAATATAAAGATTATTAATCTCCAAATTAACATTATATATCATAACAAATTTTTTATTTATAGAAAATATTCTTTACATATCTTCATGACTAAAAAATGCATAGTTTCTAGTTTTCCAAATTTGAAAAATAATATCAACACAAAAAATATGCCAAAATCTATTATATATTTAAGATGGCAAGGTGGAGTCCCCCAATAAATCCATTTTCAAGGTAAATCATTCTAGTTTGAATGTTTTGAAAATGGTATGAATCTAATTCTAAGATAATTGGGCATGAGAATAAAAATAGAAGAGATACTTGATTGTCTCTGGATGATGGTAAGCTAGGAAAATGGGATTTGAAACCCCCATGTGATTGATATGGTCACCTATAGGCAAAAATTATAAATAATACACTAGAAGAAGTGATATTTTTTACATTCAATAAAGGTATCCCATATTGTGGAAAATATTCTAGACCAAACTACTTGACTGGAATGGAGATTTCATCGGTGATTAGTGATGTCATCTTGAATGTGTTAAGGAGCCAAAATATTATACCCCAAATGAGGAGAGTAGTGATAAAAAGGCATGGTATTAGTTCAATACCAATCCTTCCACCATGGATAAAGAGGGAAGTAACTCTAAACTTATGAAGGTACTCTTTAGGTATGAAACTCTAAATTTATCTAATAGACTCAACATCTTCCTGGTTAAGTTTAAATTTGTTTTGAACTAGATTCCAGGGAAACCAAGTGAGGTAAACTTTATATAATAATTCCCCAATAATTTCAATACCCTTTTTAACTAGCCTCAAACTCTTGATCCATGAGACTAGGGCAAAATGAACATTGTGAAAACTCAACATTAGGGACCATCAGAGAGTGAGAATTAAGAGATAGGTCATTCCTAAATCCTTCACCCACCCAAATGAGATGAGGTTTGAGTTATTCCCAAACCTTCAAAATACTCTGAATAACAAAAAATATAGTAATCTTAATAATAATAGGGCTATGAGAACAGTATGCAAACCAATGACTTGCCAAGCCTTTCTGCCATAAGGGTGCCCATGATAAATATAAGTTATTATTAAAATTTATAAGATTCATCACCTTTCAGCCATCTACTGATCCAATTAATTATAAAATCAATGAGGCCCAAGTCACCAGCCTCTTAAAGTTGTCAACATATATCCAAAGATACTCTGTGAAAGCCCTTATGGCCTTCAAAATTGGCTCATAGGAAATCTCTAAGGAGTGTTTCCAACTTGTCATAGATAAAATTTGAGGGATCCTAGAATTAAGTGTAGTAAACATGAGTAACAACCAAAACCTTGCAGTAAATATGAAGTGATCTAAAAAGAGATATTTTTAAAACCCTTTGAACCACATAAGATGACAAATCAACAAGAGAGGCCCAAAAGGCAAATGGAATGCCTAAAAACTTAAATTGAAATCCAAGGAAGAGACACTATCATTGATATCCTTATATCCAAGGAGGTTTGGGCAAGAGAGAGTGACATTAACATTGTATTTTATTACATTGTATGGAGGACCCAAAGGACAAACAAAAAGTGTGAAGGCATTCCATAGCATTCTTGACTGAGGTTGGTATTTTTTGAAGAGTGAGGAAATAATCACCAACAAGGTGACCATTAAGAAACTGATAATCAAAATTAGGGATAGATATGCCCTTCACCAAACCCCTAAAATAAAAGTTAGTTAAAAGATAGCTAAAACCTTTAGCTTCCAAGATATATAGAAAAGGAGCTAAAGGACAACCCTATCTCATATATCTATGAACTCAAATTGAATAGTCTGGGACCCATTGATAGTAATACATTCCCCAACATATTGGAAAAACATATTCACAAACTTCACAAACCTAGGTCCAATGCTAAGATATTAGACCATGGTAATAATAAAAGGATACTCTATGTGATTATAAGCCTTTTCAAAATCAATATTGACAAAGAGGGCCTTTTTACTAGAAATTTGAGCCCATTCCATGGCTCCCTAGATAATAATGACATTATCCATAATATATCTATGCTGGATAAACCTTGTTTGTTCACTTTTAACATTAAAAGTAAGAAGATGCTTAATTATGGGGGCTAAAGCCTTAACAACGATTTTATAAGAGACATTCAGAAGGGTGATGGGTCTCTAATTAGTAATAACCTCAGGATCACCAGCCTTAAGAATAAATTTGATGTTACCTTAATCAATGAGAGTCCTTACAGAGTTAGATAACACAAATTTATAGTAAAATTTATGAATATTAGGACCCATGGTATCCCATAAGATTTGATAAAACTCAGAGGAGAAACCATCAATACACGAGGCTTTATCTATAGACATATGTATAATTTCTTCTTTGAGATCATTCAAGGTGAGAGGCCTATCACAAGAAACCCATTGAGATTCAAAAAAATTACAATGTAAAACTTGAAGGCATTGATATAGAGCTACTTCATGCTCAGGAGATTTAGGTTGAGCCAAAAAATCACCATGATAATGATGCACAAATGCTTGCAATATGTCAGGAAGTTTGGTAACCTTATCAACTCCTTCTTTGATGGATTTGATTCTATCAGAAACTATTCTATAATAGAGGAAAGAGAATAATTATTTAGTAACTTTTATCTAATTTTTATCTAATGTATTTGAGCTAATATTTTATCCCCTCTGGCCTTATAGGCCTCCTCAACTTGGAGTTTATGGCTCTAAAGGGATACTTGAGTCTAAAAGTGAACATTGAATGGTGAGGCCTCTAGTTATTATGAAACCCATAGGTATTCATGTTTTGTGGTATTATGAATGTTCTAGAGAAAAATAAAATCTTTCATATCATATACATGAAGGAAAGTGTTAGTGTGAGAAAGTGCATCATCCCACCACTGAATCCATCAAGTATTCCTAGTGGGTCTGGGAACCAAGTTCTAAAATTTGATAATATGCCCTATAGTTTTTTCATGCTCGAGATGAGTAATATTGAGATAAAAATTTGTTTTAGCATGCCTCACTTAATAGAAATGCATCTAGGAGCACATAATATAGCCTATCATAAACAAGAGCAAATAAAAATAAATATTATTCTTCAAGAAGAGTAAGATCAATGCATTTAAATAATCTATCCTCTCCCTGTCAAAAATTAGACCAAGTGAACTAGGGTGGTTCTAAATATTTTATCTAGTGGTGGTTTGTATCAAACACTCCATGTTTATTATACATGTAATACCAAGCCTCTCTTTCCCTAATGCACTAGCACATAGGAAGACAACCTTCAATATCTTCATAAGATTCAACCATGTTGAAGTCCCCATAAATGATCTGATGGGCATCTAAAAGGGAATATTCCAACCATCATCAAATTAGGGTTGATTCTAAAGCATCATTAAAGGCATACATGTTAACTATCCCAAAGATGTAATTATAAAAGTAAAAAAGAGTCCAGATGACTCGATGTGTAGAGTCAGACCCTCAAGAAACAATATTTTGAGAAAGTTTTAAACACCCTAATTTGGTCAAACAACCAAAAGTATTATGTCTTTTGTTGTTCTTTCACATGAAGGTCTTAGTGATAATTATAGTCCTTGTTTGCATGGTTATTTTGAGTCTTTTGATCTTTTTTATGTCTTATTTTCCTTATTTTTAACACCCCTAGTAATCATAAGTCACCTTCTCCCAGTCACAAGGGCCCCTAGCTTGTCTTGTTTGGTTTTAGCTCTAATTTAAGCCTTAGGAAACTAGAACCATTTTTAGTATAGTAGTGTCATATGGTGATTGTGTCTAATTATGGATTTAGTGTCTAGTGGGCCTTTTCTCCCATGTTTGAATCCTAACCCTTTCTTGAGCCTTCTCTTATGTTTTTCATCCCTATATTATGACTTATCAGCTAAAGAACAAGGTCTTATATTCAAATCAAATTTCCTTGTCTATAAGGAGCCTCATAAGGCATTTTAAATATAGAAATTCTTATTTTGGCACATAATCACATAAAATCAATCAATAGTATAACTCAAAACTATACATATTATTCAATCATCACATCTAGACATTACATGATTGATCAAAGAAGGGCATAAGCAAAAGTCATTCTAGTGTATTTTGTAAGTTGATTATGCATGTTTCCTAAGGGAGAATTACATGTGATTTGAGACCCCTATCATTGGGGTTAATATAGGTAGTGTACAAGCGAGTAGGGGTTCTACTTTGCATGATCATAACATCTTATAACCCAGTGTTTCCCTTCTTTTTTACATTTGATCTGGTTATTATTTCATGTGTGTAGGTATTTGCTAGGGTTTTGGAAGAGATTCATCTAAAACATTGACACAGACAAGCCCCCAAATAACATAAATCCACCTAAAAGATCGCTATAACCTCTTGTAGCTTGCTTGAAATTCTCAAATAGTCCCTATAGGATGGACAATAGTGCCATAAATTGGACACTAGCACCACATGGTGCTATTGTCTTGATATTGATACTATTGTCTAAGACCATATTTTAATATAGTCAAAAAATGAAAGGTGTATACTTATTTCTCCAATCTATTCCAATTCCCTAATCCATAGAAAATGATGATTATTTCTAGATAAGTACTCTTTCTCTTATCACTTGCTATCTTGGGAAAGTTTAATTTAGTCAATCATTTCTAGTTTCATTCCAAATTAGCGTAATACTCAGTGCTTTAATAACATAGGATTCACATACATTTAATTCCTAAAATTTTAAAACATTTGATGAACTTGACTTACTTTGAATATTGTTTAAAACCATAATTTTTCTTAGGGTTTACTTTCTCCCAATTTTTGTGCACTAAATTAGGGTTACAATTTTTTTTATTTTTTTACATAACTTAGCTCATTCAATCAATAATACATTGTGGTTTCATTTATTTTCACGTGGTTTAAATTTTTTCAAAACAACCCTAATTCAAAACCATAGATCCATATACTAGGTCCCTATACATACAAATACTAGTAATTAGGGTTTCACTTACAATCCTAGTTTCTATTACACACATTATTCAAAATTTATCAAATTGCACATAGGCTTATGTTAGATTACATTCTATCTATTTTGTGCTTGATACTAATTTTTTACATTATCTTCTTTGGAAATTTTAAAATGGTATCTAAGAAGTCTTTTACCCCTCACCCAATTGATGAACTTTTAAATTTCTCTCATAATTATAACAATGAATGGACAAATTTTCAAGATTGTACATTAGAGAATGATAATGACTTCATCTATTATTATTATTATTATTATTATTATTATTATTATTATTATTATTATTATTATTATTATTATTATTATTATTATTATTATTATGAGGATTACTATGAGCATGATAATGAAAATAAAAATGAGGATATATTAGATACAGCATCTTCTCTTTCCTCTTACTCTTCTCTTAAACCTCAAAATCAAATTAATAATATAATTCCATAAGAACCTCTTGTTGGTAGTGATTTGTTCCAATGTGATCCTAGATTTTCAACTAATCTTTCTACCTCATTATTCAAATTAAATCAATATAGGCATAATACACGAAATCCACATTTGCATGATTCAAGTAAAGTAGATAATAACAATGCATCTTCTCTACCTTTTTTAGTTACATTTGAAAAATCATATACCAATGATATTACACCTTTTATCAATGCAAAAACTAAGGTAGGTGAAATTATTTTATCACCTTCCTTCACATTCCAAGTTAAATGAAATAATTCTTTATAATAAATTGATAATGTAAATGTCTCTAACTCTTCTCCTACATGTCATAATATGCAAAAAGAAAACATGATTGTTAATTATACCCTTGACTCAAAAATTGAAAGTGATAATCATGTTTTCATTCCACACATAGCTACTAAACAAATGCATTGCATTATACCTACACATGATAACACATTTCATGGTAGTGAAAATTTAAAATCCTCTCCTACCCTCTCTCTTAATGAGCATGTGGATGATACCTCTTCTACTCTTACTTCTACAAGTGAATTAAACTTTTATTTTGATGAACCTTGGGATAATGATGATTATTGTGATTATGATGAAGAGTGTATATAATCTACACCTTCTAGTTCTACTTCTACTTCACCTATTTCTTTTTTTCAAGCAAATACTAGGTCACATGTAAAAACACACACACACACACACTTATTCTTATGTTCATGATTTACATTTACTTGAGAATAAAGTACCTTTTATCCCATTAGCATATGATACTTCTTTAAAACTTAACAATATAAGAGATACCGATGAATCTCCCTCAATACCCCTTATTATAGTAGAACATGTTTCTCAAACTAACCCAAATGAGGGTGATAACTCCTTTCCCTTTAACCAAGTCTTAGCTATCACACTTATAAAGTTTATAAAGAGCAAATCAACACTCCCTAAAAAAGGTTTCCAATGTAATATACCAATGGATAAGATAAATAACAAAATTAAAGCATTAAATGAACCCTTTGATAAAGATAATATACCTTCACAAGTGTTAATTTACTTGATGCATGCTATGAGTGCTTTAAACAAGTACACCATATTGATTTGGAGAATAAAGCATATTAATCTCAGGTTGATGTCAATATTATCCATGGAAACACTATTCCATGTAGAATATCCACTATAATGTTTCCACACAACTTTTAGATACCAATGTTACCTATATTTGATGGGCATGGAGATCCATACTTTTAGCTTTAGGCTTATGAGAAAGCCATGTCACATGTTACTATTAGGTTGACTCTACTACAATTATTTCCGAAGACTTTAGATGGGGAAGCACTAAATTGGTTCTAGCATACAATCCCTAGTGGTTCAATACATACATATGAGTTATAAATAGTCTTTCTCAAGCACTACATACCGAATAAGGGACCTCAAGTCACACATGAGAGGTTACCTTAATTATACTAGGGTGAGATAGAGATAACATCTGAATACATTTTAAGATTCAAATCATGTTTACATCACCTAATCTATCAACCAATATATTTAGAAGTACAGTAAATATTTGTCAAAGGCTCAATTTTTCCTCTTAAGGAGAAATTACTACATCAGACATTAAAATCATTATGGAAACTATATAACATAGCTATAACATTAGAAGTAAAATTGGTATTAGTGGTTACACATTCAGAGGTAGATTTGGATGTATGCCCTTTAGAGCCATAGTCATATAACATGCTACAAGATCCTACTCCAATTTTAATTCATAAATCAATGGAACATAAATAACTGATAAAGATACTCAATAAGGGAAAAGAGCCACTTCATAGAGCTCATCCTACAATAAGTAGAACATAATATATATACAAAGGGGTTATATGGTTTTTAGATAGGGATAGGCCTCATGACATCTTGATTACATTATTAGATATGAAATGATAAAACTTCATCCTACTAATGATCATCTATCACATCATTTGCACAGGGTACCACATAAGCCATATTGTAATTTTCACAAGATAAATGGACATTCAGATGATTGTTATTATTGACTTTGAGATCACATTGACCAATATGTCAATTGAGGTATGATAGCATTTACACAAGGGGCACTGATATCTTAGTCTCCACACTCTCCTAGATCACACTCCTCTACAATAGATTTATCCCAGGATGTTCCTTTTAAGTAGCAATTGGTTACTCATCATATGAGCCATGTGATTTCTAGGACATCTAGTTATGAGCAATCTCATGCACCATAGATTTAGTAGAGATGGAAAATAGTTCATAGAGATTAGAGCATAGTTTTAGTTCATACATCAATAAAGATATATGGAAACAAATATAGAGATCAGAACACATCATCAATTCAAACACCAATAAAAATATAGGGAAATAACTAAAGATATCATAACACAACTTCAGTTCTTACACCAATCAAGATATATGAAAATAAATACAAAGCTAAGGGCACAGTATTAGTTCAAACACTAATAAAAATATATGGAAATAACTATAGAGATCAGAACACATCTCTATTTCATAAACCAATCAATATTTTTCTAGAGATCATAGAGCTTAGAGTATAGTTTTAGCACACCAAACAATCAATCTCTTTGCTCCAAAGTCTACACATCTAACCATCGGTAGTGTATCACATGTAGTTCTAGTTTCAAAGTCTCCTTATACACCTACACATCATGAGAAGTATGTTCATTGGTTATCCATGCCATCTATGTTTAGATATGGCATATTATAGTCACATGATCTACATTTATAAATCTTTAAAAATAACTATAAAACCTATACCAATAAATAACAAATCCTATTCCACTACACATATACCTAAACATTCATAAAAAGATAAAAATTAATACATTCTACTTTGACAAATATAATATATCAATATCATCATTTAAACCAATTAAACACATTAACATACACAATATAACTTGATCTATATACCAATATACACAGTGCTAATTTAAATAATGAACATCCATATATAATTCAAAATATAGTTTCAATACAAATATAGTATATAACTCAATAATACAAACATGGACACTAGGACCAGAACCCTCACTCTAACTCTTATACATATCCATGATAGAATTGGAGGCTCCACTCTCTCCATGACCTAGATCAATGACTACATCTACTATCTCTCCATGGCATCATCAAGAATATGTTGTGTCAATATGCAAAGTGTTGAGTCAATGGTGGTCTCCTAGTACTCATCATCACCTAAACCTATAAATGCCCATGAAATACATCAGATCCCTAATCAAATAAAAAATAACCAACTATACATAGAATATGAAAACATAATATAACAACTTACCATCAACATCCCCAAGGGGCTCCACTTCTATTGCATCCTCTACAAAAATCCCACCTCTTAGAAATATAGGTGGCCATCTATGATCTCTCCACCAGGTTATATAGGCATCAATCATTCACACATCATTTACATCTAGTATATTGGTCTTAGGATCATATTTTGTCAATGTAATTGGAGATAACTCAGTAGTAAATGACCTCGATCTACTACCTAGCCTCAGAGGAGATCAATAACCCCTCAACCATACCACTGGTCTTGGGGACACATCTTGAACTATATTAAATTATCATGTAACCCACTCATGTTGGAACTACTCATACATATTGACCTAATGGTCATGAATATAATAGCTAACTCAAATCCATATAAGATGATTACCATCCCCAATCCATCTTTTGTATCCCTTATAAGGCCTCTAGATAATATCTACAATTGTCAAACTATCCAACACATGTCAGCACTACATCTCTTTTTAGGCATGTGACCCATCCATGTCTACCTCTATACAAATAACTTCACATGATCCCAATAATCCTATATAGGTAACACTAGCCTGCTCACTACTATGTGCTCATATTCACCAATAGTGCAACTATGTTGATGATCCAATCCCTCCACCACACATCTCTTAAGTGAAATGGTATAAATCTTTGTATAAGTGGGTTATCATCATTTATCCCCATAAATACATAGTATCATGATCTTATGTATCCTTCACTATCTTATTCATCTTATATTACCTCAATCCCGTATATATTAATAAATGAAGCGAACAAAATGTCTAAGAACTTCCACAATCATAGAACCTCAGTAGTAACAATCAATGTTAATAGTATATCACTCTAGCTCCCTATACAATGATTCCATGTAGCCATAATAGATAAATACCTATAATCCTATTGTATAGCCTAAGCACCTATCTATTCCTATATTATGGCTCTTTGTCTAGAGATAGGTAGTCATAAAATATTGTACACATCTACTAAAGTAACAGTCATATCCCTAATTGGTAACCAAAGAGTGCATGTATTTGCATCCCATCTCTTGTATAATGTAGTCATCATGTGTTTATCCCATGGCATAGGCTCTAAAAATGCCACATGTCTCAAACCTGCTCTCTCAAGCATATTCATCTCAGCATCTGCTAGGGGTAGACCCTATAGGGTCTCTATCATCCATCTAGCATGAAACTCCCTCATATGGGTATTAACCTACAAAATTGTAACCAAATCAAGCATCAAAAATTTAAAATTAAAACCAAAAAATAACAAAAGACATTAGAAACCATTTAATAATAATTAGCATTATAACTCAAGCCTACTATACATTAGTATTGCATATAAGATAGTAGTGTTGTATAATAGAGCCACATCCTGGACACTAGCACCAAGTCCTAGACAGTAGCACCCAAACAAGGATAGTATCACCATTTTTACAAAAAGGCCCTAAACTAGTAGATTTTTAGTTTAAAAATCCATTACAATTGATAAACAGGATAACCTCCTCCCCTACCTGAATTCTTGCCTCAACCTCCTCGTAGCGGGTCAAACTAGTTCCTCATCTCCTTGACATTTTTCTCTAACCTAGAAAAATAATTGCTCTAAACTCAAATTCTCCAAATGAATTTCCAAACTAATCAAATGACCTATTTAAGTTATACTTATCAAATCCACCTTATTAAGGTTGACCTTGCATGTCAGTTTCACCAACTAATACCAATCCCTTTCTAGTGTGATATCTTGAGAATTGTAGCACCAATTTGTGAACCATTTATTGCACATGGGACTTGAAATCAATATGTCATGCCTCATATTGGTTAATCCAATATTCTAATCACTTTTAACTCTAAAAAATGATAAAAAAGATATTACCATAATTAATCTCATTATATACAAAACATTTATCCAATTACATATTTAATTACCAACTCCATCACAATAAATACACTACTCAAACTTAAAACAACATGACACCCAATTCTTAACACTAGTACATCCGATCATTACCACTTTTGGTTAAACCCCTCACCATAGTCTTATATCTCTCACCAAAGGGGGGAAATATGCATAGATTACTTCAAGACATACATAGGATCATACACACACATGGGTCTACATAGATATTCAGATATATAGACACACATGTCTACATAGATATCTAGATATATAGACACATAGGTCTACATAGATATTTAGATATTTAAATTCATAGGTTCACATAGACATATGGTTTACTTAGATATAGGTTTAGACATATTGGTCTACACAAATATATAGATATTTAGATTCATAAGTTCTCAAATATATAGATATTCAGATTCACAAGTTCTCAAATACATAAGTATTTATATTTATAGGTTCACATAGATATACAATCTATAGGGATATAGTTACATAGATATATAGTTTTGACTTAGATATACCAATTTACTCAAATATTTAGATATTTAGATACACAATTATATTAGTTAGATATCAGGATTAGGGGGCATGATGTAGAGAACACATCTTTGATCCCCATTTTTATATTATCATGTTATACTTAGTATCATCATTAATATCATCACTAGTATCATCTCTAAGTTTTCACCAATTTGGGTCATAGGACCATCTACAACAGTTGATCCCTAGCATTCTACCAGACCCAATTTACATACTCAGATTCAATATAGATATTAGCGTGGGACAAGTGAGCCTTTTTTCTCCACACATTTAATTTACATACTCAGATTCAATATAGATATCAAAATGGGGGAAAGCGAGCCTTGTTTCTCCACACATTCATTTTACATACTTAGATTCAGTATATATATTAGGGTGGGAGAGAAAATAGGGGTTTTTGTTCCTCATGATTCATTGCACCATTCAGATTTAGTACGAAGGGCATCCACACCATGGGCTTCCTCTTCACATATTGCACTCTAACTCCTGTCCACTTCTCTAGCCAAGAAATGAGCCAAGTCTAGAACACATTCACACAGGTAATTATAGGTACACATTCCTCTTTTTATTTTACTTTAGTAATTTCATTTCATTTCATTACTAAAGTAAAAGGTGGGAAAATGTAAACACCCTAATTTGGTCAAACAACCAAAAGTACTATATCTTTTGTTTCTCTTAGTGATGACTATATTTCTTGTTTGCATTATCATTTTGAGTCTTTTGATATTTTTTATGTCTTATTTTCCTTATTTATAACACCCCCAGTAGTCATAAGTCACTTCCTCCTAGTCACAAGGGGCCCTAACTTGTCTTTCTTGGTTGTAGATTTATTTTAAGCCTTAGAACACTAGCACCATTTTTAGGATAGTATTTCTATATGACATTAGTGTCCAATCATGAATATAGTGTCTGATGAGCCTTTTCTCCTATATTTTAGTCCTAACCCTTTCTTGAGCCTTCTCTTATGTTTTCTATCCCTCTTTTATGACTTTTCAACCATCAAACAAGTTCTTATATTCAACTCAAACTTCCTTCTATATAAGGAGCCTGACAAGGCATTTTACATCTAGCACTTACTATTTTAGCACATAATTACATAAAATCAATCAATAGTATATCTTAATACTCTGCATACTACTTAGTCATCACATCTAAACATATCATGCTTGATAAAATAAGGTCTTAAACAAAATTCATTCTAACATACCATGCAAGTTGATTATGCACATTTTGTAAGGGAGAACTATATATGATCTAAGACCCCTAGAATTGGGCTTAATGTAGGCAATAGATAGGACAATAAGGGTTCTAATCCATGTGATCATAATATCTCACAACCCATTTTTCCCTTCTTTTTACATTTGATCTAGTTATTGTTTCATGTGTGTAAGTACTCATTAGGATTTTAGAAGAGATTCAGATAAAATAGTGACATAGGTGATCCCTTGAATGACATAGATCCACCTACAGGATCTCTAAAACCTCTTGTGGCTTACCTGAAAGTCTTAAATAGTCCCTATAGAGGGAGACTATCACCATAAATTGGACACTAGCACCACATGACACTAATGTCCTGATATGGCACTACTATCCAAGAAAAAATTTTAACAACTGTCAGAAAATGAAATGTGTATACTTGTTTCTCCAACCTATTCTAGTTCCCTTATCTACATAAAAGTCTATTTATTTCTAGATAAGTATTCTTTCTCTTTTCACTTGCTATTTTGGGAAAGTTTAATTTAGTCAATCATTTTTAGTTTTATTCCAGATTATCATAATAATCAACCCTTTAACAATATAAGATTTACATCAAGTTAAGTCCTAAAAGTTTAAAACAAAATATTTGGAGCTAAGAGAGTGATGGTACCACCATAACTAGGCTCATGATTGGTAGTATGAAAAAAGGGCCCCAGGCCATATGATGCGAGTAGCTTTCTAAATGAGGACATAGATCTTAACTTCTTGCATATAGAGAATTTTCATATTATTATTAAATTCACAACCATTCTTGATCACATAATCACATGGTACATCAATGAGGCATCAAACACTCTAGGAATAAAATAACATTGGGAAACATTAAGGTTCATGTCATTTCCCTCTATGAGGTCTTCAAGAGAAACAAACTAGTTAAGATAAGGTTAATTCTTCATATAATCTCTGAGCTTGAAAGGTTGTTATGTGTGTGTCATGAAATCCTCCTCTTATGAAGGAAATGGGATTTGAGAATGCTACAAGACTAATTTATGATCAAGGGTGATGAGATAAAGTTCATCATCTAAATATGTCACCCTAGGAGGGGGTTGTGACGATGGAGCCTAAGGACTAGAAGGTAGAGAAGCAATTAAAAATCCACCACTTGAGGTGTGTACATAATTGGTAGTGGACCTTACTAGGAATAATAGTGGTAGCTTTTCCAGTTAGATATGAAGTGTTAGGACCACTTGGTGGGAAATACACCAAAGCCTGGATTTTACCATTATTGCATGCTAAGTTATTCTTCTTATTGGTGATGGTATTTCACCTGTCAAAGTTCCCATTCTGGGTTTTAGGCTCAGGCCCACTTTTCTCCTAAGGATTAGGATGAGATGGGACCATCAAAGGATACTATAAAGTATAGATAATGGCCAATGAAATAGATTGGGTAATCTACATACACTTTCCTAAGTTGTGTTATGATAAAAATGATTACAATTTATAAGTGGATAAACATTTTCTTCTCATATAATACACACATTATGGGTTTAAGAATATTTTTTGGCATGAGGTTATAAGTCCCCTAAATAATTATTTATTTATTTGAATTATGTCTATAAAAATATAATCTAAAGTGGGTGTGGTAGATGAGAATCTATGTATGAGTTTGTGGGAATAGCCAATATCCATGAGAAAGGACCATTCTTGAGATGAGTTTGTTGAAAATAAAATATTTGGGAGGACTTAAAAAGAAGGAAACGCTTGTGGGTTGGTGGATTTCATGGTGGATTCAGTACCAACTACTTGGCATCCTTCATTTCATCATGTCAATGTATTATAATACTAGTTCTTTGATAATGAATGCATTCGAGAAAAAACAAAGATTATTAAGTAGTTTTAGAATTGTGTGGTTGGTTGATGAAAAGTGTACAAATGAAGATAGATTGTTAAGTTTTATCCATTATGAGGTTGTGACTGACACATTCATGTATTTTTGTTTGGACTAGTAATTTTTATCCATTATTTTGGTATGGACATAGTAAGGGGTTAAAAACATTTCCATTTTAGTTTAAATTATAGAATATAAATATGTTGTGAGTTACTTATATTTATACAAAGCTCAAAAATATGCACAAACATAAAATAAACCCAATCTAAGTTTCCCAATGTTTATCAAAGACATAATGAAGAGTTCAAGAACCATCCTATTTTAATGCCTTATCCATTGATATGGGTTACCAACATCTATTTAGAACTTATAAAAAAAATTAGAAATGAAATATTATTCTAAGGAGTTTTAAATAATAAAACAAACTAATCTAAGTGAAAACATAAATGAACTATCAATAACTTTACTTGTGGAGACAAAAGATGAATCAAATTTATTAATGTTGAGGAGCTCATAAGAATGTTTGATAGAACAGTTCATAAAAAAAATAGCCAAGGTTCATGTCTATTATGATAATGTGTCAAATTAAAATTGATTATTTTAACACCTTGAATAGAAAAGCCTAAAAAATCTTTCACAAACCAAAGAGATTGGCTTGCACTAGTTCCTCATAAATAGCAAATGCTTAAATGTACAAAAAAAATTATGGCGTGCATAATTTAAACACAATTATTAATTATGGAAACACATAAATAGTAGACACTCATATCTTATAGTAATAATCAATAATAAATAGTAGATTATCACAAGAATATAATATCATTTTCTTACTACACAAAAATATAAAAGGCTTATGTATATGCCAATAAAAAATGATAAATAAAGGAAATATTAACAAATAATTTAAAATAATCAAGCCATTTTGCATTAAAATTTGAATCTACTTCAATCCCTTTCCATAAATCTCCTTTTAAAAATTACATCTTATACTACATCACATTATCTTTTATCCATCCCTCTACATCCAAATTTTCATTAAATATGTATAAGATCAAGCACAAAGTGGAATAATGAATGTAAACTAAATGGTTATGATTATGTCTCTTAAACTTCCACTTGATTTTTTGGTAATTTTATCTTGTTATATTATATAATCCCAATAAATTATTTAAATATTAGTTTTTTGATGAAGTTTTCTCCAATTTTTACTTTCATCTTTGAGATCTTAAACTATCCATGGACTCTTCACTCAAAATATTTGTTTTACAAGTAGTATGATTCCCCTAGTTCTACTAAAAAATATCTCTTTTGACATAATATATCACCATTAATTCCTTTACATATTTCAATGAGAAACTAGTACAATCAGGGACATTCTATTTTATTTAAGCTACACCATTTTTGAATTGTGAAACTCCCCTAGTTTTATGGTGCTCTTTTACAATCTGGTGGTATTTGTTTTATGGTGCTCTTTGTTTTATAAATACTATACACTAGCTTGTGAATATATCTATGGTCTTATGAATTTATTTTAACTTTATGATACTCTTTTCAACTTGTGAATATCTAGTTTTATTTGTGATACTCTTCATAACTTGTAAATCTTTGATTCTCTATATTCTCTTTAACCCTTATCACTTAGATCCTATGATAAAAATAGAATGTTATCTCTATTCTATAAAAACAAGAAAATACTACATAATATAATAGGATCCCAAAATAAAGAATAAAAA
Source organism: Torreya grandis (assembly GCA_037957365.1). Classification (NCBI taxonomy): domain Eukaryota; kingdom Viridiplantae; phylum Streptophyta; class Pinopsida; order Cupressales; family Taxaceae; genus Torreya; species Torreya grandis. The sequence continues at coordinate 565,998 of JARHVA010001509.1, forward strand.
TAAGGTACTCAAATATAAAAATAAAGATGATTATGAAATGAGCACCCAAAAAATACACAAGACAAGTGTAAAACCCAAAGCCTTTAGAGATGAAAGTAGATCACAGAGAAATAAACTAAAAGGTTGAAAAATATTGTCAATAAGTACAAATAATATAAACTTGAAATAAATAAATAAAACATTCTTGAAATACCATTATTTTATAAATTTTATTTAATTGCTATCAAAAATGAAGTAGCCCCAAAAATTAAAAAACTAAGGCATCATAGTGATAATAAATTATAGTTTTCTAGGGTATTACTTATGTGTATTAATAAAATCTACAATATTTGGTTAACTGTAGGATTATATACACGAAATATTAAAATAAATTCAAATCCAAACATCATAAGCAATTTCCCAAAATAATAGTAGATGTTTTGGAATATCATCTGAACAAGGGTTAAGTATGTGCAAATTAATGTGTGTTGTTTAACCAACATACTCAGGTTTTAACAAAGTCCAAGGGGGTCGTAGTGTTAATTTAAGGTACAAGTATTCTTCAATGTAACATATATCTACATCAATTCAATTATTTATAGCTTTGACAAAATATTACTTACCTACCTAGGAATTACTTCACTATCATCTAGGCATTTACAACCCCAATAGAGATACCTCTGTTATCATCCAAGCCTTACTTGAATGCCATAAAACATTCAAAACTCCAATAGAGGTTTCCTAAATCACTTAAAATAATAAATTGGTATATAATTTTAAGTCACTCATATCACTCTAATGAACACACTGTCAGGCATAGAAATTTTAGATTTGAAACCAAAAATAGACTATATTCATGCATGTGACATTATTACAAATATTGACTCACTCACATACTCATCTTTATTATTGAAGCACAAACATTAATATTAATTTTTATAATGTAGTTAATATATTCCTTAAATGGACATGGGGTTTTTTTACTACTCCATACTCATATGCATACAAACACTTACCCTAACTAGAGATACTCTCTCTCTTTTCGCTTACTCTCAACTCCCAAAAATTAAAAAAAAACTTGCTAATGGACCTTTCCCAACTACCCCTGAAAATATAATTTTCTTATTCAAACTCACAAGCTTATTAAAAATTCTTAGCATCTAACATTTATCATTCAAAGTAGTTACTTTACTATTGCATTCATCACAAGTGAAACCACCAATTATTATAAGCATGCAGTTTTGAACTATTCCTAGATGGTTACATAACTATCAATTAAGAGAGGCAATAATTTTGATTATCATAGAGAAGTATTTTTGAAACCATTAGGGTGGTTGTTTAACTATTAGTTAATACAAACTTGTGGCTTCAAAACCACCACTTATCTTAACTAGCCTCCTTATAATTTTTCCCAAAAGGATCAAATTGAATTTTAATATAAGGATGAAATCTTTTGCACATGATGTTCTTGGAATGTTTGAGATTTTTTGATGTGTCATGGCTTGTCTTAGTCATCTTTGACACACATGACTTGTCGACCTTGTCAACTTGTCAACAAGTCACAAAAATTGACTTACATTTTGTGTTGATACAATAGTGTTCACCCTAGATAAGGGTGAAAGCATAATAGTGTGTCCCACTTTTTTGATTATAAGGCTGAAATTTATAGAACACATATTTTAACTTATATATATAAAGATGCAATGCATCCACATTTTTCTAAAAAAAATATTAAGTATTTGTTGTGATTTATTTTTATTTTTATTTAATTTTTTTCCCACCTAGTGTAAAAAACTATTGTTATTAAACATGTAACAAATATAATCCATGAGTTTTTTGTAAGTATGTTGTCATTGATGTCAAAGGTAATGACAAAGTGGTGATGTCATAATGATGATAAGATTGAGCATAAAGTTATGCAAGGTAGGTTTGGATGCATATGATCTAAGAGACCCTATGGGGTGTTAAGAGTGCTTGGGGTACATATGGAAGTGAAAAGAATTCATTATAGTAGTCATATGAATGACTAGGTTCTTCTAGTCATCCTAGCAAATCAAGCTAAGTGAGTAGATTGATGGTATCATATTTTACACGTGTGAAGGTTTCAAGAACATTTTGATATATAGATGGATTCCCCTATATGAGGAGATCATATGGTCAAAGTTTTAAGTCTAGACATTGAGCATAGAAAAATCTATAATAGTACAAAGTTGGACTCTCATAAAGAGTTCACTAAGTTTTTCTACTTAGCCAAATTTGAAAGAGGAGATTTAACAATGAACATTCAAAAAATCTAGCAATAAGTGTCTAATATAACAGAAAAAGATCCAATAGTGAGTACATGATCATGAAGATTATGATCCAATGGAGCGTATTGAGTCAATAAGTCAATAGAATACTCATAAGGCATGTAGGGCTCCTAAGTGGTGAAATTTCATTGAAGACTGACTATAGGGTGCACAGAAGGCATGTGAGGGTGTTAAGTGTCTTAATTGCAAAAATGCAAATCAATGATCAATGATGAGTGATGTAAGTTAAAGTTAGGATACTTCTAAGGAGATTTATGGAGCATAATTTATCTAGATTTTAGGAAGCATGATATGATGACAAGTGTCAGATGTTTTATTTTGAATAGTGACCATTAGAATTTGAATTAGCAAAGGGAAAAACCAGTTTGCAGTTTGCAGTATTTTGATAATATATTTTGATCTAAGAGGAATTTGTTGATGAAGTAAAAATAAAAGTTGAAGAGCACTTCAAGGTATATCCATTAAAGTTTATTAGAAGTTTTAAATGTTTTTGAATTTATAGATATTGAAATTCAAATTTGACTATTTGTTAGTTCATGGTGTTACTATTTACAAGACTATTGTTTGAGTAAATTATGTTTTAGTAGAAGAAAGTTTTGATAGGAGTAATCACCTGAAGATACCATAAGGGTCATGTGGAGTGGACCCATGGATTTCAAAGTATTCTTTTGTTCTTAATTTGCTTAATGAAGTTTTAAAGGGGTAATAGGTCTCCATGATACCTATAAGGGCTACTAAGGCCTAATTAAAAGGTATAACTACTTAAGTGTGACCCATAGATGTTATGGCTGACTTATGAGGATGGTATTGAGTTATGTGGGTTAATAAAGTTTTATGGCTGACCTAGATGTTGATATTCATGAAGACTCTATAAAGAGTGAAGGCTAAGGTAATGGTTTCTAGACTTGGATGTGAATGTGTTGAGAGAGCATAAGATAGAGATGAAGGAAAGAGATCAAAGGGAGTGTGCTCAGTTGATAAACTAAAGTATATAGTAGATTGAAGATGAGTGAAGAAGCTTATATTGATCCAAAAGGGGTGTTTGGATGCATTACTTGTATGAACAAGTTTGAGTGTGTGTGATGAGTTGAAAGATAGGTGTTATTCATTATTTATCTAATTAGATTGAAATGCAAACATAGTTCTAGAGTTGTTGATTTCATAAGGTGTTGTGTGGGTACTCAACATCTAAAACAAGTGGATGTTTTTTCATATTTAGGGGTGGGTGCTCCTTGTGAAGTGGGTGCTTCACTAAAAGGTCTCATGTTTGTGATCATATTATAGGACAAGTAGTCCATATGTTTGCAATATTTAGAGTGGGTTTTATTCCCCAAGAGGGTTTCTTATGTAGATATTATGTTATATATATGATCTTGCATCATCTATCTTATTTATTGTTATGAACATATTATATGCTTTATGAATGTTTATGTTCATTGATTAAGAGTTTGAAAGGATTATAATTAAAATTTGAAATATCTTGCATCACTGATTCACCCTCCTCTCAATGATTGTACCTCTAACAATTGGTATCAAAGTAGGACATTCATTTTAAGTTTAACCACTTGAAGGTGATCTAAAGTAAAATATGTCAAGTCAATAGAATTAGGGTTTCTCTACAAAGAAAGCACTATTATTCAATGGGTCAAATTATGCTTTTTGGAGTGTAAAAATGAGGACATACACCATGTCTTTAGGATTTGATACTTGGAAATCTATCATAGATGGTTATACTACACCAACTAGTCCTTCAACTAGTGATACTAATAAGAAGTTAAGTGAGAATAATTCTAAAGCTATGAATGATATCATTTATGGTCTATTTGAGGCTAGGTTTACCAAAGTGATGCATTGCAAGTCTACTAAGTAAATTTGGGACAAATTACAAACTATATATGGAGACTCAAAGGTAAAATTGGCTAAATTATAGACCTACCAAAAGTAATTTGAAGGTATTTAAATAAATGAAGATATTGTGGCATCTTATCTTTTCAGGGTTGATGAGGTAGTAAACATGATCAAAGGTCTTAAAGAGGTGATTGATGAAGCTACTATAGTACAGAAGGTATTAAAGACTCTTACACTCAAGTTTGATTCAAAAGTTTCTATTGTATAAGAAATTCATGATATCACTTAGTTGAATATGGATGAACTGCATGGCATCCTTACTACCTATGAGATGCAAGTTGATGAAGACAGACCTCCTAATAAGGAAGCAACCTTCAAGGTGATCAAGGAGATAAAAGATATGAAGAAAAAGTTAAGTTTTGAAGATTTTGATCTTAATGAAGATCAACTTGAAGCCATGATTAGAAGAAGATTGAATGTAGGATCAAGTAAGTATGTAATAAAACTTCCTTTTAAAAAATTTTCATGTAATAAAGTTGGTCATTTTATAGATAAATGTCTAGACAAGTTTAAACTCAAAGAAGCTTATAAGGAATCTCATGAGGATGAACACAAGAAATCTAAGGGTCCTAGAAAGTACTAAAAGTTATTCAATAATAAAAATGGAAAAAATGAATCATACAAAGGTAGTAAGAGCCTTTACCATGAATAATATAGTAACCCATCTGTAGAAGAAGTAAACACATATGATAGTGATGATTCTTTTCATATAAGGACAAGGAGACATTTTTCATGGCTTTTAGTGATGATGAAGGTGAATGTTAGTCAATCAAATATTTATTTCATAGAGATAACTCAGAGTAAAAAGATGAGAAAGTCACTCTTGAAGATAAATATCTAGATACTATGGAAGAAAAAAAGATATTACAAAGAAAGAATAGAAAACAAGATTTTTTTTATCAAATCCTATGAGAAGTAAATTAGAATTTTTGAAGGAAGGATGAGTAATGAAGTTAGGGAGCATGATGAGATCACAAAAAATCTTGAAACTCAAGTTTTTACTCTTAATGAAGAAGTAAAGAGTAAGGATGAAGAGTATATCATGTATCAATCAGATATAGAGTCTTTGAAGATAAAATTAAATCAAGCTATGAGCAAAGATACAATTGATGATTTAGATAATAAGGATGAATTGATGAATACTCTTGATGATCTAAAGATTGAGATTAAAAATAACAAGAATATGATGTCACAAATCAAGGACTATGAAGAGAAATACAGTGTGTTTGAAGCAAGAATGAATGATGACACCAAGGAACATGAAGATATTGTCAAGCATCTCAATAGTCAATTAGAAACTATGTCTAAAATCCTAAAATCCAAAGAAGATGAGTGCTTAAGGTATGTGATTGAAATTGAGTTATTAAAATCTAATTTAGATAAGACATCTTGTAAGGTGAAGTCATTTGTGAAGTATGAAAAGATCTCAAATGATCTTGAGAATATTTTGAGTAGTCAAAAGCATGTTAGTGATAAATCTAGTCTTCGATACAAAGATGAACAAAATAATGTAACTCAAGACAATATAAAGGCTTTGAAGATAAATAATTAATCAAGGAATGAAGGTATTAACAAAATGAAGACAAATTAGATCAGACAACCAAATGTTATGAGGTATGCAAATTTCAATGGTCATTATTACTCTTGCAATCAGTTTGGTCATTGATCAAAAGATTGTAAAATATCCTCAAGGAATGAATTTTCATGGAATTATGAGAAGGACATTTTCAAGCATGAATAACATCATCACTCAAGATACTCAATAGGTTTACAAGGAAATAATAATATCTTTTGCTACAAGTGTCAAGGATTTGGTCATAGTGCAAAGTTTTGTAATATCTTCATCAGGGGACCAAATAATCAGGTACATAATCATGAAACTTCAAGTAATCATCTTATATCTCAATCACAAGGTATGTATAATCTAAGAAACCTCATTTGTTTCAAATGTCATCAGAGAGGTCACATAACAAGGTTCTACAAGAATGATTAGTATTCCTACTTCAAATTTATCAATCCTATCATGAAGAGGAGTCATAGTGAATGGAGACCTAAGAAAGTAAATGAAAAATAAGCTCAAAGTGGATTATTTTCCATGAAAGGATAGGGAATAATTTCAAGTATCAAATAACAAGCCTTATTTTCCCAAATTGAAAAGGAAATCAAGTAGGATCCTTAGATAAAAAGAAAGAATAAGGTTGAGAACTCTTTCAAAGTCAATTTGAAGATGAGGAAGGATTGCAAGTCAAGTAAGAGCATGGAGATATGGGAGTCTCCTAAGTTTTGGGATCTTTAGTCCCTCTATTAAAAGTGGGTGTCTCTAAGACATATGCTTCTTAGGAGAAATCTTTCATGTATGGAAGAAAGTGTGTGTGCTCTAGGTAATAATCAAAATTCCAAATCAGTACACATGTATGTTTTCTTAAATTTAATAATATGCAAGGAATACATAGAGTAAGGGGGAACATGTGTGATATGTTTCATTTCAAAAATATTGTATAGTATGGTTTCAGAATAGATGACATGAGATGGAGCATAATGTTAGGGGGATCATTTTAAGCTCTATGAGCATTTTATGAGGTCCAAGGATTAGAGAAGTCCAAATTCATATTAGTGCATGACAAAGGGGGAACAATTGTTTGATATGCATGAAAATTTGTAAGTATCATGAGCCCTTAAAAGTATATTTGAATACAGTCATGATGTTAAGGAAATCTCGGTGGTTGTTTAGTCCACTTTTTCATTAATTAAAAAGTGGAGAAAAGCAGAATAAGATGTTTCCATCAATGACAAAGGGGGAAATTGTTGGAAAGTATGTTGTCATTGATGTCAAAAGTAATGACAAAGTGGTGATGTCATAATGATGATGAGATTGAGCATGAAGTTTTACAAGGTAGGTTTGGATGCATATGATCTAAGAGACCCTATAGGGTGTTAAGAGTTCTTGGGGCACATATGGAAGTGAAAGGAATTCATTACAACAGTCATATGAATGACTAGGTTCGTTTAATCATCCTAAAAAATTAGACTGAGTGAGAAGATTGATGGAATCCTATTTCACATGTGTGAAGGGTTAAAGAGCAATTCAATATATGGATGGATCCCCCTATATGATTATATAATATGGTCCAGGTTTCAATTCTAGACATTGAACATAGAAAAATTTATAATAGTACAAAGTTGGCCTCTCAAATAGAGTTCAATAAGTTTCTAGACTTGGCCAAATTTGTAAGAGGAGATATAACGGTGAGCATTCAAAATATCTAATGATGAGCGTCTAATCTAAAAAATAAAGATCCAATGGTGAACATGTGATCATTAATATTATGATCCAATGGAGTGCATTGAGTCGATAAGTCAATAGAGTGCTCAAAAGGCACATGTGGCTGCCAAGTGGTGGAAGTTCATTAAAGACTGACTGTAGGGTACATAGAAGGCATGCAAGGGTGCCAAGTGTCTAAATTATGGAAGTGTAGATCAATGATCAATGATGAGGGATGTAAATTAAATTTAGGAGACTTTTAGGGAGATTGATGGATCATAATTGATCTATATTTTAGGTAACATGAGATGATGACAAGTGTCAGATGTTTTGCTTTGAACAGTGATCGTTGGCATTTGAATTAACAAAGAGAAAAACTAGTTTGTAGTATTTTTCTAATATGTTTTGATCTAAGAAGAATTTATTGATGGAATTAAAATTAAAGTTAAAGAGGACTTCAAGGTGCATCTATAAAATTTTAATAGAAGGTCTGAATGTTTGTAAATTTGTAGATATTGATCTTCAAATTTGATTATTTGTTCATTCATGGTGTTAATGTGTACAAGATTATTGTTTGATTAAATTATGCTTTAGCAGAAGAGTGTTTTGGTGGAAGTAATCACTTGAATATGTCATAAGGGTCATGTGGCATGTACCCATGTATTTTAAAGTATTCTTTTGTTCTTAATTTTATTGATTAAGTGATAAAGGGGTAATAGGTCTTTATGAGACCTATAAGGGATATTAAGGCCTAATTGAAAGGTGTAGCTACTTAAGTGTGACCCATAGATGCTATGGATAACCTATGAGGATGGTATTGAGATATGTGGGTTAAGATAAGTTTTATGGCTAACCTATATGTTGATATTCATGAAGACTCTATAAAGAGTGAAGGTTAATGTAATGGTTTATAGACTTGGATGTGAATGTGTTGAGAGAGCAGAAGATAGAGATGAAGGAAAGAGATCAGAAGGAGTGTGCTTAGTGGATGGACTAAAGTATAGATTAGATTGAGGATGATCAAAGATTCCTAGAGTGATCCAAAAGGGGTGTTTGGATGCATTGCTTGTATGAATAAGTTTGAGTGTGTGTGATGAGTTGAAAGAGAGGTGTTATACATTGTTTCTCCAATCAAATTGAAATGTAATCAGAGTTCTAGAGTTGTTGATTTCATAAGGTGTTGTGTGGGTGCTCAACATCTAAAACAAGAGGGTGCTTGTTAATATGTAGGGGTGGGTGATCCTTGTGAATTGGGTGCTTCACTAAAGTATCTCATGTTTGTTATCATATTATAAGACAAGTAGTCTATGTGTTTGTAGGTTTGAAAGTGTGTTTAATTCCCCAAGAGGGTTTCCCATGTAGATCTTGTGTTATATGCATGATCTTGCATCATCTATATTATTCATTATTATGAACTTCTTGTATGCTTTATGAATGATTGTGGTCATTGATTAAGAGTTTTAAAGGATTACAATTGAAGTTTGAAATATCTTGCATCATTGATTCAAACCCCCCTCTCAGTGATTTTACCTCCAACATAGACTCCTTCTCATGAGCCTTAAATGAGTTATTCTATTGGTTTATCATACCTAGTAATCTCTTATGTATTCATCAAAGTTATTTTTTCAGCTTCTATATCATTCCACTTGACAAAAACTCTTTATAATTGTTTCCTCTTATTCATTTGATGATTTCAAAATTAATTATAATCTCCATCTCCTTTGTTTCCTTCCCAGGCAACTGTTGTCTCTAATCCATATTTGAAGAATTTTAACTCACATCCTCATTACTTGTTTGTACCTCATGGTAAGGGTACAAATATGCCACATTGAATATATTTTAGACATCAATTCCTTCCAGTAGCTTTACCTCATAGGCATTAACTACAAATTTTCTCATAATTTCACATGGCCTAATTTTCTTCCACTTTAGGTTGTTATACATACCTTTTGGAAACCATTAGTTTCTCAAATGATCCAAGGCCAAGTCACTCACTTGGAACTATTATTCTCTTGTGCTAAAGTATGCATGATGTTTGTAGTTCATGACATTCTTATCCAACTTATCTCTCAATTTTTGATGCACTTGTTTCCTATACTCCACATAGTCCTTTGCTTCAACACTTATTGTATTCAAATACACCATATCTCTCAACTTGATAACACCTATAGAGTTGAATTTGTACACAATTTGAAATGGAACCTTCCATGCGCTTGTATCCATTAATTTTTTTTAAGCAAACTCAACTTGTGAAAAAAATATATCACATCGTTTGGGGTTGTTCCCTACCAAGCATCTCAATAAAATCTAAAGACTTATATGCACTACCTCCATTTGTGGATGATAGGTTGAACTAAAACTTAGCCTTGTGCCCAAAATTTTCTAGAAAGTTCTCCAAATATTACCAAGAAATTTGGTATCAGTATATCTAAAACTATTCTCTTAGGTAATTTGTGAAATCTTACTACTTATTTTTAAAATAATTTTACAATGTTTGTGGCAGAACTAGTCTTCTTATATGTTATGACATGTTCCATATTGAAAACAATGTTAGCAAAAACATGGATATAATAATTACCTAATCTTGGGTTTCATTCTGAGGTTGTCAAGAACATAAAATGTCAACAAAAACATAGATACAATAATTATATTTTTATGTTCCTAACAACCTAGGAATAAAACCCATGCTTACATCTTCCCATGGTCTTTTTAATATTAGTAATGGCTGATACAAACTTGAATTTTGATTTTTACCTATTGAATTTTATAAAACTATACAAATTTATTCACATCCACATTCATCTTAGACCAATAATAACTTTCACCCTTCTATGGTAATGTTTTTTCCATGCCAAAATTAACTAGTGTTCCACCATGATTTTCTCTTATCAACTTATCCCTCATTGATTGTTGTGGTATACACAATTTATGTCCTCTAAACAACAAGCCATCTTGAAAAAATAAATCTAACTATTTTGTTATTTTCATAATATTGGAGCTATATTCCTAAATAACAAAGGGGTAGAGTAATGTAAATCAGTAAATAAATATGCAAGAATTAACCTACTGATTTGTGTAAATAGATTGTATTTTTGCCTTTTTTAAATATAGTAGGAAGTGAGAGAGATTAGAACTTAGTTTATCCCAGCTGATTTGAACTAAGACAAGGTCTAATACTGGAGGAGTAGGACTAATAAATAGTCAAAAATAGGTCTTTAGACTTCATTTCTTGATTGGATAGGAGCACTAAAAATAGGACACCCTATTATCTGATGCTATAGTCCTATTCTAGTGCTATTATCTTGAGGCTAAAATCTTTTTGGGTTCTATTCAGAATGCTTGTGTTACCTTATCACTAAAATTTTAGGGTTTAGGACCTTATAGAGCTCATCGTGTGCCTATTTTAATCTTCAAAACTCTTAGGATCTCCTAGTGCTTAAACTTGAATGCAAACTTAGGAAAGAGAGAGAAGGGGTTAGTGTGTAAAGCATATGTTGGATGCACTTCAAACCTTGTGTGTGGTCACACTGCCTACATACCAATACTTTGAAGAGGGATCAAGCTAATCTAATTATCCCATTAAAGTACTTGGTGTAATTTATGTATGATCAATGAAATTAGAATGCAAAATTGGATATGCTTCAATTGGCTAGGGCCTAGTGCAATGACTTGAGTAGGCTTTGAATAATATTGGAAGGCTATATGCAAATAATAGGGAAGATTACTTGAGTGTACTTACTTGTATTCTTATGTCTCTCTTGAAAATGAGTGTCAACCCTTCTACATAGACTTTGAATGGCCTTTTATAGGGAAATAGATGATTATGGGTTAAATGAATTCATGTTAGGCCAATAAGGGAAAATATAAGGAACTAGAATAATCTAATCATTAGGACAAAAAGTGAATTTGGAAAATAACACCAAAAATAGGACACCTTGGGTTTTAGTGCTCCTATCTTATTTGGGAACTATTATCCAAAGGGAAAAAGACCTATGGGGATGGATCTAGGCTCGAAAGAGGTACCTAGGTCTAAAAAATCTAAGTCTAGAAATCTTTGGATGATTAGGAATCAGTGAAAGAAGTAGCCTAGAAGGGTTATGTAAGCCAATAGGAGGACCTATGGATTAGGTGTCTTACCAATACTAAAGTTGTACAATTTCACATTTTACATGACTACATTTGCTCCCCCTTTATTCTAGTGATGCAACAAAGCAAAATACTAGGATAAATAAAAATAAGAAGCATACCTAAAATTACCTATAAGGGTGAAGCTCATGAAGTTGTGTGATGTTTGATGTGCATAGAGAGACCACACTATGAATTGTGAATCTACAATGAAAACATAAAGTAGATTAGTCCTTACTAGATATGTTATATATAAAATAAAAACATACAAGAGTTGAGTAAAAGGAAGAGAAAGGAATGAATACACTTCATTGGGTACGTGAACCAATATAAAACCTATTGTAATGTTAGAATGTGATGGATGATGTTAAGTGTGTTGAATCAAGAGTAATATCATGAATGAACCTAAGTGATTAATTCCTCAAAAAGTGGCTCAAAAATGCAAAGGCTATCCCTTTAGATCCATCATCACCAACTATGTGAAGTTAATGAATCATGCATGTGCTAATCAATGTCTAGACTATGTGTCTAATCCCTTTGAATAGGTGGCTCAAGAATACAAAGGTTAGCTAGACCTTCGGCTCCATCGTTGCCCCATGAATTGAAGCTATGAAGTGATACTAATATAGAATAGATGTCATATGAGAAGGCTCATGGAGCCCATATATGTTCTAAAAATCTAACAATTTAGCATGGATAGCCTAAATGGATGTTGAAAACTAGGCCATTCTTGGCCATTTTGAAAGATGGAGGATAGGCTTATATGAAGGCCTCTCCAAAATTGATGAAAAATGCTTATGTGAAGCCAACTCAAGAACTCAAGTAATCAAAAAGCTAAACTTGTATGAAAGTTTAACTCAAATGTGATGCCAACCGCCTATAGATGGAGTAAGGCACACAATTGATGAGAATGCCTAGAGTAAATTGAACTCAAAAAGAAAAGAAGATTAATGTACTACACACATTGCCCCCAATCACTGATGTTTGGAACATGGATTTTGATTTGAAAATTACGCCAAATACCTAATCTAAATTGAAAGTGAGAACCATCATGTCATACATAATAACCCACTATATCTAAGAAAATTATACTAAAACTATTGAATTTGACTAATTTGGAAGTGCAAAAACTATCCCTGAGCTGAACTTTTTGCCTATTTTTAGAAACCTTAAGTGTTTTCCTACCTAGACAAGAGCACCAAAATGTGGACACCCCTATTTTTGGCACTATTGTCCATTTTTGGTGTTGTTATTTGGTGTGAAAACTGACTGCTAATCTAAAACTATCACTATTTTTATACTCTGGTTTGACCTGTTTCACCTTTGGATTTGGTACTGAGTGTTCTTAATGCTATTATTTTGACTATTAAGAGGTTTGATCTCTATGACAAGCCCCTATTTGATGCCCCCTCTTATGAGGGTAGGAATGATGAACCTATAATGACTACCCTCATAAGAAAAGAGTCATGCAAGTGTGTTAAACTACATAAATACATGATATACCATTGATATTTGAAAAGATATCTCTAGATATAGAAAAGTTTGTATTGATAGATTGTTAGATCAATAGGGGTATGCCTAGATAGATATAGAAATGTTAAAGCATGTGTAAATTATTGAACTAGACTAGAGATGTTATATATTAGTTGTTAGTTGTTAGTTGTTAGTCATTAATTTTTTAGTAAGCATGGAGGGATGGAGTATGATGTCCATCATGGCATCCAAGAAGCAAGATAAATGCATGATTTTTATCATGGAATTACACATAGTGAGGAGTAAACAACAAAACAAAATTATGAAGCAAGAAATAAGAAGCATAAAAGGGTGGGCAAGGGGCCATGCAAATAAGGGACATGGACACTTGTCACTCAAACTGAAAGACAAGCATGGAAGGTATGTTCAAATGCCACATACACATACAAGTGGAAGAAGCAAAGTTGGCATAAGGGCCATAAGCATGTGAAAGAGTATAAACAAAGGACATTATCAGATGTCTCAAGGCACACACATGAATAGAAGCAAAGGACATTGGCAGATTTCCTAAGGCATAACTGGAAGACAATGAGGAATTAGAAAATGCAATCACACAAGTTATACTAAGCAAGGAATGAAAGAAAAAGTAAGAACTAGAAGATACAAACACATCTAACTAATTAAATCAAATGTGAAAGTATGTAAAACATGTGTAGTACAAGACTAGGTATATGCTAATAAATACACAAGTGTTAGGTATTAGTGAGATGTCAATGTAGTACTCTATGTAATCTAATAAGTAATGTGCATCAGTATGATCATTCAAAGTGTATAATGTAGGAATTGTTGACCAAATTTGACCTTTGGTCAAATTTGATTCAACCCCTACATTCTAAACTTTATATAAGTTTATTCATACCCTATAGGGGTTTCATTATTAATCTAGATGTTTACTTATCCCTAGCCTAACCTTGGTTCAAGCCTAGCCCCTTTTACTAGTCAAGTCCATAAAAGTCAACCCTAGTCAAACATAGTCAAAGGCATGAATTATGTTGTTTTAGTCCTAATATATTTTTTAATATGATTTAGGGTCTTTCTAAGTTATTTAATTACTCTTATCATGTTTGATATGTCAAAAATGCCTTGTGGGACCAACTTTTGGATAAAAAAGAGGACTTGTATGGATGGCTAAAGAGACCAACTTGTCATCAAGCTATGGTTCATGTGGGAGAGGTTATATAATGTTAGAATTAGGCATATGATAGCCTAATAATTAGTTATACTCAAAAAAGGGTAGTTTTTCCTTATTTTTAGGGCCTCTTAAGCACTAGTATGAAATGGATAATCTCACTTGAAGGTGGAAACATTATTTATATGCCCCTTCACCTTCACATAGGTCTTCTCCATGTTTGGATTTCATATATTTCATAAAAAATTTCATCTGCAACTCATTTATCTTCTTTTTCCATTGACAAGCAAAGGAAGGGCAAGTTCAAACACTCGTTATGGGCCGTACAGGTGGAGTAAGGAAGAATGCTTATATAGGTGTAAATTAATATTAGTATACTTTAATTTCATGGTAATAAGTCTCAGATTGTTACCTTCTCTTTTATGAACAAATGCTAACACTTCAGGCAGCCTTTTATGAAATTGCATTGAAGAGGGGTATGGTTATGCATATGTTTCTTATTTTAAGGAATCCATGAAGATATGTGAATTTTATAGAGTTTTTATAGGTTGAAATATACCCTCTCCATGGTTTTCTCATCATCCAACACTTTCTCTCTCATTACCCTTGAAGGAGATTTACAATTTTGCTTATTTCTCAAGTTGGTTGCTTCAAGTGTGTAATCTAGGTTTTCCCAATGTGAAAGGGGCTCCATGGTGATGTTATTATGATTTAATTCATATTTTAAAATTTCTTACATTGAATCACCTTGTGATAGATCAAATTGTCATACTCCTTCAAAGCAAATTGCCTAATTTCCTTATTCATTGTCTAGTCAGTTCACAATCACCTTTCTTGAGATCCAAGAGGTTTGTACAGAGGTGTGAAGAGTAAAAGCATGGTGGAAATTATTTTTAGGATTTATCATGCTCAAATGGTCTTATATTTAATACCATGAAGGTGAAAATTCTATGCAAGTTGAAGTTTCCCTTTAAGAGGATGAGTTTAATGTATTGGGCTCACAATCCCTGAAAGTTGTAAATAATGGCCTAAGAGGTTTTTGAGGGCCTCATTAAATGTACTCACAAGGTGATATAGTCATTAAAATTTTATAATATTATATCCATAGGGAATCAAAGGATAAGTGGAAGATGGAGTTTTAAGGTCTCAACATTGGAAAAAAAACACTAAAAAGAAGTAGTGAACACTTACAGGGTATGGATGGAAAAGTGACTTTGCACTTCCATTCGTCATCCTAAGTTATTCCATCAAGGAATATCAATCCTAAATGATAAAAATAGTAATTTTGAGATAAAATGATAAGAGAAAATGGTGTATTTTGGGTTTTGATCACTAATCTACCCTCCCCTGTCCATACATAGGCCTGGGAGAGACCATCTACTGCAAGGATATATGATAATGAGTTGGGGGTTAGGTTATTTGGCATTTTTATAAGATTACAAAGGGTTTATGATTATTTTTGACCCCAAAACCTTCATGGGAATTCAAAACATCTAAATAAAGCCTCAAATTTCCCCAAGATCACCTATAGGGCAAAGCCATGACTGTGATAGTCAAGACAGAGGTATCTTGATGGAGGACCTAAGCAGGGAATTGATAAGGATTAAAGGTTCCAAAATGAAAATATAGCATGAATATGGAATCATAACCTAATAACCATGTGAATGAGGTCCATAATCACCAATCAAAGCTCAGACCTAGACCTATAACTAGGATTTTAGGAGTGTCTCAGTCCTCAACAGGTAAGTGTCTCAGTCTTGCGAATGGAGGATGAACTAGTGAAATTAATGGAGTTTATCCTTATAAAAATGATAAATAAATAAACACTTTTATGAGATTTATAACATCATAAGGAAGTTTTTTGTGTTTCTCAAACATAAACCAAGCTCAAAATCACCTACAACCAAGCCTCAAATAGGGTTCCCCTTATGGGCAATCAAAGACCTAGTCCATAACTCTAAAGGCATAAGAAGGTGTTTCAAGGGTAAATATATAGGTATGGTTTTAATACATCATTATAATCATGTAATATCCATAAATTTCCTAGCTAACCTCAAATTTAACCCCCCAAAATCTCCAAGCCCAACCTATACCCTGCCTACCCTCACAGGCTACCTACTCATAAGTTTGCCTTGGGAATTTGAAGAGTTTGAGGGTAAAATGGAGGAGTTATAAGATAAAATTTGTTAAATATTAACCTTGGGAGTATGACAATATTATCCAATGGTTTTTCTATAAATAATAATGGTGCAGATGCTCTTTATTTTGTCTTAGAGTAGGGGCAATTTTCTCATGCATGAGGAGACAGTTTGAAGAAAAAGTGTTGAGATGGATGGACCAGAGGCTAGGAAAGCCAAAGTGATGATTGAATTATCTATAGGAAACATAAAAAAATCTAAAAAACCTTTCTATAATATTTTAAATCAATCAATATGCTCTAACTAATAAGGGTTATATAGAGATTTTGAAGCCATCAAAAAAACTACAGACTCCATCAGTCCAGCTATAGACTCCTAAAAAAAACTATGAAATCCATTAGTATAGATTTATAATCCTATATAAAAAATATTTAATCCATCAGTATAACTATATACTCCACTAGCAGAGCTTCATTACTTTCACAAGCCTCATAAAATGCACAAGAAGAGCTCGAATGCCAAGTTGGAATGCTCATATCTTTCATGATCCTTTGCATGGGACATGGAGATATTAAATGAAGTTTTATGGGGGTTATTAAGAATCCAAAAGTGCAATTTTATCATAATTTCAATGTCAAACCTTTATGAATAAAGGCTAAGAGGGCTAGTCACCCCAAAACCCTCTCAAATCCTGTTTTAGGACCCAATGGTGAAAATGAGCCTAAAAGTGCATCTAGATTGATTAATTTGACCATTAGTGCTCGAGATAATTTGTTTCTAACTCCATTATTATTATATACATTGGATTATATTTTATAGACCTATACAGAATAAGGCAAAATAGGGATTATTTTGACCATTTTTTGTGTTGTGTAGGCATGGTGAACTTTCAAGAGACCAAATCAATTTTAGAGGAGAGATTAGGACATTTTATAAGTCCCCATGGTAATTATATCATGTATCTAAACTCCTAAGTGTGCCTAAAAAATCTCTCATTTCAGCCAGCCCAATGAGCCAACTAGGGAAGACTTAGAGAAAATGGCGAATCTTCATTTAGAAAGATTTTTAAATATTAATTATTACAATTGATGAAATAGACACTTTGGAAACATTCCATTTCTCTTATTTCATGGATCATATTGTAGGTTTGAATGCCTTTTAAGTGCCAAGTGTGAGAGGTAGAGGGAAAGAACTTTTTTAGGACAACCAAGTATGATCATGAATGGAAAAAATGATAGGGAGGGTTAAGATCCTATCCAATGCATATGAGGACTTCTTATTAACCCTTACTACTAATATCCATCATCAAGATTTATCATTTATAGAGTTAGGGTAGTTTTGGAAGGCTAATTATGAGGGGTAACTTTTTATGCATAGAAAAGGAGTTTCTTGACCACTTTTTAGGTCTTGGATGATTAGAGATGACACTTGTAGCTCTTTTTTCTATATGTCTCACCCCATCCCTCTCTCACATGCAATTTTAACTGATTTTCACATTTTTAACACATGTCCTTGTGCCTATTCAACTTCTCTTCTCTCTCTCTTCTTCCAAGTTCTATAAATTGAGCTTTCTTGGATATTATATGTATCTCTCTGCCTAGGTATGTTAAATCCCTACCAAATTTGTTCCTTGAATAAATAAAGACAATTAATTTTACCTCATTCAAATATTTCACTAAGTGTACATGATAGTGTTTAGTCTTGTGCAAGTGTGATGTCTATTTACCTTCACATGTTACTCTTATTAGTACCTAGTGTGTTATGATCCTTTTTTTAAGGTCAACAAGAAGTGTCAAGTGATGTTTTAGGTAGAGTGAATATCTCATTAAATAGAGTGTATTATAATTCCTATTGCCTAAGTCTTCCTAACCTATGTTATCTCTAAGACCCCATGTTTAGGCATTGATGTGAGAGAGTTGATGTTGAGTGAAGTGTATATGTAACTTGTTCTTGATTCCAAGTGAATGTCAAAGGTGTGATTAGAGAAAATATTTTGGTGTATCATGTCCTATAGACTAGATTTAGTTTCATGTTATCCTTGTCCCTTTTCATCCCCCAAGTGTTCGTAGTAGGATATGAGCTTTAGTGATGCATCAAGGGGAGCTAGCCCCTAATCTAGAGATCCACCTCTCAAAAGGGATACCCATAGCCCCAATGTGGTTCCATTGTCTCACTTGAATGAGAAGAAGATTTTCCCATCTCCTCATTGGTTGCAATTTCAAGTGACAACATTTTTTAGCATGCTTGGTGGGATAAGAGTTTCATTCCTTGAGGAGTTTTGGTGTTATTCTCAAGATACTAGCTTTTGGAGGCAAGTTTGCTAAACACCAATGGTGACTCCATGTATGAATCTACTGGTAAAGCAGCTCAAGCATTTTTATTGAATTTTTTTCTTGCTCTACATGCTTCTTACAAGTTATGGATTACCTTTATGTGGAATTTGTCCTAACACAAGTGGGTGAAACTTACCCTAATTTACCTCTTCTTCCTAATTATGAGCAAGTCCTTGTCCAACCTTGCCATGAGCCCTATGTTACCTATAATCAGTACTCTTGATCTGGTGCGTCACCTAGTTCACCTAGTTTTTATCCATGTTATACCATTTCTAGTTTCAAAAAAACTCTTATTGGCTACCAAGACTAAATGTTAGACCTTGACACTAGATATGGGTGTGACCAAGTCATTCCTAGTGTTTGTATTAGGAGAGTAAGAAATGCTTTAGAATAAGTAAAAATGGAGTGGATACATATACAAGGGGATAATTGGCCAAATCTTACCTATGAGATGCTTGATGTTTGTGGCCTAGTTTCCCATCTAGAGGAGAGGTTGAGAGCTCATGAACCAACTCCATCTTGGTAGCCTCAAAGTGTCCCAAATTCTTTGCCCATTTCCCAAAACTTCTCCTCTTAGAGACCTATTCAAGAAAGTATCCAAGGAAAGGAGGATATCATGGTGGAGTAGGATGTCACATTTTAAGGACATAGTGGGAAAGAGGTTTTAGCTTTTGAATCTCATCTTGAAAGGGAGCTTGAATTGGCCAATCAAGTTTTGAGACAATCCATCATAGAAATTGAAGGTGAACTCTCAAATCCCACTTCCCTAAGTTGTCATCAAGAGGCCAACCCCAAAGAGACTTCAAGTTTCCTAGATATATCATTTGCTCCTTCACTATCACCTCAGCCCCATGAAGACACCTTTGAACCCACCTTCCCAAGATTGAAAGAGGTTTTGGTAACTAGAGAAGAGAGGAATATATCATGCTTAGGTGGAGAAGTTATTAGGGGAGAGAAACCTGAAATCATTCAACTCCCTCCCAACCCTCCTCAAAATACCATTCAATTAATTTCCCCTCTCATCTAATTGATCAAGGTTGCCCCTCTAATGATGAAAATTATGTTGCTTCTTAGGAATCCCCTTTGGCCAAACTCCCTATTTTTGAAAGGCCTAATCTTGACATCACTAAGAGGGAAGATGAGATTGAAATCTTAGATTGGATTGAAGAAAAAGACGGGCTGATTACAAGTTGTGAAGAGAAGGAAGAAGATCCTCCTTGTGTTGAAGAATAAGTCTTGAAATAGGTTCTCTTGGACCCCAAAGAAGAAGAGGAAAATGTATTTTTTGTTTCTCATTTTCATGAGGTCTACCAGTCACAAGATGAGGCTCTATGGCAGATTTTCAAGGTGATCTAGACATTCAACTTGGAAAATCTTATATCCCTATCTACCTATAATAACTATGCCAATTTTGAGAAGAAAAGGATAAGTGGAAGATGGAGTTTTAAGGTCTCAAAGTTGCTAAAAAACCACTAAAAAGAGGCAGTGAACACCTATAGGGTATGGATGAAAAAGTGAATTTGCACTTCCATTAGTGATCCTAAGCTATGCCATTAAGTTATTTCAATCCTAAATGATCCAAATGGTAATCTTGAGCTGAAATGATAAGAGAAAGGGTGTAGTTTGGGTTTTGATCACTAATGTACCCTCCCCTATCCATATACAAGCCTAGGAGAGGCCATCTACAATATCATTATATGACAATGAGTTGGGGGTTAGGTTCTTTGGGATTATTATAGGTTTATAAATGGTGTAGGATGTTTTTTGACCCTAAACACTTCATGGTAATTCAAAACATCTCAAGAAAGCCTCAAATTTCCCCAAGATAACCTATAGGGTAGAGCCCTGACTGTGACTGTCAAGACAGAAGTATCTTGATGGAGGACCTAATTAGGGAATTGATACAGCTTGAAGGTTATAAAATAAAACTAGAGCATGAATATAGAATAATAACCTAAGAACCATTGAAAATAGGTCCATAAACACCAATCAAAGCTCAAACCTAGACCTACATCTAGGATTTTATGAGTCTCTTAGTCCTCAACAAGTAGGTGTCTCAGTCTTGGGAATGGAGGATGAACTAGTGCAAGGAATGGAGTTTAGCCTTAGAAAAATGATAAATCATAAATTTTATGATATTTAGAACATTATAAATAAGTGTTTAATGTTTTTAAAACATAAACCAATATCAAAATCACCTACAGTCAGGCCTAAAACAAGGTTCCCCTTATGGGCAGTCAAAGACCTGTTCCATAACTCTAAAGGCATAAGAAGGTGTTTTAGGGTTAAATATCTAGGGATGGTTTTAATGCATCATTGGATTCATTTAGGATCCATAGATGTCCTAACCAAACTCAATTCAACCCCATAAAATCTCCAAGCCCAACCTATACCCTGCCTACCCTCATACGTTGCCTGTTCATAAGTCTACCTTGGGAATTTGAAGAGTTAGAGGGGCAAATAGAGGATTTAGAAGCTCAAATTTGGTAAAAATAACCCTTAGGAGTCTAATAATATGATACAATGGTTGGTCTATCAATACTAATGGTGTAGACCCTCTTTGCTTTATCTCAGAGCAAGGGTAGTTTTCTCATGCATGAGGAGATAGTTTGAAAGAAAAGTGGTGAGATGGATGGACTAGAGGTCAAGAAATACCAAGTGATGATTGGAAAATATGGAGGATAACTAGAAAAATATAAAACACCTTGCTATAATCTTTGAAACCAATCAAGATGCTCTAACCAATAAGGGTTACATAGAGATGTTAAAGCCATAAAAAAAACTACGGACTCCATCAGTCTAACTACAGACTCCTATATAAAAATACAAAATCCATAAGCTCAACTATATAATCCTATAGTATAAATATGGATTCTATCAGTATAACTAAGGAGTCTATTATCAGAGCTTTATTACTTTCATAGGCCTCATAGAATGCACAAGAAGAGCTCAAATGCCAAGTTGGAATGCTCATGTCTTTCATGAGCCTTTGCATGGAACATGGAGGTATTAAATGAATTTTGATAGGGGTCCTCAATAAGCAAAAATTTTAATTTTATTACAAGTTAAATGTCAAACCTTTATGAAAAAAGGCTAAGAGGGCTAGTCACTCCAAAACCCTCTCAAACCCTATTTTAGGACCTGATGGTGAAAATGAGCCTAAAAGGGCACCTAGATGGATGAATTTGACCATGAGTGATAAAGATAATTTGTTTCCAAATCCATGAGGATCATATTTATGGGATTATTTGTATGTACCTATATGGAATAAGGAAAAATAGGGCTTATTTTGACCATTTTTTATGTTGTGTAGGCATGGTGAACTTTCAAGAGACTAAATCACTTTTGGAGGAGAGATTAGGACTTTTTATAAGTCACCATGGTCATCATATTAGGTATCTCAACTCCTAAGTGTGCCTAATATCTCTCTCATTTCAGCCAGCCTAATGAGCCAATTAGGGAAGACTTAGAAAAAATGGTGAATCTTCATTTGGAAAGATTTTTATAGATTATTTATTGTAAATGATGCCATATAAACTTTTCAAACATTCCATTCCTATTATTACATTGATCATATTCCATGTTTTAAGATGTTTTAAGTGCCAAGTGTGAGAGGTAAAGGTAAAAGAGCTTTTTGGGACTACCAAGGATGATCATGCATGGCAAAAATGATATGGATGATTAAGAGCCTATTCAATTAATGTTATTACTTCTTATTAACCCCTCATACTCATATCCATCATCAAAATTGATCAATTTTAGAGTTAGGGTAGTTTTGGAAGGCTAATTATGAGTTGCAATTTTCTATGAATAAAAAATGAGTTTCTTGACCACTTTATAGGTATGCAATGATTGGAAATGACACTTGTAGCTCCTTTTATATATGTCTCACCCCATACCTCTCTCACATGTAATTTTAATTTATATTCACATTGTTGACACATGTCCTCATGCCTATTCAACTTCTCTTCTCTCTCTCTTCTTTCAAGTTCTATAAATTGAGCCTTCTTGGCTATTGTATGTATCTCTCTTCTTGGGTATGGTGAATCCCTACCAAATTTATGCCTTAAATAAATAAATACAAGTACTTTTAACTCATTAAAATATTTCACTAAGTGTACATAATAGTGTTTAGTCTTGTGCAAGTGTGATGTCTATTTACCTTCACATGTTACTCCTATTAGTACTTATTGTGTTATGATTTTTTTCTTGCAGGTCAAGAAGAAGTGCCAAGTGAGTTTGTAGGTATAGTGAATGTCTCAGTCAATAGAATGTCTTATAATTATTATTTCCTAAGTCTTCCTAACCTATGTTATCTCCAAGACCCCATGTTGAATCATTGATGAGAGAGAGAGAGAGTTGATGTTGAGTGAAGTGTATATATAACTTGTTCTTGATTCCAAGTGCATGTCAAAGGTGTGAGTAGAAAAAATATTTTTGTGTATTACCTCCTATATACTAGGTTTAATTTCATGTTATTCCTATCCCTTTTCATCCCCCAAGTGTTAGTAGTAGGATATGAGCTTTAGTGATGTATCAAGGGGAGCTAGCCCCTAATCTAGAGATCCACATCTCAATAGGGATACCCATAGCCTTAAGGTCATTCCATTGTCTCACTTGAATGAGGAGAATCTTATCCCATCTCCTCATTGGGTTCAAGCTTAAGTGATAATAGGAATGACATAACCTAGATTTTTTAGTCATGTAGAAGATGCCTCGAGTGGGTATGTATATTGATGTGTATCTTGAATGTAGAAGTAAAAATGCCCCTTCGATGGGTAGAGTGAAGCAATCAAAGAGCTGGATGTCATTGCACACAATCAAAAGAGATCAAGTGAAGCATGGTAGTGTAGATTAATTTACATACAATAGCATGGAACAACAAATGTAAGTCTTAGCATGATAGTAGTAATGTAAACATAGATGATGCATACAATCAAAAAATGTTTTTGGTGTTTTTTGTAATTTTTTGAATGTTTTTATGTTTTTGAAGTTTTATATTCATTTTTGTATTTTTAAAAATATTTGAACTATATACAATCAAGTAGGAGATAATATGTATAGTCAATGCTAGAAATAAATGATACTAACTGATGAATCTCATATGAGAACCCCTGTCATGATATCATGTATCAAATAATGGGATCGTGTGTGATTGTGAGACATGATGGAGTGTCTAAGATTGTGCAGTTGAAACCTATGTATGTTGTAATTACTCTAAAATATATAAAGTGGAAACTAAATGTGGGGTCCCCCTATGACTCTAAAAATTGGATGCAACTATAGGGCTCTTAGGGACCCATTTGAAAGTAGGAGAAGAAGCTCTATGAATAGGTGCTCTTTGTGTAGTTGTATGAGACTACAATGTAACTATTCTAGGTGTGAACATTGTAGATGGAAACTATCTATAACCTTAAAACTATGGGGGTGTATGAACCCTCTATACTTGCAATGGATGTTGTAAATATGGAAAGATAAAAAGTGGAATCTATATTAAAACTAGAGGAGTAGCTAAAACTAATAAAAGAATTAGAGCTGATGATTAGAAGCTGGTAGATGGATCTAAAGTGGGGAGTGGTGATTCATGAAGAATTCCACCAACTATAATAACTTGATTAGTGTGAATAAATTTCATGCATCTATAAACTATAGAAGTTACTACCCTAAGTTTTTAAATCCATGGTCAACTAAGTAATATGTCAAAAACTCCTACACTGGGAACTATAGTAAATGGTGTGGCTACATATGTAGAACCAACCTATAATTGAAGTACTATCTCACCCAATGAACTCTGTATATGCCCATTGAAACCATTGATAACTATGTCTATTAGCGTGATATCCTACTATGAATAACCCAAATTCTATAGAAGTGTGAAAGTGCACATGTTAAGACTAGAATTATTGTTGATGAGTACACTATGAATAGGTTGATTCTAAATATGTGCTCTGATAAATAGTGCATTGTAACTTGTATTATCCTCTAAAATCTCATGATTTAAAAAAGATATCAAAGGCCTAGATGGAACTCTGGACTCTATCATACCACTCAAAGGATGTGACTCAACTGAAGGTGCCTGGTATGTATGGTGAACACCTGATGTGTCCCCTTGCTCTTGTTTAGAATGATATGGAAATAGATCTAAAAAGATTTTCAAAGCTTTATCCTATGTTGGTTTTTCCTTTGGAGGCTCAACTGAAGTGCCCAGATCAAGTAGATTATTATCAAACAAATCATGTATCTTATAGCACAAACTGATGCATCTATTTGTTGTATGCCCTAGTGCCCTATGAAAATTGCAAAATACATGTTCATCATATCCCTGTGAAAGAGGCTTTGATGAATCTACTTCCTAAATAGGAGGGAGAGTAATGAGGTTGAATTCTAGTAACTACTATAAAACTCCGGCAGGAGGAATATGTAGATTAATAAATGCATGATGAGGAATTATTAATAGAACCACATGCTGAGGGGGCTTGAAAGCCACATTGACTATTGGTTGATTGTAATTCTTATTATCATTGATTTTGACCTTATATGGGACTTTGATATTACTCTTGTTAGTTGTGTTTGGGATACTTGAATACTTGAGTTTTCCTATTGAAATTAGCTTGACTTCTCTTTGAGTGTATGACACAATTCAATGAAGGAAGAGAATATTTTAAATAAAATAGATTCAAGCAGTGTTGGTAGAAGGCTATGTTTGAAGATGTCCTACAGCTCTTGATCAACCATGGGGCAAGTTAAATTATCTAGAATAGTATTGTATCTAAGAACATAATCTATGAGAGGCTCATTTGACCTTTGTTTTTGTTGTGCAATCTATGCATATGAAACCTTATCACCAATGTTGATACTAAAATGTGCTAGGAACATGTCTGCTAAAGGACTGAATGTTATGAAAAAAATTTGGCAAGTAGTTAGTCATTAGGTACATAATCCAAACATTCTACGTGAAAAGCTCTCAAATGTGTCTCTAGATCACCCTTACCATCAGAAATAGTAATCTTGGATTGAAAAACTCCTTGTGGAAAGGGGTTAAAAGTAATGTGATGTGCCAATGGTGTATGCAATAAAGCAAAAGAATCTGATGACTATGTAGGTCTAGAAATACCTTTCTCAAGATGTTGTACCTTGGATTGAAGAGATATTATCTCTTGCACAAGGGCTACCACATTAGAAGATAAGGATGTACTAGTTGTAGATGGTGTCATAAGAGAAGGTTGGGATGCTATAGGGGGTTGTTGAGACATAGTTACCCCCATAGTGTCATTTGCAACTAGTTGTTCTAAATGACTGGAAGATTCAACTTGTTTAGCCTTTTTTATTTCCATGATAGATTTTACAGTTAGTGTATGATCTTTAGGTTGTTCTTTAAGTCTTTCTCTAAAATTTTATAAAACCAAATCTTTGTTGAGGATAACTTCATCATCAATAATATGTGGAAGTGGCTCAGTTATCCAATGTGGTGGAGCATGAGCATCTATATGTACCTCATCATTTTTATTTTCATATTTCTCATGGTTGGATTTATTTTGATCAAAAATTATATAATCTAGATATGTAACATTTATGGAAGGAGTCTAACCTATTTGTTTGTCCATTATATATGAGTAAATTGAAGGAATCTAGGTGAATTTAGGAGGATTGCCACTAAGTCTTCCACTTCATCTTGAAGTAAGTGATGCAATGAATTTAGGTGGCATAAGGAAAATAACTTGGATGATAGTAGGAAAAATTAAACTAATATAATCTAAGCAAGGAACTAGAATATGTATGAAAAGGATACAGAGCTCCAAAACATGTAAGGCGATACCTCAACAAGCAAAAAGGAGCTAGTACATGCAACTAGGTATTTTTCAAAATTATTATTTTCAAAATTATATGAATTTTAAATTTTAAATTGATTTTTTGAGTTAGATTTTTAGATAAAAATGCAAAAAATGATTGGAAAAAACTTGGAAAAATAACTGGGAACTAGTTGATGCAACTAGGGTTTGAAAAGAATTTTTTTCAAAATTAGTATAATAATTTGAAATTTTTATTATGAATTTTTGGAATTTAGTTTGAAAAATTTAATAAAAATCTTAAAATATTTCTAAAATTAGCAATATATTTTTCTTAGTGGTTTGAAAGTGTTTGTTTGCAAATAGGACCTACTATGTGAAAACTAGGGTTTGGGTGAATTTATTGAAAATATTTCAATTAAGTTGTAGTTTTATGATTTTCAAATTTAGAAAAAATTTGGAAAATATTGAAAAAAATCAAAAATAATTAGCCATAGGGTTTCTAGGGTTTTTGTGCTAAAATTCAAAGTACGTCAGGTTCATCAAATGTTTTATTATTTTCAGAATATTAGAGTTATATTCCTAAATAATAAAGGGGATGAGAAATGTAAACTAGTAAATAAATATACAAGAATTACCCTACTAATTTGTGTAAATATATTATATTTTCACCTTTTCTAAATATAGTAAGAAGTGAGAGAAATTAAAACTTAGCTTATTCTAACTAATCTAAACTGAGACAAGGTTTGATACTGGGGGATTAGGGCTAAAAAATAGTCAAAATAGGTCTTTGGACTTCATTTCTTGATTGGAAAAGAGTACCAAAAATAGGACACCCTATTCTCTAGTGTTGTAGTTCTATTTCAATGTTATTGCGTTGAGGCTGAAAGCTTTCTAGGTTCTGTTTGGAATTATTATGTTACCTTGTCACTAAAATTTTAAGGTTTAGACATTACAAAGCTTGATATGTGCCTATTTTAATCTTGTAATCTCTTGAGTTCTTAGTGCTTGAACTTAAATAAAAACTTGTAAAATAGAGATAAGGGGTTAGTGTGTAAAGGATACGTTGGGTGCACTTCACACCCTATGTGTGGGCATGTTGCCTACATACCAATACTCCGAAGAGGGATCAAGCTAATGTAGTTCTCAAATTGAATTTCTTAGTGTAATTTTTGTATGATCAATGCAACTAAAATGTGAGATTATATGTGCTTCATATGGCCAGGGATTGGTGCAATGACTTGAGTAGGCTTTGAATAATATTGGAAGGTTATATGCAAAGAATAGGGAAGAGTACTTGAGTGTATTTACATGTATTATTATGTCTCTCTTGAAAATGAGTGATAACCCTTCTAAATGGACTTATAATGGCTTTTTATAGGGAAACAAATGATCATGGGTTAAATGAATTCATGTTAGGCCAATAGGGGAAAAGATAAGGAATCAAAATAATATGATCATTAAGACAAAAAGTGAACTTGGACAAAAACACTAAAAATAGGTTACCCTAGGTTCCAGAGCTCCTATCCTATTTGGACATTGTTGTCTAGAGGGAAAAATAATTGGGAGGATGGATTTGGGCTCGGAAGGGTTGCCTAGGTCTAAAAAAGCTAAGTCCAGAAAGCTTTAGATGATTGGGAATCAATGAAAGAAGTAGCCTAAAAGGATTGTGTGAACCAACAAGAGGGCTTATAGATTAGGTGTCTTATCCATAATAAAGTTGTATAATTTCATATTTTACATGACTACACTAACCATGGAATTATATCCATGATATTTATGTTCTTACACACTATCCAAGCATCTCTTGTTAACGTATAGTGTGTTCACATTATTAATTTAATGTTATTATTGTAAGTTATAATAAAACATTAATAGATTCATTAATAGGTTTGTGTGTAATCATATGGATAATATGGTAAGATATTTTATTTTCTCATATAAGTTTGGTTTTATAATTAAGATATTTGGAGATTTTTTAGTAGAGATTTTATAGGGATCTCAGAATCCCAAGTTATAGGAAATATCATCATATATATTTGTAATGTGTTTGAATGAAATATATAAAGTAGTATATTATTATTATGATAAAATATTTATCTATCCCTTCAACTCATTTTTTTGTGTTAATCTTCTACAAATATAAACTAGATCTATCATCTAGTATCAGAGTGGGTATTTTATTTAAATGGAATCTTAATCATTTTAAGAGGGGCAGTCATTTGGTTCTTTGCCCCTATTGATGGTATAACTATAAGTATATAATATTTTTCTATAGATCTATGTTGTATTAAAGTTATATTAGGCGTGGTCACTTCTCTATCACTATTATTCAATTTGATGTGTATTTTCATTCTATCAGTTGTGTACTTATAAGTCATTTCACCTTTTAGACTCGGTCTCTTCCTCACCTCACATAGTGTTCAACACAATTTTTGTGTGACTCAGATGCTTCTCTCTCATGTCGTTTTACATATCTAGTTAGAATCCACAACTCAAAAAATCATTTACATAAAGAATTTGAATCAATTGAAGGTCATATATCTATTGTTTTGCATTTTATGGTGCATCAACAGATTCATAATTCTTCAATGTGAAGGTGTATTAATAATATGAGAAATTTTCTCTTTTCATCATATCAACATTAAAATTATAGTCCCTATATATTTCCAATGTACTTGAAGTGAATTATCTCTAAGAAATTTTCAAATCCTAATGATCTTCTATAGAAAGATCTATGACGGAGCTTTCCTCAGTTCAATCATCATCTCAAGTCATCTTCCTCAAAATCTACATCATGATGATCAGTAGATATTTTAGTGCTCATACCTCCTGCGATTATAATAGCTATGGATGTGAAAATTCTGAATAATATTCATGCTACGTTTAACATACCACATGGAGTGTCTTTGAAATAAATTTGATGATATATTGTGTAGGTCAATAGAGGTAAAATTTATTTAGTTTCATAAGTATTGTCATTTTTTTTGTTGAGTCTTATTCGGTATCCTATTTTCATGTCTCTTGAAGCATGTAGTCTTTTTATATTCTTTATTTATATGCATTTACAGTTATTCAATTTGGTAGCTCAAAGCTTTATAGACATTAGTTGTAAATGGTCTATTATAAAATGTGTCATATTTTTGAGTGAGTCCAAAATTTTTTTTAATAAGTCATTTAGAAGTTTGGTATACATAAAAAGAGAATCAAGTTTTTAAGGTAAAAGATTCAAAATTGAAAATGAGTCAAAAGTTTAAAAAAAATTGAGTCAATAATTGAGTTATTATTGTCAAAAATTGAAAAAAATAAAAAAAGTTGGTAACTAGATGCATTGTCACTTATACATGACATATTAGGTTGTATGTCCAAACTATAGGGGGATTTAGACTCAAAAAAATCATGCACCTAAGCTTCATTGATAGTTTGGCTAAGTGAAACAACTTCATCAAATGGAAGACAAAGGAAATGGAGGTTGGAGGCTCCAGAGCCTCTTGTCAGTCACCAACAATGAAGCCCAAAATGATTTGGTTACTTGTGTGTGTGTGTGTTTAAATAATAATAGAAGGACATTACTGATCACATGTGGGGTGTGGTTTTTTATTTCTTTAGTGTGGTGTGATTTATGCCAAATTATCTAATGTTAAGGATAGTTCTTCAGTGGTAGTGAAAACTGTCTATGTTGTTTTTGTTTGGGTGGAAACAGACATTAATAAAGGCTACATAATATGATAATGAGGATTGGTTCCTCATGATATTTTCATTTTTTGAGTTGTGTGTGTTTTTCATTCCCCTACTTGTTTGGAACACCTCTAATATTTGGAGAAAAAGGAGAGTAAATATAATGAAATGTGATAAATAATTATATAGGAGGGAACCTAACTACAAAGATCTCATGACTACCTTAATTCTTTATGGAGATGGCCCTAGTGACATGTATGTATGGTGACGTAAATTAAAAGCAAGATGTGTTCCTTTGCATAATATTAGTCATGTGTAGCAAAATCATGTCAGTAGTATAAAGACCTAAAAGTATGCATTGGCATATGATTCTATTTGGACTAGTTCTTGAAGATGTATATTCTCCCCATGCTCACATTAAGGGGGTTTAGATAGGACTAATAATCTTCACAAGGGGGTGAATGTTAAGGTATAGTGTGTTCACATTATTAATTTAACATTATTATTATTAGTTACAATATAACATTAATAGGTTTGTGTGTAACCATATGGATAATATGGTAAGATATTATATTGTCACATATAGGTTTGGTTTTATTATTAGTAGATTTGGAGGTTTTTTAGGAGAGATTTTATAGGGATCTCAGAATCCCTGGTTATAGGAAATATCATCCTATATATTTGTAATGTGTTCGAATGAAATGTATGAAGCAGTATATTATTATAATGATAAAATATGTATTTGTCCCTTTGGCTCATTTTTTTTGTGTTAATATTCTACAAATATAAACTAGATCTATCATATCTAAAATCCAAATCCTCTTCAAAAAAATCCTTCATTGATTTAAACCCAACTAACTATACTATCATTTCATTCAACAAAAATACATATTCTACTTAATGCATGCACAACTCTATTTGAATTCCCACTCATATGCTTCAAAACAAGTTAATAACTTTGAATAAATTATCCCCACTTCATGTGTTTTTTTATTAACTTGCCTTGGTTGTTTATGAATTACATTGTTAAATGATCCATGTACAAAATTAACTCCTTTGGGAGAAACTAATGTCTTCATTTCTTGAGAGCTTGAAGTGTGGAATAAAACTCTTGATCATAAACCAAATACTTATGTTTAGAATCATTCAATTTATCATTAAATTAAGTAAAGGGATTTCTTTATTTACTAAAAAATGCACCTACCATTGTCTCACTAGTATCACAATCAACATGGAATACCTTGTTGAAATATGGTAATGCTAACAATCATTGTTTTTTTGCCTTTTTTTTAAATATAATTACTATTCTATTTTGAAAATATCCATGTGAGTAATCTTATATTATCTCTCATTATTTCCATGATTTTTGCACATATTATTCTAAAGTTCCTTATGAACTTTTAGTAAAAACTAGCTAACCCATGAAAACTTCTAGTTTCAAACATGCTCCTTGGAGATGACCACTCAAAAATGGATCTTTCCTTTTCCGAATCCATCCTCAATCCATCATGTGAGACCAAAAACCCAAATAAATAAACTATTCATAGAATTTCATTTATTTAAGTTGACCAACAATTTTTCTTTTTTCAAATTTTGCAACACTATCCTCAAATGCATTAAATGGTCTTCTTTTATCCTAATAAAAATCAAGAGGTCATCTAAATACACAATAAAAAACTTACCAAGATATGGATTTAACTCTCCATTCATGAGTCTCATGAATTTATTAGTGCATTTATCAACCTAAATTACATGACTGACCACTCATATAAACCATCCTTTTTCTTGAATATTATCTTTTGCTCATCACCTTCCCTAAATTTGATTTGGTGATAACCCACTCTTAAAATGAATATTTGTAAAGTACCTTGAACCACTCAAACAATCCATTAATTCATCCATATGAGATAATTAAAATTTGTACTTAATTATATTCTAGTTGATGGATTTAGATTCCATGCAAATACACTAATCTCCACATTTCTTGACTACTAACAAAGCTATAATTTTGCATGGGTTTAAGCAATCCCTTATTTAACCCTGCTCTATCAACTCTTGTACATTTATCTTCACATTATCATTCTCCATAGGTGTTAAACTATATGATTTCTTGTTTGTAAAATTATATCCGAGAACTAAATGTATGAGATGGGTAATTGTCCTCATAGGTGGAAATCCATCTAGAAAATACTTAGAAATAATCTTAGCATAGTCTTTCAAAAGATCATTTATTTCATGTATAATTTAAATCACCTTATTCATTATTCTTATTGATTCATTTAGCCAAAATTCAAATTAGGTCAACCCCCTATATAGTTAAAACTTGTTATAGGGTCTTCTAGGTTAAAATGATTATAGTGAGGTCATTTAATGTGTATTTAGCCTTTATCATATTTGTTATTAGTCCAAAGTGTCATTTTATCTCATATAAGGTCACTTTTGAGTCATTAAATGAAGTATTAAAATTTCCATAGGAATTCAAGTGTGTCCAAGTGTACTCTAACATCCAACATGTTAGAATATGTCAGGGAAACAATTTTGAGACTAATAAATTGTAGGTGCAATGTTGAAAACAAGAAGATCAAGTAGTTTTAGGTAGTTTCAAGCAGTTGTATAGCCTATAAAATATATATGGCACATGGAAAGACTTATAAAGTGAATCTTTAGATCCCATCAATTCATTTATATGCTTAGGTAGCTTTGACAGGCTCAAAAATGGCAAAAAACATTATATCTTTCCTATCACTCTCTTAAACAAGGTCAAGTGCTTTACCAGTTTTAGCTTGGTATGACCAGGAGGATATGAGTAAGAGAAAAATGATTTTGGTGGATAATAATTATATTTTTTTACTCCAAACTCATGGAAATAGTCATAATATTGGTGATCTATGCTTTATGAACTATTTCTAAGAGCATTAGCTCATCTTCTATACCTGCACATCCCCATGGCCTTGAATTTTCTCCTCTATTTAGATTGGTCTTTGCAAACCAAGTATTTTACATGATATTAAGGAGTATGAGAATAATTATCACAATTTTTATAGTATATTTTACATGTTTGAGTGTGAACTAATAGGTAGGATCACTCTCATCTTCCTAATAGAGGACTCCATTGCCAGTTTGCAAACATGTTTTCATCAATAGAAAAGTCTTATCATCCTATTTTTCTCTTTAGAAAAAGGGTGATGTATTATGTTATAGTCTCCCATTGTATGGTAATCAATATCCCTGTAAATATTAAAAGGTTTAAATCATAGTTAGGATTGCACATAGTCAATAAAACTTGTGACTGTCACCTACAGTCAAGTGTAAAGCAGCCTTGAGTAGTCATGTTTATGAAGAATGAAGTTTTCAATATTGTGAGAAGGATTCTAAGATGAAATTAGTGATATTGAACCATAAAAATGTTATAAATTGGTTATAATAACCAACTCAACACATATAATTCAAATAATATCTTCACTTATAAGTGGCTTCAATAGTGACCTGATGCTAACACCATAAAAGGTAGAGCAGTGTTGATATGGAAGTGTCTGAGCTCAGTTAAAACCTTAAATAAGGTTTGGGAACATGGATAAGATCATGGTAATAATAGTGAGATCATTTCATGTAGGTATACTTGAGTTTAATTCTTACAAGTTAGGAAAGTTTCAATTGGGACAACTTACCTTAACTTCTCTGAACCAAGTTTTGCTAATATACTCGGTCTTCTAATAGTAGAGTGTCTTGAGGAATGGACAAGTCTTAGGGTCTCTCCCATGTAGCTGAAGCTTATAAATAGTTTATTGACATAAAGATAAAAAAAATTGATCAAAACAAGGTGATGGTTGAGTGACTTCAACTCAATCCAATTCACAATAAAAAAAGTTTAGTAAGCTATAGTGTTTTAAGCTAAAATAATCCAATAACACAATAGTGACCTGTAGTGGAATAGATACATGGTTTATAGGTATGAGATGAACTCATACAGATATGTAATGTTTTAATGACCTCAATAAGGATCAAATAATATTAAATACAATGTCAAATAACACATCACCACCTACAGGAGTCCTTTTTTCTCTCAAAAAGCCACCTACAGTCTGACCACAATTTATAGACTAGCTCTAGCAAAGGAGAGATGTGAGTTGAGAGAGTTAAAATAGATGTAAAATGGATATATATGAGTTAAAAAAATCCAATAGTGTTTATTTAAACTTCATATTATTCTCATATGAAATAAATAGATCAAAATCAAGTTTCTAACCCCACTCAGTTTAAGGTGTCTAGACCCTGCAGTTAGTATGCAGACATGAAAGCTAGTTTTAAGAGTTTATAGTGTTAAGGGGTCTATTGGTGTGATCCAATAATTAAAATTGGTATATAATTAAAAAAAAACATAATTAATCCATACATAACCTCATCTAGGAAAATTAAATAGGGAATATGCCCTTTATTTTATCTCAGATAGAGGATACTCTTAGATAGTCTAATCTTTAGGCATAGGGTGTGAATGAAGAAGGAGATGAGATGAGAAGTATTGAAATACTATGGGGTGGTTTTGAAAGTTTTTTTGTACATTAATAAATGTGAATAATCACTCATAATCTTGAGAAACCACTCAGAGGTGGTCATAAGACATGAAACATAGTCAGGGCTATTACGCCTAGAAAGAGGTCTTAGCCCTATAGGGGTATTGCTTCACTTATAAGATTATATTACCATTATATTCCAGTTTATAGAGTTAAAATTGAGGTATAAGGTTAATCAAGACCTTTATTTTTTACAGGAATAACATAGGGTGGTTAACTTGACCTAAAACCATGACAGGGGTACCTAGAATACATGAGAAAACTTGATAGGCCAACTTCAAGTGCTCATATTTGTATGGACACCAAACATGAGATGTCAAGTATATAGGGGTAGTTTATTAGGGTCATAAAATTGGTATAAATGTCATTTTTTTGTAATTTGAGCATCTAGTTTTTATGAACTATTGTTAAGAACCAAAACCTACTAGAACCCTCCTAAAATCCTTGTCTAGACCTGATGAAGAAAATATGAAGGTTTATGCATAAAAAATGGAAATTTTTTCATTATAAGTGTTATTTACTTGTCTATCACTCCCCCATTCTCCTTCCCACCCAATTGGTCCATACTATCACTTGTATGGACAAGTCTATTTTAGGGTTTTTTTGCAATTTTTGGTGTGTTTTACAGGTGTAGAGGAGGATTAGTGGATGAAATCTATTGAATGAGGTATATAGGGACTTATTATAACTATATAAATTCATATATCACCATAAATAATCTCATAAATACCTCTACTACATAGGTCACTATAGGCAATCTTGGACAAATAGTGAAAATGAGAAGTGACTACCTAGTGAGAAGATGAGATGTCTAATTTAGGATTTTTTTAAGGTCCAACTCATGAAGTGGAAGGAAAAGGGAATTTAAATAGGTGTCCTAAAACTTCTTACATGTATTTTATTGAGAAAATAAAGGTCACCTTGATGAGAAATATGAATATTGAGGTCAAGAGAGCTAGTAAGTGGATATAGGCAATGAATGCGAGTGTCATGAAGAAGGCTATCAATTAAGAGAGTATCTAATGACTATAATAGCTTGTTTTAAACCTCAATAAGAAATTAAATATGTGTCAAGTCTTCCTATTATAATTTCAAGTAGTCAAGATATGCTTCATGATGAAGGCATTTGAAGGTCTTTACGCCAATTTTGAAGAGCTTGTCATGCTTCAGATGGAAACTTATCCAAGAATACCTTTATGGTTTATTCTCTAATTTATTATCCTACAATGTAACTGGTCCTCACAACATGACACTTATTCTTGTGACCCTTTAGCTTCACTTCTTCTCTCTCTTCTCACATGCTCTATAAATGCAAGCCATTTTATATTTTGTAAAAGAATCCATACCCTGTATGGAGAAGCCCTGCTAGTTTGAATACTAAATTTGCCTTTGAAATAAAAATTTCCAAGCCAATTTTTATTTATTCAACTTCTTATCTAAGTGTGTTAAGTGGTTTGTAGTGAAATTTCAAGTGATTAGTATCTATCTTTAGTTTCTCTTTGCTCTTCCATGTTTGATGCAAGTAGTTATACCTTTAACATGTCACATGAAGTTTAACTAGTGTGTTTATCTATCTTTGAGTATAAGGAGTTTCTGTAATGTTTATAATCTAACCTATGGTTCACTCACCTTGATTTTACAATTCATATCACCTCCATGTTTGAAATACTTATATTAGAGCACTCTAGGGTGTTGAGACTAGTGTTGTGAGTCATGTTTCATAGTGTAATGGTATGGTAGTCTAATGGAGATATATATGGTGTATCAAATCATTAGATTAGTTTACTTTCATGTTTATTTCTATCCCTTTTCATCCAAGCAATCAATTCTTTTAGTTGATAATTAATCAAAGATAAATCTAGGGAGCTAACCCTTAAACCTAGATGTTTACCTCTACTTTTGGCAACCTATAGGCCTAAAGGTAATCCCATGTTACCCAAATATTGGAGTAGTCTTTAAAAACCTCTCCTAGGGTGAAATATTTGGTGAAAATGATTCTGGTATGCCCAATTGGACCATTATCTCAAATACATTTTGTCAAGGTGAATGTTGATCTTGACAACATTATAGATGCATATGGTATTTTACTTAGCATTTGTCAACTCCATTCAAGGTAATATCTAGTTGTAGACCAAGTTTTATCATTTTTTGTATTCATACTTCATGGTCCTTACTAGGTAAATTACTAGTATATATATCAATCCCATAAACCCACTCCTTCAACCTGAACTTCCTCTTGAAGTTCAACATCTTCAACCTATCTTGACCTTTGAAGAACAAGATGACTTTTCCAGCAAGAAGATCAAGAGAGTGAAGAGGAACTTGAAGATAATATGGTTAGGTATCATTCCTTCATATGATTTAACACTAAAAATCTCATACACCGTAATGCATATGATGATATACTTCCTAATTCTACTAAGAGTGTTCCCACTTTTAATGGGTAAGGACATGTCACCCCTAGTGAGCATATTAGTGACATCTCTAACTTCTACAAATTTCATAATGTCATTAAAGTCAATATTTCAATTAGACTACTTGCCATGTCCCTCAGAGTGAAAGCACTTGAAAGGTATAAGACATTACCTAGAGGATGTATCGCCACTTAGGATGATTTTGGAGAGTTTATAAAATAAAGGTTCGAAGACAAAAGTGATCACACATCACTCATCCATCAGCTCAATGTAATTCAAAGGGGTCTTAAGGAGACTATGCATGACTTTAATGAGAGATTCTAAAGAACTTAGCATAGTTTTTCTCCTCCCATGATACCTCATATAATATTTGTCTTCCCTAAATATCTAAGGGCTATTATAACTGACATAGCCATCATGATACAGTCTATGGGTGGTTACACCTTACCTAAAGCTTATGACCTAGCCATTAGAGTTGAAAATGGCCTAATACAAGTTAGAAAACTACCTCTAAAATTATCCATGCCTATTCTACCCAATATGTTTGTTGCTACCCCAAGTGTTGCTCAAATCCCAAATGCAAACCAAGTCTAGATTTGCCCCTAAGAAGGTAGAATATACCATTGATTGGGAGGCAAGGTTTAGAGCCTTAAAGGCTCAAGTTAAGAAACTTAATCTATAGTATGGAGTTAACCAAAACCCCTAACCTTATCCTAAACAATTAAATAGGTTCCCACCTCAAAAATATTGTCAAGGGAGAGGGCAAGGGCAGCCTAACTTCAATAGGCCATCTAATGCATACAACCCAACTTCTACCTCTAACATAAGAGTCATGGTATCAGTTCATAGTAACTTGGTCCAAGGTGAAAAATGGTAGAAAATATAATTCATGGATGCCAATGAAGGTGGGGAATAGTATTTGATATCCCAAGGAGGATTCAATCCTTAATTTTCAACAAAAGATGAGAATTACATGCAAGCAAATGAAGGATGATAGCCAAAAAAGGTGAACCTTGAAAACTTTATAGTGGAAGACACATATGTTCTCAATCATAATGCTTCAATTGTAGCTAATAACAAATCCAATATAAATGCTTTAGGAGATGTCCATGGTTTTGAAACAAGTTCAAATAGTCTTCTTACAAGGCAATAATGTGTTAGTCCACGTGTGACAGTCCTTACAACTTCTACACCTATTTTAAATCATAATGTTGGAAAGGTTACTCAAGGTGCTCCAATGCCTCAAGCTCAAAGCACTTCTTGGCCTTCAAGGAAACAATAAAAGGTAAATTTTCCTTATTTTAACATTGGTGATTATTTGAAGATTGATAAAACATCTATATCTCTTTAGGAAGTGCTTCACATGCTCAATCAAAAGGAGCTTCTTCAAGAGCAGTTGTCCTAAATCAACCTTAGTCCTCAACCATTGAGCCATGGTATTTTTTTCCTCACTAATGCTCCCACTCACATTGTTGATCCCTCTTCAAAATCTAAAAATCCTCCACCCTTATACCTCACTCTCATTGTGGGAGACAAGCTTGTTCATAATTGTATTGTGGATATTGGGGCTGATGATGCCCAAGCTTGTGGTAGATAAATTGGGTTTAAAATATGAACCATACAATAAGGGAGTGATATAAATTGATGGGACACCATCTAAGTAATTGGTACTTGTTAAGGGTTTGATATTTTTCCTGCATGATTGTCCTATCTACCCAATTCTTCACTATATAGTAGTGGTTGATTTTCTTGGTCACTTTACTATCTACATTCCAAGGGATTTCATAGAAAAGATTGGAGGCTACCTCTCAGCTAATTGGTCATTATTAGACTTAAAGACAACTTATGGATCAAAGGTAACCATTATAAATCAACCATTGGCTAAGTTTCATATTGATCCCTATGTAGAAGCAATCTCTAATCTTAATTGCACAATCAATGACCAAAAAGAGTTTGTTATGGATGGTGGAGCATCCTCTAATCTTGAGGCCATATCTAATATTTTCCTATATGAGTATGGTGCTGACACTTATGGACATGATCCATACATGTGCTTTGAGTAGACTAATCTTGGGACATACATCATCCATGAGGAAGGAGATGAACAATCAGAGGTAAGTATTGAAAAATCTTTTCTACAAGCTACTGAAGGTAATTACCTTGTTCATAGGCATGATGATGTTGGTTTGTAAATCATGATAGATCAAGATGATGAATATTTCACAAGATGGAGGAGTCCTTGAAGGTGATATCCATGAAGAGGAATATGACCTATGTAAATAGTTTCATGCCATAGTTCATGAATTTGAGCAACTAAGTCAACTTCTCTTCCTAAGAAACATGAATTTGATGATAAAGTTGTTGATGAATCTTCTAAGCATGAAGGAAATTGTCTTGTTAAGAATGAGAATGTATGTGAAACTATTGTCATGAAGGATTCCAATGAGCATAAGGTAGACATATGTATTTTTTAATAATAGTTAAGACTTCAGCCTAATATTGAACCACTCTCAGATATGTTGGAGCAAAAAGAAGACAAGATTGATGTTCTTATACATCAAGTGCATCATATCCTAAAAGAGAGTAAAGTTGAAGCAACTTTGATGACTCCCAAGTTTAAATTTAAGGGGTAACAATTGGAAATGGTAGAGGTCAAGTAGAATAAAAACTCAAACAAGATTTTAGGAGGGATAAAAGGAGGGACCTTGAAATATACAAGTGATACACTTGTAACTCACAGAAGATTTAAACATGGTAAGTCATTTGACTATCTACACAAGAAGGTGTTTATTGATAAGTATGATTCACATAATGGATTGATTTCATGGATCAACAAAGATGAAATAGGTAATATCTTGGATCCTGGTTGAAGTAATGGTGATTGTTCTTCACATCAAATGTTTGAGGTCTTGTACATACTAGGATAGGTGTGTTTTGCTTATGTTGTGTGTGTTTCCCTAAGTGTTCTTGAGAACACAAGTGTGTTTATTTTAGTGTGTTAACTTATGTGTTTGTTTTATATTATTTTGAGTGTTTAATATCCTTTCATATGAAATTTAGTGTCTATTAAAGTGCATAGGTAACTCCATATCCCAATGATAGGAGAAGCCTACTGGTCTTTGGCATAGTTGGCTTACCACCCCTAGGAAATCACCAAAATGTTGACTAATTTGAATAGAAGTCAAATTAGGTCTACCCCTTATATATTTAAACTTTTTATAGGGTATTATAGGTTGAATTGGTCACTATTGAGGTCATTAAATGTGTCTTTAGCCTTGATCATACTTGTTATTAATCAATAGTGTCATTTTATGTCATATAGGGTCACTTTTGAGTAATTAAATGAATTAGTATGGTTTTTATGGGAAGAAAAGTGTGTCCAAGTGTAATCTAACATCCTAAATGTCAAAATATGTTAGGGAAAATATTTTGAGACTGACAAACTATAGGTGCAAGATTGAAAACAAGAAGATCAAGCAGTTTTAGGCAGTTTTAAGTAGTTGTATGGCCTATAAAATAGCTATGGCATGTGGGAAGACTTCTAAAGTGACTCTTTAGGTCCCTTTAGTTCATTTACATGCTTAGGTATATTTTATAGGCTCAAAAATGGAAAATAATAGTCTATCTTTCTTATCATTCTCCTAGATAAGGTCAAATGGTCAACCAATTTTAGCTTGGTACGGCCAAGAGGATATAAGTCAAAGTAAATGCTTATGGTGGGTGATAATACTCTTTGTTTACTCAAAATTCATGGAAATAGTTATAGTATTGGTGATATGTGATCTATGAAACATTTTTAAGAGTGTTAGCTCCTCTTTTCTACCTGCACATCCCTATGGCCTTTAGTTTTCTATTTGGATTGGTCTTTGCAAACCAAGTGTTGTATGTGATCCTGAGGAGTATGAACATCCTTTTCAAAAGGTTTCTAGTATATTTTTCATGTGTGATTGTGAAATAATATGTAGGATCACTCTCACATTCTTAGTGGAGGACTCCATTGCTAGTCTACAGACATGTTTTCATCAGTAACAAAGTCTTGTCTTCCTGTTTTGCTCTTTAGAACAAGGGTGATGTTTTGTGTTCTAGTATCCCATTCCATGGTGATTAGTCTTCCCTTTTAAGGTTAAATCTCAAAAGGTTTAAATCATAGTTATAATTTCACATAGTTAAGAAAACCTATGATTGTCACCTACAGTCAAGTCTAAAGGAGCCTTAACTAGTCATGTTGATGAAGTATGAAGTTTTCATTATTGTGAGAAGGATTATAAGGTGAAATAAATGATATTGAGCCATTAAAAGGTTAGAAATTGGTTATTAAAACCAATTAAAAAAAATACAACTCAAATAATATCTTCACCTATAGGTGGCTCTAATAGTGACTTGATGCTAACACCATAGAAGGCAGAGCAGTGTTAATATGGAGGTGTCTACGCTCAGTTAAAACCTTTAATTAGATTTGGGAACATGGAGAAGATCATGTTAATAATGGTGAGGTCATTTAATTCAAGTAAGTTTGATTTAAATTCTTTCAAGTTAGGAAATTTTCAATTGGGATAACTTACTTTAACTTCTTTGAGCCAAGTTTTGCTCATATACTTGCTCGTCGCATATTATAATGTATTGAGGAATGGGTAGGTCTTATGGTTTATTTCATGTAGCCCAAGATTGTAAATAGTGTATTAACATAAAGATAAATTTATTTGATCAAAATAAGGTTATGGTTGAGTGACTTCAACTCAATCCAATTCACACTAAAAATTTTTAGTAAGTTGTAGTGCTTTAAGCTAAAATGATCCTACAACACAATAATGACCTATAATAGAATGCATACATGGTTTATAGGCATGAAATGAAATCATAAAGATATGTAATGTTCTATTTACCTCAATAAGGATAAAATAAGATGGTATCTAGTGTCAAGGAACACGTCATCACCTATAGGAGTCTTTTTTCTCTCAAAATGCCACCTATAATCTAATTGTAGTCTGCAAACTAGCTCTAGCAAAGGAGAGATGTGAGTTGAGAGAGTTTATTTATGTAGAATGGATGAATATGAGTGATAAAAATCCCATAGTGTTTATTTTAGATTAATTTTATTATTATATGAAATAAATAGAGTAAAATCAAGTTTCTAACCCCACTTAGTTTGAGGTGTTTAGACCCTTTAGTTAGTACATAGACTTGAAAGCTACTTTGAAGAATTTATAGCGTTAAGGGGCATATAGGTATGATCTAGCTATGAAAATTGGTATATAATACCAAAAATACCTAATTAATCCATACATAACCTCAATTAAGCTAAATAAATAAGGGGCATGCCCTCTATTTTATCTCAAATAGAGGGCACTCCTAGACAGTCTAATCTGTAGACATATGGTGTGAATGAAGGAGTTGAGATGAGAAATCTTGAAAAATTATGTAGTGGTGTGGAATGTTTTTTTGTACATGAAAAAAATTTAATAATCACTCACAGCCCTGAGAAACCACCCAAAGGTGGTCATAGGCCATGAAACACAATCATGCCTATTAAGCCTAAAAATAGGTCTAAGTCCTATAGGGGTCTAGTTTTGATTTTAAGAACACATGACCATTTAAATCTAGTTGAGAGAAATAAATGGGAGGTATAATGTTGATCAAGACCTTTATTTTTTAGATTAACAACATAGGGTGGTCAACTTGACCTAAAACCATGGTAGGGGTACCCAGAATACATTAGAAAGCTTGATAGGCCACTTCAAGTGCTCATATTTATATGGACACCAAGAATGAGACCTCAAGAAGCTATGGGTATTTTATTAGGGTCTTACACTTGGTCCCAGTGGAATTTTTT
Source organism: Torreya grandis (assembly GCA_037957365.1). Taxonomy (NCBI): domain Eukaryota; kingdom Viridiplantae; phylum Streptophyta; class Pinopsida; order Cupressales; family Taxaceae; genus Torreya; species Torreya grandis. Next base: position 608,994 of record JARHVA010001509.1, read on the forward strand.
TATAAGTTGAATGTCTAGTTCTTATGAACTATTGTTAAGAACCAAAACCTACTTAAACCTTACCTAGACCCAATGAAGGAAATATGAAGGGTTATTCATCAAAAATAGATAGTTTGGAATTATAAGTAATTTTTAATTGTATATCACTCCCCCATTCTCCTTCCCACCAAATGTTTTCATACTATCACTTGTACGAACATGTCTATTTCAGGATTTTATGCAAGTTTTGGTGTGTTTTATAGGTGTAGAGGAGGATTGGTGGATGAAATATATTGAATGATGTTTTTAGGGACTTATTATAACTCCATATGTTTATATATCACCATATATTAGCTGAAAAATACCTCTTCTGCATAGTTCACTATAGGCAGTCTTGGACAAATAGTGAAAATAAGAAATGGTTGCCTAGTGAGAAGATGAGATGTCTAATTTAGGATATTTTTAAGGTCCAACTCATGGAATTTTAGGGAAAGGCAATTTTTAAATGTGTCTTCCTCTTCCATGGATTTGTTTGAGAAATTTAAGGTCACCTTGATGACAAATGTGAAGATTGAGGTCAAGAGAACTAATAAGTGAATACAATCAAAGAATACAAGTGTCATGAAGAAGGCTATTAGTTATGGGAGTATATGACCACTATCATTACTTGTTTCCAACCTCCCTAAGATAGTGCATATGTTTCAAGTCTTCCTAATCTAGTTTCAAGTGGTCAAGATGTTGGGAAATAATGGAAGCACACAATTAATTACCAAATACAAGCAACTTACATGCGAAATTAACCAGAATCACAAGTAACTAGAATTCAGAAATAACACAAAATATGAGAGACAATACACAACTTGTATTAAAACTCTTTCAGAAGGAAATACAACAAAGAAGATTGCCACAGTTCTTCTTCCTTACACACCTCTAGGACTCCCACACCTCTAGGGCATAAATAGTAAATCTTCCCTCAAAGCTCTCTCTTAGGTCCCAACACACAACTCAAACACAGAGTTGGTGTTCACCTCCAAACAGCCAGTATCCACTACTACCAGTACTCCAGTGCTCCATGCACACCACAAGTGTTCCATGCACTTCAAGTACACAATCGTACTTCAAGTAGATCTCCCCTGAATTGCAACAACCTGTAACCCAACTGATCTCACTTATGGAAGGAACTACCTTGCCTTCCTCTTTGCTCTGAATACACACCTATACTCTAAGTAGATGCTGCCTGATCCTACTCCATGTTGTGTTGTTGTCCTCTCTAATCTTGCACACCTACAAATCAATCTGGTTTTGCACACCTGTAAACCTAGATCATGCACACACATACACCTACAGATCAATGATCTTACTTACCATGTAGATCTCCTATTATAGCCATGCACACCTGATGACCAAGATCCTACACCCCTGAAGAATCCTGCTGACTCTCCAAAACCAGCACCCACCTTGGTACTGTTGTGGAACTAGGAGGAACACCCTTGCTCACCTCACACATAGGAGCTAACTTTGCTCAACTCAAAATAGAACACCTTACAATACAATCCATGAGTCTATTATATAGATCTCATATAAACAATAATTAGATATCTAATTACAATAATTAGATCCGTAGCTTCCAGTCTGAAATTGGCTCTTGACATGCAAACACTTGGTTCGTTAACTAACTGCCCGTAACACTCGCAGCTCGAACCACACAGGTGACCGACGTCGGTCCCTATCTGCCTGGGGGTGCCGACACCGGCTGACTTCTGACCGACGTCAGTTGCTTCCTATCTGTACCCTATCGATGTCAGTTGGCCTAACCGATGCCAGTGACTGTGACAATAGCAAACTCTCTGTAACCTCCTCCTCTATTTGCATCAGTGAAGCTTTTAGCTCCACAACCTAACACAAGAGATGCTTCATCATGAAGGTAGTTTCAAGAAGGTAGTTGAAGGTCTCTACGCTAGTTTTGAAGAGCTTGTCATGCTTTAGATGGACACTTGTCTGAAAAAACATTCATGGTATATTCTTTACTTAAATATAATATAATGTAATTAGTCTTCACAACTTGACACTTGTTCTTGTGACCCTTGATCTTCACTTCTCTCTTTTCTCACATGCTCTATAAATGCAATCCATTTTGGCTTTTGTAAAAGAATCCACACCTAGTATGGTGAAGCCCTGTTGGTTTGAATACTATATTTGCCTTTGAGATAAATATTTCTAATCTAGTTTTGATTTCATCAACTTCTTTTCTAAGTGTGTGAAGTAGTGTGTAGATAAATTTCAAGTGATTAGTATATATCCTTACTTTCTCTTTGCTCTTCCATGTTTGATGCAAGTAGTTCTCCATTTAATAGGTCACATGAAATGTAGCTAGTGTGTTTTTTAATATTTAAATGTAAGGAGTTGCCTTATTTTCTAAAATTTGACCACTGGTTCACTCACCTTGAATGGTAAAATGCATATCACTTTCATATTTGAAATACTAATGTTAGAACACTCTAAGATGTTGAGACTAGTGTTGTGAGTCATGTTTCATAGTGTAATGGTATGGTAGTCTAGTATAGATCTTTCTAACGTATCACCTTATTATATTAGTTTACTTTCATGTTATTTTCTATCTTTTTTCATCCAAGCAATCAAGTATTTTATGTGATAAGTAAGCAAAGAGAAATATATGAAGCTAGCCCTTAAACCTAGAGGTTTACCTATGCTATAGGCAACCCATAGTCCTAAAGGTAATCCCATGTTTCCCAAATATTGGATTAGGATTTTATTGTCCCCAAAAATAGACTTTTCATTTTTTGTGACAACATGTGAACTATTTTGGTTCCTCAGACCAAAATAATCTCTTCCCTTCTAAAAATTTATTCTAAGCATTCAAATTCCTCATTTTTCAAGCTTCTCAGAAATCTATGAACTCTACAAGCTTGAAATCTATGGACTCTATAGGCTTGAATCTACGGACTCTATAGGCTTGAATCTATGAACTCTACAGGCTTGATTTCTACAGACTCTATAGGAAAGAAGCAAGCTCTCAACACTTAGGTGATTTCAAAGTTGGTTCAATGACAAGGCTCAACCAAAAGAGTTCATCGACAAGCTTCTAAGCAAGGATTGAACTGTTGAACCTTGAACCATTTTGGCTCAATGTGTTTAATGGGTTCAAGGGTTCAATATCAGTAGCAAGAGTTAAGCACATTTGTCAAGGTTCAAAGTTTAACCACTTCAAGGTTCAATGGCTTCAAAACACTTATCAAAGAGAAGAAGGCTTGAACCATTGAACCACTTTAGTTCAAAGTTTCAATGGGTTCAATAGGTTCAATGACCATATAGTTCAATGCATTTGGTTCAAAAAGATCAAAAGGACTTAGCCAAATAAAAAGAATGAACCAATTGAACTGTTGAACCTTGAACCAAAGGGTTCAACAAGTTCAAGGTTCAACAAGTTCAACAGGTTCAACGAGGCTTGTTTCAAAGAATCTTGGTTTAAGCAATCAATAGAAACAAGGGAATGAACCATTAAACCATTGAACCAAAGTTGGTTCAATCAGTCGGTTCAAGCGACAAGTTCAAAGGAGTGCCCCAAGCATCAAAGACACAAGTGCCCTTGTAGAGGGCATTTCCATGACAAAAGTGACTAAGGAAGGAAATGAAAAACTTGACAGAACTCAGCGGATGCTACCAAGTGTCATCTTTCAAGCCTCATTTCACTTTCCTTCTAAGAGTAGCAGATGTTGCCACATGCCACAATTTGAAATTCACATAAAATTAACTAAGGCAAATTTCTAAGGGATAAACAGCCCTTGCAAAGGACACTCAGAAGCCAAAGTGAACTGTTGCAAAAGCTTGAAAGGCTATTTCGAAGCTCAAACATCCCTTGTAAAGGGTAGAAAGGGGGCAAATCGACCAATTCAAAGGCCAAAAAAGAAAAGGGATTTCCTTTGAAAAAGTTCCCCTGGCAAAATAGACAAAGTGAATTCCTTCAGGAAAATGAAAAAGGCAAAGGACAAAGATAAATCCTCTGGATAATTTGTCTAAAGGAATTCACCCAAAAAACAAAGCAAATATCGATGGAAAGACAAGGCGAGGAAGATTTCCTTTAGACAAATTGCCCAAAGGAATTCCTTAGGACATTTTATCCAAAGGAAATAAAGGATAAAGCCCGTCGGAAGAAAAAAGCCCAAAGGCCATCCAAAGACCACCCGAAGGGTAGATACCCTTGCAAGGAGCTCTTCTTGACCCAAAGTGGACCATTTCTCAAGGCCCTAAAGGGCAGGTCCCCTCTGGGAAAGATCAAATGACAAAGGTGAAGGAATTGTTGAGGAAAGTGATGTGCCCACAGATGTCAAAGTCGTAATAATGAAATAGCCATTGATCCTTGCAGGTTTAAGCATGGACCTGAATGCATTCAAAGGCTTTAAGGCCAAGGCCAAAAGGAAGAACTACTGAGAGAAATGTAAAGAGTAGGAATGGCTAGAAACATTTGTGCATTAGATATGTTTCTAGAAGTAGACCACCAGGTGGATATTGAAAGATGCAAACTTTCAATAGCGTGACTTATTTCTCTACATTGAGAAAATTAAATGGGTAAATGCCCCTAAATTCTAGCATGTCTTCTTAACAAAATTCAATGCAACATGATGTGTTACTATTCCCAAGTCCTTCTTGAAGAGGCTATATAAGGGACTCTCTTGTTATTGTGGATATATCTCTCTTTGATTATCAGAAACAAAACTCTGCCCAAATTGAAAGGCATTATTGAGACTTGGAGGTCAGATTGTTGATCATATTTTGTTATTGGAATAAGAAAGTAAGTGACTTTTTAGACTTTGTGTTGTGATATCTTTGTTGTTGGGGAAATTGTTCTTATGTCTTTTTCCTTAATATATTTTTTGTTCCTTTAATTTAATAAGTAGAATTAGTGAAAGTAGTCAGGAAGGCATCCTAAAGCCAACTGTGGAGAGACTTTGTGCCCCCACAATTGCCTTTAGTGTGTTTTCTTTTTGTTTCTATGTAAAGGACCTTGGGACGACTTTGTGCCCTCATTGTCCTTCATATCTCACTCTTGGGCAATTCAGGTGGAGACTTTGTGCTACATCTCAATTTGCTGGTTACTATGACCTTGGTTACATTTTATAATTACTACCAGGAAGATTCTTATGGTTTGTTGAATAGTACTTCTGAAAGAAGAGGAATGCTTTCTGTCATTATCCCTAATATTTCTCCTTTGATTTACATGCATCATCTCTAAAAAAAGAGAGATGGATGATTTATCCTACCCTTGATTATTATTTTCTGTATATATATATATATATAGGGAACCTCCCCTTGATGAGAGGATAGATTATTCCCCTTTTGATGTGGTAAACCTACACATTTGGCTGACCAATTTTCCTACTTTGGATGATCAGACCTATTTTGTTTATCAATACACTGGTCGACAAAATATTCAACCAAAAAATTTAAAAACCTCTTCTAAGGTGTAATATTTGGTGACAATAGTTTCAACTTAAATGGGTTTTGGAATGAAATCAAAGCATGCCTTCTCCTTCTATGCCTCTTTGAAAAATTATCTTATAGGAATTATCACAACTTTGGGATTGGTGTCCACCCCTTCATCATTTTCCTTTGATGGACTCAATGTATACTTATTTCCATATTTCAAACAGTCTAGTTTATTTATCATCATGTATAGTCTTCCTATCCAATTTCCAAGGCATAATCAATCATACATGACATACATTCATGGGAATAATGTCACACAAAACTTCATCCTTATATCACCCAATCTAAAAATTAACCATAAATTTTTCATTCACTAGAATATGATGTCATTTTTATAACCAAGACACCTTATAAAAATATAGGCATGACACTCTCTTCAAACCAAATTTTTTTAACAAATCATTAGACACCAAATTATTTTGGCTACCACTATCAACAATGAACTTACAAAACTTACCTTTAAATTTTCATATGGTTCATAAAATATTATTTATTTACATTGGTTCATTCACCTCCTTGGCCAATTTTTAAAATACTCTCTTCATTATGAGAGCCTCCCCATGTTCTAATTCATTAGTATGATTGAGTGATGTAATAATTTACTCATTTACTTATGCAATTTCAATGTTAGCTTCATTTATTCTATTTTTTTTTAGGTATTGGTTTTTGGAATTTAAAATCTCTATGTTCAAAATATCCACATTTAATGCATGTACCCATGAATCCTCCACCTCTTCCTCTGCAATAGTATCATCTTTCTCTTGAAAGATAAAATTTTCCTTTTGGTGTATGATTATGATTTTAAGAAGTGTTAGTTTCTCCCTCATGAGTATGTTGTCATATTTTGATATTTTCTTGAGCTCTTCCTCTTGTAAGTCTTCCTATTATTATTTATTTATTTTATTATCTCCTTGAAAACTTCTCTTCATCCCTCAAATCACATTGATATGCTTCTTCTACCAAGCATAACTTTATCATTGAAAACTCATCTTGTATGGAAATATTATGACCATTCACATACCTTGAGATCTTATCTTCATCATTCTAAACATTAATTTATTAAACTATGATTTTTTATAAATCCTCCATAGAATCATTTACACACAACTCCTTTTGACTCAAATTTTCCATCTCTTTAAACAAACTCAATGAATAATTAGAATATAAAAACTTACCTTTCAACTTTAAAACCATTTTATCCCAAGTATTAATCTTATATTTCCTTATTCTAACCCTTTTCATGTGCACATGATCCCACCATAAGGATGCATGTCCTTTCAACTTAGTGTATAAAAACTTCAATCTTTACGGATCTTCAATTTTCTCATAGTCAAAATACATTTCCATCTCTATGATCCAATCAATGTAATTTTTAAGTCATAAACTTCATAAGTAGCTATTGGTGTTCAACTTTTGATTTTTTCCCATATTGGAAATGGCCTTCGATAACCTATCCTATTGTTCATCATCTAATTCTTCAAGTTCAAATTCTAGGTCTTCTCCTTAATATTCACTCATATCTACCAAAAATACTCTATTATGGAGTCTCCATAATATCCAATCTAATTTGGATTCCTCTCAACATATTTTCCAAATTTTCAACTCTTGGTGTTCTTCCTCCTCTTTCATAAAGTGTTCCTATGTGTATCATTTATATTCCTCATAACTCTACATAATGTAAGATTCTTTCATAACTTGTAATAAACTTAACTAGAGCCTCAAACACTCACTAATGCAGGAAACAACTTGCTCTAATACCAAATGGTGTAGGTTAGTTAAAAGAGTGCCAAATTAATGGAAACATTTCCTTATAACCTGGACTCAACTCACTCTAATGGACACACTATCATATATAATAATTTTATACTTGAAACAAAAACTCATACTTTATTCATGCATATGATAGTATTGCAGAGATTGACTTACACTCATTTTTCTTTCTTATTGAAACATAAACTTGAAAATGAACTCGTACAACACATTTTAGGTATAGTCCTTAAAATAACATAAAAAATTATTAATAATATTTACTCTTATATTCACATAAACACTTCCCCTAATAGGGTCCACTCTCTCTCTCTTCCCACTCTCTTCTCTCTAACTCTCAACTCCCCAAATCTGAAGCTACCTCTAACTAATTGATTTGAGTTGTTCTTGATAACCTCTAATAATTTGGAATAATTATTTGAACTTGTAAACATATTTAAAATGATCATAATTTATTATTTCATCATTTTTGGTAGTTACTTTATTTTTACCATCATCACAAGTGAAACCACTAATTACTACAAACGAATGGTTATGAAATCATTGGCTAATGCAAATTAGCGGTTTCAAAATTGCCATGTCTTACCTAGCATATTTTTAATTTATCTAGAAAGGATGAAATTAACCATGTCAAAGGGATGAAATATTTTACATGTGATGTTCATGTGGTTTTTATGCTTGGAGTGATGTTTCATGCCTTGTTCCGATCATATTCAATAAATGAAACTTGTTGACCTTATTGATAAGTCACAAGCACCCATAAACATTGAATTATATTTTGGTTGATTCAAAATTTATCATAGGTTTAATGTTTATAAATATTTATGTCTAATATTGGAGTCTTTTGAATCAATATTCTAAAATACTAAAGATAAAACCTTATTGAGTCTACATTTCCTTCCACCAAAGCACCTAGTTTCATAATGTTAGTTTTCCTTAAAATGAATTTTCTTAGAGCTCAACATCAATCTATGCAAATATAATAACCAAATTGAACCAAATTAAACCAAGAGAAAAAATAATAATCTAAAAAACAACACACAATACAAAGCAAACAAACAAAACCAACAAAAAATAGACCAAAACTATTGTCCCAAGTATTGTGAGGATGGGTTTGAAAAAATGTGTATAACACCTCCCCTTTTTTGGAAATATAAAACTTATCCTATTTAATTTCACTCACTTAGGAATAACATATTTTTTAATTAAAAAGTGCACTTTTATTCATGTAAAAAATGCAGTACATCGTTAGTCATACAAAAAAATATATGTGGAAAAGTCACACCCCACAAGTTAAATCAATCAAGCTAAAAATACCTCAAGAAGAGAACAAAATAACAAAAGGTCCAACCCAAGGCCACTCAAACCATAAGTTACACTAACTCAAGTGTACTTAAACCAAAAAAGGATAATAAAAGCACAAATAATAATGATCCAATAACAAACATGGTGGTTGATAGAGGAGGAGGAGGTAGAGGAGAAGGGGTTTTTCCTCCCTAACCCTCTTGATCAAGAGGGTCCTCATCGGCTCTATGTGATAATGTAACAGCCAAAAACATAGCGGTAAAAAATGTATTGGTAAAAATGTAGTATGACAAAACATTGTGAGGATAAAACATAGTGAGGAAAAAATGTATCGGTATTGGTAATGTTGTGAAAATATAGTGAGGAGAATAATTGGGACATTTTAATGATTAACACATTGTTTATTTATTGTCTGGTTAATTTTGGTGATAGTAGTTAACATTTCATGGTGGAAAACTAATAAACCAAATTCAAAATCAAAATAATAGAGGAAAATGCGATTTCATGAGTTTTGACCTTTAGTTGAAAGTTGTGTCATATTTTGTGTGAGTGTGTCCTTTGCTATGTTTTGTTCCTATGATGTTTTGTCCTCGCTACATTTTATCCTCTCTATGTTTTTAATGCTACATTTTCAACCACTATGTTTTTGTCCACTACATTTTTTATGGCAATAGGTAAGGGATCCCATCCTTTATCTTAGTAAAAAAAAAATCATCTTCTTCCTTTCGGGAGGGATAAATGATAAGGGCCAACTACAAAAACTTATCATGTGAAGGGGATCCCAACCCCTCTCACCCCAACACCTCTATTAGCTCTATCAGACCTGCCATGGTGTGGGGATGACTAGTGAGATCAAGAAGAGGGATTCTTCCAAATTTGATACTTTTGATGTCTAGCCCCATGTCCACATCCACAAGGAGGAGAGCAGTGGTGGAGATGATCTAAAGGCTCATGACTAAAAACATAGGGAGCATTCCCAAAATGGTCCAATAGGATATATAATAGGTGAAGCTCAAGATAAAATTTATTAGCTTGGACTTGGATCTGGAGGGTGACATTAGAAATTATAACTTTTTTAGTTATAAAAACTCTCCTTTTTATTTCTTCATGATTAAATCAAGCATTATTCTAGTTTTATAAATCTAAAAAAGAATGTCAATCATGGTAAATCTACCAAAATATGTTGTATCTTATAAGAATTAAGGTGAATTCCCCTAAGAGATCCATTTTACAAGTGAATAATTTGGGTCTAAATGGATCAAAGAGGGTATGAATCATCTCCAAGTAGACTGGGTATAGGGAAAAAACTAGAAAAGGTGTTTACAATTTTTTGGCTGGTGATAAACTAGGAAAATGGTATTTGAAACCCCCATATGCTTGAGATAGTCACCTAAAATAATACCTTGGTAGAGAATACACCAAATAAAAGTAGATTTCTTAGGCTCTAAAGAGCAACCCAAATGGTAAAAAAACTTCTAGACCAAACAGATTGAAGGGACCAGAGTTTCCATCGATGATTGAGATTTTAAGTGTCATTGTGTTAAAGAGCCAATATATTATACCTCATTCAAGGATAATAATGATAAAATGGTGTAGTTGTAGGCCAATTCCAATCTTTCCACCAAGGTATAAGGGAGGAAACACCAATCTTGTGTAAATCTTCTTAGGTATGGAACTCTAAATCTCATAACTGGATTTTGCATCTTCATTATTAAGATCAAATTTATCTTTTATAAGATTCTAAGGGAGCCAGTCCTGACTAATTTTGCATAAAATATCCCTAATGGTTTTAATACCCTTTTAAAATAATCTCAAGCTCTTGATCTATGGGACCATGGCCAAGGTAACATTATGAAAATTAAGCATTGGGGAACACCATAGGGAGTGAGAGTTTAGAGAGAGGCCATTTAAAAGTCTCTCCCCCACCCAGATGAGGTGAGGTTTCTTTTCCTAATCCTTACAGATGTTATGCATAACAAAGGTACCTCTAATCTTAATAGAAATAAGGGTAATGAGAAGACCATGCATACCAACACCTTATCAGGACCTTCTACCTAAAGGGAATCCTTAAGAAATGCAATGCCTTAAATAAATTTTTCCAAGATTCATCACCTTCCAAACCTCTGATAATCCACTTGACATTGAAAGCTCGGGCTTAGAGTTTAATTTCAATGATCCCAAGTCCTCTTGATTTTTTGGGTTGACAACAAATGTCTCAGGAAATTTTATGGAATCATTTCTGACCTTCAAAATTATCTCAAATAAAATCCTATCATTTGTTTCCAATTTAACATAGATAGAATTAAAAGGAGCTAAATAAGAGTATTAGACATGAGTAGCATCTAGAACCTTAGAGCATATTTGAAATTGTCCTACTAATGACAAGGGTTTGGTGATCTATAAAGATATTTTTTTCTCAACTCTTTGAACCACTTAAAGACCAAAAATCAGAAGGTGAGGCTCAAAAAAGAAAGGAATTTCTAGTAATTTGAATTGAACTCTAGGGATAATCCATTTCCATTTAAATCCCTCTAACCAGGGAGGTTTGGGATAGATATATTAGTAATAGGTTTTCTTCCATTGAATGAAGGACTTAGAAGCAAGACAAAGTATATCAAGGCATTCAATAACAATTTTAACAACATCATTTCCTCTTGAAGGGTAAGGAAGGAGTCATTAGTGAAGTTCCCATTGATCAATTAATGGTCTAAATTAGGGAGAGAAATACCCTTCACCAAACCCCTAGAAGCATAATTGGCCAAAAGATAGTTAAAGATTCAAAAGTTAAAACATAAAGAGGAGATAAAGGGCAACCCTGCCTAATAGATATATCAAGCTCAAAAGGATGAGATTGGGTACCATTGATAAAAATACAAGCACCAGCATTTTTAAAAATCATGTTGACAACCCACAAAAACATGGGGCCAAAACCAAGAGCTTAAAGCATTGTTATTATGAAGGGCCATTATATTTGATCATAATCCTTCTTAAAATCAATATTGATAAATAGGACCTTCTAATTGGATACCTTGACCCATTCTATACCTTTCCAGATAGCAATAACATTGTTAATAGTGTTTTTATGTTGAATAAACCATGTGTGTTCACTTCTAACAATTAAATGAAGAAGATACTTAATTTTGAGGGCTAGAGATTAAGAAATAATTTTGTAAGGTACATTAAGAAGGGTCATAGGTCTCCAATTAGTGATTACTTCAATATCACTAGCCTTAGGAAAAAAACTTGATATTACTTTGGTTGATGAGAGGGCCCAAAGAATTAGTCATAAAAGCTTTAGATTAAACTCTGTGAAGATTAGGGCCCATAATGTCCCATAGGGTTTGATATAACTCACAATGAAACCATCAACACCTGGGGCTTTGTCAGTGTTCATAAATAAAACAAATTCCTTAAGATTTTTCAAGCTAAGGGGTCTATTACAAGTTACTCTCTGAACTTTAGAAGTATTGTGAAGGATAACATCAAGGCATTGAGAGAGAGTAGCTTCTCATTCAAGAGTGACAGGTTGAGCTAAAAACATGCCATGATAGTGGTGCATAAATGTTTATAAAATATCAACTAATTTAGTGACTGTGACTGAAGCATCCTTTATGATTTTATTCTATCAATATCCCTTCTTTAATGAAGGATAAAGAATAATTCATTGGTTATTTAGCTCCAATTTTATAGCCAATATATATGAGCCTGAAGTTGTGATACTCTAGCTTTATATCACTCTTCAATTTGGAGATTATGTATTCAAAGGGCTGCTTGATTTTGAAGCTGAGTATTAAAATGTGAAGCCTTAATTTCTTATGAAACCATAAGGAATTCATGATTTGTATCATGGTGAAGGAACTATCAAAAGATAATATCTTGCTTACCATATATTTAAAGAAAAATGGTGGTGTGAGAAATGGCATTGGACCACTATTCAATCCAACTAGTATCCCTAGTGGGTCTAGGGTATAAGTTTCAAATTTTAATAATATGCCTAATGGTTCTTTCATGCTTGAGATGAGTTGTGTCAAGATAGAACTATGTTTTGGAAGGTATACCTATGAGATAGGATTGTGAAATAAGTTAGTTCATGCATTAGAATCATAAAAATAATGATAAAGCATAAATAACTAACATGTTAGACCTACTCCCTCGAGGCTCATGGAATAATGAATTCAAGAGACTAGACAAAGAAACACAAATAATGTCTTTCCCAAGTGACTCTCCTCTAAGATCGGTTCATTAATCATGTTTATGCCTAGATTTAGTGTTCCAATTCTTTATCAATGTGGTAAAATAAGTGTCTCCAACATCTCTCATTGCACCAATGGTTTTGCTCTTATTTTGATCAATTTGAGTGGATGAGTGAAGCTCTCTAGAGATATTTTTGCATAGTTTGTCTACACCAAAAATAGAATAATGGTTATGGTCATAGCCCATGTATTTATAGTTTTTCAAAATGAAGAAACTGATTTGTGGTCCTCCATCTCAAGATCAAGATGTGAGGCCACAAATCCATTTAATTTTGGAGACCAATTGCAATAACTATGGAAAATAATATTTGTAAGAATGAAGCATTAATAAGGCATGGGTAGTCTTAATCTTTATATCTATTTATATTAATGCCTAATGGATGCCACCCCTATGATGATATCATGGGTGATGTCATGGCCTTCATATTTTGAATTATGAATTTCCAATAATAGCTATTCATTAAGTTTCCATGGATTTTTCATTTAAGATTTTAATTTGATTTTCTTTACTTAATTACTTTACTTAGTATTTTTACAATTCTTTGGAAATTGATCCCTTATTTAATCAAAATGGTCAAAAATGTGAATTTTCTTGGTCACAATTTGATTGAATTTTAATTATAGGAAGGTAATGATTGCATATAGTGTAATACCCTAATTAATGAAGCATGGATGCAAATCGGCACATGCACTTGTCATGTGAAGATAAACTAGAGCATTTTAGTGGTCTATAATGTCATTTTGATTGGTTGAAATTTGACTCAAAGTAAATTATTAAAAGAGAATGATTCCACAAAATACATTACCCCAATCAGGGATATATGGATGTGAATCAGCACATACACATGACATGTGTGGTCAAGTTAGAACATTTCAATGATTTTGGTCCAGTTTGTGGGTTATTATGGAAAGTCATTTAGATGTGCAATTTCAACATGATAGTGATCAAAATTGGATGTCCACATTTTCCCCCTCTTTGAGAAGGCATGGTGAGACATTTGATTGAAGCAACAACTTTTCAAAGAATAAAAAGGTCACTTAAAATGATCGTAATTAGAAAATAATTGTTACCAATTTCTATTAAAGTCTTCATGAGTTGTAAAAAAAAATGGGGTTATGAAAATTCCCCAAACTAATTTTGGGTGGCCCATGATGCCACCTCAAGGGGAGGATAGAAAATTTTAATTTTGATGGGTTGGCCCTCAATCGAAAGAAAGTAACACATAATTCAGCAAAAGAGGCCAAAAAATGGAGTAATTAGAAGAAAATAACTTGAAAATAGATAAACGAGGCTAAAAAGAGCATCCAATGAAGAACTAGGGTAACAATAAGTCTAGGGGGAAGATTGGATCAATATAAGGAGATGGATGTGTATTTATTTTCCATCAATCTATTATCTTGCATATTTATTATTTACAATTATTCTTGTTATGATATGATAATGCATGCTAATGTTAGGAGATGCACATCCTTAATTAACATATAGATTGTTGATTTATTCTTATTTCTAATTGATGTATGACTAGTGTATACATCTAAAATTACTCACTTCATTTATTGTCACTAATATTACTATTAGTCAACACTAATTTCACTTATGTCATCTAATATCATTTATCTATTTTAATTTTATACTAATAGCACCCCTTCTAGTCATTTATTTAACATCATCCATTAACCTTATTCTTACCCCAAAAATCAATTAATTCTCTTAATTTCCTATTATCTACTAATTAATCCCACTTATTCATTATATTGAAATTTTAAATTCCAATCCCACCTACCCTATCATATTCCTAGACTCTCCTGCATCCATGGTACTTAGTCACCCATCTAATCACCTACTAATCTTTCTTAGCCCCTAATGGATTATATGATTATCCAACTCTAGAATCCTCTTCTATTCTCTCCATCCTCTTTAGAAGCCTTTAACTCTAGAGGCTTCCAAGGAATTTTTAATTCCTTTTTAATCCTCCCTCCATTTCCAATTTAATCACACCATCTCCCTCCATTCAAAACAAACAAAAAATCTATGAGATTCCATGATATTATCCTAGTCTTGTGTTGGGGAATCCAAGAACAACACACCTTGTTCTGATCCCACTTGTTAGGATCTTGCTCCTCAGAAAGAGCACAATATGATTACCAAATACAAGCAATTAAACATGTGGAATTAACCAGAAGTACAAGTAACTAGAATTCACAAATAACACAGAATATGAGAGACAATACACTATCTTGTATTAATACTCGTACAAAAAAGAATACAATAAAGAAGATGCCACTTCTTCTCCCACCTTCCAGAGGCTTCCCAAACCTCAAGTGTACACTAATTCTTCTTTAAAAGTTCACTCTCCTACCAAAAACGGTTCCAACACACAACTCACACACAAAATTGGTGTTCACCTCTCCAACCAGTCAGTAATAACCTTGCCAGTACCAAGCACTCTAAAGTACTTCAAGTAGATCTCCCATGAACCTACAACCTACAATTCAACAGACCATACTTACACATGTAGATCTCCTATGAGCTTACAACAACCTGCAACTCAATGATCTTACAATGGAAGGATCTTTCTTGCCTTCCTTTTTAGCTCATCATTACAATACATGCCAATGGGTCTATAAATAGATCCTAGACTTAAACAATAACTTAGACTCTTAATTTACTAATAATAGACATGCAGCTCAAGACTCAAAATAGCCTTTACATGCAAACACTCAGTTCAACAAACTAACTATTCATGCAACGAACAGTTCTAGAACACACAGGCGACAGACGTCAGTCCCTGTCTGACTAGAGGTGACCGATGTCGGCTGACTCCCTGCCGATCCCAGTTGCCTTCTGCATTCATCATGATCGACATTGATTATGTTATCGACACCGGTGTCTCTGGAACTTCAGCAACCTCTTCTTTGTCTTCATAGTTGAAGCTTTTAGCTCCACAACTTAACAATCTCCCACTTGGAGATAAACAGCTGCAACTGTACCTATACCTGTACATCATCTAGTTTGTTCCCTTGGCTTTGTATCCCTCTTCAAGATCACTCTTGAAGACCAACCACCACAAAACCTATGGTGCACCTCCTATCATCCAAATCACCTGCCACATCCACATCTACAAACCATGTAGAAAATAACTTGACCTTGCATAGCATGTGCACCTACTACTGGTCCCTCTAAGAATCCACTGAACT